>CM076579.1:565618038-566218038 GCA_034641835.2 Pinus albicaulis | reverse complement strand
CAGCATAGAAACAGTTAATATAGAAAAACAACAAGGGCAGAGTCCTGAACGAGGTTGGGTCAATTCGTGCACGTGTTCAGGTTGAGTCATGAATGCTAAACCAGGTCTAGTCTTGAACGTGGGGCAAGTGTTCCACGAACAAATAAGAAATGACCGGGTGCAACCAAAGAGACAGGGCGGAAAACTACAGCAAGGGGAGCAGTGAGGACCGTTGATCCAAGCATCAGTCAACAGCAGAGATTAAAATCGCAGTCACAGAGTGCAAGATTGAAAAATAGGCACAAAGGGTAAAAGTTAAAAATGCCGAAGTGCGATGTGCGATGGCGGTGGGACCCAGCCACCCACATTCAATTTTCCTTGAAAATCACTAAAACCTTACCTTTTCCGCCTTTCCGTTTCATTTCTATACTTTACCTTTTTTCGCCGCTATATCAATGTTTCTCCTCCGCTTTTCCCATCTCCTCAATTGTGATTAAATTGGGCCAGTCCCCCTGACACATCATCCCTTCCCCCCCCCCCCCCCCAATCCATCTCATTTCGCAAACATTACAACTTACCATTTAGGCACCCGCAATGTATTTCTTTTAATTTGCGATGCGGTGTTTGGCCCCACCATGGCAGCTCCGCCCCCCCACTTTCCCTTGCCACGTTGCTTACCTCCCCCCGCATTTCGCAAGTTTTAGATTTTAAACCCCCGTTGTTTATACTTAAAACTTAAATTTTTCAATTTGCAATGCAGTCTAGTCCCACCTTCCCTCCACATCACTTACCTTCTCCCCGCACTTCACACATCGCACATTTCAGAGTTTACCTTTACTGCTTCATGGTAAACAGTTTTGATTGCGATGCGGTTGGGCCCCACCATCATACCCACCGTTCTCATTCGTTGTCACACATCTCATCACCACTCAGCCCTACGTATCCCTTTGTCACCTTCACTTCACCCCAAAGCATCTAACGGTCCTTGTTTCATTTCACACCCCCCCCCCCCCCCGCAGCTTTCGAACTTTAACCATGGGGGGGGGTCTGAAATGGGTGGTATCCATTACCACCCACTCCTCCATGTGTCGTCCTCTCGTCATTTCGCGCCCCCCCTCTCCGATACCGCTTACCACTTGAGCCCCCCTCTGAAATCTGGTTCTCGTTTTTGCAATTCAAAATGACACCGCGTGGGTTGTTGAGGCGGAACATGCAATTGTGGTTTACGTTGTTTGCTCAGGAGATCTCCACTAAAGAACCAGGTGCGCTCAGTATGACCAGCCTCTTCATAATGGATTAAGTGGATATCACCAGACTGAGGAAGTGGAGGTCTGTAGGCAATAGATGGAATAGTAAAATGACAGTCAGCCTATACACCTACGACCGCTCCTCGCCATACTGTCTTGAAGGCTCCCATTATTGGTCTCAATGGGCGGCCATGTCCTTTCCGTTTTCGGTTTAATTTTGATGATTTTTCTGGTGAAATCTCAATCTCACCCCATTCATGTTTTAATTCTCTCAGTACATAAAGTAATTCTTCAATGTACGCTCTGCAAGTTAGGTAGGGTGTTTTGATTTCATAGATATGGGTCGATCATAAATGATTAGTACTGTATGACCCTCGGAGAGAACTCTATATGTAGGGAATTCTAAGATGAATAAAAGGTTCTGGAATTTTGGAAGACTTTTGTTGTAGTTTTGTATGATTGTGCTCCCTGTGCTCTGAGATACATATTTGGGAGATCTGTTTGAACTTAATATAATACAGTGTTGTTATTTGGTTTCCATATGGAGCAATGAGTAATATGTATCTGTTTTTCTTCTGTTATCAGTAATCTCTCTTTATGTATAATCATCTTTCATAATATGCTTCTTTGAAGGTCTGTGTAATGGAGCTGTTGGTAGTTTGCAATTTTATTCATGAATTCGTGTTTTCATAACGCTCATGTATTAAGCTTGCCACACTCCCTTAATTTGTGCTCTACAAACCTCTGTTGTTGCCCATATCTCATTTATATTCGCTTCCTCTGAGGTCACTAGGGGACAAATTCCTTAATCTCTTAAGTCTGTCTCTTGTGGGCTCATTCTTTGTTTTTCCTCACTGCCTCTGAACATTTTAAAGCTTATGCTTGTTGTTTTATACTTGGCCCAACTAAAATCCATCAGCCTCACAGCCTCCTGAGCCCTCTCACTATTTGGGGAATTCACATGAATCGGGCTCAAATGGTCTTCTCTATTCTTGAACCACCAAAACCATTATTCTCTTGACCCATATTCTGTTAGAGGCTTTATACAAATTTCCCACATTTACCTCTGATTTTAAGATGTCCTAGGCACTGGTCTTTTGTAACTCAAGTTTGTCTCTAGGAGCTACAATAGTTTCCATCGTGGTGTTGGAAGACTGTGGCTACGATGTGATATTCATCAAAGGAAAGGCAATCATGAGACATGTCGCCACGAGAAAAGTGAAGTAGATCGGGGTTCGAGTGAAGAACCTCTACAGGTTGGATGTGGAATATTGTGTTTCTTTGAGCACAGAGGTGGAGAAGGTGCAGAGTCGATATGTCGACAAATTATGGCATAGAAGACTTGGTTACTCGCATCAGGGAGCTTTGAAGATCATGCAGCAGATCCACACGCCTCCCCAGAGGAGCACTAGAGCAGCAAAATACATGCAAAGGGTGTACCTTGGGGAAGTACAGAAAATACACCTTCAATGATCGGGATAGAAGGGCGCATGAAATCCTTGAAAGTATCCACTTTGATGTTTATGGACCTTTCTCGACAGCCTCCACTGCCAAGCACAGGTATTATGTTATATTTGTAGATTAATTCTCACGTAATTTTTGGATTTTCTTCATGCAAAAAAAAGACCAAACATTCTCCAAGTTTGTTTAATTTAAATAAATTTTTTAGGAAGAAACTGGTGTGAAAGTAAAGGCTCTCGGGAGAAATAATGGTAGTGAATACGTTTCGAATGAGTTTAGAAATTTATGTGTAAAGGAAGGCATTCTATGGGAGTTGACAGCACCCCACAACCCACAACAAAATGGTATGGATAAGAGGAAGAACAGAAGTATTGTGGGAGCAGCAAGGGCAATGTTGCATGACCAGGGCCTACCCCTCCACTTGTGGTCCAAATCATGAAACACAATCGTCTATTTGTAAAACAGGAGTCCTCATCGGATTCTTGGGATGAGTACACCAGAAGAAAATTTTTCAAAGAAAAAACCAAATGTGTCACACTTTAGTATCTTTGGAGCATTAGTATATTTCCATGTCTCCAAGGAAGCAAGGAAAAATATAGAGCCGACAACAGAGTTGGGGATATTTTGGGGGTACACTCATACACCTACTAGTAAAAGTCCCAACACCACTATTTTAAAATAAAACCCAAAAAAAATATTCAAAATATTATGTCACAAAACAAAACAAAACAAAAATTGTTAAAAAAAAATATTTAAAAAACAAAACAAAAAAGTTAAAATTTTTAATATTTTGGTTTTTTTTAAGTTAAATAAAATAATAAATAAAAATTTAAAAAGGGGCAAAAGCCAAAAATTAAAATTTTTATTTTATTTTGTGATTAGGTTAGGCAAAGATGAAAGTGAGGAAAGGAAGTTGGAGACAGGAGGAAATCAAAGAGGGTTTCGAAAAGAGAGATGGTCGCAGGGCAAGTCGCAGAGCAGAGATGAAGGAGCTCAAAGGTTCAGGTAGCGATCAAAGGAAAAGGGGTCACGAGAAAGGAAATCTGCGAGCAGCAAGGGAGGAAAAGCGAGGATCTCACAAGCACAAATATGGAGGAGAGGAGCACGCAAAAAGTACATGGATTTGCAGGTTAGCAAGGAGCAGAAGGCAGTAAAGAGAAATAATGGAAATGAGAGGAAGGAGATAGGAAGAGTTGTGGATGGAGTGAGCAATAGAGATAAACGCTGCTACAAGCAAAGAGGAAGAAGAAATAGTTGTAGGAAGAAAACGCAAGAGAAATGAACGATTTGCATATCATAATCCTTAAAAATTTCGAAAACTTATTTGCCTAGAATTGTAATGATTTCAGAGAAATTGAAAAACCCATATATAAACTCTTCCTTGCAAAAATTTGTATTTCTGAGACAATATCTTGCCCTCCAGGGCCTAGATCTGTCTCAAATCTTGACAACTTCTTTGAGAACCTTCAAATCTACACTTGCACAAAGTGTACAAAAACCCAAAAAAAACATACAAAAATTCAAAATTTTAAACCCAAGTCCCAAGTTAGAAAATAAAATCTAAATTTCTAAATATGTATACAATTAAAATTACAAAACTGAGGAGTATGAATCTGACTCCGCTTCTGGATCTGAAGATTTCAGGCTCTTGCTAGCCAGATCCAACCATTCATCACAATATTTTGAGAATAAATAATTTTTTAAATTTAGGTACTAGCCTAGAAAATCCTTGAAAGATATATTAAGTTAGATAATCTCGGATTTTTGATCCGGAAGGGCCTCCAGATCTTAAGTTTCGGGAGTCAGTTGGTCCAACCGAAGCCTTTCCCAAATGCCCAAAATCTTTGAATAAAGATGATTTCTGCACACTTAGAATATAAGTCGTCAAATTAATAGAGGTATAAAATAACTATTAAATCTTCAAAGATTGGAGATACCTACCAATCAAATAAAAATCTTAATGTTATCTTATAACCCAAAATTTTCAGCAAGATACTTGTGCAATAAATCAATCTATAAGAGCTATTAACTAACAGCTTATAAATAAGATCGACAAATATTAAACACAAATAACCATAAAATACCGGAGAGGAACATTTCCATCAAGTAAGACCCCAAATACTTTGCGTTGTATTATTCCATAAAATTTTACAATAGCTTCAAGAGCTAGTACACTATTCAATGATTGGATCTTTTCGAATGAAAAATGACCTCAAATTTATAGGTTAATTCTCCAACGACTAGTTGGCTTGATCCTCGTTAGAGTAATCTCGACCGTAGAAAAATATTTAATTATCTTTTAATATCCTCTGTCGAAATTACTTTATTTTTTGAGTAAAATCGAATTTTTCATTTAATTGAATTTTAACCAACTCATAATTATTTTGAGTTGATTTCCTCAAAAAATTTACTTTTACTTAACTACCAAGGCCCAAGGGTCCAAACTCTTGAAATTTTCAAAACTCCCTTGGTCGAGGACCTCCAAAAATTAACTTTTCTAGAACCCATGAATTCTTCCATTTGTAAAATTAATTTTTCCTAGGACCTAAAATTAATGAAATTTTTGGCTTAAAATTTTAGTTTATTTTTTCCATAAATTTTAATTAATTGACTCATGAATGGATTAATAATTTTTTCCAACCCTCTTTACATAAGATAAATACATTTAACCCATGAAGGGGGAACACACATTCGTTATAGACCCTCAAATATCTACCCAATTTTGCGACTCAAAATTTGATCTAGTAGACCAAGTAATTTGTAATACAATAATATAGCCAATTAGCTAGTATTATTCCCAAATTACTTTTACAAAGCCTCGATAAAAACACTAGGACTCACTTAATATCTTAACAACAAAATACACCCTAGCTTTGGGGTGAGGCTAGAGGGAAAAACTTTGCTAATAATTTGTGTCTAGAGACACAGATGAATCAATGAGACAAAAAACCTCCTAAGATAGAAGTCATCACCCAAAATAATAGGCTTACCTAGGTTGTTGCATACATGATGGTCTTATTAATTTAAAATATAAACATTCAGAATGGGTTTACATCTTTAACAAATTGTCGACTGAAGATGAAATCTGAATGATTTTAACACTTGAACATGATAAATCCATTTTGCGAAAAAAGGGGTGTACTGTTATGGGGCCATTAACACGGAGTGATCAACATCTGGCTCTACTTGGGGACACATTGCTTCACCGAAGGAATGTGAGAATCTAGAATATGCATCCAAGCAGCACATAAAAGTACATAAGTAGCATCCATCCAAATATCATCATATAACATTAAGCACATGAAAAATAGAAGTTATTCGATCATTATTATTCTTCTAACATGAAATGTAAATCTAATCTAACTCCAAAAATGAAATGTTTAAATAACAAGATGTAAGGTTATAAATACAATACAAAGGATGCCCAATGGCATTAGGTGTCATATCTGAAGAAAAACTTGAGAATTTTTCCATTTTTAAGTAGGTCAAGTGGTTCTCCTTCCAACATGCTCAAACAAAATGAGTTAGGTACATCAATGTCTTGGATAATGTAAGGTCCCAACCACAAACTATTAAACTTCTTATGTTTTTCTGGTTTTTCATTCTTTCAATCCCAAATAAATACCTTGTCTTCGACCTGCAAAGATCTAGATCGAGATGATTTATCAAATATTTTCTTAATGTTAGATTGACTTTTACACATACTATCAAAAATTTTCCTACGAGTTTCATCCAACTCCACAAGTTGATTAATTTTGTTTTGAACAGCATCTTTATCAGTGGAAAAATATTGGAATTGATAAGCTGTAAATATTAGGTGCACTGACAATGTTACATCTAAACCATAAACTAATTCAAAGGGACTTTTACCAGTATTTTTCTTTTTCGTAAAATTATCTTCCCATAAAGCATACTTGATTTTGTTTTCCCAAGATCACTTATTATCTCCTACTATCTTCGTGATAATGGTTATAATATTTTTGTTACTTGATTAAACCAAGTCATTACCCTAAGGAAATTAATTAGATGAATGAGATAATACAATGCCATACTTAAAACAAAAGGATGAAAATTCAGAAGAGCTAAAGTCTTTGGAATTGTCGGTGGTGATCTTGGCGGAGGCACCAAATCTAGTAGTGATTTGATATTCAATAAAGTCCATAATGAACTTTTCAGTGGAATTCTTAGCAAGAATGGCTACAACCCATTTTGTAAAATAATCAATAGAAGTCAAGATCCATGAGTAGCCATTTCTAGAAATTTCGTGGAATCTCCTAATGAAATCCAAACCCCAATGTGGAAAATGTGCCTCAACAACCACAGGTTGTAGGGGAAGGGCAGCTAGCTTTTGTTTCCCATGAACAGTTGACAGGCTTGGAAACTTCTAACAAATTTATGCACATCAATAAAAATTGAAGGCCAAAAATAACCATCTCTAAGAATTTTTTGGGCGGTAGTTCTTGCAGCATAATGACCACCACAAAATCCCGAATGAAACTCAAAAATTAATTTTTTGGACTCGACTTCATCGACACACCTAATTACTATGCCTTTAGGATTTATCCATCCAAGGCCATCCTTCATGAGGCAACACTTAGTGGATTTTAATCTAAGAGAATTTCTTTTATAAGTAACTAAATTGTTAAGACATGTAAGATTTAACAAGTAATAAATAATATCCTTGTACCATTCATGCTCTACTAATATTTGCAACTCAGGTGAAGATGTATCATTAAGACAAATCAAACCAAGAGATTTTTCATTACCTTCGGTCATCATTTTAGCCAAACCTTGACCTTTGACTAACTTGGTGGGTCTAATCTCTAAGTCATATTCTTGGATTTTAGTAACTCACCTAGCACGAGTCCCTAAGCAAGCAGTTTGAGTTAATATATCTTTAACCGCAGAAAGTGGGGCAAAAGAAATGATTTTGGAAAAACCCACATAAGTTCCAAAATGCTTAAGAGACTAAACCAAGGCATAGGCATGTTTTTCCACGGTAGTGTAATTTAATTCAGAATTTTGAAGTGCTCTACTCATGAAAGCAATAGGTTGTTTGTGGCCTTCCTTATTTTTTTGTAATAAGACACCAACAATGGTATCTTCAGAAGTGAAAGAGAAAATCATGAAATCATTTGAATAATCGGGACTAACTAAAACAGGATCTTTGGAAATATCACCCCTGATTTCCTGAAAATCCTTTTTGCCATATTCTTTCCATAAAAATTTCACATCCTTGTTTAGAAGACTTTGAATAGCCTTAGCTACTTCTACGTAATTTGGAATAAATCTTCTACAAAAATTGGTTATTCCAAGAAAATACTGAAGGGATTTAAGATTGTGAGGGAGAGGAATACTTTGGATTGCCTCAACTCTTTCAGGATCAATATTGATCCCATCTTTGGAAATGATGTGACCAAGTAATTTCCCTTTACTTACTCCAAAAACAGACTTAGTTGGATTCAAGGAAATCCCGAACTCTCTACACTTGTCAAAAACATCCCTAAGATGACCTATATGACTAATACCATCCTTAGAAAAAATAGTATGATCATCTTGATATATATCAATGATTTTATCAATTGAACCCTTAAAGGCATAATCCATAGCCCTTTTAAAATTAGCCCCAACATTAGACAACCCAAAAGGCATTCCAATATATTTGAAAGTACCCCATGGTGTGGTGAATGTAGTTTTGTGACGATCCTCTTTTTTAAACCATACCTGATTATATCCAGAAAATCCATCTAGAAATGACATTATTCCAGAGCCCATTACTCTTTGCAACATAGTATTCATGTTTGACAAAGGGTAATTGTCTTTTTTACATGCTAAATTAAGGTTTCTAAAATCAACACAAAGTCTAACTGTTCAATTCTTATTCATAACAATCCTCAGGTTGGAACACTATGTTGAATGCCTAGTTTGAGAAATAATGCCAGCTGCAAGCATCTTTGAAAGATCCTTTTGAAACAAAGGGGCTAACTTAGGATTTATTTTCCAAAGATTTTGACGAAAGGGTATAGCATTTTCATCTTTCTAAAGGATAGTGTGATCCATGACACATTCCCTTTAACCTATTAATTCATCATAATAAAATGCTAAAACATCCATATATTCACAAAGTAAATTATTTAATTTCTTATGTTCTTCATCATTAGTACCCTTACCAATTTTTACAACTTTAGGGTCCTTATAGGTACCAATGTTTACTTCAATAAATTCACTTGGATCCGTTTTATTTTCCTCTTTCGTCCTTGTGGCACCATGTCGATCAAAGTGTTTCTATAAAGCAATAGAATTCCTAGGAGTAGGATTTATAGTATCTTCATGATCATCATATCAAACTGCCCTAGAATTTATCCGAAAAATTTCAAACTCATCCAAATTATCAAGAAAATGAATCACTTACTTTTCATCATCAAAAACTTGCCAATGCTCTAAACTATCTGGAACAGATGGTCTAAAAATATTTTCCATTTTTATCTTATCCTTGATAAACTCATCAGATAAACGCAAAGTAGAAGCAGTGATAGCAATCTCATCCTCCAAACTACTATGTTCTCTTGGGATAGCTCCAAGGTAAAGGGCATCAAATTATTCCATAGTATCCCACACAGCATTTTGATAATTCCTTAACCTTTGATTTTTACATGTAAATTTATTTGTAATCTACATTATAACCAAACCAGAGTCTCCCTTGATACTAAACAGCTTAACTCTTAAAGCATTTTCCAACTCAATACCCAACAACAAGGCTTCATACTCGGCAACATTGTTGGTTGCTTCTAATTCCAATCTATAGGAAAATTTGAAAACATGACCAAGGGGAGACTTTAATACTGTTCCAACACATGTACCATGCCTAGATGATGCACTGTCAAAATACATGTACCATACTTTATCCTTTAGACCCCCAAACTTGTCAACCTTATCATCAAAAGGAACTATGGAGTTAGACAGCATAGCATAATTCCCAATGCCAGGTTGTTCCTTAATTATCTCGTTATGGGGTCTCTTAGGATCTTCAATATGGAGTATTCTTTCGAGCTCTCTGTTGAGTCTTAAAAACCCATCACATCTAGGAGAAGGAATCATAGCATATGATAAATTCATCTGAATACTCCATCTTAAAGCAGAGTCATATTTCCTTGATAACAACATACCCCGGGAATATGGTACATTAACTACAATTATGTCCATAACAATCATTATGTCAAGGTTAACTGATAAATGATCTTGTAAATCCTTAATTAACCCATGAACTTCAATTTTATTAGAACCCATGACACATATGTTGTAGTTCCATGACCCTCTTGGTCATGACACAAGTTGAGGAATCAGAATCCAACATATAATTATTCAATTTATAACCATTAACCATCAAAGTAATAAAAAATGGCCGATGATCCTTGTTATCTGAATCCAAACTTTGAAAATATATAAGGGAATCCTAATAGACAACTTTAGGAGCCTTGTCTTGAGAAATATTAACGTGCAGAGCTTCGATGGCATTCAATAACTTATCCTTCTTGCAGGGAATCTTCAATATCTCAGTAACAGCTACCAAGATCTTTAAATTATTTAACCATCATCCCAAATTGATATTCAATCCAGAATTTGGAACAGATTTAAAACCTCGAAAGGGAAATTTATTATTACCTTGATCCTTATCCCTTATTTGATAATCTAACCCTTATCTTTCGCAATTTCCAAAACTTGATCTAGGGAAGTATTTTCACCAAATAATTCAACCATTAAATCTATTTCATGCCAAAAATTATTGATACTATGGGAAGATGTGAAAGGCCTAACATATTGACTATTTTTCTTAACTTCCATCCAATATTTCATAGACAAATAAAATTGTTTATCAACAAATTTATTTTATTAATTTCTCCAAACATTCCACTATCCATAATTCTTTTAACAGTGGGGCAAGTATCCTCTTCATGAAGAGAATCACAAGCCCTGCAATAAGGGGGAGATTCATCGACCAAATTAGTAGATTCAAGTGGATTAGGTGGTCTCTACTCACTGGATTGACCCTTCTTCTGCCAAGCGTTATTATTTTGATTATTATTATTAATTCTAGGTTTGAAGTTTTGCGCTTGAGACCTTTCCAATTAGACCAACCTAGACTACAAGGCACTTATTTCCTTAGCATGATTAGAGATTAATTTTGCTTGATTAAGCTCCATGATTTCCAGTTTTTGCAGTAATTTTTGCATAGGTTCATCATCAGATTCTTTCATTTATTTACCCTTCAGTTGCTTTAATTTAGTTGCAAGCCACTCAAAACTAGGAATTTCATACTTCCCCGATGTTTTCTTATCTTTCTCAATATATTTAGCTAAAGTATGACAAGCCTTATAATCACGACATTTGGCAGGTCTTAACTCATATGAGGTATCAGGATTAAAAGCATCAATGAAAAAATATAGAAGAGATTTATGAGTAGGCTTATAATCTTGATATATTTCCTTAATAATACCATTAAATCTCTTGTTAAACTCTTCAATCGTCTCACTCTCTTTATTTTTTATGATATTGATATCCTTAACCAAATGTATTTCTTATTTTTTATCTTCAAACTTATCTTTAAAGTTATTCACAAGTGATTAAAAATAATCGAACATGTTATTAAGGTTCTTTGTAAAACATTCCAAAGCATCTTCTTCCAAGGATAGCACAAAAAGCTTCATATTTACATCCTCATTTCTAGCATTAGCGCCATCCCATTTGTTGATGAAATTTCTAAAATTAAAGAGATATGTTTTAACAGTTATTGCATTATTTCCTTGGAAGGAAGGCAATTTATCTATACCTTTGTCAAGAAGATCATGCGAATAACCTTGAATATTAACAAAATTACAAGGAAGATACAAGTCATCCATGATGTCTTGTTGGACGGGATCAAGAAAAATTGAATGGATATCAGAGAGAGCTTCTTGTCCAATATTAACAAGAAGTGTACATGAAGAGATCTTGTGTAATCGAACTCTGAGAGCATTTTCAGGATTCGGAGCAGGATTAACCAAGATACTTGGATGTCTTCTAGTAAAAATCCCTGTAGAAGATGAAGGAAGTGGAGTCGCTACTCAGATAGAAATATAACTTTAGATAACCAAGATGAAAGATGAGAAGATGAAAAAAGAATGAGATGAATGTCGTAAATCCAAAGTCCAATAAATTTGTCCCCGGGAACGGCCCCAAAAAATGTTGTCGCACAAAATTTCTAGGCACCATGACAATGGCTCAGATAGGGGGTTGTCGCCCTGATCCCCAATTTCTCAATTTAAGTTGTCTCCCTATAGCAGACTAAGGGGGGGTAGACTTTGTGGAAATGGAATTAAGAAGGACTAGTTGGGAACCAACCAATCCAGGGGACACAGTTGAGTGACCAAATACTCGTATTCGATCTAACAATATTTAAAGGATTTGATTAGATTCAAACGATTGAGACCAGTGCCTTATGGATTCAACTATCTTGCTAATAAATTTAGGACTAAGTAATCGATGAGAAACTGCTACTTGGATGAATAACTATCTTATATGTAATGCAGATCTTAAGACTAATGTGAAATGTAGGAATCTTGGTTAGTTTTAATTAAACGTCTATTCTAAGATTGGGCTTTCCCTTAACTGTTTTGAAGTTGGGGTCCAAGGTAAGTTGTGGGAAGGAGGCCAACAACAAGCAGGTTAGGACCTGATTAACGATACCTCTCGTTGTGATCCTATCACCTGATATCTCCCACGCTACAGAGACTATGGCTCTGACGATTACAAGTCACCATGTTAACTATTGAATAGTTGTCGAGGCCCCTCAAGATAAATGATAAATTTTGTCCTAAAGGTATATCAACCAAGCTTATTCTTGGAGGTGAATTTTTAAAATGCACGACTAACTTAAAGTGCAGAATGCAAGGAGAATTAGAAGATGTTTAGTGAAACGCAAATGTGAAATACCCAAAGCATTTAGATCACAATTTATTCTGATTTAAACACTAAGCACTTAAGTGAAAATGATAATTATGTAAATGCTCAAAAAATATTCAATATAAAGTTATACAATTTATCAGAATTCCACGATAGAGTACTCAATAAAATGGTGATCGAAACTACTTGAAATTTGCAAACCAAATATTCGAGAAATATCCATGAATTCAAGTAAATAAATTAACACTTAGAATTAATTTCCTACTTCATAAAATAAGAAATCTCAATAACTATCAAGCATTAGAACAAATGATCACAAAATTTCACTAAAGCGTGCAAATAATGAAAGCCTACGCATCTAAATTTAAACGATTTAATATTCAGGATAACAATGAAATTTAGATGGTAATTCATGCCAAAACACATCTTCAAATAATTCTGAAAATAAATGATTTTCTTAAATAACTCAAATCTAGAGAGAAAAAAACAAATTAAAAAATTCTCTATAGTCAAACTAAGATATATTTTGAAAAAATTTAAGCTACTTTGACTATAAGAATTTTTACCAAAAAAAACTTCCTCTCAAGCCTAAAAATTTTAAATTAATGTTCCAACACCACTATTTTAAAATAAAACCCAAAAAATTGATTCAAAATCTTATGTCACAAAAAATAGTTAAATTTTTTTATTTAAAAGAAAATTAATCTTTTGGTTTTTTAAAAGTTAAATAAAGTATGAATAAAATTTAAAAAGGGGGAAAGGCCAAAAATTAAAAGTTTGATTTTATTTTTTTATTAGGTTAGGCAAAGATAAAATTGAGAAAAGGAAGCGGGAGGCGGGAGGAAATAGAAGAGGGTTTCAAGGAGAGATATGGACACAGGGTAAACCGCGAAGCGAAGGTGAAGGAGCTTGAAGGTTTAGGTAGCGATCAAATAAGAAGGAGCCGCAAGAAAGAAAATTCGTGAGTAAGCAAGGGAGGAAAAGAGAGGAGCTCGCAAGAAGAAAGGTGGAGGAGAGGAGCACGCAAAAAGGACGTGGATTTGCAAGCTAGCAAGGACCGGAAGGTAGCATAATGAAAGAATGGAAATGCAAGGAAGGAGATAGGAAGAGTTGAGGATGGAAGTGAGCAGCAGAGATAAAAGCTGTTATAGGCAGCGAGGAGGAAGAAGAAATAGTTGCAGGAAGAAAATGCAGGAGAAAAGAAGGGTTTGCATATCAGAATCCTTAAAAATTTTGAAATTTTCTTTGCCCGGAATTTTAATGATTTCAGAGAAATTGAAAAACCCAGATCTGAACTCTTCCCTCCAAAGATTTGTATTTCTGAGACAAGATCTTTCCCTTCAGGGCCCACATCCATGTCAGATTTTGATAACCTTCAGATCTACACCTGCACAAACAGGAGACAAAAACCCAAAAAACCCATACAAAACTTTGAAATTTTAAACCCAAGTCCCAAGTTAGAAAATAAAATCTAAAATTTCTAAATATTTATACAATTAATCTATCATACCTGAGGAGTATGAATCCAACTCCATTCCCAGATCTGAATATTTCGGGCTCTTGCTACCGAGATCTCACTATACAACACAATATTTTGAAAATAAATATTTTTTTAAATTTAGGTACTAGCCCAAAAAATCCTTGCAAGATATATTTCGTTACATAATATCGGAGTTTTAATCTGGAAGGCCATCCAGATCTTAAGTTTCGAGACTTGGCTGGTCCAACCGAAGACTTCCCCAAATGCCCAAAATATCTGAATAAATATGATTTTTGCACACTTAGAATATAATCCGTCAAATTAATAGAGGTATAAAATAATGATTAAATCTTCAAAGATTGGAGATACCTGCCAATCAAATAAAAATATTAATGTTATCTTATAACCCAACAATTTAAGCAAGATACTTGTGCAATAAATTGATCTACAAGAGTTATTAAACAACAGCTTATAAATAATATCAGCAAATATTAAACACAAGTTACCATAAAATACCGGAGAGGAACAATGCCATCAAGTAAGACCCCAAATACTTTGTGTTGTGTTATTCCAAAAAAAAATTACAAGAGATTCAAGAGCTAGTACACAATTCCATGATCGGATCATTTCGAAGGAAAAATGACCTTTAACTTATAGATTAATTCTTTGATATTGTCAAATTAATCTCAACCGTAGAAAAATATCTAATTATCTTTTAATCTCCTCCGTCGAAATTATTTTATTTTTTGAGAAAATTCGAATTTTTAATTTAATTGAATTTTAACCAATTATTTTGAGTTGATTTCCTCAAAAAATTGACTTTCACTTAACTACCAAGGCTCAAGGGTCCAAAAGATTTTGAAAATTTCAATATATCCTTGGCCGGGGACCTCCAAAAATTAATTCTTCTAGAACCCACAATTTTTTTAATTTGCAGAAATAATTTTTCGCAAGACCTAAAATTAATTAAATTTATGGCTTATAACTTTAATTTGTTTTTGCTAGAAAATGTAATTAATTGACTCATGAGGGGATTAATAATTTTTTTCAACCCTCTTTACATAATATAAATACATTTAACCCATGAAGGAGGAACACCCATTCTCTATAGACCCTCAAATATCTACCCAATTCTGCGACTCAAAATATGGTCTAGTAGACCAAGTAATTTGTAATAAAGTAATCTAGCCAATTAGGTAGGATTATTCCCAAGTTACTTTTACAAAGACTAGATAAAAAACACTAGGACTCACTGTTACACAGCATTTTTTCACCGTCCCTGCAATCCCCATCCCACACATTGGAGGACAATTTCTGCGACTTATGTCGAGTGTCATGCCTTGCAAAGAATATCATTGCATCCCTTGCCATGAGGAGAATATTTCCTCTGTTGACTTTTCCTGGAATAGACCATCAAAAACACATGCTTTTGGGTTGGCGCTGGTAGGCCGTTATTTCCTCACGCCGATAAAGGAAATTAACACTGAGCCCCACGCCCATTGGCACTCTGTCCTAGTGAGCTACCCGCGCCAAGCTGTTTTTGGAATTTTTTTTAAATATAGAGGCGAAGTTTCCATGCTAACTACTTCGTGATCGAGTCAGCTTGGGTTGTTCGACTGCATAACCACGAACACCTTCCTTTGGCCACTTGTTTCCACCTTTTGGGGGAACCTCCCAAAGGATAAGGCCTCCCTTCCACCATTTTCGGGAAACCAACCTCCTCCTCTCCCTCTATAAATAAACCTCTTACATTGATGCAGCTAGCTGAAGAGGAATTGTTGAACACTTTGCTGAAACAATTTGATATAGCTGGTGAGATAGAGCAGAGAGAGAGAGAGCTTAGTCTTTTTCCTCGCCACGTCCAAATTCCCGACGAATGTTTGATACGCGCTTCGACTAGACCCGCTAAAGGAGGTTGCGACGTCAAGGCTCTGGTTGTAATCTCTTTCTTTCTCTTAATATATGCATGACTAATGTTTTGGTTCTCGTCTTGTGTTAATGTGATTTATCTTACATAATACGTTTAATCTTCCTTGACTAATTAGCTCATTATGAATGCAATTATTGTTATGTATGTTGCTTTTGTCCTTTGATATTTGTGCAGGCACCCGAATACCATAGTTGAAGGATCGCGACATGTCAGGACGAGGATCGGGAGACGTCTGTCATAGCTACAACAACCGTGTTGGATTACAAGTAGGACAATCTATCCCAACTCGTTTCATTCGTTAATTAGGAACCGATACATTAGCATGTCCTCTTGTTGCTAGACCCACCCTATGGCTAAAGGGATCGCCTCTGTCCGCAAAGGGGATTTACCTACACAAGAAGTTGGCGACCACGATTTTTTTACAGAAGGTAACTTGAGTAATATCATGCAAAAGATCCTATCGACATTTATGTCAAACCGAGAATTGTTGAGAACATCCATATTGGGGTGACCTGTTCTTCTGGTGAGGTTCAGGTTTATACTAGCCTTTTCCGCGAGTTTCGTGATGTCTTTGCATGGTCTTACAAAGAGATGCCCAGCATCGATCCAAGTATAGTGGTGCATGAGATTCCTACCTATCCTGGTGCGAAGCCTATTCACCAGCGTCTTCGTCCGGTGCACCCTAAAAAGGCTACCGCTATTAAGGGAGAAGTTGAAAAACTTCTCAAAGCTGGTTTTATCTATCCAATTCCCTTGACAAAATGGGTTTCCAATATTGTCCCTGTAGATAAGAAACAAGGTACCATTTGTGTCTGTGTTGACTATCGTGACATTAACCGGGCTTTCCCTAACGATAATTATCCTACTCCCTTTATTGATCAAATCATTGATGACTGTGCTAGGAGTGAGATTTTTTTCCCTTACGGACGGCTTTTCTGGCTACAACCAGATTAACATTCTCCCAACTGATCAACATAAGACCACCTTTATCTGTCCTTGGGGTACTTTCACTTATAAAAAGCTCCCTTTTGTTCTGAAAAATGTTGGGGTTACATTTCAGCGAGCAATGTCATATGCTTTCCACGATATCAAGCACATTGTTCAGCCTTATCTGGATGACCTTCTGGCTCATTCAGCTAAGCGTAAAGACCATCCAGATCCTCTCCGTCAGATTTTTCTTCGTTGTCGACGTTATAACATCCGACTGAAATTGCATAAATGTGTCTTTTGCGTTGACTCCGGTAGACTTTTAGGTTTTATCGTTTCCAAGACAGGATTCGTCTCGATCCACTCTAAGTAGAAGCTATTGTTAATCTCTCCTCTCCATCCTCATTACATCAGCTACAGAGTCTGCAGGGGAAGGCTAACTTCTTACACCGTTTATACCTAACTATGTCGAAGTGGCTAAAGGATTTACATGATTACTGAAGCAAGGCATCCCGTTCCTTTGGGATGAGATCGCCCAGAAATCTTTCTATGCACTGAAGACGTTGCTTGTCAACGCTCCTCTATTGTGTCCTCTGAATTATCATCACAATTATTCCCTCTATTTGGTCGCTGCTTTCAGCACGATTGTCATGGTTTTGGTACAAGACGATGATGATCATGACGAACATGTCATTTACTATCTATCTCGTAACCTTCTCGATACTGAAACGCGATATGCGCATGTCAAGAAGCTGGCATTGGCTGTTGTTCAAGTTGTTCAACGTTTTCGTCACTATATTATGTTACGTACAGTGACTGTGATTTCTGACTACAACCTTATGACCTACATATTGTCTCGTCAATTGCTGGGGGGCAAGTACTCGAAGTGGATTTTCATCCTCCAAGAATTTGATTTGGAGTTCACCACTGCCAAGTCAAAGAAATCATTAGTCTTCGTCAATTTAATCTGCTCTCTCCCTTCCAACTCTGCTTCGTCTGGTTTCTAGGAACGCATTCCGGACGACACGTTTTTTCTTATTAGCACCCTTGATCCTTGGTACAGTGATATCATCATATATCTTCAGACTTCTACCTTCCGATCTGAGTTGACGAAGGATGCTCGCCGACGCATCCGCCATCAATCGCAACCCTATCGTATAGTCAGAGATACATTCTACCGCATCGGAGTTGATTCCATTCTCTGTCGGTGTTTGACTCTTGAGGAGGCTGAGAAAGCCTTGAATGATTGTCACAGTGGCGCCTGTGGCGGTCACATGTCTAGTTATGCTACTGCACAGAAAATTCTTCATGTTGGGTATTTCTGGCCCACCATCTTTAAAGACTGCATTGTTGTTGTCCGTAAGTGCCATTATTGCCAGATCTATCAGCGCAAAATGCGCGCCCCGCCTTCCCATCTCCACCCTGTCATTACCATTGGTCCCTTTGCGAAGTGGGGCATCGATTTTATGACATGTAACCCTCACTCGACCGGGGGCATGCTTATATCATCGTAGCCATTGACTACTTCACCAAATGGGCCGAAGCAATGCCTACACTTACGGCTGATGGTAAGACATCAACTCAATTTCTATTCAATCACGTCATTACTAGGTTTGGTGTCCTTCAAGCCATTGTTACCGATCATGGTTCCCATTTTTGGCATTACATGGTGGCAGAGTTGACTTCCAAGTTGGGTCTGCTTCACAACAGCTCGACATCTTACTATCCTCAGGCCAATGGCCAGGTTGAAGCCGTGAATAAAGTTCTTGTCACTATGCTTGAACGTACGATTGGGATGCACAAATCAAAATGGCATCTCATGTTATTTTCGGCTCTTTGGGCATATCGGACCTCAGTAAAGGATGTGACCGAATTCACTCCATTTCAACTTGTTTACGGTCTGGAAGCTACCCTTCTGATTGAATGTGAAATACCTTCGCTCAAACTAGCTGTTGAATTTCTGCCAAATACTTCGTCAAAAGAAGAGTGTCTTCTCTACTTAAAAAGGTTGGATGAAACTCTCCGCTTTGCTACTCTGGTCATTGAAGCACAGAAAAACCGAGTTAAAGCCCATTTTGACCAGTTAGTTTCCCCTCATTCCTTCATAGAAGGAGACCTTGTCCTCCTGTACGACCAAGCTCACGATAAGCTGGGGGCAGGAAAATTTCAACCCATGTGGCATGGGCCCTACATTGTTAAACGTGTTTTGCGGAATGGGGCCTATGAGCTTATTGATTATGAAGGTCATCCTTTGGATTAGCCCAAAAATGGGTTGTATCTTAAAAAATACTATGCATGAGTCATTCGTGCATGTTTTGTGTACATAGGTGTTCTTTTCATTTTTGTACATTTTTGGCTTAGTGTGTTTTGCGACCATTTTCCTGCTTATTGGATCGTTGCTTATTGTGCAGATGTCTATTACCCCTTATGTCGGTTTCGCGGACGGTGCTTCCCGCAGTACCCGGAACCTGTCTTCAGCAACCTGGGTGATTTATGATCCTGCTGGTGATTTGATAGATCTTCAAGGTATCTGTCTAGGAAAAACTACAAACAATGTCGTTGAATATAGTGTTGTTATTGAACTATTAACCGAGACAATTAACCTCGACATTCATGCATTGATTGTTAACCTAGACTCACAGCTTCTTGTTCTTCAACTTAATGGACATTATTCAGTTATAAACCCTCACATCTTAAGGTTGTATTTGCGCGTTCATTTATTGGAAAGACATTTTGATTACATTACATATCAACATATTCCTATACGAATTAACGCATTAACTGATACAGTAGATAACATTGTATTAAATAGAAATTTGCGTAATTTGTAAAAATCATCATCACATGACAAGATCCATGCAAGAAAATAGATGTGTGTGTGTGTGTGTGTGTGTGTGTGTGTGTGTGTGTGTGTATCGAATGTTTGCATCAGTGTGCATCATAAGTTCAAAAAATATATATGTTTCGGTTACATCCTGAGACATCATGTCTCTCAAAAAATATGCGGAAATAAAACCTAGGTGTCTACTCAGCGTGACGTTCATGATAACATGTCATGGCCTATACAAGTCGCCTCAGCAAGCGATGGACACAGTTTGACACCCCTGCAGTGTGTCTCTGGTATGCACGAGGAACATCATCGAATCGCGCATAGTCCGGGATCCCACGAGAGATTCCCTCCAAGTTGTGTATGATTTCCTCCTCCTCGCCTCCCTCACCATGAGGGGCAACATCCAAATCACAAGGGATCCACCTCGCTATCGGGGACATACCTGCAGGTCTCTCTAGGCCAACATCTGCAATTACATGGATTAGTGTCAGAACATGCATAACAAAAAAATCATAATACTCATGAAAATAAAAAATGAGTCTTACCTAGTACTTCATCCCAATCCTCTCCTTCTGGGAGTGGGAGATCTACATCACCAGTGAAATATGTGCCAAAGTAGGGCCAATCCTCCACGACAATCAGCTTTCGGCGGAGCCACTCAAAGAACTCCGATCTCCAGGACATCTATTGACCGCCCCCTGACCTTGGCATCAGAGCTGCCCAACCAGCCATCCGTGGCTCCTGTGCTGGTGGTGTCGGAACTATTACCTCCTAACGTTGAAATATTGGTAGTCGTTCCAAGATGAACGATACCATAATGGACCCATAACCGAACTACTTCAGCTTGGTTTTCTTGCATTTTTTCAGTTGACACTTCATGTTGATTGTCATTGCCTCTACCCAGTTGTAGAGGGTCGGTGCCTTGCAATATAAAACAAGAATTATCTATCTTTGTGGCCTCATGCAGTGCCTGCAATCCTACAGCTCGTGTGATGGTGTGCAGCACTACCTTTGGTGCCAAATCCGGAGTCGTTTGGATATCCACTTTTCCGCTTCCCGATCCTTTCCTTGCCCCTGGGCACCCCCTATCAATAACCATACTCATGTTCTCCATTGAGGGCCGGGTGCCAGTAGGATTGGTATTTCCCCCCTCTGCGACAGTCGGTTATGAAATAAATGTCTGAAACTTCAATCTCGAGTTCTTGGTCATGAATGAACTTTTCCTTATCAACGTCCCAAACACTGATCAAGCACTGCAATAGCTCTGGTTGAGCTCTGAGACACGGTTTCATAAAGAATTTCTTGAGACCGCAATGTCCGAGAGCTTCCATGCATCTTTCATTTTCCATGGTAAGTTCATCTTCTTCACTGTGTTCTCGTTCTTTCCATTCAATCGCCATTTTTTCGCTTCACACCTGTAAATACATTCATATGATTGTCATTTTCAAAATTCTAAGCTTCTGAAACATTAATTTGGCGTTCCTTATCTACAGTTACAAGCTAAAGTTGATTTTCGTGGTTGGTGCGACTGATTTAGAAACAGTCGCGCCAATTGGCGCGCCCTAGTTCATATTTTAGGATGATTGGCACAGGTTCGTGCCCGATACTCACAATTGTCGCACCCTAGTTTTTGTAAATTCCCCCATAGATTCACAAATGTGGGGTTGCAAGTAATGAAACTACAATCAAAATGCAAGGAAGGATGGTAGCTCTTACCTGGAACTGACGGATTCGAGATTGGTCTGCCGGATTGCCCGCTATCGTCGCCGCAAGATCGCAGTGCAAAAGGGTAACAATTGGTCACAAGAGGTAAAAGTGAAAAGTAATTATTTTTTACCATTTTTGGCATATTAATACTTTTGAGAACCCTAATTAGGTTTTAAAGCGTATTTTTCGATTACTTTGCCATGTTATTTCGAGAAATGGGTTTTACGTGCGTCTCTTGTGCAGCAACAGGTATTTAATCTAACGGCAATGAAGTAACGAGTCGTATTTTATACTTTTTCGGACTCGGTAAAAACACGAAAAAGTAACTGTTGGAGTCATCTTTCAACTCTTTTCTGACTCTCTAAACATGAAAAGATTGCCGAGACTCTTGTCGTTTTGAACTCATTAAATGGCTGCAAAACGATATCTACCCATTATACGTTTACCCCTTTTTCAAGCTGGGATAGATTATTTTCGCAAAAGGAATACCTTAGCCTATCGTGACTAAGAGGTTCTCTCAGACATAATTTTCTACCTTTTTGGATCTGTGAGACTATTTACGAAAAGGGACTGTTGGAGTTTTCTTTTCCACTTCTTTTCAGACTCTCTAAACATGAAAATATGTCGAGTTCTTCCTATGTCAAACTCGTTAAAACCTATATGACATCGGAAATTGTCACCATGACGTAACCGAGTTCCTCCTTCCTAGGGATCGTAAAATGTACTAGGATGGATTTGTTCGAATAAAAAACTTACATGACAAGCATATGCTATCCGCTTCAAGATTTTTTTCAAAAAATAATTGGGGTACTCGCTAGCAATGGTAGGGGAAAATGGAACTAGTTCTCAGTCATGTCGGTAGTATGTCGCTCTTGAACATGACACTAATCTGCATTCGTATCGGGTTAGGGACATCTCATTTCGTCATTTTTGCCTCCATGGGTTTGGGTAATCTATTTTGACCTCTCATTTGCTCTTTGCCACGTCATCGTGACCTCAAATCCCTTGATGTCAAATACTACCAAATCCGGAGTCGTGTCACTGATATGTTCAAGAGAAGTTTCCGATTGCATTTTTCAACCTTCCTCTGATCCTCTGTTTAGTCCTGATTCACTATCATCATGTTCCTTTGTCTCGTGTCAATGATGTGGGAAACATTATGGCCCTCCTTCAACCGGATCTCTTCCTTTCGACTTCAGCTCATTATCTGGGAAGTCGATCTAGAGACTCCTTTATGGTACCTTAGAGCTTGCATGCCTCAATTGCAATTTCTTCGCATTCGACAACAAGTTCTCATCATTGGCCTTCGATCGGGTGATTTCACGGGTGTTCGACTTCAGCTCACTATTCACATTTCGTGGATTGTACTAGTTGTACCTTGAGAGCCATTGTCCTTATTGGTGGTTTCTCTCGTGCCTGTTAACAGATTTCATCATTTGTTGGTAATTAGGTGACTTTCTTGCATGTTCGACTTTAGATCACATATTCGCATGCTAGAATTTGTACTTGTTAGGGTCGAGATGGAGGGCAAGACCCTAGGTTTTTTCTATTAAGATCTAGGCTGTGGGATATTTTGGTTTATCATGACTATATGCATGACTCTTTTGATTGGATGGTTGCAACCATACCTGAGTCTATTTGTTGATCCTTATTGATGGATAGTTGTTTCCATACCTCGGATCTCAGTTTTTATGTACTCTATTATGGATGGTTGCGCCCATGCCACATGTTCATGTATCAAAGATATCAGTTGTATTTGTACTTGCAGATCTTCCGACAGCAGCGTTTGGTTCGAATGTGTTCTCGTCACCCCTCCCTCTCTCTCGAACCTCATGCTTTAGGGGGCATCTGTTACACGGAATTTTGTCACCGTCCCTGCAATCCACATCCCACACATTGGAGGACCATTTCTGTGACTTATGTGAAGTTTCATGCCTTGCAAAGAATATCATTGCATCCTTGCCATGAGGAGAATATTTCCTCTGTTGACTTTTCCTGGAACAGACCATCAAAAACACATGCTTTTGGGTTGGCATTGGTAGGCC
Organism: Pinus albicaulis; assembly: GCA_034641835.2. Classification (NCBI taxonomy): domain Eukaryota; kingdom Viridiplantae; phylum Streptophyta; class Pinopsida; order Pinales; family Pinaceae; genus Pinus; species Pinus albicaulis. Next base: position 566,194,493 of record CM076579.1, on the reverse strand, counting down.
GTTATGTGCTCGCACCAATAAAGGAAATTAACATTGAGCCCTGCGCCCATTGGCGCTCTGTCCCAGTGAGCTACCCACGCAAAATTGTTTTTAGAATGTTTTTTAAATATAGAGGCGAAGTTTCCATGCTAACTACTTCGTGAACGAGTCATCTTGGGTTGTTCGACTGCATAACCACGAACACCTTCCTTTGGCCTCTTGTTTCCACCTTTTGGGGGAATTTCCCAAAGGATAAGGCCTCCCTTCCACCATTTTAGGGATCCCAACCTCCTCCTCTCCCTCTATAAATAAACCTCTCTCACATTGATGCAGCTAGCTGAAGAGGAATTGTTGAACATTTTGCTGAAATAATTTGATATAACTGGTGAGATAGAGTAGAGAGAGAGACCCTTGTCGAGAGAGAGCTTAGTATTTTGCCTCGCCATGTCCAAATTCCCAATGAATGTTCGAGACGCACTTCAACTGGATCCGCTAAATGAGGCTACGACGTCAAGGCTCCGGTTGTAATCTCTTTCTTTCTCTTAATATATGCATCACTGATGTTTTGGTTCCTGTCTTGTGTTAATGTGATTTATCTTACGCAATATGTTTAATCTTCCTTGATTGATTAGCTAGTTATGAATGAAATTATTGTTATGTATGTTGCTTTCGTCCTTTGATCTTTGTGCAGGCACCCAAATACCATTGTTGAAGGATCGCGACATGTCGAGACGAGGATCGAGAGACTTCTGTCGTAGTTACAACAACCACGTTGGATTACAAGTAGGACAATCTATCCCAACTCGTTTCATTCGTTAACTAGGAACCAATACATTAGCATGTCCTCTTGTTGCTAGACCCACCCTAGGGCTAGAGGGATCGCCTCTGCCCGTAGAGGGGATTTACCTACACAACACTCACTTAATATCTTAACGACAAAATCCACCTTAGCTTTGGGGTGAGGCTGGAGGGAAAAAATATTTTGATCAATTGTGTTTAGAGACACAAATGAATCAGTGAGACGAAAAAACTCCTAGCATAAAGTCGTAACCCAAAATAATAGGCTTACCTATGTTGTTACATACATGATGGCCTTACTAAGATCATTTACATTATAAACATGTAGAATGGATTTACATCTTTAACAAACTACTGATTGATGATGAAATCTGAATGATGCGAACACTTGAACATGATAAATCCCTTTTGCGAAAAAAGTGATGTACTGTTATAGGGTCGTTGACACCGAGTGGTCAACAAGCATGAACATTATTATGAAGATAAAAAAACAGAGGTATTAAGACAACAGATTTCAAGTGTATGTTCTTGAAAAATGGAGACGAAATTCAAAAAACTGCGACATGGGTTTTTTTCAAAGCGATCCCAATTAAATTCCACAAGGGAAGATTAGAAAAATTGCAAACCATTCGAGATATTTTGTTGGTTCTTCCAAGGGATGATGCAGAATATTGTTCCAACCACAGGGGCTTCACTGGGGGAGATTTACCATACCACGTGGGCTCATATTTGTGGATAATTATTGAGGAAAAAATGACATAATATATTGGTTGATATATAGGGGGTAGAGGGTTTTTATATTGGCGGGTATAAAAAATGAAGCCTAAAGTTAATGAAAAAATATAAAGGGGTATAAAAAATGTTAATGAAAAAATGGATACCTACAATATCTAGTGAAAGTAGGGGGTTTTTAATTGGGAAGGTGTATTGGGTTCATATTGGTGGGGGGTTAAATAATGTGATTTTTAGAGGTATTTTCCAATATGTATTCAAATTAAGGGTATCGTTTAATATGCCACGAACACGCGTGATATGTCAGAGGTTCATTAAGTGAAGCCCTTGTGGTTCCAACAAGCGTAAGTGGTATTATAATATTTTCATGGAAGAATTTCATTTGTGCCTAATCCTTATTAAATCTACTCAATGTGGTTTCAAAATGTTTGCAATGGCTACTACATGACAGCTTTTCATCAATGTTCTTTGGGGTCAGTGCTTTTGTGTTAAGTTAACATATCTATGTAGACTAATGACAATTACTCTTTTCAAACTAATATTAACTAGATAGAGGTCCGTGGGTCTAAAATTTGTAACATAAATGTCATATGTATGCTTTTGAAATGATTTTTGTTCCATGAAATTATGAATTTCGCCTATGGAATATTTACAACTAAGTCAACCAAATGCACAACAATTTGGTTCCTATTTGATGGTGACATAAACTAAATTCTAAAATTGCGGTAATACTTTGTAAGAAAAGGTGAAACATTGGATAAGAAAGCTCCTTAGGCAGTTGCCGAAAAATATAACAAGCCTTTGCAGAGCACATGGAAATATGTAATTCTCATAATCATGAGACAAATGGACATGTTGATAGCGAAGATCTTGATTGTATAGGATTCACTACACACACAACAATAGCCATTCCTTACAAGTTCATAGATGATATATTTGTTAGTTTATTTTTCTAACACCAACAAGGATGGAAATAGGGCTCATCTATCTAAGATATGGGAGGAATATGAGAAAATTGCAGACTTGTGTAGTTGTGTTTAATTTTGGGGAAGATACTTCTCGAGCAACACGAGTATTTCCTATGATTTTGACCACAACTTTCACAGGTAAATGGAGAAATTTTGAATTATGATCGATGTCTTAGGTAGTGTTGGTTTTCGGATTGTCCTGGTAACTGACAACAATCTAAGAAGAAATTCATTGAGGGTTATAAACCCTCCTGCTTTAGGTGACAAGGGTTGGCCTCCCTTTCACCATAGGGGGTATTCCTTGGTTACTAATGTAATTTAAATAGATTTTCAAATTACACAAATGAATATGACCATATTATTGATATGAAAGTGTGTTTTTAAAAGGAAGAAAGGTTAAACTTTGGGAAAGAGGACTTATAATAATTAAAAGATCAATAATTACAATCAAAACCTTAAGTATGCAATGAGAAAATGAAAAAACACAAATTAGAGATGAGTATGACAACAACAAAAAAAAAACGAAGTGTTAGCTATACTTGGATCCCCATTTATTGGTTGCTCATCATGATGAAAAAAAAAACATAATAGAATAACATCACATATTATTACATTCCATTCTCCCTTAAAAGACACATTAAAACATGTTCATTTACTGCTAGTATGAATATATGAAAACAAACAAATCCTCTAAATGTCGTGACAAACTAATGTTAATGAAGTCAATTACCAGCTTGTCAACAGATATGTAGATTCAATCATAAAAATTATAAGAATAAAGATGAAGAAAAACAACATACACTGTTGTAATACGTATACCTGCATGAAATATTGTAATAAAATTGACCAACAAGTGTTTTTTTTTCAATAAAAAAATGCATCCAAATATCTCAACTCTGATATGTCTGATAATGTTGATATCTAAGGGTCATGAATTAAGTAATGCAATGTAAACAAGTGATCGGGTCCATTGTATACACTGCAAATTACATCAATGTATACACACACAAAATAGAATGAAAATGAAAAAAAAAATGTGATCTTCAAATTGCGTAACAAAAGATTATAAAATCATTATTGATTGGTCTGCAACAAGTGCAATCAAACTGTCCCACATCATAAGTCTATTTGGGTCTCCAAAGTTGTCCGGCTCTCTCCTCCTCCTCACCCCTTGAATGAGAAAATTAGGGGTTTTATACAAATATTTTTGATAAATGTCCAAATGATTGTTTCTCTTATAATCGTTTGAATAATAAAAATGAAAATAGGAATTATTTTAAAGCTCCATTACATTTCAAAAACCATTGAAGACTTTGCATAATTCCTCTTTGATATTAATTCTTGCTCAAATATTTTATTGCTCTGTAATTAGCTTCCTGCATTAAATAAACCAAAGTTAGCCCATAAATAATTAGATAAAGGTCATGTTGTAGCTCCTGGAGACAACCTTGAGTTTCAAAATACCAGTGCCTAGGACATCTTAAAAATCAAAGGTTGAACATGAACAATTGTATGAAATGCCTCTGACAAAATCTGGAATAAGAGAACAATGGTTTTGGTGGTTCATGGATTGAGAAGAACTTGGAGTCGATTCATGTGAATTCCTTATACTGTGAGAGAGCTCAAGAGGTTGTGAGACTGGTGGCTTTTAAATGGGCCAAGTATAAAACAATGAACAGAAATCTTAAAATATGCAGAGGTATTGAGAGAGAATAGAGAAGGAACCCACGAGAGACAGTCTTAAGATATTTAAGAATTTGTCCCCTATGAACTCAGAGGAAATGAATATGAATGAGATATGGACAACAACAGAGGTTCGTGGAGCGTGAATTAAAGGAGTGCAACAAGCTTAATACATTAGCGTTAACACATGGGCGTTATACAGACATGAATTCATGAATAAAATTGCAAACCATCAGCAGCTACATTACACGAACCATCAAAGCAAAATAGCACGAAAGATTATTACACATAAAGAGGAGATTAGTGATAACAAAAGAAAACAAATACATACTGCTCATTTCTCCATCTGGAATCCAAATATCATCTATGTATTCATATTAAGTTTAAACAGCTCTCTCAAATATGTGTCTCAAAGCACAGGGAGCACAATCATACAAAACTACAGCAAAATTCTTCGAAATTCCAAAACCCTTGTTTCATCTAAGAACTCACTACATATAGAGTTCTCCCTGAGGGTTTATGATCGAATATTCTGTCATGATCGCCCCACACAGGTGAAATCAAAATATCCTAACAAACTATCAGAGTGTGCTACAAGCAATCGCTCCTGCAACAAAAAAACAAAACATAAATGGGTAAAATCGAGATTTTACTAGCAAAACATCATTATCTAACAATAAAAATAAACAACACAGTTGGCCACAAAGGCCAAATCCCAGGATCTTCAAAGGGGTGGTGAGAAGTGGTGGACAATTTAGACTTCATCATGTAATTCCATCTGTTCTTCGGCATCCTCCACTCTCTGACTCTCATGATTTCCACTCGCCATTGCGGAACGATCAGTTGCTCTGTGTACACTGAATTATTTAGTATGGAGCTCTTGGAGGGACTGCATAGACTGTGACCGCGTGCTCCACCAATGAAAGACTCGTGCTGTGTTTGAAAACCGGGATCCAAATTTCAGAGGGGGTCTCCAATGATAAGCGGTATCAGAGAAGGGGGGTGTGAAATGATGAGAAGAGGGCACATGGAGGAGTGGGTGGTAATGCAAACTGCCTATTTAGACCTCCCCCCCCCCCCCCAATAGTTAAATTCCGAAGGCCGAGGAGGGTCTGAAATGTGTTAAGGACCGTCGGATGTATTGGGGTAGAGCGGAGTATTATGGTGGGGCCAAACCGCATCGCAATCACAAGTCTCTACCATGGAGCAGTAGAGATAAGCCCTAAACGGTGCGAAGTGCGAAGCGCAGGGAGAAAGGAGGTGACGTGGAGGAAGGTGGGACCCGAGTGCAAATCACACATCGCAAGGTTTATGTGCGAGCAGGCAGAGGTTAAGCGTTAAAACCTGTGATGGGCGAAGTGCGGGGAGGAGGTGAGGTGGCACAGACAGTGGTGGGACCGCGCCCACAGATCGCAAGTCGCAAGAGTTAGCTGGGAGCAGCGGGTGGTAACTGTTAAAAGTTGTGGGAAGCGATGTGTGATGGTGGGGAGGTGACGTGGAGGGAAGGTGGGACCCAACCGCATCGCAGCTTAAACAAAAACTCTGTGGGTGCTTAAAAGGTAAGTTGTAAATTATGCACTATGTGATATGCGATGCGCTAGTCACTGAAAAGTGCGAAAAGGCGACAGGTAAGGAAAGTGCGGAATATGAGGGTTTGCATGCGGATGTGGGTGGTGCAAGGTTGGATGGGTCCCACCAAGTCGCATTGGCAACAAGATAAGTTTCAGTGATCCTTTAAGATGTAAAGGTTCAGACTTGCGAGGAGCAATGGTGCGAAATGAAGAAATGTAGCGCGGGACTTTAGAAAAAGGAAAAATGAAGGGTAAGAGAGGGTGAATGAACGTAAAGAGGATAAATGAGATGAATGAGGGATTGAATGAAGTTTTCTCACCATTATACCTTATTAGCTACACTTTCTCCTTTCTGCTAAACTGAAATGCAGATTGGTTCCTTTGAAGCTCTTTGACAATCAGGATTTGCCTTCCTTTCACCTTCTCCACTTGGTGTGTGGTCACAGGCCAACAAGTCAAAAGTAAATCATTGTGAATGAATTTCTTACCTCCCTCTTTGAATTACTTTCCAAAATTACCAACAGTAAAATCATTTAAATGAATATATCATTTGCTACCTCATACATTCACAAATAATTAAACTCTTTTTTTTCATTCCATCCCTAGTTAATCTTCTTCAAAATTTAAGAAAACCTTAAATTGTATATTCATTTAATTATCCAATAGGTTTAACCCTTAATAATAAATCACAGTAAGTCTTATTCATACCTAAGCTATGACATATTTTCGCATATTGGATTTCATTTGAAACAAAACCTCATCCAAAGAAATTAACGAGGTTTAACAAACCCTAATCTTGAAAAAATATCTTAACATATTGCACGCAAATTTATTTAATCTTTTGAATTCGGTTCTTCACAGAACCCAGGTATTCGAGTCACTTTTACCTAACGTTTGAGATGTGATGTCAGTGTTTCTATGTTGAGTTAACATATCTATGTAAGCTAATGATGATTACTCTTTTTGAAATTCTATTAACTAGACAAAGATCCATGGGTCTAAAATTTGTAAGTTAAAAGTCCATATGTATGCTTTTGAAAATGATTTTCATTCCCTAGAATTATGACTTTCGCATATGGAAGATTTAAAACTAAGTCAACGAAATGCACTCCAATTTGATTCATATTTGATGGTGACAGAAACCAAATTCTAACAGTGAAGTAATTATTTGTAAGAAAAGGTGAAACCTTTGCATAGCACATGGCAACATTTAATCCTTAGTATCATGAGGTGGGTGTGTTGGGAATTACGATTGTCAGTAGACCAAAATCCACAGGTTTTAGTCAATGATCGCATCGCCAAGGATAAGGATCCACAAGAGGCAGTTAGTCCATGTCGCAAAACACACGGGGAGCGTTGGTTTACCCAATGTCCAACAATCTCCACCCAACGTGAGCTGGGTGTGTATCGAACTTGTGACCTACACTCTAATACCACTTGTTGAGAATCACGATTGTCGTTAGAGAAAAACCCGCAGGTATTAGTCAACTATTGCATCGCCAGAGATAAGGATCCATGAGAGGTGGTTAGTCCATGTCACAAAACACATGGGGAACGTTGGTTTATCCAATGTCCAACAAGATTGACATGTTGATAGTGAACATGTTGAATATATAGAGTTCACTACACACAACGACATCCACTCTTTACTCCTTGTAGGTTCAGAGAGGATATATTTATAATTGATTTTTCTAGCATTTACAGGGTTGGAAAAAGGGCTCATCTATCCAAGACATGGAAGGAATATGAGAAAATTGCAGACTTGTGTGGTTATGTTTAAATTTGGGGAAGATACTTCTCGAGCAATGCAAGTATTTCCTATGATTTTCACCACAACTTTCATAGGTAAATGCAAAACTTTTGAACAATGATCGATGGCTCTGGTGGCAAGTGTGACCAAATCTACGATTTGTGACAAGTATTATTTGTTAGAGTTTAAATGAGGGGTACCCATCGCAAATTTGTATTGTAGAAACCATCAATACAAAAAACTATTTTCACAATCTTATGTGACGGGTACCCCCCTCAAATCTGAAACCACTATAGGTACCCATCGCAAAGATGTTTCTGGTTCCCACGAAACCATTCATGGGTGTTTGACATGACCGAAACCTGGGACCTACTTGGCCTACACTCCAACTTTAAACAATAGCACATATATTTAGTTAAGGTCAAATAAAAACGTGTGCAATGTATTGGTACAAGTTTTATAAAGTTTTGGAAATGGTGGGGTGTGATTTTAATATTACATATTATGTATATAATATTAAAACTTATTGAAATTTCATATTATAAGTTGCCGAAACTTATAAAAATGTATTGTTATTTTATTTATACTCGTTTTTCAAAGGGAAAAAAAGAGAAAAACAGTTTTATAATTGTTTTAAAAATTATTTCTATAACTAATCAAGACATTTAGTCTAGGTAAGAAGATAAAAGTCTAAAATCAACATTTTGTAAGGGTTCGAAGATTTGAAAATTTTCACCGGAAGTGTAATATTAAATCTTCCATGAAGATAAAATAAAAAATACCTTAATGATTCCAATTGTTTTGATGTATTGCATTATGTAATTTTCTTATCTTATGTGTTCTTTTTCATTTTTGTTACTCTTCTTATGAGGCTAATGTAAAATGCAACAAGTCTTTCTTGAAAATATGCAGATTTATTTATGTTATCATAGATGACAAACAATATCTATATTGTTTCTGTAGAAAATCCTTAACAATCGGTCCATTTCCTCCTCACTTTCATCTCCTTTGTTCTCATTGTTTCATTCACCATTGCCTTATCAAGGTGTAAACATTGGATTCCTCTAGCCCAATGTGATAAACTTTGTTCTAAAATATCTCATCTTCCAATTATAAATTTAGAACATGTAGTCGTTGAAATAAAGGTGAGTCTAGTCAATTGAGTTCGTCTTAAATATTAAGTTGACATTACACTCAAGGGTATTCTATCTCCAGGAAAATATTTATAAAATTTCAAAATCGTTTAGTGAATGTACTGAGAACTGACCTCCTGCAGCCAAAGGATGTCTCTGGAGTACAACATATCTAACTTCTAATATGCCCATACTAGATGTCTCTTGGTGTTGATGTATGGGCCTCTGTATAAGTTGAATACATAATTCCAACAACTCTAACAAATTTAGATGAAAGAAGGGCTTATTTGAATAATGGAAAATTTAAGAATGCAATTATGTTTGGTCTTAATCAATCTAAGCTAGTCAAGGTAGCACTGCAAATATACTAAGGTGGTCTAGGACAAGCTCAATAATAATTACAAAGGAGATGCCAAGATAAAGAAAGCTAAACTTCAAACTCATAGAATGAGATTCAAAAGTTTATAAATGAATGAGGATGAGAGCATTGCTTATTATTTTCTCAAAGTTGATGAGGTGGTTGATATGATTATGGGGCTTAATTAGAAACTTGAGGATGATGCAATTGTATAGAAATATTAATATCTCTTGCTATGATATTCTATTGAAGAGATGCAAGATCAAAAAGCTCGTTCCATCATAGAATTCTCATTGCTTATGAAATGAGAATTGGAAAGAAGTCAGAACCAAAGGAGGTTGTTTCCAAAGCTTCAAAAAAATCTAAAGAAAGTCGAGATTTCTTGGTTGTAAGTCAAAACAAGAGATGGATCAATTTGTGAAGACGTTGAAGAGGGTATTCAGCAAACATAAAGGTAAGTTACCATTTCAATGTTTTGATTGTGGTAAAGTTGGTCACTTTGCTTCAAAATGTCCTTACACTAAAAGTTGAGAAGTAAGATAAAGAAAAATAGTAAAAGCATAAAATTAAATCTCACAAATACCAGAAGGAAAAGACTCAAAGAAAGAAGAGTTTCTATTCTAAAGAAACAATTACTCATTTGAAACTAGCATGTGAACAATCATCTAATGAAAAACATAATGAATGCTTGCTTATGGCCTTAAATTCCAAATTGAAATTTAAAAACAATTCAAACTCTGAAGAAGCAATTGAATGCATGGTTGATCTTAAAGTAGAGCTTATTATTGCTCTAAATGAACTAAAGATGCCAGGTCCCCATAATACTAGTGTAGCCCCCTTATTGTTATTGTTGTGCCCATGTAGTCCCCATATTGTTATTATTGTACTTCATAGAAGCCCATTGTTGTACTTTTTGTGCCCTTACATTATTATTGTTATGTAGGCTTTGATTATATTGTGACCCATTAGACTCCTATGTATAGAAAATAGGTTTCGCCATTTGAATCATCCAATAAATTTTCATTTATGTAATGTAAAGGGGGTTTCCCCCTCAAATAGACTGATTTATAAGTTGTTGATCTATCTTTTCTTCTATTTTGTGAGTTGGTTGCATAACATTTGGTATCAGAGCTATGGATTCTAGAGTTTCACTTCTTCAAACAAGTCATCTTGATACTTTCGCTACAATTTTTTTCTACAAAGTTTCAGAAATTGAAATTAAAACCACGTGGAGTTGAAATACTGGTTAACCTCGTGTACGAATTTCCGATCTTGGTTCGCTACATTTTTGGAGATATGATCTGAGGAAATTAGGGTTTTTGCAAGCTCCAAAATTTCATCTCAAACAGGTGATCGAAGGAATGTCATCATAACTTTTGTTTCAGGTACCATATTTGGATTCTGTAAAAAGTGGTTGAAATTGCATGGACTGTAGTTTCTTGTATATCGATTTCAAGGCCTAAGGTCGAAACAATGACACATGGCACGTTGTACAAGTTTTCTCTATTGAACCAGTCCATAATTAATTCACTGTGGGAGATTAAGCATAGCTTTATCTTGAAGAATCCAAATTAGGTCTGACCTGTGGCATTAGAAATAAGCCACAACAAGAGGATATACACCAAGAACAAGAAACTTCAAAAGAAGAGGATATACACCAGGAATTGACCTTAGATAAAGAAGAAATGAATCTGACCATATATTGTAATGCATTGGCAGGAATTACCACTTCTCAAACTCTCAAGATAGAAAGAGATATCAAGAAGAAAAAGGTAATAGTGTTGATTGATTCAGGTAGTACCCATAATTTTATTCATTGTAAGATAGCCAAGGAAATGAATTGCTTCCTATATCTGGCACCAGAGTGTCAAGTGGTGGTTGCAAATGGACGAACTATAAATTGCTCTGGAAAGTGTCATAATATCAAGCTAACCATGGGGGAATATGTATTGAATAGCCCAATGTTTTCCATTCCAATGGTAGGTGTTGATGTTGTACTAGGAGTTCAATGGTTACAATCTTTGGGTAAGATAGCTTTTAATTTTTAAGAACTTTTCTTGAAATTTTTTTGGGAAGGAAATGAAGTTGAATTAAGGTGTATCACGGGAAAACCTGGAAATATAATCAGCTCTAATGGCATGACAAATCTTCTAAGGAAATAACAAAGAGGCGTAATTGCACAATAATGCTCACAATAGTTTCAAACATCGAAATCATTTGTTTCTCCAGATCTCCAAAAAGCCTTGGACAAGCATTCCAAGGTATTTGAGACTCCCAAAGGCCTCCCACCTATTCGTGATCATGATCATGTTATTCATTTGATTCCAGGAAGTGTTCCTCCAAACAGCAGGCCTTACAGATATCCATATGCCCAAAAGAGCGAAATTGAACATATAATTGCGGAAATGTAGGAAACTGACCCTATGATTTACTAGATGAGCGCTAGGCTTTATTTATTTATTTTTTTAAACACAGTAACAGGAATTTTAAACCATAATCATACAAGTTCTGAAACTCATCAAAATTAAATCACGAATATCAAGTCCATCAGTTTAACTTCTTATCACCTATATATTTTTAACTTGATTATAGGCACAATGAAATCATCATAAACAATCTAACTAACACATGTACCATTCACCATTGGACGAGAACTAAATTTGACTTGCCGCTGCTTGAGCTCCCTTGTTGTAGTCTACCTCCAAGCCTAAAGGTTGTCGTGCTTAAACCGAATGTAATGACCCACCGGTTGACCTCCCAGCCTACTCCTTGGGTACTCTCCTTCCCCGCGGACCCCCGAGCTACAATGGGGTTGTACAACGACGGAATATGCTAGCTGATAGAGGTGAGCCCATCTTGGCTCAAGAGTCCCCTCTCTATAATACTCTATCCCACCAAACTCACTATAGCTTGTAACCACTCAAAATGACATCATCTCCTCCATCCAACAATAAGGTAAACAAAAAGCCCATTTTCCCTTCCATTTCTCTTTCTTTTATAGAAGGCATAGAAGGCTTCATAGGTGACACTTGGAAGTTCATGCATAAATAATTATTTTTTTATTACCCAAAATCTGATTATTCACCCACCCATGTGTCACCCTCTCATCAAGACTCTCCCAAAATGATTTACTTAATTATTCATATAAAAATAGTATTTCCCTCAACCCAATAAGGCTTCCTATTTCTTCTCCTAGTTGTCTCTTGATTCCCCCTTTTTACTCCTTAAATTGTGTTTTACTGAAGTTAATTGATAATTCTCAGATTTGGTCCCCTAAACTACCTCAATTTGCCTTTATGATGAATATTCTTATGTTAGCTCTTGCCACATGGAAGTTCTCTAATTTTCTCAAATTTTAATTTATTAATCTTATTTTAATTCACCACCCTCTTCTCTTAATGAAGTTTTTAATAAATCTTTATACTTAACTCTATGTCCCTCTTTCCCCCTTTTTTCCTAATTAAGTTACTTATGTACCTTATCCACTTAATATTTTGTTTAACAAGGAAAGGGTAGAGTTATCATGATAAAATATTTTATCTTTTCCTATTCCTCCCTTACCCTAAGTTTTATTCTTGATTTAATTCCTTTGGTTCTAACCTCATATGTCACTGGATATGAATTAGTTGGATTTTCATATATTGATTATATTTAATAGTTTCTTTAATGATGTCGAGGGTGTCAAGTTGGTCATGCCCTTCAAGAACTTCCATTCGAAGTTCCAAGGGTGCCATGCCTAAGAATTTATTTATGATGCCAAGGGTGCCAAGTCGGTCGTGCCCTTCAAGAATTTCTCTTGAAATTCCAAGGGTGCCACACCACTTGCCCTTCAAGCATCTAGTGGTTACGAGGGGAAATTATATGTGCAACGCCAGAGACCCCTATCATCTCATATGTTGCCTGCTATAGTGAGACTAATGGTGCTAGGGATCAAGGAATCCGCCTTGATGCGCGCCCCCCAGAAAATCCTCGTGAGCGAACGAAATTTGGGACCTGCCCTCACGACATCGTGATCTTCAAGGCGAAGGTACTTCGACCTTTCCAGCCTAAGTCACAGCGGGAGGCTAGCGGGTGAGATCAGGGACACTGTTCCACCCCTCCCATGTTGTTCCATCCAATTGTACAACCCCATCACCCATATGTGAGTCATTCAGCCAGGCAACTAACATGTTCCTGCAACCATTGACATATCATCAGAGTGTGTATATATATATATCAAGTTCCAAACTAAACTTATAATTTCAAGAAAAAATATTAATTCCTATCAAACCAGATGTTGTCAACTCATCATATGCAAGTGCCTCTGGCAGTTCCTGTAATACTCAATAATCATCAGTCACCAAGTTTCTTAGTGTTAAGTCATTTTCATAATAAAATCATCAACATGACATAGTCATCCACATCATTGTTTATCGTGAAACAGAAGTAATGTAAGTAGACACATTCATCACAACTATCATCATCATAACATCAATAGAAAGTACATATCCATCAAAGCCACCATAATCCTAACACCGACTAGGAAATAAACACATCCATTAATAGTAGAGTGAAGTTTCAGTATCCTCCACCTGAGGTCCTCAAATAATAATGTGTGAGCCTTAAGGCTAAATCATTTATCAAGGTCAGAAATCTAGAGTGGGGCACTACATACACCCCCCCTTAAATTAAACTTCGTCTTGAAGTTTCAAACCATGGAAATGGTGACATATCCATCAAAGGCATCATCATCGTAACATCAATAGAAAACATATCTATCCACAAAATCTATCATCATCATGATATCAATAGATAACATGCATATCCATTAATGATGTCATCATCATAGTATCAATAAAGAACGTATATAACTATCAAATCCACTAATATTAGAGTCATGTGTCTGGATCCTCAGCTTGAGGTCCTCAAAGAATAAAGTATGAAGGACCAGTGTTCATCAACCAAAGTGGGGCACTACATTCACCCCCTCTTAATAATGGACTTCGCCCCAAAGTCCTTAGATTAGGAAAGGAAATGAAGACAGGGATGCATATCCTTCATATCCTCTATTAAAATCTTGTTATCCTCATTGTGCCATGTATCCTCAATTTTTAAATCAATCAATTTCTCCTTGATTTTTGTCCATTAAGGAATATCAAAATATTTGAGGGTCATACTCAAAACATCTTCCATCTTCTTTATGGTTCCCTTTATGTAAGAAATATAAACATCATATTTACTTTTTAACTTTGATTACCTCCCTTATATAGTGTTTAAATGGGCTTGGGTGATTTTGTGTCGCATTCTTTGACAATCAAGCCCCACAATTATATTGTATCATTCTTGATGCCAATGCTTTTAGGGCACACAACATCATTCAACAACGTATAATATGTGTATGGATATGTCTAATACATTACGTCAATATTTATTTTGTAATCTCTACAACTTACATATGTTTATTTCTCATATATTAACACAATTGGTTTCTTATGAAATTAAAATGATCATAGTTATATATGTTTAACATCTATCACCATGAAATATCTCACAAGAGAATGTACAATTAGTGAGTGACCATTAACTCAAACCACATGTGTAATGAACCTACGTCAAGGTGCATCAATTCTTCTTGTGAATTAATCACAACTACATCACTTACACCACTTAGGTTTAATTAATAAAATGGCTTTTAGTCTAGAAATCATCACATAGTAGATATCCTTTTAACATGATATCATTAATATCATTATATGATAAAGCTCCAACAAAAATAAATAAAACCATACAAGTGTATGATAGGCTCCAAAAACTAGAACTCAAAATCAACCTATATCAAATTAGTAATAATCCTTTTGAATTTCTTAGCTGTCACATATTTGAACCTAAGAGTATTGTAATTATCAATTTCAATGTGTCTAATCATCATTGTTTCAACAATCACCTGAGCTAAACTCCTTGTATCACATGCATGGCACGTCTCTACCGTGCAATTGTTGAATAATAAGCACTTGCATGTTCCCTCTTCTTCTCCCATATATGAATTGACATGAAAATTTAATCCCATACATTTATTCCCTGACGTGTGTGTATATATATATATATATATATATCTGTGTGTGTGTGTGTGTGTATAATGTAAGTAATATCTGAGTCATTATTGGACCCATCAACATGTCCCTAGGTGTTCCAAATCACTTGGGATGGCTAAGCATTCCAAAAACCACTATGTCATGAACCATATTGTTTTATAGTAAAGGGATATGATCATATGAGATTGACTAACTAGGTGAAGAACCACGCACATGAAAACATACTTATGGCCTTCCTTTGGCAAAGTATTTAAAAACCCAAAATAAGAAAAGCGATCGACTGTCATCCAGGATTTCTCAAGATGAAAGGATGAAACATGCTTGTTGTTGTTCTCGTCATTACTTTGTCCCAGATATGAAATGAAACTCTAACCCTCAAGAGTTCTTGTTTAATTTCAGGTGGATGATTCATCCTTGGAGTCACCTCCAAGTAATCTTTAGGTTGACACACTTTCCATCCATATTCTTAGGTCATCATACTCTATTTCCAAGGGCTCTAGACTCAATAATTGTTTCAATATTATCAATTGCTATCAATCTATTGGTATTGGATTCCTGCGTGAATGACTATCTTGTTGCATTGACTCTTATAAATTATATAAAGGATCTTGATTTTCCTTCAAAGAGTGAAAAGTTTTCTTGCCATAATTTAGGAAACCAACATTCTTACCAACGTAAACATCAATTTACCCTCTAGTACTCATATCTCATAAGGAATCTACTACTTTAGTATTATTATTAGATAACATAACTTATTTACTAAGTATCACAGTATGTCTGATTTACTAACTTCTAAGGACACATTTAATATGCATGTACACTCCATTCTAACTTTCAAATATGCATTAATCATGATGCAAATATATTGAATTGAAGTATGTGTTTCAATATATCACATTGTCTAACCCTAGATTTATGGATAGAGTATTATAAGACTATCCACTTTAATTTAAGTGAACCTATAATTACTTTGAAATCCATTTTTATGTTTCATTTTCTTTAAAATTTTACAATATTTATTCTATAACAATTGTTGCTCCTTGTCATTTAATTTAGAAATTAAGATATGGAAAAATTTCTTCAAAATTATAACCAATTAATAATGGTCAATACTGGCATTCAATGTTCTTGCATTGACGCCATATTTAATCTCATTAGAAACTCGACATTCATGAATTACGCTCATGTGATATGGGTCATAGAGGAAAGGTTTTGAATATGTGGTGAATGTTGAGAAATGACATTTCATAAAGCGATGCATTGTGAAGGAACATGGAAAGTAGTTGACATGGACGTGATGAGGGACACATGACTAACAATGAGTGTGACATGTCAACAAACTCAAGGCATTATATACATGCAACACTCATATCTTACCGTGTGACATCGAGGGTCAGTGAATGTGGCTTGGTAAAATTGTGTGGTGATTCGAAAATATGCCACCTATGATATTTCACAACCTACACAAAAGACTTTTTATCTAAAATCCCAAATATTTTATCTTTAAAACTCCAAAGGGAATTTCAATATGAGAAATACCACCTTTTTTCTTTTTCTTTTTTCTTGGTGAATCTACTTATAACCTTGGTAAATCTATATATTTACATTTACTTCTCTCTAAATTTATGCAAATAGTTGCATAATTTGTGGTGGTTGGGCGGTAACTCTTAATAAATACCTTTTATTCACCTAAATTTAAAAGATATGCTAAATAACTCTTGAATTCACTGACCATTTAATTTACATGGCTGCTCATGATTATCATTATGTTAAACATGAAAATTGAACATTTTTTATATACATATATATATATCAAATTATTCTAATCTTAACTAATCTCTTTCAATAACTCACTATTAACATGTTAACTTAATTTTCACAAAATTTTATACTACACCACATTGAAAGTTGTATAATAGTCCATTGGGTCAATACATTATCATTATGTTAAACATGAAAATTGAACATTGTATATATATATATATATATATATATATATATCAAATTATTCTAATCTTAACTAATCTCTTTCAATAACTCACTATTAACATGTTAACTTAATTTTCACAAAATTTTATACTACACCACATTGAAAGTTGTATAATAGTCCATTGGGTCAATACCAAAAACTCTATCTGAATGTAAATATTTTTAAAATAGAATAAAATTGATAGAGTTTAATTCATTTTTTTTTAAATATCACCAATTTATTGCTTGACCCAATCAATTTTGAAACTTATCTTATAACATCTGTAATTACTTCTTTTTCTTTGCAGTAATTTTGTAGATGAAAGTCATTTAATTATTATTACTATATTTTTTTTTCTGCAATTAATATTGCAAACATTATTTCAAATGTTGATTATTATAAATGTGCAATTACCTTTTTACTTTCCAGTAAATTTGTAGATCAATGTCATTCAATTATTATTATTACTACATTTTTTTTTTTTTTTTATCCCATTAAAATCACCGTATTATGTGTTGAACCGAATCATATCAATGATTATTAGATTCAAACTAAACTTCGTCTCAGGAAATAAAACTAAACATGAAATGAGCCGGGATTGAAGAAACACTAGTAGACAAAGACCTCCATGAGAAACAATTTGTTTATAAAATTATGCAAGGGAGGTTGGTAGTCAAAAACCAAAACCAGAAAAACAAAGATCCAATTCTGGAAATCTAATTAGCGTTTTATGCCATATATGCGGCTTAATTTTAACCAAGTTACAACATGAACAAAGTTTTGGGCAATAATGGATAAAATGCAATATGAACCAATAGATAAATCAATATAAGGTAAACGTTTCAAATACAATTACTATAGAGATCAAATAGAAAGACAATGATATTGCACATAGACTAGATTGACCAGTCAAACTAGAAAAAGGGCAGATATTATGCACAAGACTTGGATCAAGGCATGCAAAATATGGAGTAGGCATACAGTACATAAATCAAGCATTAATGAAGGCTCAATCGAGGCCATGTTCTACATGTTGAAGGACAGGTGACCAATTAAAGCAGTGAGCTTAATTTTAACCACTTATTAGTAAACTATTCAAGAACAAGTGGATTACAATGAATAGTCATAATGTAAAATTTTATTATAAAGATATTTGATATATTTAAACACTCAAGAGAATGTAAGAGATAGCATGATCCAAACAGAGCATTTGGCAGTGCTTGAATGGTGAAACCAATCCTCTACTACTAATCTTGCAATCAATAATAATAATAATAATAAATTATATTGTGCTATATGTACAGTGCATATGCCATCAATGTGCACTGCATAATCTCAATAACATGAACCATCAACTGACAATGGAGCCTTGCAATCAATAATAATAATAATAATAAATTATATTGTGCTATATGTACAGTGCATATGCCATCAATGTGCACTGCATAATCTCAATAACATGAACCATCAACTGACAATGGAGCCTTGACTGTCCTACATCAGTTCCTGGCCTATTAAAATCACAATGCAAAATCAACAGATCCTATACCTATTATATAGTTCTATGACCTAAGCATAGTCACTATTATTCTTTCCTAATGAAAGTGATATTTGATTAACCAGTCATTGAAGATTCTGAAAAATACAAAGATCATTACTTGAATGCTTAAATTTTTCAAAATGAAAGCCCTTCATAAAGAGCCTAGTTATCAACGGGTTGTTTCAAAAATGATAACAAGGATGGCAGGATATTCTCAGGGTCAAGGAACAAACAAACAGAATCCACAAAGATATTGAATCATTAAATACTAAGAGTAAATAAATGAAAAGTTGCATTATGCACACACCAAATAATATTTAAGTTATTCTTTTACTAAAACGCAAGTTAGCACAGACATAAATTAATAGAACTTCAATTGATTCAGCATCGCATTATTTAGTTTGCAATGTCCAGGCCCTCTCAAATGTGATGAAAATACTTCAGAACGGACGTTAAGACAAAAACGTGCAGAGAAAGAGACGAGGTCCAACAATACTTCTGAATGCTCCAAACAATAATTTTAAGAAGACGTAGTGATTGGAATAAAGGGGCGCCTGTTAATTTTGCCTAGAACTTTAGACCATGAGAACAGAACTCGTAGTTGGAACAAAACAATGGACCTAGCATAGAAGGGCATCAAGGAGTTTAACGACAGCTGAGTGTTACTTGAGCTCGAAATTTAGGGGAGATTTACCAGAATAAGAATGAAGATGTGTGCTGCAAAGAAGCCATCTCCGAGTTCAACGCAATAATACGGGCATTGATTTCAGGGATTCACTTTCTACAGTTTATTGCTAGAAAAGTAGTTTTCTTTTTTCTTTTTCTTTTTTTTTTTCTTTTTTTTTTAATATCGAAATTCTATAGATTTTCCCAAAATTCAAATAGGATAAAAGTGTAAATTATCTTACTTTCCATGTAATTAAAAGGTCGATATAGACGTCCAGATGTCACAATGATCGATGTATTTTTTATTTTTTTTTACATCCTCTAATTCCAGAAATGATTTCACATCTTTTGAAAATGAGTTCACATCTCTGTGTAAAAACAATTTGACATTCTCTATTTTCACCAATGATTCTGGAAATGATTTCACATCTCTGTTTTTTTTTTTTTTTTTTAATATTAATTTGACATCTCTATTTTCACAAAGGATTTCACATTCTCTGTTTTTGAAATCAATTGAAATCTCTGTTAAAAATTATTTCCAAAATTTTAATTTAATTAATTCAAAAGAAGGTAAGGGTTAGCCTACCAATGAATCGAATACCCTGATTCTGGAAAAACCCTGCTGTGAAAAAAATTAACACCCTTTAGCTTCCTTTGTGATCCTTGCAACTTGTAAACCCTCTCTGCTTTTGACCATGAAATGCCTCTGTTCTTGACCACGAATTTCCTGGGTTTGATGCCCCTTCGTTTGATAAGGCAATTCTTGAATTTGATACACCTGGGTTCGATAATTCTAGGTTTGATACCCCTCTGTACATCGAAATTAGTTAAGAATGTTTTCAAAATAGCCATTACAGGATTTTAAATTTTGCCACACTTCCCCATTTATTGATTTCGATGCTAAATGTCAAAACTAACTCGAATTGAATAATGTTGAGTTCAACTAGTGAACAAAACGGATTCAAATTCTTCCCTAGATTCGTTGATTAAACTCTGAGTTTACACAGACTTCTCTGCCTGTTGAAAACCAGCATTTTGGCATATGTTTCGTGATTTGGTTCATAAATGAGTTTGAGAGGAAAACGAGATTGTTATCACGACATTTCTAGGATTGAATCTTACCTGGAAATATATGACTGCTAGTAAACAATGCCTCCTTACAAAACATGTCGTTTATTCCTTAATTCCCGGTTTTTTTTTCTTGTTTTCGTTTCTCTGAGTGAGAGATCGCCAATTTTTGCTTTTACAAGCTCTAGTCCAAACGTTTTCCAACTTGCAAATGATTCCAACTCAATCCTGGATGTTTCCCCAACTTATGGCTCCATTGTTTCTCTTCTGTAGCTCGTATTTCTCAACACTGCAGGCTCGTATTTCTCTTGGATGTTGAACTCTTAGATCTGAGTGTTGATCTGAATCTAGAGGGAACGCCACAGGGATACAGAAGGATTATTCCTGAAAATTTAGGGGAATACAATGGGCAAGTGGTGTTACTGGAGCAGAAAGGGCATGACTGTGTTTGCATATGGAAGTTGAATGAAGCAGAAGAATGGTGTGATGTAAAAATAACCGTTTGGCAAAATGCAGCATTCCACTATTTGATTCAGTGGCAGTTAATAGCAGTCGGTTGATAAAGGTAAGGTATCAGAAAATGAATATATCAATATATGACTGGAAGGGGAAATCGATAGTTTGGCAAATGAGATTGCTGGGACCTTGCATGTCTCAACGACCAATTCTAGTATCGATATCATCGTTCTAATCTAACAACTTATGGTGGCCTTCACCATGATTTATATGCTCATCCATTATTTAGTAAATTTTATATGGTTGTTTCTAATTTTTCATAGTTGTATTTCTAAATTTCAATGATAATTGAAGTGATGGGTTTATGAATACATTCCTCCTTTTTATCATATATTACCAGTGCAGCATCTCAGAGGATTATTATTATAATAGACTTGTATATACATAGACAGCAACTGGGCTACAGTTTCCCTTGCCTTTCACTCATCTACCATGAATATGCATTTGCCTGTTGTGGGTATGTTATTTTGATATATAGTTTGTAAGCTTACAGTGAAAGAGAAGTAGAGGGTATGAGTAGAAGAGAAGTAGAATAGAACGTGCAGCGACATTGAATGTAATAGAAATCAATTTGTAATATAAATCTGGTTTATTTATAGAGACAACAGTTTCAAAATATTCTGTTTCAACACTTTGTTAGGCTCTGCTATGAACACATACACCTATAATCAACGAGGGACACATAATACGAGGGAACGCTTTCCAGAGATATAAAATCATGTATAATCAGCTCTTTTAGTTTTGCAAATGCGTGAGGTTCTCCAAACTTGTCTGGAAACCAAGGTAACTTGTTACTCTAGTGAATAATATTTTGGCTTTTTACGCTACTGAATACATTTTTGGGAAGTTGAGTGAGTTGACCATTTTACTATTCCATGAGGTACGAAATCATAATATCACTTTAATCAACGTTTTCCTTGAGTCAAATAAATTTTAAGTCTCTAACCAAGTTAAGTCACTGGAAAAACATTTTTTTTTTCTTTCAATGGTAAATGAATTTCATCATGGTGCTAGTGATGGTTATGGACGAAGTCATAACAGTATAACAGAGTTAAATTTTGTCATAGAACAAAACATAATCACGAAGGTTTTTAAGTTCACAAAGACTACAAAACCCATGGCAAAAAAAAATACAAGAAAACCTTAATACTTTATGGGCCTATAGGTCCTAGAGGTTGAACCTTTGCTTTGATACCAAGTGTAAGACACCGACACTGTGATTTACTAGATGAGCACTAGGCTTTAATTTTTTTTTTAAAAACACAGTAACAGGAATTTTAAACCATAATCATACAATTTTTGAAACTCAGCAAAATTAAATCACGAATATCAAGTCCATCAGTTTAACTTCTTATCACATATATATTTTTAACTTGATTATAGGCACAATGAAATCATCATAAACAATCTAACTAACACATGTACCGTTCACCATTGGACGAGAACTAAACTTGACTTGCCGCTACTTGAGCTCCATTGCTGTTGTCTACCTCCAAGCCTGAAGGTTGTCGTGCTTAAACCGAATGTAATGACCCACCGGTTGACCTCCCAGCCTACTTCTTGGATACTCTCCTTCCCCGCGGACCCCCGAGCTACAATGGAGTTGTACAACAACGGAATATGCTAGCTGATAGAGGTGAGCCCATCTTGGCTCAAGAGTCCCCTCTCTATAATACTCTATCCCACCAAACTCACTATAGCTCGTAACCACTCAAAATGACATCATCTCCTCCATCCAACAATAGGGTAAACAAAAAGCCCATTTTCCCTTCCATTTCCCTTTCTTTTATAGAATGTTTCATAGGTGACACTTAGAAAATCATGCATAAATAATTATTTTTTTTATTACCCAAAATCTGATTATTCACCCACCCATGTGTCACCCTCTCATCAAAACTCTCCCAAAATGATTTACTTAATTATTCATATAAAAATAGTATTTCCCTCAACCCAACAAGGCTTCATATTTCTTCTCCTAGTTGTCTCTTGATTTCCCCTTTTTACTCCTTAAATTGTGTTTATTACTGAAGTTAATTGATAATTCTCAAATTTGGTCCCCTAAACTACCTCAATTTGCCTTTATGATGAATATTCTTATGTTAGCTCTTGCCACATGGAAGTTCTCTAATTTTCTCAAATTTTAATTTATTAATCTTATTTTAATTCACCACCCTCTTCTCTTAATAAAGGTTTTAATAAATCTTTATACTTAACTCTATCCCTATTTTCCCCTTTTTCCCTAATTAAGTTACTTATGTACCTTATCCACTTAATATTTTGTTTAACAAGGAAAAAGTAGAGTTATCATGGTAAAATATTTTATCTTTTCATATTCCCCCCTTAACCTAAGTTTTATTCTTGATTTAATTCCTTTGGTTCTAACCTCATATGTCACTGGATATGAATTAGTTGGATTTTCATATATTGATTATATTTAATAGTTTCTTTAATGATGTCGAGGATGTCAAGTTGGTCATGCCCTTTAAGAACTTTCATTCGAAATTCCAAGGGTGCCATGCTTAAGAATTTATTTCTGATGCCAAGGGTGCCAAGTCGATCGTGCCCTTCAAGAATTTCTCTTGAAATTCCAAAGGTGCCACACCACTTGCCCTTCAAGCATCCAGTGGTTACAAGGGGAAATTATATATGCAACGCCAAAAACCCCTATCATCTCATATGTTGCCTGCTATAGTGAGACTAATGGTGCTGGGGATCAAGGAATCCGCCTTGATGCACGCCCCCCAGAAAATCTTCGTGAGTGAACCAAATTTGGGACTTGCCCTCGCGACATCGTGGTCTTCAAGGCGAAGGCACTTCGACCTTTCCATCTTAAGTCAAGACAGAAGGCTAGCGGGTGAGATCAGGGACACTATTCCACCCCTCCCATGTTGTTCCATCCAATTATACAACCCCATCACCCATATGTGAGTCATTCGGCCAAGCAACTAACATGTTCCTGCAACCAATGACATATTCATCAGAGAATATATATATATATATATATATATATATATATATATATATATATATAACAAAGAGTTTCATACAGCTACACAATTAATACAAAAATATTAATTTCTATCAAACCAGATGTTGTCAACTCATCATATGCGAGTGCCTCTGACGGTTTCCTGTAATACTCCACAATCATCAGTAACCAAGTTTCTTAGTGTTAGTCATTTTCATAACAAAATCATCAACATGACATAGTCATCCACATCATTGTTTATCGTGAACCAGAATTAATGCAAGTAGACACATCCATCACAACTATCATCATAACGTCAATACATATCCATCAAAGCCACCATCATCCTAACACCGACTAGGAAATAAACACATCCACTAAAAGTAGAGTGAAGTGTCAATATCCTCCACCTGAGGTCCTCAAATAATAATGTGTGAGCCTTAAGGCTAAATCATTGCTAATGTCATATGAAGGTCAGAAATCTAGAGTGGGGCACTACAGGAATGCTAGAAGTTGGTATAATTCAACCTAGTCAAAGTTATTTCTATGCTCCAGTAGTATTGGTGCACAAGAAGGATGGATCACGATGCATGTGTCTGAATTATAGGGAGCTCAACAAGCTCACTATTAAAGATAAATTTCCCATTCCTATCATTGATGAATTATTGGATGAATTACATGGAGAAATTTACGTCACCAAGTTGGATCTTCGTTTAGGATATCATCAAATTAGAATGAAGATTGAAAACATTCTGAAAACATCATTTAGAACTCATGAGAGTCATTATAAATTTTTGGTCACGCCTTTGAGCCTTAACAATGTGTCTTTTACATTTCAAAGGTTGATGAATTCCATTTTCAAACATTTCCTTGGAAAATTTGTGTTAGTATTTTTTTATGATATACTAATCTACAACAAGTTTTGGAAGGTTCATGTTCAACATGTTGACCGTGTGCTCAAATTATTGGAGGAGAAACAATTATAAGCAAAAACCTTCAAATGTTTCTTTGGAGTACAGGGGGTGAAAATCTAGGTCATATTGTATCTCATGAGGGTGTTGAGGTAGATCCTACCAAAATTAAAGTCATCAAGGAATGGAAAATCCCGAAAACCATAAAGCATCTGCGAGGATTTCTTGGGTTAACAGAGTATTATCGCAAGTTTGTTAAGAATTATGGGAGAATAGTAGCACCTCTAACAACATTACTAAAGAAAGATGCATTTTCTTAGACTCTATAACCAACTACAGACTTTGAACATCTTAAAGAGGAAATGTGTCAAGCACCAGTCTTAGCTATGTCCGACTTCACAAAAACCTTTATTGTGGAATGTGATGCCTCGGGAAATGAAATTGGTATTTTTTTAATGCAAGAAGGAAGACTGATTGCTTTTGAAAGTCATCCAATCAAATAAAAGTATTTACATAAACCTATTTATGAGAAAGAAATGTTTGTAATACTACATGCACTAAATAAATGGCGACCTTACCTAATCGAAAGACACTTTAAGGTAAAAACAGATCATGATAGTCTTAAATATTTTTTGGAACAAAGACTATTTTCAAAAGAGCGGCATAAATGGGCCACAAAGATGTTGGGTTATGACTTTGAAATCATCTACAAAAAAATGAAGTTAAATGTTGTTGCAAATTCACTCTCAAGAAAGGATGATGATGTGGAAGCAATTATTTGTGCCATTTCTATTATCCAACTAGATTGGATAACCGAAGCAAGGAGGAATGGAAGAATGACAAAGAAATGTAGACATTCATTCAAAAGTTGCGGCAAGATCCTAGTACACCTAATACATTTGGCTGGAAAAATTATTCATTTGGGTACAAAGATTGCTTATATCTTTGTAAAAATTCCCAACTCAAACAAAATATTCTTTGTAATTACACACCTCTCCCTTAGGAAGACACTCAGGATTTTTAAAAACTTACCATAGGGTCAAGAAAAAAAAATTTGGGATGGCCTTAAATCTGATATTCAGAAATGTGTGACGGAATGTTTGGTGTGCCAACAAAATAAAGTCGAGACAATTAAGACCCTCGAGTTTGCTACAACATTTATCCATTCCAAGTCAATGTTGGGAGAAGGTTTCAATGGATTTTATCACAAGTTTACACAAGTTTGAAGGAAAGAGTGTCATCGTGGTGGTAGTTGATAGACTTACCAAGCATGCACACTTTTGTGCATTATCTCATCCATTTAAAGTCAATACAGTTGCTACTGCATTTATGGAAACAATTCAAAAACTACATGGGAACCCAAAGATTATTGTCGGCAACAAAGATCCCATTTTCACTGAAAAATTTTCGATGGAATTTTTTTCTTGTTTGGATACTCAACTAACTCATAACTCATCTTATCATCCTCAATCTTATGGGAAAACTGAGATAGTGAACAAATGTTTAGAAGGATATCTTCATTTCTTTGTATATGATAAACAAACACAATGGGTCAAGTTGTTACCTCTAGTTGAATGGTGATATAACACTTCCATCCACTCTGCAGAAAAATGACCCCATTTATGCACTTTATGGATATCATCCACCGTCCATCACATTATCTTTAAGAAAAAATTCTAAAGTTCACCCAGTGGAAGATCGCATCGAGAATCAACAAAAAGTTCCCCAACTCCTAAAGGATAACCTAACTTTGGCACAAAATCTAATGAAACAACAGGCAGATCAACATCACAGCGAAAGAAGTTTTGATGTAGGCGACTAAGAATTTTTACGGCTACAACCATACAAACAAATTATCATCAAATTACTATGGTCCTTACAAGGTGTTGCAAAAGATTGGTACTATGGCATACAAATTGAAGCTTTCTGCATCTTCCCGAATGCACCCAATTTTCCATGTTTCATGCTTAAAGAAAGTTATAGGTGACAAACTCTCAGTTCAAACAATATTGCCAACACTTGACGAGGAAGGAAAAATCATATTTGAACCTGAAGCAGTCAAGGAAACAAGAACTCGACAGCGACGAAATCGATCAATTTCAAAGTATCTCATCAAGTGGAAGAACTTACCCGATTAATTGTCCACATGGGAGGGTGAGAATTTTATACAGAAACATCCATAACTACTCAAGCATTGAGGAAAACACTTTTTCGAAGGAGAGGGCCATGTTAGGTCCTTATAATACTAGTGTAGCCCCTTATTGTTATTGTTAGTGCAGCCCCCTTATTGTTATTTTTGTGCCCCATAGAAGCCCACTACTGTTATTGTTGTGCCCTTACATTATTATTATTATGTAGGCTCTGATTATATTTTGACCCCTTAAACTCTTATATATAGAAAGTAGATTTTGTCATTTGTATCACACAAGAATTGTTCATTTATGTAATGTAAAAGAGGTTTACCCCTTGAATACGCTGATTTATAAGTCGTTGATCTATTTTTTTCTTCTATTTTGTGAGTTGGTTTCATAACAAAAGAAGACCAAAAAGAAGAACAAATAACTGAAGGAACAATCATTGAGAGTGTTATCACAAATAAATTTTCAATTTTTATAGATAGGGTCACTCACCTAAGTTTCGTTTTGTCTCAATAGGTTGGTTCATGAAATTGATGAAAAAATGCATGAAATAAACCTTTATCCTAAGTCTAAAATACCCCATTAGTCATGTCATGTCAGTGATATCCACCAAATTTCACTTTAAGTTCATATGCATGGTTTTAAATCAAACAAATGCCCCCTGTCTGTTTTTTTCACGATTTTGTAGCGAATATAACTGCAGAATGGCAGATTTTGCTACAGAATCACCTAACAATTCCATAGCGAATCTGCGATATTTATAATTGTCTTCGCTGCAAAATCATGTTTTTTCTGCATAAAAACAGAGGACGATGAGTTTTCAAAGTTCTACTGGTTCGAGATAAAGGTGAGGCTATCCAATTCTTTATCATGATCACCCAAGCATGCAAAAGCTTGAATACCCTCATCATTATCCTTTACTCCCACATTTGGCATCATTTTCCCTCTTTCAAATTGCATTTTTAAAACTCACCTCAAAGCACCTCTTTGTCATCTGTTGTTCGAGTCTTGCATGCAGCAGTCCACCATTGTCTTTGAGAAACTGACTCCCACCACAAGCAGCTTATTGTTTAAGTTTTTTCTCTCTGCAAGTGTCACAGTGGAGGAGACAGCGTGGTTATAAGAAAGGATCGCTATGAAGAAGAAAGTCAACAAGGGAGGCTCTTGTGTGAGATACGAGCCCATGGACCTCAAGTTATTAAATGAAGACCCCGGTTTTATGGATGCATTCAAAAATGTCGGATGTCTGCAATTCTGTCAAAAGCTTCAAGGATTTCATGCTCAAAAGGATTTTGCAGCAAACTTTACAAGCACAACTTCGAAGGTAGGGGTTTTAAATTTTACAGTGTCACATAATACAATTTCTCATGCCACAGAGATAACAAGAGAGGGTGAAGAGTGGATCAAATCCAATAAATTCAAGATACAGAGTTGTGATGAATTTGTCAAACCAAAACACATTGGAGCTGACATGGCATCTGGGATTCTAAGGAGTTATATGAAGGAGAATTATTCTAAACTGTTGTTTGTGATCCGTAAGTACTTTACTTGTGAGGGGAGGTTTCATATGGTTTACCTGTACCATTTCAGGCTCCTGTTACATTTCAATGGTAAGCAGTCATTTGATCTTCCTTTCTTTTTGTTTAGGAGTTTGGGAAATATGTCTAATAAGGTTCAAGCCAGGGTTGAAGACATTGAGACATCAATCTTTCACCATGGGTTGATTAAACTCTTAGTGTTGGATGAATTGGAGAAATTAAACAGAGATTGGGCAACTTTCCTTTTCCTAAGTGGCTATGAAGTTGATTCAGTGACACCTAAGAAAACCCCAAAGCCAAAAGCTATACCATCAAATAAAAATGATAAATCTCCAGCAGTGATAGAAAGTGTAAATGAAGAAGAAGTAGAGCCTATCTTGGAGCCAATGGATGTTGAAACAAAACCTATACAAGAGGCAGATATCTCACAACCTCCACGTACAAGAAATAAACAGAAGGTTAGTAAGCATGGTAGCAGGAGGATAACTAAAAGTCAAACAATTGGAAAGGGAAATCTTGAAGACATCCTTCAAGCTATAGATATTGATGAGACTCCAGTTGTCAGAGCTGCAGACATTGAAGGTGACAAAAAGAAGAAAAAGAAATATAAGACTGTTAAAAACCTTGACTTTGCAAGAGAAGATGCAGGTTTCTTATTTCAGCCAAGGAAACCACTTACTAAGCTACAACTTGCAAAGGGTGTCATGGCAAACAAGAAAATAGGATGTTAACAAACGCAAGCAACCTATCAGAGAAGACATTATAGACTTGTCTCCAGCGACAAAAGAAGTTTTTCTACAAAGGAAAGGAAAAGAGAAGATGGTGGAAAAAACTTAAGTACAGGTACTAAAGGAACAGCTAAGAGAGCCCAAAGAAGAAGTCATTGAAATCAAGTTAGAATTACAGGAGGCCAAGGTGGATAGAAAATTGGAGGAGGATTTCAAAGAAGAAGTAAACGACTAGCTAAACAAATATGATGAATCACTAACCAATGCCAAGAAGTTGTTGAAAATGACACTTCCTTTGAGGGTAATGAAAAACACTAAGAAAATAAACTTATGGTTACAATCTGAAAGGAAGAGACTCAAAGTCAGAACTAAAGAAAAGAGGACTTAAAATCAAAGTGATAAATGAGCCTAAAAAATTGCAGCTTTCTACTGCTAAAGATGAAGTTCTCAAAGCTTGAAGAGTTGGCCTAAAACATTTTGACAATTTTGCAACATTGAAGAACCATCATTTCCAGTTTTTAAAGTGAAATTTTGAAGAAAAAGGAAAATGTTGTGTTTTCTGTCAATTAGGCAATTTCGTAGCGAAGCCCAAGCTTGAAAACAAGATTTCGCTACAAAATCCCTGTAGGTTATTTTTTTGCAAAAAATCACAAATTGGGTGGAAATCAGAGGAGGATAAAATTTATATTTAGCTTATTTTGTCCAACAAACACATTCAAATCAGAGAGGAAGGCTAAAGATTGACCTAGATAGGTGAAATGGAGTTGTTAACAAATCACGCTATGAAACTACCTATTTTACTCTGTTTTTTGCAGTGAATAGCATTTGGTAGTATATTAGGGTTTTGAAGGTGTGTTGAAAGTCAGCGAACCACGTGGAGGCATTAAAGGGTATCAGTGGAACACTCCAGCAGAGATTTTCTCCTCGACAAACGTGTCATTTTTTCCAGCTCAGCATAAAGTCAATGATCAAATGTCATTATTATCTTCTCCTTAAAAGTAGGGTGATCAATTTCTAAATCTAGTGGGTGTATTTACATCTTGGTTATGTTCATGCCACTCGAGCACTCTGTTATCATCGATGTAATGATCCCATTTTACAGATAGTGAATGTAATAAATGGAATATAGAGTCCTAATAGGGTTATAAGTCTAAAGTTATTAGGTGTATGTTTTAGTTCCAAGAATATAGTTTATTGTTAAGTGAGGTGTCAAAGAGGATGGTTTGCAGGACAACAGAAGAGAGAGAAGGAAGTACTAGCCATATGGGCAGATCCATTGTAAATGACAAAAGCCTATTAATAGGCAGAACTTCGAATGAGAAAGGGTTGGAGAATGTTATTTGACACTACCACTTTGTAAATTTTTGATAATCAATTATATACAGTGACTGTGTTTTCTTCTTTGCCTAAGATTCTTTTGGTGTTTCAATGAGTTTGTCTTATGTATCTTGATATGTTGTTTTCAATAGCTTGATGTTTAATTACTCATAATTCATGTTCATCGTGCTCTGACTTCCTTTAAATATTAAGCCATTGAATATTTCAGTGTTTGTTGTCCTTTCATTGAAACATTATATGTCACAGCATCCACAAGGAGAGCCATTGTCATTGAATTTCCTAACACTAACTCCATAAACCCGAAGGTAGTGAACCTTACACATTTTTCACCTGCAATCAAACACATTCAAGTCAATATCACAGAGTTAGCCATCTGATTAAATCCTAATTGAACAAATCATAAGTTAATTTGAGAGAGCCCTCTCAAGCTGAAGAGGTTAATCCTCAGTGAAAAACTGGTTTGAAAGAGTTACTCTACATTGTCTAGTGGAGCAGCCCATCATTACCAATTTAGAGATAACACAGAGCATAAGAAGATATTATCACTCTAATTATAAAACTTTTAATATTCAAAAATTGAAATTAGAAGTAATTAAACTTAAATAAAATTTGGTATCACAACTAA
Source organism: Pinus albicaulis (assembly GCA_034641835.2). NCBI lineage: Eukaryota > Viridiplantae > Streptophyta > Pinopsida > Pinales > Pinaceae > Pinus > Pinus albicaulis. The sequence continues at coordinate 566,163,445 of CM076579.1, read as the reverse complement.
AAGACAAAGAAAAGAGTTATGACAAATTAGAAGATGAGAATGAGCTTCTCACGTGGAAACTATCCAAGAAACGAGAAATCCAAATGTATATGAAGAAGACATTATTTCCTTGAAAACGCAGCTTGAAAAAGCAAGTAGAAAAGAGGGTTCTTACAAGTCAAGGGACAAAATGGGAAAAACATTTTCAAAAACTTAAGGGAAAAGTTGTCTCCCTACTAATAATCTAGAGAAAACAAAAGATGAGATGGATCTAAATCTCAAGTTTTCTAAACGATCAAACCCTAGATGATTGTAGAAAATCCACATAGATTCAACTGATCTTGTAAAATGCTAAAACAAAATACTTGAATATTCTCTACAAATTGTGGGCACCAATAACGATCGCACAATCACAGGAACAAGAAAGAGAGAATTTCAATCACAAAATGCAAAAATTTATCTGGGGAAAGTCTCAGCTAAAAACCTCACTATTTGCATATTTCATTAAGTCAAGAAAATTTGGTTCAATACTTAACCAATTTCTTGTCTCTAAATGCCTTGCCTTGCTACCAAAATCCCTAGGGAACTTCAGCCCCTATTAATTAGGAAATTCCCAATTAATGATCACGCAATACATCTAAAGCCTTTTGTTGACCTCATGCATGACCTGTACAATTTTCTAATTATACAAATAATAGTACATTTCCCTTTAACTCCAATATCAATTGGGTCTTTCCTCAAAACTGACATGCAACAACTATTTATAGCGAATTTTCAGTTCTGTGATTGATCACTGCATGTTAATTAAATCATATTTAATTCACTGAACCTCTAACTAGTTCCCCCATCAGTTAGAACTAGTTAAACTAATTTTAACTCAAATAATTAAGCTATATAATTACAACTCAAAATAAATTGTAACTGAACCTCCTAAAACTTGGAAAGAATTCTACATGCCTCTAATTTAGCCCTCAACTCTAATTGAATGAGTTAACTAAGTCTTCTTGACTCAATTAACTCGTACAAATTGTCATGTGATATGGAATTACAATTTCCTTCTAATTTAATTAAAGAAAAATAAATTATAAGCCTCTTCTTATTGCCAATTTAGACACTCCCTCTCAACAAGAAAGGGATTCTCTGCTACCTCGATCCTACATTTGTGGAAATCAAATTTTCCTCTTGACAGTGCCTTCATCAAGATGTTTGCATCTTGCTCCTCTATAAGAATGTACTCTAATGACATAATCCTCCTCTGCACACAATCTTTGAGATGGTGATATCAGATATCAATATGCTTGAACCTATCATGAAAACTTGGATTAACCGTGAGTTTGATGCAACTCTGGTTATAACAATAAATCCCCGTCAGATCCATCTTCTAACCAAACAAACCAACAAGTATCTTCATCATCCATATGGCCTCACGAGTTGCTTGACTAGCAGCCGTGTACTCTGCCTCTGTTGAACTGAGTGCAACTGATGTTTACTTCATGTTGTATCAGGAAATTATTACTGACCCAATGTTGAAGATGCCCCCTAATGTGCTCCTCTTGTCAGATGGACTCCTTGCCCAATCTGCATTTGTAAAGCCTTGAAGCTTCACTCCCTTTGTCCACTTGTACCATAGCCCAAACTATGTGGTGCATCTGAGGTATCTAAACACATGTTTGCATGCCTTCCAATAGAGCTTGGTAGGTTTAACCATAACTTGACTAAGCTGGCTAACCGCATAGCATATGTTTGGTCGTGTGTTCTGCAAGTACATGAGTGAACCCACAAACTTAACCTCATGTCTCCACTCCAGAAACTTATGCTTCTAGTTCTCTATATGCAAATGTTTGGCGCAAGTTCTGGTAAGAAGTTCCTTCATTTACTTTCTTTAGGTTATTTTGATTTCCTCTTAGTGTTTTGTGTTTTCAGAAACCTGATGTGGTCGTATAGGGTTGGGAATATTTTCTATAAGAAATTACATTTATCATTTCCTCTCCATGCTTTTTTTCCCTAATGGTTTACTTCCAATTTTTCCTTTCTTATAGGTATGGATTTAGGTGATATTCAGTACATGAGTGAACCCACAAGCTTCACGTAGACAGTAGCCTCTGCCACTTCGCCTGAAGTAGCATCCTTCTTTCTCCAATTCCTTGCTAGAGGAGTCTCCATGGGTTTGTTACACTCCATGTGAAAATTCTTCGGAATCTCATCAACATACTTTCCATGACATACAAAAATTTCTCCATCTCTTTGCCAAATTTCCAATCATAGGAAATACTCCAAGAGCCCCATATCCTTCATCTCAAATTCTCTTGCAAGATCCTCTTTGCAAGACTTGATGAGCTTTTCATCCCCTGTTAGTATCAAATCAACATAAAGTACAATGATCAAAAGTTTACCTTCTACCACAAGATGGTAAAGGTTCGCATCTGCTTCACTTTTGGTGAAGCCCAACCCGATGAATTAGTTTTCAATCCTGGTGTACCATACAATGCTTTTTTGAGTCTACACATGCAACTCTCTGTCGAAGGTCTCAAAACCATTTCGCTGCTCAATGTACACATCTGCCTCAATCACTCCGTCGAGGAAGGTTGTATTTACATCCATCTGATGTATCTGCCATCCAATCTTCGTTAAAAGTGCAAGTATATATCTAATTGACAAGTACCTTATGACTGGAGAAAGGTCCCCTCGTAATCAATCCCCTCCACCTAAGAGAACCATCTAGCCACAAATGTGACCTTGTGTTTCTCAACACTCCCATATGTTACCTGCTTCACCTTGTAGATCCACCCAGATCCTACAACTCACTTCCCCTTCGGTCTTGGGAAAACTTCCCATGCATTGTTTCTGATAATGGAGTCATACTCCTCAACCATGGAATCAACCCGCACTGATTCCTCAAATGAGGATGGCTCAATTTCTACACTCACTCATAAGAGCCACGTAGCCAGTGCACTGCTTTGAGGACCTTCTCTGTTTGCGCTCTGATGTGGGTGCTCCCACACTCTCTCTAGCATCAAGCACCAACCTATCAGCCTCTCTGGTGCACTTCCTTCTGTCTCTGGATGTCTCTGCATGACTGGGTGTTTCCACCCTTTGTTCCTCTGCTTGTGGTTGCTCCACATCTTGAAGTACTTCTGTTGGAGCTAAGAGCTCCTCAATTGCATGCAACTGAAGCTCTCTCTGAAGGGAAATTCACATGCCCTTCTCTTCATCGAATTTCACCTCTTATGACCACTGTCATCCTGTGCGCTGGAAAGTACACCCAATAGTTGTGAGGTGTATCGATGTACCCTACAAATATTCTCAACTCAGTTTTTGGCTCTAGCTTTTTCCTGGCATCTTTGGTTACACGAAAATAAATTTATGAACCAAAAAAATTAAAATGTGCCATATATGGTTTCTTACCTAAAAAAACTTCCTCTAGTGTACTCATCTCGAGAATACGATGACGACTTATTTTCTACACAAATATTGTGTTGTATGCTTTAGCCCACAAGTGCAACAGTATGGCCTAATCATGCAACATCACTCATGTTGCTCCCATTATAATTTTGTTCTTCCTTTCTGCAACCCCATTATGTTGTGGGTTATGAAGTGTTATCAATTCCCGTCGAATTCCTTCTGAAGCAAAAAAGTTCTTGAATCCATTCGAGACAAATTCTCCATTGTTGTCGCTCCTGAGAGCTTTCACCTTCTTCCTTGTATCTTTCTCAACAAGTGCTTTGAACTCACAAAATTTTGAGGACATCTGATCTTTCTTCTGCATGAAGAAAATCTGATAGTTGCATGAAAAATCATCTACAAAAATCACATAATACCTGTGCTTTATAGTGGAGGTTGTCGAAAACAGTCCACACACATCTGAGTGAACTCTTTCAAGGATCACCTTCGCTCGGTTGTCCTTATCATGAAAGGTAGCTTTGGTGTACTTCCCTAATGTACACCCTTTACATGTATCTCGCTGCTCAATTGCACCCTTGGGAAGTCTTTTAGAAATTTGTTGCATGATCTTCAAAGCGCCATGGTGTAGATGGACCAATCTTCTATGCCATAACTCACCAATGTCTCAGCTCTACACCTTCTCTACTTTTGTGCTCAAGGCATCACAATTTTTTACATTCAATTTGTAGAGGTTTTTTTATCTGAACCCAATCTTCTTTACTTGTCTCATGGCTTTGTGACAAAGGAACACCTTTCCTTTGCTAAATATCACAACATCATAGCCACGATCTTCTAACATAGCAACTGAAACTAAATTTTGCTTTAAACCAGGAACATAGATAACACCTTTAATGTGAGAGGAATATCAAACTCCCTCTAAAAGGTAACAATACCTATGTCGATTGCGATATACCTTCGTCATATCCCATCTCAATGTGCATCTGGAGATCCTTCTCCTCCAAGTTATTGAAAAATTCTTTGTTGGCAATCATATGGAATGAAGCTCCATTGTCCAAGTACCACACCGAACCCATCACTGATGACACCATGCATGCGATGAAAGTGAAATCTAACTCAATTTGTGAAGCAAGTGCTTCACCTATCGCTCCTCCTTAGAGCTTCTTGTTAGCCTTCTTGTGTAGACACTTTCTGGCAATGCCAAAGCTCATGACAATGAAAACATTTAATTTTCGACAAGTCCTTGTCTGCCTAATCAAAGTCTGATTTGGAATGGGACACCTTCCCTTTCCCTTTCTTCAACTTTCCAGCGTAGGCACAATTCTCCTCATCACTGTGAAAATTCCTACACCAAAATCCTACTGCAGCAACTGATGAGAATTATTCTATTTGTTAAATTCTAAACAAATTATTTACTATGTTCTACGGTAAATATTGAAATCCATACACTACAGCCTTCACAAAATTAAATTGCGGAAAATAAATAAATGTGGTAACAAGATTTAAGCAAGAATAAACAATAGACACACGACACCATTATTTTTGGACTAAGTCCTCGAAAAAACCCAATGCGAGAAAATTGGTGAAGCAACTGAGGGTTTGTATTATTATTCAGTAATTATGAATACAATCTGAGATTCCTTATTGGCCATCAACACAAAGAATTTGACTAGCAAAGAGCTAGTGATTATTACCTCACACTGACACTGGAAATCCAGACTGACCAACATTGAGTTTATGAGCCTTGCGTTTCCTTTGTGCGAATCTGTGTCTCTCTGCGTGGGGAATGTGTCACCTCTACTTGTTGACTCTTCTATTGGCTGGATACTGCTCTCTAGCTCCTTTGGTCTCACACCTCGACACTTCAGCACTAGAAATAACTAATCCTCAGTGGAATCTCAAATTTTCTCAAGGCTGCAATGTTGCCTCTGCGTGGCACTATGTTGTCTCTACATAGCTGCTACACAGCCTCTTCTACATACTACTTTTTGTCTTCTCTGTTGTGTATTCCCGACTCAGGAAAATATCTCCAACTGGAAATTATCTTTGCCCCTCTCTACAAGAATAACTCAATCGATCTTTTCTATGAGCACTAGTCACTAAATAATTTCGATCTCTAGACTATGTCGATGTATTTTCCAAATGCCCCGTAAAGTCGCATTGAGACTTTAACAACCGAGATTAAATCGTTAATTAATGGTTAAGATTAACTTGACTTGATATTCCTCTTTTCTAGAATTCACACCATGTTTTAATTAGTAGTGTTGTTGTACATAATGTATAGGCACCGCGACAACGACTCATACCAAGGACTGTCACTCTGATTCCCAACCTCTATTTTTAAGAGGTCTCTCTATAGCAGACTAAGGAGAGTGGACCCTATGGAAATGGAATGAAAGAGAACTAGTTGGGAGCCAACGAGGCTAGAGACAATTAAACAACCAAATACTTATAAAATATTAAAAGATTCGATTAAATTTGAATAATTGATACTAGTGTCTTATGGAGTCAATTATCTCTCTACGAATTTAGGACCAAGTACTTGATGAGAAATTGTTGCTTGAATAGATAACTATCATATATGCAATGCTAACTTAGAATGCAAAATGCAAGGAGAATGATTAAAAAATGGAGCGAAATGAAGCAAGCTTCAAAGATGAGAGGTGGTGTTAAAAATTCAAAACACTTAGATTACAAATTATCTGATTCAACCATTAAGTATTTAAACAAGAGTGTCAATTATGAAGATGCCAAAAATTACTCAATTAAAAAATATACAATATGTCACATATTCACAATAGAGCTCTCAAAATAAGATATCGATCACACTTTAAAGTTTTCCAAAACTTAAATATTCAATAAAAATTCATTAATTCATGTAAATTAAACAAGAATTAATTAAACAATAGGTGATTTTAATCGATAGCAAACATTTAAAAATATCATGCCAATGATCATCATACTCTAAAGCATATGAAAATATTTAGCACTTAAATCTCAATAATCAATCATCAAAAAATACCATGAAATTTTGATGCTAAATAAACACTCTATCAAATGAAAAAAAAAAAAAAAAAAGTCATCATATGCTCAGAATTTTGAGCGCTGCAAAATGTGACAATTTCGCTGTGAAAGGGGGGGTTAGTAAATAAGAAGGTGTGCAAGCACTATGAAGCCTATCTCAAAGGTTCAGTACCATCAAAGATACCCCAAGTGCTCCATTTTGTCAGAGGAGAGATGCAACCATACAAAACATGAAGGGTACTTCAATTTGAAGTAAAATTGGATAGTCAGCGCCATTTCACTTCATATTTCAAATTTTTGGTTTCTAGAAGTAGCTTGGATAATGTGTATAGGTGTCATATTGTTTTAGGAGGTATAGTTAATGTTTATCTGCAAATGTTCCAAGTTTGTGATGTTTTAGGCATAGATTCGTTGTAAATAAAACCATCCATTTTTTAAGTATATGCACAAAAATTCGATTTATCTAGTTAAAATTTGTTTTGTTCAATAATTTTGACCACATAAAATGGGAGATCAAACCTCCGAGATCAAACCTCATGATGTATATTAAGATGAAAAACATGGTAAAGAGGTTATGTTAGTTAGATTTGAGAGAAACAAGATTTTTGTGCACTGTATTTTCTGTAAAATTTTGCCAAAACAAAATGAAAGACGAAAGGTGATTTGTGTTAAAAATTTGGGTAACAAAGGACAAGTGGTTCCCTTTGGCCTAGGTAAGTGTCCAAATGTATTTGGAGGTATGCTCCAGATCTGAGACTCCTCGGTTGATTAAGGACCTGTGGGGCTCAACGACACAAAAAAAGCAGATCATATTTTATCAACTAGTATGGCAAGATAAAAAATTAACATGGAATAACCTACAGCGCAAAGGGATACAAGGACTGAGAATCTGTGGTCTATGTGGAGGTGATAACGAAAACAATAGACATTTGTTCTATGTTTGTTCTTTCTCCAAGTTGACACTACAACTCATTTGTAATAAATTAAATTTTGTTTTGCCTGAATATGATAATTCCGAAAGTTGTTTTAAATGGTGGTTAGAGAAGGGAAAGCAATATAAGATTATTCCTATCATACTTCACTGGAATCTGTGGTTGTATAGAAATCAAAAGATTTTCGAATAACAAGTAAGAACACCAAAATGGATAGGAAATCAAGTCATTCTCGAATGGGAAAATTTGAAGATTGAAGACAAACTACCTCCAGATTTATCTATCAGAAATCGCCCCCATGAGATAAACTATCCTGTTGGGTTCTTCGATGGGGTTGCCCAAAACCACAGATGTGGTTGTGGGGCTTTATTGTTGATTACTCCTTCCTACCAGTACAAGTTTCATTGGTTTGGAGGCATAGGCAGCAACATGAGGGCCGAGACTCTTGCACTATGGGGGCTTTTGTTGTTTGCACATCACTTGTGTATTGATAAACTATCTATCTTCGAAGATTCACAAGTTTTAAGCAACCACCTCAAAAGGGCACCACTTTGAATCCGAAACTCCTTGACTTCTTGGATGGGTAAGACTAAGAATCTTAGCGAGAAGTTTACTGCCATCTTTTTCAGCGACATATACAGGGAGAAGAATTGTCAAGCCAACAAATTATCAAAAAAGGGATTGCATGGTAGATTCGAGGAAATGCATTATGAACTCGTAGAGGAAAATGGCAATGGAGCTCAAGGTTCGGTCCTTTTTTTTAACCTTCTTTGTTTTTTGCAAACGTTGGAGTGGTCGTGGAGGGATGGTACAATTTGGAATTATATTGAATGTTTTTTACCCTTTTTGCTATCTAACAATTGATACCACTGTAGATAGGATACTAGGAATATTTGTTAATAACATTTTGCCTTGTTTGTTTCGCATACAATTTTTGAATTTTGACCAATTGAATAGGTTTTGAGAACGATGTTCTGGGAACATGACCCATCGATCATTTGATGAGGGGGTAAAATATGATGATAGTATTTGGTCTCATGAGGTACTCTGGAAAACACTGTTTAAGTGAATTTTAAGATGTTGCCTATCTCATGGAATTTTAAAGAGATGTAAGACCGAACAATTAATTTTATTGCGTTGGTACTTAATATAAACCAACAGCGTTTTAGTATGAAAAAATTAAGACGGAAAAGAAAAGATTGAAAGAACATAAAATTAAACCAAAAAAAAAGTGTCCAAATGTTTTTAATTTTTCTCATAAAGTGAATTTATAAGTGGGAAAGTCAAATCTAATTTAAAAGTGACTTTATAAGTGATAAAGTTACTAAATCTAATTTTAAAGTGACTTTATTAAAGTCAATATTAAATTAGAAAGTGAAAAGTGACTATAGGAATAAAAAGCTAAGTGGGTCTTTATTTAAGTGGAGTGAATTGAAAAATAAAACGTGAAAATTAAATGCACATTTAATCTTAGTGTTCAATCTAAAGTTAATGCACATTTAATCTCAGTGTTCAATCTAAAGTTATCTCAGCCATTGTATTTAGGGATTTCCCAAAGGTCACTTAGGATTAGGTTAAAAGAGAACAAAGAAAAAACAACAACAACAACAAAATCATTCAGTGTTTCTTGAGCAGATTGAAAAATAGAGAGCAAGAAAAAATATATGAGCAGAGGAGGAATAGTTCCTTAGCACATTTACCAAGGCAGCTCTATTTTAGCAAATTTGTACAAGCAATAGCACAAATTTCAAGGCAAGTGGCACAAAATTCAAGGGAAAGCATTTATTTCAGCACATTTCAACATTATAACATTTATTCTAGCAACATTTCCGCATTATAACATTTATTTCTTTGACTTATGGAGAGCTTGTTTACAAAAAAAAGTTTTTCTTATGAGTTGATTATATTAAATCTAGTTACTTTCTTGATTGTGTATGGTGCTTTGATCTTTATCCCCTGTGAGTGACTTATCAACATTATCCATACAAAATTGTGCTTTGTTGCTACCATTGTAGGAAAGGATCTTTGTTAGCCTTATGTTGCTTAAGTTCCTTTAACAAGGGCACTGATGGGTTATTGTTGCTTAGCTTGAACAACAAGGGAGTGTTGAGCCTCCAATTTCACCTTTTTGGAGCCTTTCACAAATCACTTTTTGACACCTTTTATGGGGACTCTAAAGGGTGCTTTTTTAGCTATATAGTAGATGACCCCTAATGTACAAGGTCAAAAGAGATTGATGGTCAAAATACATTACAATAATTAGACCAATGAGCAAGATGGAGAGAGACTATGGACAGGTTGTAAAAGTATATTCAAATACATAAATAAGTACATCATTGAGGTAGAGATAACCAAGCTTAGTATTCAAAGATGAGAGCATGTCTCACACAACATATTACAAACTTGTGTCATTAAGGATTAATCATGGTACAACATAGATATTTGGCACAATAACTATTATTAAGAATGGATAGTAATGTAAGTGCCCCTAATGATGGTCCTCAAAGTACATGATACATTCTCCAACGTAACTTAGAGGTAATGGTCATGCGTGAGATAACTCTATCCCCAAGGTATTCAACTTGTTTTGATGGTATGATTACTACATGTAAGTGAAAGATTGTTTGGTTACAAGGCATTGAGGTATATCTCAATAACAAAGTTGAGGGAGACCATCAATAATGAAAATGGTTCCCAAGGTACTTAGCATAGTCTATAGAGTGCAAGTGAATGAGCTTGATGTCAAGCACTTCCAAAATTGGTCAATATGGGCCAATGATGAAACCCTGATATCAACCACAAAGAAACCTGCTACTGAGGATTGCAAGCTCTAAGGTACTAAATTGTCTCTAGAAAGAAGATGCATTGAAAGAGGGCCTTAATATAGCCCCCATTAATCGACACAAAATTGACACCAAGATAAGGTTTTCGATAATAGCAACAAAAGAAATTATACACTATTGACTAAAGGATGATCAACATAAATAAAAATTGATACAAAACTGACACAAGGATGGCCAATAGAAAAGGTATAATTATACTTGCAAATGGATGACTTAACTTGTAATTATAATTATACTTTGACTAAGATTCCCTTGAAAATACAATGACACTACACTATTTAACTTGGTGGCATAGACTGAAGAATATCAAACAAACACAACAGTGACACAAAACATCACCAAAGCCCAAAGAGTGGAAATGCAACCAATCAAACTTGGTGGCATAGATTGAAGAATATCAAACAAACACAACAGTGACACAAGACATCACCAAAGCCCAAAGAGTGGAAATGCAACCAATCAAACTTGGTGGCATAGACTGAAGAATATCAAACAAACACAATAGTGACACAAGACATCACCAAAGCCCAAAGAGTGAAAAGGCAACCAATCAAACTTGGTGGCATAGACTGAAGAATATCAAACAAACACAATAGTGACACAAGACATCACCAAAGCCCAAAGAGTGAAAAGGCAACCACAATCATATGAGATATTGACTCAATAACATAGTGGCCAATCTCATGTTGATGGTGTGGTTCTAAAGTCGAGCAAAGACGAAATATAAGAGTGACTCAAACAAGTGCCATGGTCAAATTTGGAATGGTTTTTTTAATTTTATAAGTAAAAAAAAAAAAAAGAGATAAAGGAGAATGGAAAAGAGAAGTAATGGTTTTTTTTTTATAACAAAGTCAAAAAATGAGATACAAGAGAATGGAAAAGAGATCACTTGTTGACTTTCATCTTCACTGATGAACAAGAAAAGACAAAAAAAATTGACATTTTCGTGTAGGTTTAACAAGCATCACTGACTTAAACAAAGCAAACACCAATGGCAAAGTGTTTAGAAATGAAAATCCACTCTCTCTAAAAGGTGATTATGGGTTGCGAGACGAAGGCAAGGATGATGCAAAGGCAAATGGTCAAGCTTGATTTTAAGGTTATAAAAGCAAACATTGTTAAAATAGCATATATCAAGACATAAAGAAACATAAGCACCAATGGCAAAGTGTTTAGCAATGAAAATTTACTCTCTCTAAAAGGTGATGATGGGTTGCGAGATGGAGGCGCAAGATGATGCAAAGGCAAATGATCAAGCATGATTGTAAGGTTATGAAACCAAACATTTTTAAAATAGCATATATCAAGACATAAAGAAACACAAGCATAGATGGCCATAAAGCAACCAGTAAAAATGTGGGGACCCCTTGTAAGGAAGGATGGTAAAAAATATGGGCATCAAAATGTTAATTAGGTGTTATTCTAGGGTGCCCATGAAGAGTAGGCTATATCACAAGTTATGAATGATAACAACATGGGCATCAAAATGGTAATTGGTGCAATTTTAAGGTGCCCATGAATAGTAGGCTATATCGCACAAGTCATGACGTGCAAAAGGGCACAGGTAATGTTGCAATCTAGTGGAGTGGGCCCCAAGGCAAAGCAAAAAAGGTGATGGAAAAAGTTGATAATGCAAAGACAAGATTGATGAATCTTAATCTCATATTTCAATTTCCATTGTATACCTCATGGCAACAATGATAGTTTTCTTCAACAATGTCATTTTTTTCAGTTTTTGGAGGGAATAAATTATACAATAAATGTACAAAGAATGACATTGTTTGATAGGTTATGCAATGTAGTGTTTGATAGGTTATGCAATGTAGTGCCCATTGTCAAGCACATGGCAAGGATTCCAATTGACATGTATGAACTCATGTGCTTGTGATAGGAAGGTGACTTTATTCACTTTATATGTGATTTTTGCACATGTGTGAACTCATGTGCTTGTGATAGGAAGGTAACTTTATTCACTTTCTATATGATTTTTGCTTGCGTGCTTCCAATTGCTTTCCTTTCATTGTAACACAATTTATTCACACCCTCCATGTGGTTTTTTGGATCTAAATTAAGTCATCACTGTGAGTGAATGAAATTTGTTGTAGAGATGTCATGTAGTCTTGTAAACATTTTGATTGGCTCATATTGCGTGAATGAAATTTGTTGTAGAGATGTCATGTAGTCTTGTAAACATTTTGATTGGCTCATATTGCAAAGAAATAATAATAATAATAATAATCAAGATAAAATTGAGGTAAAAAAGTCAATTTGTTGTTCATGGTTTCTTGGTTCTAAGAATTGACAACCCATGGTATTATCATATAAGAATAAATAAAAAATAAAAATAGAATCAACAAATAAATTAAAATAGAGGTAACATAAAGTCATTTTTAGTAGGTTTTGACAACCTATGGTTTTCTCATAATAATTTTACTCTATTAAAATAAAATAAAAATAATAAAAATTATCCTTGAAATAAAAGTAACTTCATGGTATTGCTTATGATAGAACTTATGGTATTGACCCATGATATTCATGTGAAATATAGCCTATTTAAAAAGGGAAATCAAAACAACGAAGATCCATCTTAACTCTATATCTACCAAGCACTAAGAGGAATCAAATCTCTTTTCACTCTAGAATAGATTTGCATATAATAGATTTACACATCAAAAGTTAAGAGGGATCTAATTTGGTCTGTAAAAAACAAAATTGTGAAAAAATGTTTGCCAAAATGTGCACTAATATAGTTAGATGATTTAATTTACTTGCACTATATCTTTGCCAATCTTTGCCAAATCAAGGAATTTTTTCTAATTAATTTACTTGATCTTCTAAAAAATTAAATCCTATCAACTATAAAAATTCCTTCACAATTAAATATTTATTTTCTCAAGCAAAAAAATAAAATGACACTTCAATATTTGAAAGATTTCCCCATAAATTTAATTAAGAAAAAAACCAAATCTGGAAAATATTCCTGATTTGATAAAACTTGAGGAAAAAACTCCAAAAAAGAGTTGTATTCTAAAACAAGATCTTACAGAAAATATTCCTGATTTGATAAACTTGGGCAGAAAACTCCTAAAAAAGGTTGTATTATGAAACAAGATCCTACCACTCAGTTTTATTACATGGTAAAATTAAGTAACTGAGCCCTTTGCAATCTTCTCCATATGTCTAGTGATTTGTTTCTTGTCCACTCGAGTGATCAAACATGACCTAAACAACGTTAGCCATGCAACACTTCATTATCAATCCAATGGGAGGAAAACATTGTTATACCTCCATTGCTCAAGGTACTCTAACAAAGGGTGTGGTTGGGCCTAGTGCTGATCAACTAGAAAGAGCACGGATCACTAAAGCCTCCGATTTTCCGCAAATCACTTTTGGATACAGTGAATTGGAGGTGTGGATTGCCTACTTCTATTGGTACTTCTATTGGCCCTTAAGGGGTGCCTTTTTGAGAGATAAGGCAATGTATAATTTTATTAAATAAACAACCCACATCATCATATTTCAGTGACTTCCGAATGTCACAACTTGCTTGCTCCGACTAAGTTATACATAGTAAAAAAAGTTAAGATGTCACTTTTTACACGGTTCTCGGTTAAAAAGGAAACCAATCTAAAACAACACAAAACAAAACCAAAATAAACCCAAAGGAACCTTTCCATTCTGTTGGGCTTCCACAATGGAGTTTTAATCGAAACCAGCTAAAGCTAATCCTAATTCAATTTCCTGCAATGGAAATATAGATTTAAAAACAATGTGCGACCCTCCTCATTGCAACCTGGTAATCCTACCTAACCAAGCATAGGCACCCCACCTACCAGGTAGGCATCCCCCACCGTCTATCATAGAGAAACTTAATGAAATGGCATTTTTCCTCTCCTGTCAAATTCTTGGAAGTTTTGTGATTTTGGATCTTTTTATCAATGGATTGTATAACATTGATTATACTTCCACGATGGTTCATGATTCTAAATTAATTGATTCTAGCTACTCTTTTGGAGAGCATAATCGAAAGCAGTGCAGATTTTTCAAAACCGCTACAATTATTATATTTAAAAATATAATAATTTATTAATAAATATTAATTTAAGTATTGATGTATCCATACCATATGGACTTACAATTTCTACGACTAGAGACATTCATACCTATTACAATTGACAACAATTATATTTATACCCATTACAAGTGACAACAGCTAAAGTTACCCGTGCATCACCTAACATCGTACGTAGTTGGAATAGCCCATGTAGTTAGAACTAACAACGTTAATGCTGCTCAATGTTATTTCAGACCAAAGCACATGAAGGGGTAGTATTCAAAGCAATTAAAGGGATAGTCCAAGAGGCTGGAACTAACAACGTTAAATGCCCAATGTTAAGGTTGCCCGGTTAAACTAAAATCCTTACTTCCTGAGTGCAGACCTTGTATGAAAAGCTAAGACTCAAGAGCTATATGTCCTGATTGCAAGCCTTGCGAAAAAATGTTGTAGTGACAGAGAGCTATGTCCTGAGTTAATCAATCCCAGAATTTCAACCTCACTTAGCAAAAACAATTCAAAATACACATCCTGCCTGAATCCCGGAATTTCAACCTCACGTAGCCAAAAACAATTCAAAATACACATCCTGCTTGAATCAGGATGTGTACAAGAATTAGTTCAAAGCCAAGAAAGAAACACCCATTCCGTGGCTAAAGAATGCCAACATCCTCTACAATCATTTGGAGAGCGTAATTGCTTTGGACAAACAGGTGCAGATTTGACAATTGGAGAGCGTAATTCTATAGTATAACATCAATAGCTATTAAAAAAAATTAACAATTGAAAAACAAGAAGTTGAAATAATGCAATAACAACAATGGCAACCAGCGAGTAATAAATTAACGCTCTTCGTTCCCTATCAGTTGCTTTGGACAAACAGGTGCAGATTAAACAATTGGAAAGCATAATTCTATAGTAAAACATCAATACCTATTAAAATAATTTAACAATTGAAAAACAAGAATTTGAAATAATGCAGTAACAACAATTGCAACCAGCATAAATTTAACGCTCTTCGTTCCCTATCAGGAATGTGAAAATTTAGCATTCGTCACATCATAGCATCCAAGAGTTCAATGGGCATGGCATATGTTAAACCACAATAGTCAACAACCAACGCATTTAGACCATACAGAGTTCTTATTTTTATCTTGCTACTGTGTAGTTTTAGTGTGACAAATGATTTAGATGTTAATCATATCGCAAATAGAACCTCACTACAAATATAGAGGATTACTAAATCGTGCTAGATATTCTATCATATCAGAGTTAAATCATTTACTGGGGAAATGAGACCTCATTGCAGCTCAAAACGATTTATAATTTTAAAATACGTACCACATCAGGAAAAAATTACAAATAATGTAATCGCAATAATGGCACCAATGAACAATAGAAATGATGTCCTTGGTTTCCTATCAGAAATACGAAAATATTTAATTTTTGCCCAATCATAGCATCCAAGATCATTGCTTAGAAGCTTCCAAGGACGTGGCTTAGGCAAAATGATTTATAATTTTAAAACATGTATTACATCAATAAAATATTTACAAATAATGTAATCACAATAATGGCACCAATGGACAATAGAAATAATACACTTGGTTTCCTATCAGAAATGCGAAAATATTTAATTTTTGCCCAAGCATAGCATCCAAGATCATTGCTTAGAAGCTTCCAAGGACGTGGCGTAGGCAAACCCGCAATAAAGGATAATGCACATTATTCGATAATAGTTTTGTTACCAGAACCATCTCCATAGATTACATTATATTTTGCTCCCAGGTATCAAGGTAGAAAAGACTGAATGAAGTATTAAAAACAGCACAGAAAAGATTCATTAATTTTGGCATCGAGTTCAGCTCAACTGGGCTGGAAAAAAATTGATGGGAAAGCAACACTGGGCACATAAAAGAAAGAAACAAAGAAAAAATACAAGAAATATTAAAAAACAATGTAGTCACAATAATGGCACCAATAAGCAACAGAAATTATGCCCTTGGTTTCCTATCAGGAATGTGAAAATATTTAATATTTGCCCAATCATAGCATCCAAGATCATTGCTTGAGAGCTTCCAAGGACGTGGCTTGGGCAAAAACATAAAAATAGCCAGTGGCCTAAGCACATCATCCGAAACATTCATTTCCAGACGTTCAGATCAACTGCCCTGGAAAAAAATTGATGGGAAGGCAACACCGCACACATAAAATAGAGAATAGAGAAAAAATACAAGAAAATTAAAAACAATGTAATCACAATAATGGCACCAATAAGCAACGGAAATTATGCCCTTGGTTTCCTATCAGAAGTGTGAAAATATTTAATATTTGCCCAATCATAGCATCCAAGATCATTGCTTATGAGCTTCCAAGGACGTGGCTTGGGCAAAAACATAAAAATAGCCAACGGCCAAAACACCTTATCCGAAATATTCCTTTTCACGTCTGGAAAGACATTCTTCAACATTCTTAGCAATGTAAGCAGTTAAAGAGACAACAGACTGATGGTAAAAATAACTATAATAATAGAGAGAATTCAACTCCAATCCTACCAACGCGCATATAAAAGAATTAAAGATGAAAAATCCCAAATCCTTGAAAATAAATTAAATCACAACAATGGCATAAACGAGCAAATAGAAATAATGGCCATGTTCACTAAAAGGAATAGGGAGGACAGTACATCTGCAATGGATATTGTATCTCATTTTCAGTCAATTCTTGAAATTATTGGCACTTCCTAATGAAATTCATTACATCAGTAAATTACTGTATACTGGGGGGACAACGTTAACATGGAAACCAGAGGCAGCTGATTTAAAAATTGAATTAAAAAACGAAAACAAAACAATAAATAAATAACTTATAGAAAGCCAGTTACAATGTTAGTAATCAAGCTACAACGAGAGTCCTTTAAGAAAAAACAAAGTTACTAATCAGAAGATAAATATAAAAATTAAAAACAAGAAATTATATATATATATATATATATATATATATATATATATATATATAAATAAATAAATAAATAAATAAATATTCACTAACAAATTAAATAACACTTACAAAAACAAACCAAAGCTAGAGAACGTCATAACATTTGTTTCGACAGAAACTTCTTACAAGGCAGAACAATGTCAGTGATCAAGCTACCACAAATACTTCTTACAAAGCAGTTACGATGTTAGAGATCAAGCTACAACGAGAGTCCCTTTTTTGACATGCTGAAAACACCCTCCAGCAAGAAAGTTAATAATTATATATATATATATATATATATATATATATATATATATATATATATATATATATATATATATATATATAAATAAATAAATATTCACTAATAAATTAAATAACACTTACAAAAACAAAACCAAAGCTAGAGAACGTCATAACATTTGTTTCGACAGAAACTTCTTACAAGGCAGTCACAATGTCAGTGATCAAGCTACCACAAATACTTCTTAGCAAATGCAGTTGGCTTAATGTTAGAGCAGATCATCAAGCTTACAACGAGAGTCCTTTATTACAAGGAAAAACACCTCCAGCAAGAAAGTTAATAATTATATATATATATATATATATATATATATATATATATATATATATATATAAATATTCACCAACACCAATAACACTTACAAAAACAAACCAAAGCTAGAGAACGTCATAACATTTGTTTCGACAGAAACTTCTTACAAGGCAGTCACAATGTCAGTGATCAAGCTACCACAAATACTTCTTACAAAGCAGTTACGATGTTAGAGATCAAGCTACAACGAGAGTCCTTTATTACAAGGAAAAACACCCTCCAGCAAGAAAGTTAATAATTAGAAAATAAGATATTCACTAAGCCAAATCATATGCCTAACATTTGTTTCAACGAACTTCTTAAAAGGCAAACAAATTTTGAAAATCACAATTGCTGTTAGACCTGGTAAGTGTTTGTCAACAATCACATCATCAAGATGAGAATCCACAAGACGTCCCTTGAAAGAGGACAATTATTGTGAGGGAGAATACATTTATTGCAAGGGAGAGGACATCATAACATTTGCTTCAATTTGACAGAAACTTCTTACAAGGCAAACAAATGTTGGAAATCACAACTGTTGTTAAACCAAAACCTGCAGATGTTAGCCAACAATCACATTGCCAAAATAAGAATCCACAAGGCAGACATCGCCAAGATAAGAATCCACAAGAGGCAGGCAGGGCAGTTAGTCCATGTTGATAAACAAGGGGAACATTTATTTATCCAGTCCATATCACAAAACACATGGAGAGCATTGGTTTAACCAATGTCCAACAATCTTTTCCATGTGAATCTCCCCCCAACACAGAGCATTGGTTTATCCAATTTCCAACAATCTCCCCCTACTCAAGCACCCCGAACACTATGAGAGTGTGTATCAAACTCATGATACACTCTGATACCACTTGTTGGGAATCATAATTGCAATTAAACCAAAACCAGAAGTGTACCACCCCGAACACTATGAGAGTGTGTATCAAACTCATGATACACTCTGATACCACTTGTTGGGAATCATAATTGCAATTAAACCAAAACCAGAAGTGTACCACCAACAGGTAGTCACCAAAACCAGAGCATGTTGGTCAACAATCATGTATTGTATCAAAATTCTAAACTTACTCTCTAATACCACTGGTTGGGAATCACAATTGTTGTTAGACCAAAACATGTCAATGTTGGATAACAATCATAAATATCCTGGAGAATCATAAATATTGTGGAGACACAGTTAGTCGATTAGTCCATGTGGTCAATCCATGTTAGTCTATAAAATCCATGTAGTGAAACACATGGTCCAACCCACAGGTGTCAATCAACAATCACAAGTATCCACAGGAGGCAATTAGAGACAATTAGTCCATTAGTCCTTAGTCCATGTTCCTAGTCCATGACAAGTATCCACCAAAGGAGGTTCAACAATCACAAGTATCCACAAGATGCAATTAGAGGCAATTAGTCCATTTGTCCTTAGGCATGTCCTTGGGACATGATCAGTATCCACCAGAAGAGGTTAGTACATGGTGTTCATAAATACCCACTAAAGACGGTTAGTCCATCAATCCTTAGTCCATGATAAATATCCACAAGAGCCAATTAGTCCATAATAAGTATCAAGAGAGAATTAATCCATTAGTCCATGATAAGTATCCACAACCATGATAAGTGGATAGTCCATTAGTCTGTAGTCCATATATTTCCATGAGGTGAAAAATAAGGGGATTTCTTGTAGTGAGGGAGAGTTGGTTTTATCCAATATAGTCCATTAGTCCATAGTCAATGTATTTCCATGTGGTGGAAACCAAGGAGATTTCATGGGGTGAGTGAGTTGGTTTATCCAATATCCAACATCTACCATGTATTTACATGTCGTGAAAAATAAGGGAATTTCATGGGACGAGAGAGAGTTGGTTTATCCAATATAGTCCATTCGTCCATAGTCCATGTATTTCCATGTAGTGGAAAACAAAGGGATTTCATGGGGTGAGTGAAAGTTGGTTTATCCAATATCCAACATCTACCTAGAGGGGCTAAAGCATTAGGGTGGGGGAGAGTTAGCTGTCTATTAGTCTTTTGTCCATGATAAGTATCCACAACCATGATAAGTGGATAGTCCATTAGTCCTTAATCCATGTTAAATATCCACAAGGAGGTTAGACCATTAGCCCTTGTATTTCCATGTGATGAAAAAAAAGGGATTTCACCATGTGAGGGAGAGCTGGTTTATCCAATATCCAACAACTATCTAGAGAGGTGAAAACATCAGGGAGGGAGAGTTTGTTTATCCAATATCCAACAACTACCTAACTACCTAAAGAGGTGAGAACATACAGATAAGAGAGAGTTAGTTTATCCAATATCCAACAACTACCTAGAAAGCATGGGAGAGTTGGTTTATCCAACATCCAACCACTGCAAGTATCTGCAATTTGTCCAATTCATTGTCAAATAATTCATGTATTAATTACAGTTCAGTAAATGAAAAATACTCCCATACCCTAACTTCTTATTTACCCGATACAAAACAGAAACAATCTAGCCTTCATCTAATCAATCCAAAGCAGCAACTCCCCAATTAACTCAAAAAGGCCTAGCGCTCATTTCAGGTAATGCGTGTACGCTTCTAGTTACACGGATCATGTGCGTACAATGTGGCCGATTCACTTACAGACATTCCCTCTCAAAATGTATGCGTACTGAATCTTGACTACTAGGAACAACCTGAGAATAAAGAATCCAGATTTATCTCTTGTACAAAACAAGAGCACCATCGTATTTCATGACCTCGTGTTTGCCACACTAGCAAAATTCTTGGTCAAGCAAATCATTTATGATATTCTTTTAAGGGTGCCTAACCATCTCTAAGGGTCATGAATGGATCAGTCAGAGAAGACAGGCCTCTACACCAATACAGAACAAAGCCGCGAAAAAAAATGCATCATTGTTTGCCTAGCAACATTCCTAATAGAGCAATCCTTTAACAGCATTTAGGTTCCTAGAGGTCTCCCTCTTTAAAAAGGAATTAATAGAGTCCGAAGAATTCAGATCACTACTATCCCTCAGGCTACACAAAAACAAAAACGCCAAAGCAGACAAGATTCCCTGGGAATGACTAAAATGTGTCAAAGATTTCCTCCATTGGCATGCTCCTATACCAAAAACGGAATATTTCATCTTCCATGTGTGCCTAGATATCTCCTTTAAAGAGAGATTAACGGAGCATACAGAGAAGGCATATACGGGCAATAAAAGCTCACTACAATCCCTCGGGCTCTTGCCTGAGAAGGCACTCTACAGGAAAACATAACAAATACGCGAAATAAAACATCAAACCATTACCGTTAACTGAATAACTGACTAGGCAGAAAAAATAAGATTATGGACAATTAGGGCGGAAAAAAAAATGAAGAAAATGGCACAATATGCATCCCACCGATTGAAGATCCTATAAAGCTGCTGCGACCAAGATCTACACACCTCGACTTCTCTCAGGGCTACCCTTCGAATTCGAACTCGCTTCTACAACCACCTTCGGCTTAAACATTTTGACCCCTGCTCTTTAAGTAATCTAGAATTTAGGGTTAGGGTTGTTCAGCTCGCGCGACACGTTTAGGGTTTAGGGTTTCTAAGCTTAACATTCAAAAACTGGTCAGAAAATACAAGATAATCAACAAAAGATAAAAAGGGATTAAAACTTGCACAGCTGGCATTTCTTCCCGGTTAAAATTACTAAAATACCGCTCTATACACCTCGAATTCGAACTCGCCTCCGCCACTACCTTTAGCGTAGATGTTGACTCCTGGTATTTGAGTAATCCAGAAGTTAGGGTTAGGGTTAAACTTCTGGGTTAAAAACTTTAGGGTTTAGGGTTTTTTTTTTGTTGCCCTGGGTTAATAAGTTTCAGGGTTTTGGGTGCACTTCCATGGGTTAACGAGTTTAGGATTTCTCGAGTCTAACCCTCAAATTTGAATGCTGCGTTGTACTGCCGCCGCAACCACCTTCAGCATAGAGATTTTTGACTCCGGGGTTTAAGTTGAGCAAATGCACTCAAGTTAATATTAGTGGACAAAGTTTTATGTTTTGAAGTTATCATCCATCATGTGGAACAATAAATCCACATACAAATTTTCATTGTAATTGGGTAAGGTTGAGTTTATTATTATTATTTTAACTTTTAAAATTAAAATTGAGAAATATTATCTTAAAGAGTTGTAGCATGGTTAATAGTGAAGAAATGACAACTTTTAGAAGTGAATGTAGGCTTTTACCGTGGTTCATATTAATGAAAACTTTCGCAAGAAATTTGTGTATGATGATTAGTTTCATCCTTGGACACTCTACCTTTAATCAGAGACCAAAAAGTTTGATGATGATCATATAAGTGTTGAAGAGCCTTAAGTAGATAAGAACACAAAGTAGTCGTTATAGGACAATTGATGTTCATAGTGATTTATATTGATGAAAACTTTTGGAATAAAATTGTGTGTGATGATTAGCTTTGGTCAACATTCCGGGTGGACACTACACCCATCACTAGGAACCAAAAAGCTCAATGATGATCACATGAGTGTTGAGGAACCTTAAATAGGTAAAGACACAAAGTAGTCGTTATAGGACAATTAATGTGTAAATGGTCAATTAGAGAGAAATTTTAATAACAAATTTAGAAAGTACTAAAGTAGCCTTTAGGGGGATTCAAATGGGTCAAAGCTCAAATTAGGAAAATGGGATGAAAAAAATAAAAATCAATTAATTAAAATTAGGTTAAGATGGAAACAAAATATTAAAAGTATTTTTTTTTGGTAAGTTGTGCTAATCTATTAATTTTGAGAACATAAAAATACATATGCTACATGCAGGGTTGGTAAGGTGCACTTAACCGATCCTTGCCTTTGTAACGTTGTTTCTGGGCTGCTGCGGGAGAGGAGGCTGGCCCAGATAAAACTTGAAAATGAGCCTTACATTGTGCGCAGTAGCGCTAATGCTTCTAAGAGCTAGAGAGTAGATAATAACAAAAAAGCCCTGCTGGCACATATGACAAAAAGCAGAGTAAAAATGAACATATGCTCAAACATTATTCATCATCATCATCACTGCGATGGGGGTTCTCCTCATCGATGGGACAGGTTGGAGCCTGCGCAACAGTCACTTCCACAGCAACTTCCACTTCGGCAGCAGTTCGCATGGGGAGATTTGCAGGAACGCAGAGGATGGGGGAGTCCGGGTCTACTCCTTCAGGAACCTTCGTCCAAGCAACATCAGAGTCCATAATCCATATATTTGTATCCTCGTCAACCTGCGTAGGACTGTTTAGGGGAGTCGACGTGCAGTGCAGAGAGGGTGCTCTGGGAGAGGAGGTGGACCTCCTTGCGCCTCGACTTCCCCTTTGCTCGATGGCTAGCCATGGTGGTGGACGATGAGCCTTCAATCCATCAAGGCGGTTGTCCTCACCGCGATGGTAACGACCCGAGAGGGCCCCTCTCCAACCACCGCGAATAGTGCATTGGCACATTCTGGGGGCCATTGCGCACCTGGGAGAGGAGGCGGGAGTGACACTGGGGCTAGAGAGGCTGCGGAGGCTGGGGGGTAGGTGCGCGGAATGCAGAGCAACAAGTAGAGGGAGTCTGCGCAGCTCCACTCTAGGACTGAAACTTCGCAACCAATTGGAATCAGTGAAAGTCCAAATCAAAAGGAGGAGAGCTAAATGCAATGGAGAACGGATGAGGGAGAAAATGGACAGAGGTCTGGAGGATAAATAGGTGTGAGGATGAAGTTTGTAAGTGTGGCAATGAATGATCTTCGCACAGTACTACGTGTGGAGCTCAAGCAGATGAGCAAGCGGAGAAGGGTATGCGTGGTTGCAATGTTGATTATACATCATGGACATTAATGGCAGTATGGGCAAGGTGATGATCAGGGTCAGGTGACCCAGTTCCTGCCTGGTCTGCGTTATCTCTGGTTCTGCGAGAAGTGTGGGAGGATTTAACGGTAATTGGATCCACTATAGGCGGGGAATTGCATTGGAGATTTCCACAGTCCGTATGAGTTGAGATTTGATGTTCACTCGTGTCAAGCGTGTCACCCGCATCCGGGGAAAATATTAAAAGTATTAAGAATATATTCAAAATTAATTAATATGGAAAAAATAATAAGAAAGGGAGAGCGGGGCGAGGGGGTTTATACATGAATGGAAAGAGGGTGATGAAAAATAATGAAATAATATAAGGATTAAAAGATTAAAAGAAAATACATAAAAATAAGGAGAAAATGAACCATGACTAAGGGGGTCATACTCGAGGTAAGGAGAGGAATAAATATTAAAAAGAAGAGAAAAGGCAAAGAATCAAGAAGAGGACGAGGGATGTAGAAAAAAGGAAAGAGGAGGGAGATGAGGGAATCAAAATTTATGAGTGAGTTGATGGATAATAGGTTGTCAAGATTGGCTTAGCCTGTAGTCATCTTCCCTGTTGAAGTTGTAGGGGTGCTTCTTGATTTTGAGAGCTTCCTAGAGATCTAAGAGTTATGGAAAGGAACAAAAGCTAAGATTTTTTCTTGATGAAAACATATGAGATGTTTGGATTTATAAGAGTGCTCAGCTAAGGCAGATCTTAACAAACGATGGTGATTAGTATTAACAATGTGCACTTAAAGACAAGTTTTGAAGGCCTAACTAGTGTAACCAATGTAATATTTTCCGCATGAACGAGGAATTTGGTAGACCCCCGAACCTCATAAAGGATTAGATTTGTCCTTAGCTGACTGAAATATTTGTTTAAGGGTTATGTGAGGTTTGAAAACATTTTTTATATTTTTTTGGGCTGAAACCTTAGAAATGATATCTGTGGTAACCTTTGTATAAGGGAGAGAGACAATACCAACAGGAGGAGATGAATCAAGAGGGTTAGTCTTAGAATTACCAACGTCTTGAAATGATTTATTAATATGAGAGGAGGAGTAACCATTGGCTTTAAAGGCTTGGATTAGAGGGGCCTTTTCATTACAAAGGAATTGAGGAGAAAAGATTCTTAGGGCGCGTGAAATGAGAGTTTTTAAGACAACTTATTTTTGGGAATTCGCTTGAGCAGGGGCTGTAGGAGCAGGAGAAATTATCAAAGAGGTTCAGTAGGGGGGTTAGGGTCTTTTATTATAGGATTTGACCTTTGCAATCAAAAGTCAAATAAAAAAAGTGATCGGAGTTACCAAGGGAAAGTGCTTTGTCAAAGATGTTCAGACTCCTCTTAGGAGGTAGGCTCCTTGCCCTACTTACACTTTTGGTTGTCGTTTGAAACATCATATGATCCATCATTCCTCTCCTGATGGTAGAGCAAGCACCTTCCTTCATTCTTTTCATTTCAAACATTCTATCTTATATCCGCGAAGCGGGTAAGCAAGCCCGAAGGGGCATGTTAGGTCCCTATATTACTAGTATAGTCTCTTATTGTTGTTAGTGTATCCCCCTTATTGTTATTGTTGTACCCCTGTAGTCCCCGTATTGTTATTATTATGCCCTATCAAGACCCCACTATTGTTATTGTTGTGCCCTTACATTATTATTATTAGATCAGCTAGGATTATATTGTGACCCCATGGACTCCTATATATAGAAAGGAGGTTTGTCATTTGAATCATCCAAGAATTGTTCATTTATGTAATGTAAAGGAGGTTTCCCCCTCAAAGTGGCTGATTTCTAAGGCATTGATCTCTCTTTTCTTCTATTTTTTGCGCTAATTTCACAACATTTGGTATCAGAGCTTTGGATTTTAGGGTTTCGCTGCTTAAAAAAGGTCATTGTGGAATTTTCTCTATAACTTTTTTCTACGAAGGTTCAGAAGCTGAAAAAAAACCTCATTTGCGAAAACATCCTAAGGAACGTCCTGTAAAAAATTTAGATTTTGGTTCGCAATATTTTCAAAGATATGATCTGTGGAAGTTGGGGTTTTTGCAAGCTCCCAAATTTCATCTCAAAGAGGTGACCCTGGGAAAATCGTCATAACTCTCTCTCTCTGAGCATCAAATTGGAATTTTGTAATAAGTGGTTGAAAGTACACAGACAATAGTTTCTTATGTATCAATTTCAGAGCCGAAGGATGAAACAGTAACACGTGGCACGTCGTACAAGTTCGCTCTACTGAACTAGTCCATAATTAGGTCATTGTGGAAGATTGGGCATAACTTTGCCTTGAAAAATCCAAATCAAGTCAGACCTGTGGGATTGGAAAGAAGATTTAGAGGGATAATAAAGGACTGAGGATAAAATCTCAGGGATCTGAAATTATAGAGATACGTCAGTTTCAATATCGAGCTCCTCAAAAGCAAGAAAAAAGGTGTGTATTTTTTTTCAAATTGCATAAGTCTTGTTTGAAAAATCAGTTTGAAGTGATTCCAAGGGCATATTGATGCATAAATATCAGTATGGGGTTCTAAAATGCCCCATAAAAAGAATTCAACACCCATCAAGCCCTTAGAAGGCTCTACGATGACTCATGAAGAGGAAGAAGTGCAACATGATATATCAAAATTACAAGAGCAAGTGCAACAACTTTCGCTCTCGCAAAGATCAACAAAAAATGAAATGGAAGTTTTGAAGAAAGGCGTGGAAGCTAAGATGGATGGTTTGAAGGAGTGGAAGCTAATATGGATGGTTTGAAGAAAGGCGTGGAATCTAAGATGGATGGTTTGAAGAGTGGCATGGAAGCTAATTGTAGAAATTTGAATAACTGATATATTATTCACCGAGATTCTCCTGATCACACACTATTTTAGCTTCATGCATAATACAGAATCTCTTCTACCATTGATCATCACATGCAGAAATAAAATCAATTGCATGCATACATTAAAAACCACAAACAATCACACATATGAACACAGTATTTAATGGGAAAGCTTAAAGCTTAAAACCCCAACTATCTGTATATTATATGTCATGGAGATCATGTAACAATCATAGTACAAAAGCTTCTCACAAGCTCTCATGCACACCCTCAATCACTACACACTATCAAGCTAGATCTAGAAAAACACATGCTCCAATCTTTTGCCACTTGATAGCCAGCCTCTATTGCGTAATTAATGCTATGGGATGGCTTCATTAAATAGATAAACCACCTGGCTTGAACTGCGCAATCCTCATGGGCTACTCCACCTATCTTTGTGTTGCAAATAGCAACAGTATAGTCACAACTGATAGTTAACCTGCTCTTTCACCTATCTCTGCACTGGTCTCCACTGAAACTGTCCATGCACTGAAGTTAACTGATGCATTCTTTAGTTGATTTATGAGTTTATAATTAGTGAATTAATTTATAATTAATTCACACCACTCTCACTAATTGTATCAATCAATTAAACTAGATACAAATAGCTCAACTATGTTTAGATTAGTTAAACTGAACACAACTCCATTAACTTTCTCAATCAACTCCACCAAACTCTGTCACATGAGTTCTAACTGAAGTATCCATGCAATAGCTCCACATAACCCTCATGAATAGCGTAATTCCTTCTGTCAGCTCCTGTGCCACATCTGTGCACTTAACTGAAGTGCTCCAAGAGAATAAGATAATGTTTAGAGTCCAAATATTATTAAGAGCTAATAATATTCGACATATCTATTTTTAGACTGGCAATCTAAAAATAGATTCCGCTCAATATGTCTAAAAATAGAAGTCCATCTATTTTTTCCGACTTGACCAACCATCCACAAATAGCATCCTGCAACTCATAGAACATGATCCATATGTCTAAAAATAGACTTTGCGCCAAAAAAAGCCTGCGGGCCCACTTAGTGAAGGCGACTCATTTCCACTAAGCTCGTCATCTTGTTGCAATCTCAACACTCCCTCAACAAGATATGGATTATTTGCAACCCCTATCCTGCCCCTGTGGTATTCGAATTTGCTCCTGGTGAGTGCCTTCGTCAAGATATCAGCATCCTGATCCTCCGTAGGAATGTATGAAAGTAACATGATCCTCCGCTGCACATAATCTCTGATATGATGATACCGATCCGTGAAGCCATGCCGCCTCAACTGATCCTCCTGTCTGTACCACAATCCATATCCCGATGTGCCTATGAGATATCTCAATACATGCTTCCCCGCCTTCCAAAAGAGCTTGGTAGGCTTAACCATAGCTTGTGAAAGCTGGTTAACTGCATAGCATATATCGGGCCGTGTATTGACCAGATACATAAGCGACCCCACCAACTGTCGATAAACAGTGGCATCCACTACCTCCGCTGAAGTAGCATCCTCATTCCTCCAACCACCAGGAAGAGGAGTATCAATAGGCTTGTAGCCATGCATGTTGAACTTCTCCAGTATCTCCCGGGCATACTTACCTTGAGAAACAAACAATCCACCACTGCGCTGCCAAATTTCCAATCCCACGAAATAATGAAGGAGGCCCAAGTCCTTCATCTCAAACTCTTTTGCAAGATCCTCCTTGCATGAGAGTATCAACAGCTCATCACTTGTCAAAATAAAATCATCTACATAAAGTACAATGATCAGCAACTTACCCTCCACCACAATCTGGTATAGGTTAGGATTCGCCTCACTCTTGGAGAATCCAAGTCCGGTGAAATAACTGTCTATCCGTGTGTACCAAGCAAGAGGTGCTTGTTTCAACCCATACAGCGCTCTCTTGAGCCTGCACACATGCGACTCGCTGCTGAAGATCTCAAAACCTTCGGGCTGCTCTATGTACACCTCCTCCTCAATGACTCCGTTGAGGAACGCAGTCTTCACATCCATATGATGAATGCCACCCCATCCGCGCCTCGAGAGAGCAAGAATCGTCCGTATGGAAGAACACTGCAAATGTGCAAAGGTCTCCTTACACCGATCCCCCATTCCGTGAAAGCCTCTGGCAAATCTCGCCTTGTACTTCTCCACACTCCCGTCAGCCGCCTGTTTCACTTTGTAGATCCATCGCGAACCTACAACTGATTTCCCAACCGGTCTTGGGACAATCTCCCATGCACTGTTCCTGATGATCGAATCATATTCTTCGATCATGGCATCAACCCATGCGGGTTCCTCCACAGCTTCCTCACAAGAGGATGGCTCTGTCACAACACATTGACTCATAAGAGCCATGTATCCAGTGTACCGATCCGGTGACTGTCTCTGTCTGCGCTGTGCTGTAGGTGGTCCTACAACTTTCTCTGCATCCCGAGCCAGTCGCTCAGCTTCTGTAGTGCGCATGCGCCCTCTGATGGTTGGCGCTGCCTGGGTGGTTTCTTCCACCTCCTGAACCTCCTCTTGTGGCTGATCCACATCCGGAAGCTCCTCCTTAGGAACTAACAGCTCCTCATCTGCATGCAAGTGTGGCCCCCTCTCAAGCGAACACTGCATGGCTTTCTCCTCCTGAAATTTTATATCCCGTCGCACAACAGTCTTGCGACTGTCTGGAAAATACACACGATAGTTGTGGGGTGTATTAGTGTACCCCACAAATATCCCAACCTCTGCAGTCGGCTCCAGCTTCTTCCCGGCATCCTTCGTCACATGAATGTAAACAGGTGAACCAAAAATCCTCAAATGGGAAATATCAGGCCTCTTACCAGAAAACGCCTCCTCGGGTGTACTCATGCCAAGTATCTTGTCAGGACAACGGTTCTGCACATATACTGCATTATTGCATGCCTCCGCCCACAAGTGAATGGGTAGGCCCCGATCATGCAACATCGCCCGTGCAGCACCCACGATCGTTCTGTTCTTCCGCTCAAGAACCTCGTTTCCGTTGGGGACAGGAGGCATGAGCTCTCTCTTCGAATTCCTTCTGCGCTGCAAAATTCCTTGAATTCGCCAGAGATGAATTCACCACCATTGTCGCTCCTAAGAGCCTTCACCTGCTTCCCCGATTCTTTCTCAACCAGTGCCTTGAACTCACATAAATTTGAGTATGTCTCGCTCTTCTTCGGCATGAAGAAGATCCAACACTTAACGAGAAAAATTATCAACAAATATCACATAATACTTGTGCTTTGTTGTCGAAGCTACTAAGAAAGGTCCACACATGTCTGTGTGAATTCTCTCAAGGATCGTCGTGGCGCGAATATCCTTCTCGTGAAAGGTGGCTTTCACAAATTTTCCCAAGGTACACCCCTTGCACTGATTAGACTACACAATAGTGCCTTTAGGAAGCCCAGTAGAAATCTGCAGCAGTATCTTCAAAGCTCCATGGTGAAGGTGGCCCAATCTCCGGTGCCACAACTCACCATCATCCCGGCTCACCACTCCTTCTGCCTTGCCTGCCATTGTTGCACAGCCATCTACCTGCAATTGATAAAGGTTCTTAACTCGAACCCCTATCCTCCAAGTCTCACCAGTTGCCTTACTGCGCAGGAAAGCCTTTCCCTCGCTAAAGACAACATCATATCCCTTGTCTTCTAACATCACCACAGAGATAAGATTCTTCTTCAACTCTGGAACATGCATCACTTCCTTCAATCTGAAGGGTTTACCAGACTCCCTCTCAAAGGACATGGTACCGATACCGATCGCACTGTATCTACCATCATCGCCCATCTCGATGTGCACTCCAAGATCTTTCTCATCCAGATCAGTAAACAAATCTCGATCTCCTGTCATGTGAAAATACGCACCACTGTCAAGAAACCACACTGATCCCATCATACTTGAGACCAAGCATGCGATCAGCGAAAAATCCAGCTCAAACTGCGAGGCTAAGGCCTCTCCAGCTCCAGTCCCAGCATATTGCTTATTTTTCTTCTTCTGTGGACAATTAGTGGCGTAATGTCCATGTTGGTGACAGTGAAAGCACTTCACCTTGGACATGTCCTGCTTCTTGCCTTTCGCACCGGAATGAGAAGCTTTCTTGCTCTTCCCCTTCTTTGCTTTGGCAGCCAAAGCACAATTCTCTTCATCATAGTTCTTTAATGAAGATCCGTCCCTGGTACTTCGCCTTATCTCCTCTTGCGCAAGATCCGACCAAAGTCAGCCCCATCCCTGCAGCCCCGACCATGACAAAGTCCCGATAGGAGTGCCAACTCTCTTCTGGAGCCCAAGGAGAGCCAAGCTCACTGTCCTCATCATCTACAATACCCCCCCACACTTCCAAACTCATCCCCGCACTATACGAACTTCGTGAGGTATTTGGGTATACTGTCGCTTTCTCCATCTTTTTTTATGTTTCGAGTCTATCCTTGAGTGCCAACTTCCTCTGGTCGCCTTGCTTTGGAATAAATCTGTTAAGGCTTTCCACATCAAGAATGGAGAAGCTTCCTACTATGCCGGATACTATGTGATCCTTCATGTGCTCCAACAGAATCCTTCGACACCTTGTTGTATTCTTTTTTGGGTGATTACACACGGGGCAAAGATCATTAGAGAGAGTTGAACTAACATCTATGAACTCCTTCAACCCATTGTCATCTAGCACCGCCTCCATCCCGTCCTTCCATGCAATATAATTCGAGCTGCCCTCAAGGGCATACTCCAATCGCAATCCGTTGAAAGACATCTCAACTTCGACACCAAGAAAACACTGCTGCAAATTCGAATTCCACCAGCACAAAACTCAACCGCTTCAATGTTTTGCAATTGCTCCAATGATCAATATTGCTCTGATACCATGTAGAAATTTGAATAACTGATATATTATTCACCGATATTCTCCTGATCACACACTATTTTAGCTTCATGCATAATACATAATCTCTTCTACCATTGATCATTACATGCGGAAATAAAATCAATTGCATGCATACATTAAAACCACAAACAATCACACATATAAACACAGTATTTAATGGGAAAGCTTAAAGCTGAAAACCCCAACTATCTATATATTATATGTCATGGAGATCATGTAACAATCATATTACAAAAGCTCCTCACAAGCTCTCATGCACACCCTCAATTGCTACACACTATCAAGCTAGATCTAGCAAAACACATGCTCCAATATTTTGCCACTTGATAGCCAGCCTCTATTGCGTAATTAATGCTATGGGATGGCTTCATTAAATAGATAAACCACCTGGCTTGAACTGCGCATTCCTCATGGACTACTCCACCTATCTGTGTGTTGCAAATAACAACAGTATAGTCACAACTGATAGTTAACCTGCTCTTTCACCTATCTCTGCACTGGTCTCCACTGAAACTGTCCATGCACTGAAGTTAACTGATGCATTCTTTAGTTGATTTATGAGTTTATAATTAGTGAATTAATTTATAATTAATTCACACCACTCTCACTAATTGTATCAATTAGTTAAACTGAATACAAATAGCTCAACTATGTTTAGATTAGTTAAACTGAATACAATTCCACTAACTTCCTCAATCAACTCCACCAAACTCTGTCACATGAGTTCTAACTGAAGTCTTCATGCAATAGCTCCACATAACCCTCAGGAATAGCGTAATTCCTTTTGTCAGCTCCTGTGCCACATCTGTGCACTTAACTGAAGTGCTCCAAGAGAATAAGATAATGTTTAGAGTCTAAATATTATTGAGAGCTAATAATATTCTACATATCTATTTTTAGACTGGCAATCTAAAAATAGATTTCGCCCAATATGTCTAAAAATAGAATTCCATCTATTTTTTCCGACTTGACCAACCATCCACAAATAGCATCCTGCAACTCATAGAACATGATCCATATGTCTAAAAATAGACATAGTCTAAAAATAGACTTTGCGCCAAAAATAGCCTGCGGGCCCACTTAGTGAAGGCGACTCCTTTCCACTAAGCTCATCATCTTGTTGCAATCTCAACACTAATATGGATGGCATGGAAGTTAAGATGGATGACATGGAAGTGTTATGCAGATTAATCCCTCTTGCGGACAAGAGCGATCTCCCTAGTATTCAATGAATAGCTAGAAACAAACATCCATTTGGAAATATTTTTCTCTAGATTAAACTCAGTTCAGAATTATTACACGAAAGTAGAGAGGACATGCCCCTACCTTGAAATCTAACTTTCGATGCAGTCTTTTGTCCCGTTGTTCCAAAGTGGATTCTTCAATAAGTAGAACTTGCAATCAAAGACAAGACAAAATAATCAAAGCATCTGCAACATATAATAATCAAGAAAAGCTAACCCAACTTAGTGATCAAGGAGTCTAAGTATTGATGTTATTTAAACAAGCATAAGAACAACTCAATGAGAAAAAGAGATCCATATGTATTATCTTGAATAAAAAGAGTAATCTTACAACCTGATGCCTTGATGTCGTACAGATTTCTCCCGGGGTCCTAAACAATTGTTCCTTCTTCAGTTTGACAAGCCTTCCTCTCTGAATACCAGCATAGAGTTATGGACACAAGGGTGTGATCATTCTCATGCCAACAACAATTTACTAGTGTAGAAAGTATGCACTCTTGGGAATTCTCTTAAGTGATTACTTTTACAATCTCAACATCTACCCTTCAACCTGAAACTTTGAGCTCAATTTATAGGGAAATGGGGGTAGTTTCAATTCCATGAAGAGGGGGGTGGATTCCTCTCATGAAGGGATTTGAGCTCAATGGACCGAGGGATAAGCTCCATGAGTGGAGGGATAAAGCTCGAACTGAATGCGACTCTAGAAGCTTCCAGTTGGGAGAATATTCGACCAGCTAGGCTTCTAGAATTTACTTTTTCTTTTATTTTGATTTTTACGAGGGTCTGCAAGTAATAGTAGCAAAACGTGCAGGGGTTACTACAGTTTATAGACCAAACATCCGCGGACCCGCAGGAAAAGGCTAGAAAAAGTGCGGAGGTAGACTTTTAAGGGTTTTACAGAGCTTTTCTCCAATCACAGGACTTGATTCAAGAACATTAGGGTTTTTGGCTTCTAAGGGAACTTGATATAGGTGGTGATAGACCCATATGAATAGTCAAATGTCATGGTGACAAAATAATGTGTAACAAATTGCCCCTTAAAGTGAAAAGTCTGAGGTTATTTTGAAGAGTGAAGTGTTTTATCATTCCAAGGATTAGATTGGAGACATCGGTCGAAAACCTGTAAAAACATTCATTGCAAACATATATATATCATCGTTGAGGTAGTCATTCCCATACTCAGATCAAAATTAACTAAATGTTCTGGTACAGATATGGTTTCAATATTACATCAAAGTAGACACAGTATGGGCGCAACCATCTGTCATGAGTAGTCTACTATATCATGAATAATAAAACTCCTTGCAACCTGGATGGTGGAAACTAGATCCAAGGTCTTGATTTCTGCTTCCCGAACTAGTACGAATCTATCCATGCGATTGATTGTGTCGAAGTTGAACATGGTAGAAACCACTTGATTACCAGTCAATAATGTGAACTGTTAACAAGTGTGAGAGAAACCACCAATAATGACAATGGCTCTCAAAGTACTTCAGTACAATCCATGAAGTGTGAATGAATGATTTGCAGTTGAACACTCATAGAATCATTCGATCGAAGGTCAATGATGCAACTTGTCGTCGAATGTGAGAAGCCTGCCATTAGGACATGCAGATCCCAAGGTACTGATAGGATTCTAGATCATTTTTCTAGATAATGAGTTAACGTTGATAGAAAGTGACCTGACGTAGGAAAGCCCACGACACAAAAACCATTAGGACAATTTTTGAAGAAATATTTGTAAGGATTGACTCAGGGATGGTCAACGTGAATGGAGACAAATGTTTGCAATGAATATTGGTTTATTTGAACTCTCTCTTGAACACATAACGACACTGCAGATGGCTTGGTAGCATTTGAACTAAAGCTAATACCCAGAAACTGGATGAAGACTTTCAATGTGGTTTTATTAATTGTTAGACAAAGGATTTCCCAACCCAGGTACAAGTGTGACAAAGTGTTGTGTTCAAGAGTAGCATGCTGCTTTCTAAACAAGGATGACAACTTGATTCTTTTTCTCTCTTTTTCCCCCACCATTACTAGCAAGTACCTCTTTATTTTTGACAAGCTTGAGGAGGATAACATTTGCTTGTTTGTGTAAGCTCATCCTTCGAATGAGTCCACCTTAGTATTAAAATCGAATCCTAAGAAGGAGTGCTTCGGTCCTTTTTGTAATTGACAAGTCCTTTACTGTTAAATTTTAACGAGTCCAGTATAGGAAAAAATCAGCGTTTTTCAGTTTTAGGGGGTCATAAGAAAAACATAAGTAAACTTCATGGTTGTTCCCACTAGTAAAAAATGATGAAATTAATGACCAGGTGACTAAAAAAGTTAGTCACCGCT
Organism: Pinus albicaulis; assembly: GCA_034641835.2. Lineage (NCBI taxonomy): Eukaryota > Viridiplantae > Streptophyta > Pinopsida > Pinales > Pinaceae > Pinus > Pinus albicaulis. The sequence continues at coordinate 566,128,462 of CM076579.1, read as the reverse complement.
ATTATTTCAAGTGAATTACTACTAAATTTGAGCAATTTTAAGTAACCAAACTAAAAATGACTAAATTAAATGACTAATTTAGTCTAGGAATAAAATATACGACTAGATAACAAGTGACTAAACTAAAAACGACTAACTTAAATGACTAATTTAGTCTAAGGATAAAATATATGACTAGATAATAAGTGACTAAACTAAAAGCGACTAACTTAAATGACTAATTTAGCCTAGGATTAAAATATATGACTAAATTAATAATGATTAATGTAAATCACTATTATAGTCCAATAATAAAAATATGATTAGTACAACAAGTATATGAATTAGTCATTTATGTCAATAATTTTTAATTGTGTCACACCATAAATGGAAAATTGCAATTTTGATATCGAAGTGTTACATTTCACTTATACAAGATTCTCTGAATCCATCTGCAGTATTGTTAAAACTCTCTCAGTTGTGTCCAATACTATTTCCATTAGGTTTTTGATAAGTACTGGATGATAGTTCTCCAAGAAACATTAATGCTAGATACCCTACCCCTCATTTACATTAGAGCGATCAATATTATACCCATGACTCCCCTTGCCACCATGAGTTCCTGATCCGCCCCAACGACTGATTGGTTGCTCGCACCCTGTCCTGCCCAGCTCACCCAATCACTACACAACGGTCCTGTAACACCGAACGCGCTCACCAACACGACTTCGCCTGACGCCTTTGACTCGTCTGCCCGCTATGGGGCACACACCCGTTCGACGTTGCCGCTCATCACGTCTGCCAAATCGCACGACTCTGCCCACCGCTACACGGCGCGCCCAAGGTGGGCATTCGCTAATATGGCGTGCCCAATATTGCACATCGCCGTCACACATTATACCCAAGTTGGGCGCCCGTCGCACCCCCACCACTCGGTCGTTGCAACACTAACTTGAGGGTGTGACATTCCCTTGTCCTCGCTCCACTTGTATTTACTCATGCAAGACACCTTCCACATGATGTTTCTCAAACCTCACTCCCCTTGGAGAGTGCATGAACCTTTGTTATACTTATAATAATAATAATAATCTAATTTTAAGGTTAGGTCGACCAAGCCAAACACCAAATTGGAGTATGAGACCCCCTTGTTTGTGGGACAAGGGATCCACCTCCGCATAGTGATTTGACTGCTAAGTTTACGAAGACATACATACTCTACCCCCTCTGGTTTTGAACCTATGACCTCTTAGGAGGAAACACATACCCTTAACCATTAAACCTACTCAAACCTCACACACATATATAATTTATTTATAATATGTTTAACATACATATATTGTGTGACACCAATTTAACATATATATATTATTTGATATGAACCTTTATTAATTGATTAAAATAATAAATATCAATATTTATATTTTATTGAATTTATTAAAATATTAATTATCAATATTTATATTTTATTTGTTTTAATTATATTATATAAAATTAAATTTTAAATATAGTGTGATTTTATATTTAATTAATAATTAAAATAATAAATATTAATATTTTAATTATTTAAAAAAAATTGTTTGAACCTTTGTAAAAATGGCATGTCGCATTCGAAAAGTGGAAGTAGGAATACCGCATTCGAAAAGTGTAAGTAAGTTTTAATTATTTAAAAAAAATTGTTTGAAGCTTTGTAAAAATGGCATGCCGCATTCGAAAAGTGGAAATAGGCATGAGTAAGTCCTGCGTTGATTTTATAAAAAATATCGACTTTGAAAACTCGCTGTTCAACTAGTTCAGGAAGACGGGGTTTTGAAAGTAAGTCAAACATTGGCATGCCGCTTTCGAAAAGTGAAAGTAGGCACGCCGCATTCGAAAAGTGGGTCATCCATTTAAAGCTATCCATTTATTTAACAACTTAGAATGATATATGTTGAGGAGGTAAATCCCCTCTGCGGATAGAGGCGATCCCTACTAGCCCAGATCGGGTCTAGCAACAATCAAACACGCTACAGTGCAGGTTCCTAATTGTAAATAAACCGACTTGCGAGGAAGGCTTACCTGGAATCCAACGCTGTCATTTGTAGAAGAGGTGGTGCTCTCGTTCCTTTGCCCTGGCAGATCACAATCCTCACGATCTCCGTGATCAGACACCTGCACATGCAATAAACAACACAAACGCAAGCATAAAATCCATTATATACAACTATATGTCAGTCGAAGAGGACATAACTCATGAACATGATCAAGAACAAGAGTGGAACCATAACCAATAGTCGCTTAACATTAATGAGTCAAAAAGAAGAATACAACCAAAGCTTCGACGCCGAATTCTCCTTTGGCGGGTCGTCAGCAGAACATGTCTCGATAAAGCTTGTCAAGGATGGGACAAGCCTCTCTCTCCGGATACTTGGCAATAGTCTCCTTGCTTGGATTTGGCCTTAGGGAATCAAGAAGGCTTTTGCAGCATGAAAGCTCTTGGGAACTTAGAAATTCTGCCACTCTTTGGAACTAGCTTGCAATGGAAATGGGCAAGCTTTTATAGAAGGAGGAAGGGGAGTTGGGATCCCTATAATTATGGGATTGACCCTATCATCAAGGAAGCTTCCATGAGAGGTGGCAAACCACTTCCTCTCTATGGAAATCCGTAGCCAAACCTCCCAACTCAAGATAGAAATCAATCCAGGAATTTGTTAGGATGAAACTTCCGCCTTTTATTTTTAAAAAACACCTCTTAATATGGTTGGCGCGGATGCGGCTCTATGACAGAGCGCCAATTGGCGCGCCCTCTTTGGAGGATTTGCCCCCTTGGCGCGAGGGCTGAACTGTGGAACCGCGCCAATGGAAAAAGAGCTATTTTTAGGGTTTTTTGCAGGGAGATGTTTTCAGGGCAATCGAAGCTCATCTTCAGAGGGATGCAATGAAAGTATTTTCAAGTCTTGTCTCTGCCCACAGGTCACGGAATGAACCCTCCAATGTGCGGGATGGGGATTGCAGGGACGGTGACAAATTGTTGTGTAACAGATGCCCCCTAAAGCATGAGGCCCGAGAGAGAGAGAGGGGTGAAATCCTTTACGAGAACATGTCGACTGAAAACACCGCCATCGGAAAACCTGCGGAGAGAAGTACAACTGATGTCTCAGATACATTATATATATGCGTGGTATGGGCGCAGCCATCCATAATAGAGTGTACAATAATCTAGATCCAAGGCATGGACGCAGCCATCCAGTGAAGATCGATAAATAGACTCAGGTATGGTCACAGCCATCCAATCAGTGAGTCATGTAAATAATCATAATAATCCACAATATCGCAGCCTGGATTACAACAGACACAATCCAGGGTCTTGCGCTCCATCTCGACCCGAACAGAGTACAAGTTCAAGCATGCGAATATGTAAGCTGAAGTCGAACATGCAAGAAGATCGTCTGATTACCAGCCAATGATGAAAGCTGTTAACAGACGCGAGATGAACCACCAATAATGACAATGGCCCTCAAGGTACTATAGGTACAATCTACGGCATGTGAATCAATGAGCTGGCGTCGAACACCCGTAGAATCACCCGATCGGAGGCCAATGATGAAAACCTCACGTCGAATGCGACGAACCTACCATTGAGGCATGCAGGCTCCAAGGTACCATAAGGGAGTCTCTAGATCAACTTCTTAGATAATGAGCTGAAGTCGACAGGAAGTGACCTTGATCGAAGGTGTGGCCATAATGTTTCCAACATCATCGACACGAGACAGAGGAACATGATGTTTTTGTGAATTAGGATCAAATGAGAATCAGAGGAAGGTTGATACTTTGTAGAGGTCAACTTCTCTTGAACATATTGACGGCACGACAGTGGATTTGGCAGTATTTGACATCAAAAGATCAAAGGTCATAATGACGAGGCAAAGAGTAGATGAGAGGTCAAAAGGGATTATCCAAACCCACGGAGGCAAAGTGAAAAAACGAGATGAGATGTCCCCAACCCGACACAAATGCAGATAAGTGCCATGTTCAAGAGCGACGTACTGCCGACACGACAACGATACTGGTTCCATTTTCCCGCACCATTTCTGGCGAGTACCTCTTTATTTTTACACAAGCTTGAAGAGGATACCATATTCTTGTCATATAAGCCCGCCCTTCGGGCGAATCCATCCTAGTACATTTAATGAGCCCTAGGAAGGATAAACTCGAATATCATCATCACAACTGAATCCAATGTCATCAGGGTTTAACGAGTCTGACAAAGGAAGAACTCGACATATTTTCATGTTTAGAGAGTTTGAAAAGACAGCAGAAAAGTAAACTCCAGCGGTCCCTTTTCGTAGATAGTTCCTCGGACCCGAAAAGGTAGAAAACAATATCTGAGAAAACCTCTTAGTTGCGATAGGCTAGGGTATTCCTTTTTCGTAAATAATCTATCCCAGCCCGAAAAAGTGGTAAACATATACTAGGTAGATGTCGATTCGTGTCCACTTTAACGAGATCGAAACGACAAGAGCCTCGACAATCTTTTCATGTTTAGAGAGTCAGAAAAGAGCTGAAAAATGACTCCTCATGGAGGAACGAATGGTATAAAGGGTAGCTACTGGTTCCGGTAATGGTGGAACTGCTCAAAACAAATAAAGGTCAAGAGGTTGGCTAACAAGACCACTCATCGCAGCGGTTCCTCAGGAATGGGTAAAACAACCAAGTGAAGGCATATGATCGGCCAAGCAGATAGTGACGATGGAGTGAAAAAACCAAGGCTCATCTGGCAAAAACAGGCTGATAAAATGGCAATCACGAGAGGTAAAGGGAAAGGTTTCATTTTTACACAAGCTTGAAATCAGGAAACTCTGCTTGAAATTGGTTTCATTTTTACACAAGCTTGAAACAAAGATAAACTATGCTTGAAACGGGTTTCATTTTTACACAAGCTTCAAACGGAAACAAACTATGCTTGAAAAATGGCATACTGACATGGTAACAATTTGAGGTACATGCCCCCAATTCGAGTCCATATGAAAGGCAAATGGAGTGAAGGTTCAAGTTACAAGATCAAGAGAGAGACTCGACTGGGATTTTACGAGATCTAAACAAAGACTCGAATTGAATGGGAACGTGTTTCATTATTTAAACGAGGTTGACACATTAAAAGAACTATCCTCGGGACACCTTGTTTCATTTTTTAAAGAGCTTGGCACAAGACAAGGAACTCTGCTCCGACAACCTTGTTTCATTTTTTAAGGAGCTTAACACAGGAAAATAACCATGCTCTGACGACCTTGTTTCATTTTTTAAGAAGCTTGACACAAGACAAGGAACTGTGCTCCGACCAGCTTGTTTCATTTTTTAAGGAGCTTGACACAAGAAAATGAACTCTACTCCGACTGACCTCATCATAATGAACAAGAAGTCATCGATTCCAAGAGTTCCACTCCCAATGGAAGAAAAACATCAGGGAAGTCAGGACCCAATGCCCCCAACACTTGATGCACGACGGCACTATCACTGAGCACAGGCATAGCGTAGGTAACCACATAGTTGACTTGTGGTGGGGTAGATACAACGGGTGGATAAAAACTAGGAAGGGATGATGAGGCCGAGTTGCCACATTAGGACCAAAGAACAAGGCGTCGTGGTCACGATCGGAGTCCTTCATGCGGAAAAGCAGAACCACACGAAAAAGGGGAGGATACAAGCTCCCATGGCATGGGTGTAATTGCGCCCCAAGCGATTGACATCCAGGGGCTTGGGAACCCAACCATCACGTCCATATGGGCCGGTTTTACCTCCCAAAGTAATAGGTAACCTCGGAAGGATCCCCATGAGTTATTTCCGTCCTTTTGTTAAAAGTCAACAGTGCAACGTAGCCAGGCAAGCGGCCGGCGGGCAAGAAAGCTTTCCGGGTAGTTGAGGATAGAATACTAATAGGCGCTTGTGGCTCCTCAAATTGGGTAGGACGAGACCAAGGCACAATGCTTGTGATCTCGAAAGGCACATAAGGCCGGAAGGCGGAATCTTCCATCTGACTCCAATCAAAGGAAGCAAAGGAGGCATTAAACCCTAGGAGGGGCTGTCCAGACACGGGAAGGTCTTCCCCCGGTGTTACGGAAGAAGGAGCATCCTCCATAACCTCCATCTCGAAGGCGGGAGGGGTATCCTCCAAAGCCTCCATGGTGGGAGGCAGAGGAGCAGCTCCTTGAGGTACGGGGACAGGAGAATCTTTCTCCAAGTCTGAGGAATCTGAAGAAACCAGAAGAACATGAGGGGTGTGAGGTCCACTCTCAACAGAAAAGACCTGGTGCACCGTAGAAGGGGCCAGCTCAACCGATCCCACGACCAATGGTTGGTCAGGGACGGATTCTTGAATCCAAATTTCTGAGGGAGTGGGATCGACCAAAGATGATTTTTGACCAATCGTATCATCAGTAGGTGGAAGACTCAAAGAGAGCTGTTTATAACCAGCTGGGAGGCATGGTGTGGAAACATCCGAGTTGTCCAAGACTCTTTTGGCTTCATCCATATACGGACAAAGGTGAATGGCATGGTGCCCTTCATACAACTTACAGGGATTGCTGATCTTACCCTGCTTCTTAGGAGCCTTATCAGCACCAGTTGAAGACGTGCCCCCCACCTGGCTCCCGGAAGTCAAAGGCAACAGCAGACGGTCGTTGGACCATGCTTCAAGCACCTTGGGAATGCCAGGGCAGTCTCGAAGAAGATGGTCTCCCGTGCACAACATGCAGGGGAACTTGACTTTCCGTGGAGGGTTGGGAGGTATATCAAGAGGAGATATTTCAGAAACAGTAGTGGCAGCTTTAGCCTCTCTTTTATCGGACTTCTTCTTCTTTGTCTTCTTCTTCTTCTTCTTAGCCACCTGGTTACTCGAATCCAGGCTTTCACCAGGCGAAGTAGAAGAGGAGGACGCAGAAACAGGCGAAGAAGGGGAGAGGTCCACCTTGGAATCAACATGATGTTGTTCAGGTGGAGGAACTGATTGAACAGTAGCGGAGATATTCGGGACCACAGAGGTTGAAAAAAACCAAACAGGCAACCCAACAGTTAACCCAGGAAGGGACAACGTTGCCATGTAAGGAGCACCAACATTCCCAAAAGGAGGAAAATGACTAGGATTCCCTTCTGAGGGGATTCCTTGGTTGGTAAAATATGAAAAAGTTGCCATGAAAACTCAAAACCACACACGGGCTGAAAAAGATTCAAGACACACAATCAAACGGCCAACAAGCAAAATCAAACAGGGCGTGTGATCACGGGTGATTAATTTTTACCACATTGAAAAATAAGAAACTTCACCGTTTCATGTTTTAAGAGTCGAGAAACAGTTGAAAAGGTGACTCTATCTCTTTTAGATTTGACACAAGCGTGAAAGGACAAGCGCTTGGTGATCCTTTCAAATTTAGGGAGTCAGAAAAGATCAAAGGACTGCTCAGGAATACTAGGCAAAAGGGTGTACCAAATAACCGTGAACTGCAATATACACCTCAGTTTCAATAATGAAAGAGAAATCAACCAAGGACTTTCCGTACGTGCAGGCAATCTCCCCGAATGTTGTGTCCGGTGTATCATGGGTATAGGGCGGAAGACTCAGCTTCCTATGGATAAAGGATTGAAACCTAGAGGGGTCTCCCTTTATATACGCGACGGTACGGGGAGCACAAGTCCGTAATAGTGCTATCTAAAGCCAAGAGGTGAACGACAGCTACTAGGTTTTAAGACACCGGAACACGTCTCTAGCCTAGAACACTAAATATGTTTCGTTAGATTTCAATGCTGCCTTAGTGTAAATTGAGTAGATTTTAAAGTTGATCTTCAATTACGTTTCAGTTTTCAGGCCCTAACGAATGTGCTGTCTCAAAAATCTCCTAAATGCAAAAATACATGCCACAGTATGTCATTTCGTTCGATGAAAGCTAGGTACAGAAGAGTTGAGAGCTTTTTACACAAACAAAATGATCAGAAGACAATCAATGATATCTCTAATGCAACTAATGAAACTAAAACTTTTCTTCAAATTCACTAATTACTAGTAAAATCGAAAAGATTTCAATTTGCACTAATCAACCAAAGCAAAAGAGAGCTAGATGCACTAAACAAACCGAAAACAAATAAGAAGCAATTCGAGAAATGATAATAAGAGAGCAAAACAAGCAAATTTCACTCAATGGCACAAACAATCAGATCTCAAATCGACCAAAAGTCTCTCAAAACCAAGAAAAGTCCCAAAGACACCAATGAGCCGTGTGATCTAGGCCCAAAATGAAGCAAAGCGAAATTCGAATGAAAACGAAATCAGTCACTCAAAAAACGCAACAATATGATAGACAACTGTCAAATGAATGCAAGGAAGCAATCCCACAGCCGACTAAACGAACGGAAACCAAAAACTCCCAAGGGAGGCTCGACTCACAAAGGCACCTAGATGCCCTAGGGCTCGTGTGCAAAATCAAAAGAAATAGGCAAACAACCAAAAGTGAGCCACAAAACACATTAAAAGAACTATCCTCGGGACACATGTTTCATGGTTTAAGGAGCTTGGCACAAGACAAGGAACTCTGATCCGACAACCTTGTTTCATTTTTTAAGGAGCTTGACACAGGAAAGGAACCATGCTTCGACAGACCCGGTTTCATTTTTTAAGGAGCTTGACATAGGAAAAGAACCATGCTCCGACCAGACCCGGTTTCATTTTTTAAGGAGCTTGACACAGGAAAAGAACCATGCTCCGACCGACTTCATCATAATGAATATGAAGTCATCGCTTCCAAGATTTCCACTCTCGATGGAAGGAAAACATCCCGGAAGTCAGGACCCAATGCCCCCAGCACCTGATGCACAATAGCACTATCACTGGGTACAGGCATGGGGTAGGTAGCCACATAGTTGACCTGCGGTGGGGCAGATACAACGGGTGGATAAAAACCAGGAAGGGATGATGGCGGGCCAACTGCCATATCAGGACCAAAGAAGGAAAGCTGATCAATGGTCACGATCTGTCCTTCATGTGGAAAACAGACCACACGAAAAAGGGAGGAGACAAGCGCTCCCATGGCATAGGTGTAATCGCGCCCCAAGAGAAGATTGAAATCCAAGGGGCCTAGAACAACCATCAGGTCCATATGGACGGTTTTACTTCCCAAAGTAATAGGTAACCTTGGAAGGATCCCTAATGGTTGACTCGTCCTTCTGTTAAAAGTCAGATTACAGAATAGCAAGAAGGGCATGAACCCTAAAGCTGCCGTGCAGTTGAGGATAGAATACTAACAGAGGCGCCTTCGTCTATAATGGTGCTGGGTAGGACCAGACCAAGAGCCTGTACTGTGATCTCGAAAGGCACATAAGACGGAAGGCGGAATCCTACAAATCGACTCCAATCAAAGGAAGCGACTAAAGTACTCGGAGGGGCTACCATCGAACCGAGAAGGTCTTCCCCTGGTGTTACGGAAGAAGGAGCATCCTCCATAACCTCCATCTCGAAGGCGGGAGGGGTATCCTCCAAAGCCTCCATGGTGGGAGGCAGAGGAGCAGCTCCTTGAGGTACGGGGACAGGAGAATCTTTCTCCAAGTCTGAGGAATCTGAAGAAACTAGAAGAACATGAGGGGTGTGAGGTCCACTCTCGACGGTAAAGACCTGGTGCACCATAGATGGGGCCAACTCAACCGATCCCACGACCAATGGTTGGTCAGGGACGAATTCTTGAATCCGAATTTCTGAGGGAGTGGGATCGACCAAAGATGATTTTTGACCAATCGTATCATCAGTAGGTGGAAGAATCAAAGAGAGTTGTTTATAACCAGTTGGGAGGCATGGTGTGGAAACAACCGGGTTGTCTAACAATCGCTTGGCTTCATCCATATAAGAACAAAGGTGAATGGCATGGTGCCCTTCACACAACTTACAGGTATTGGTGATCTTACTCTGCTTCGTAGGAGCCTTATCAACACCAGTTGAAGACGTGACCCCCACCTGGCTCCCGGAAGTCAAAGGCAACGGCGGACGACCGTTGGACCATGCTTCAAGCACCTTGCGAATGCCAAGGTAGTCTCGAAGAGGATGGTCTCCCGTGCACAACATGCAGGGGAACTTGACTTTCCGTGGAGGGTTGGGAGGTATATCAAGAGGAGATATTTCAGAAACAGTAGTGGCAGCTTTAGCCTCTCTTTTACCAGACTTCTTCTTCTTTGTCTTCTTATTCTTCTTCTTAGCCACCTGGTTACTCGAATCCAGACTTTCGCCAGGCGAAGTAGAAGAGGAGGATGCAGAAACAGGTGAAGAAGGGGAGAGGTCCACCTTGGAATCAACATGATGTTGTCCAGGTGGAGGAACTAATTGAACAGTAGCGGAGATATTCGGGACCACAGAGGTTGAAAACAACCAAATAGGCAACCCAACAGTTAACCTAGGGAGGGACAACGTTGACATGTAGGGAGCACCAACATTCCCAAAAGGAGGAAAATGACCAGGATTCCCATATGAGGGGATTCCTTGGTTGGTAAACTCTGAAAAAGTTGCCATCAAAACTCAAACCACACACGGGCTGAAAAAGATTCAAGACACACAATCAAACGGCCAACAAGCAAAATCAAACAGGGCGTGTGATCACGGGTGATTAATTTTTACCACATTGAAAAATAAGAAACTTCACCGTTTCATGTTTTAAGAGTCGAGAAACAGTTGAAAAGGTGACTCTATCTCTTTCGTTGACCTTGACGCAAAATGACGCTTGGTGATCCTTTCAAATTTAGGGAGTCAGAAAAGATCAAAGGACTGCTCAGGAATACTAGGCAAAAGGGTGTACCAAATAACCGTGAACTGCAATATACACCTCGGTTTCAATAATGAAAGAGAAATCAACCAAGGACTTTCCGTACGTGCAGGAAATCTCCCCGAATGTTGTGTCCGGTGTATCATGGGTATAGGGTGGAAGACTCGGCTTCCTATGGATAAAGGATTGAAACCTAGAGGGGTCTCCCTTTATATACGCGACGGTACGGGGAGCACAAGTCCGTAATAGTGCTATTTAAAGCCAAGAGGTGAACGACAGCTACTAGGTTTTAAGACACCGGAACACGTCTCTAGCCTAGAATACTAAATATGTTTCGTTAGATTTCAATGCTGCCTTAGTGTAAATTGAGTAGATTTTAAAGTTGATCTTCAATTACGTTTCAGTTTTCAGGCCCTAACGAATGTGCTGTCTCAAAAATCTCCTAAATGCAAAACTACATGCCACAGTATGTCATTTCGTTCGATGAAAGCTAGGTACAGAAGAGTTGAGAGCTTTTTACACAAACAAAATGATCAGAAGACAATCAATGATATCTCTAATGCAACTAATGAAACTAAAACTTTTCTTCAAATTCACTAATTACTAGTAAAATCGAAAAGATTTCAATTTGCACTAATCAACCAAAGCAAAAGAGAGCTAGATGCACTAAACAAACTGAAAACAAATAAGAAGCAATTCGAGAAATGATAATAAGAGAGAAAAACAAGCAAATTTCACTCAATGGCACAAACAATCAGATCTCAAATCGACCAAAAGTCTCTCAAAACCAAGAAAAGTCCCAAAGACACCAATGAGCCGTGTGATCTAGGCCCAAAATGAAGCAACGCGAAATTCGAATGAAAACGAAATCAGTCACTCAAAAACGCAACAAAATGATAGACAACTGTCAAACGAATGCAAGGAAGCAATTCCAAAGTCGACTGAATGAACGCAAACCAAAAACTCCCAAGGGAGGCTCGACTCACAAAGTCACCTAGAAGCCCTAGGGCTCATATGAAAAATCGAAAGAAATAGACAAACAACCAAAGGAAGTAGGCTACAAACACATTAAAAGAACTATCCTCAGGACACCTTGTTTCATGGTTTAAGGAGCTTGGCACAAGACAAGGAACTCTGATCCGACAACCTTGTTTCATTTTTTAAGGAGCTTGACACAGGAAAGGAACCATGCTTCGACAGACCCGGTTTCATTTTTTAAGGAGCTTGACATAGGAAAAGAACCATGCTCCGACCAGAACCGGTTTCATTTTTTAAGGAGCTTGACACAGGAAAAGAACCATGCTCCGACCGACCTCATCATAATGAACAAGGAGTCATCGATTCCAAGAGTTCCACTCTCGATGGAAGAAAAACATCCTGGAAGTCAGGACCCAATGCCCCCAGCACCCGATGCACGACGGCACTATCACTGAGCACATGCATAGGGTAGGTAGCCACATAGTTGACCTGCGGTGGGGAAGATACAACAGGTGGATAAAAACCAGGAAGGGATGATGGCGAGCCAGTTGCCACATTAGGACCAAAGAACAAAAGTTGATCAATGGTCACGATCCGTCCTTCATGCGGAAAACGGACCACACGAAAAAGGGAGGAGACAAGCACTCTCATGGCATAGGTGTAATCGCGCCCCAAAATCAGATTGAAATCCAAGGGGCTTGGAACAACCATCACGTCCATATGGACGGTTTTACCTCCCAAAGTAACAGGTAAGCTCGGAAGGATCCCCAACGGTTGACTCGTCCTTTTGTTAAAAGTCAACAGATTCTGCGTAACAGGAGCAAGCGGCGGCGAACCGAAAGCTTGCCAGGTAGTTGAGGATAGAATACTAACAGAGGCACCTTCGTCTATAATGGTGCTGGGTAGGACCAGACCAAGAGCCTGTACTGTGATCTCGAAAGGCACATAAGACGGAAGGCGGAATCCTGCAAATCGACTCCAATCAAAGGAAGCGACTAAACTACTCGGAGGGGCTACCATCGAACCGATAAGGTCTTCCCCTGGTGTTACAGAAGAAGGAGCATCCTCCATAACCTCCATCTCGAAGGCGGGAGGGGTATCCTCCAAAGCCTCCATGGTGGGAGGCAAAGGAGCAGCTCCTTGAGGTACGGGGACAGGAGAATCTTTCTCCAAGTCTGAGGAATCTGAAGAAACCAGAAGAACATGAGGGGTGTGAGGTCCACTCTCGACGGTAAAGACCTGGTGCACCATAGATGGGGCCAACTCAACCGATCCCATGACCAATGGTTGGTCAGGGACGGATTCTTGAATCCGAATTTCTGAGGGAGTGGGATCGACCAAAGATGATTTTTGACCAATCGTATCATCAGTAGGTGGAAGACTCAAAGAGAGTTGTTTATAACCAGTTGGGAGGCATGGTGTGGAAACAACCGGGTTGTCCAACAATCGCTTGGCTTCATCCATATAAGAACAAAGGTGAATGGCATGGTGCCCTTCACACAACTTACAGGTATTGGTGATCTTACTCTGCTTCGTAGGAGCCTTATCAGCACCAGTTGAAGACGTGACCCCCACCTGGCTCCCGGAAGTCAAAGGCAACGGCGGACGGCCGTTGGACCATGCTTCAAGCACCTTGCGAATTCCAAGGTAGTCTCGAAGAGGATGGTCTCCCGTGCACAACATACAGGGGAACTTGACTTTTCGTGGAGGGTTGGGAGGTATATCAAGAGGAGATATTTCAGAAACAGTAGTGGCAGCTTTAGCCTCTCTTTTATCAGACTTCTTCTTCTTTGTCTTCTTATTCTTCTTCTTAGCCACCTGGTTACTCGAATCCAGACTTTCGCCAAGCGAAGTAGAAGAGGAGGACGCAGAAACAGGTGAAGAAGGGGAGAGGTCCACCTTGGAATCAACATGATGTTGTCCAGGTGGAGGAACTGATTGAACAGTAGCGGAGATATTTGGGACCAGAGAGGTTGAAAACAACCAAATAGGCAACCCAACAGTTAACCCAGGGAGGGACAACGTTGACATGTAGGGAGCACCAACATTCCCAAAAGGAGGAAAATGACCAGGATTCCCCTCTGAGGGGATTCCTTGGTTGGTAAACTCTGAAAAAGTTGCCATCAAAACTCAAACCACACACGGGCTGAAAAAGATTCAAGACACACAATCAAACGGCCAACAAGCAAAATCAAACAGGGCGTGTGATCACGGGTGATTAATTTTTACCACATTGAAAAATAAGAAACTTCACCGTTTCATGTTTTAAGAGTCGAGAAACAGTTGAAAAGGTGACTCTATCTCTTTTAGATTTGACACAAGCGTGAAAGGACAAGCGCTTGGTGATCCTTTCAAATTTAGGGAGTCAGAAAAGATCAAAGGACTGCTCAGGAATACTAGGCAAAAGGGTGTACCAAATAACCGTGAACTGCAATATACACCTCAGTTTCAATAATGAAAGAGAAATCAACCAAGGACTTTCCGTACGTGCAGGCAATCTCCCCGAATGTTGTGTCCGGTGTATCATGGGTATAGGGCGGAAGACTCAGCTTCCTATGGATAAAGGATTGAAACCTAGAGGGGTCTCCCTTTATATACGCGACGGTACGGGGAGCACAAGTCCGTAATAGTGCTATCTAAAGCCAAGAGGTGAACGACAGCTACTAGGTTTTAAGACACCGGAACACGTCTCTAGCCTAGAACACTAAATATGTTTCGTTAGATTTCAATGCTGCCTTAGTGTAAATTGAGTAGATTTTAAAGTTGATCTTCAATTACGTTTCAGTTTTCAGGCCCTAACGAATGTGCTGTCTCAAAAATCTCCTAAATGCAAAAATACATGCCACAGTATGTCATTTCGTTCGATGAAAGCTAGGTACAGAAGAGTTGAGAGCTTTTTACACAAACAAAATGATCAGAAGACAATCAATGATATCTCTAATGCAACTAATGAAACTAAAACTTTTCTTCAAATTCACTAATTACTAGTAAAATCGAAAAGATTTCAATTTGCACTAATCAACCAAAGCAAAAGAGAGCTAGATGCACTAAACAAACCGAAAACAAATAAGAAGCAATTCGAGAAATGATAATAAGAGAGCAAAACAAGCAAATTTCACTCAATGGCACAAACAATCAGATCTCAAATCGACCAAAAGTCTCTCAAAACCAAGAAAAGTCCCAAAGACACCAATGAGTCGTGTGATCTAGGCCCAAAATGAAGCAACGCGAAATTCGAATGAAAACGAAATCAGTCACTCAAAAACGCAACAAAATGATAGACAACTGTCAAACGAATGCAAGGAAGCAATTCCAAAGTCGACTGAACGAACGCAAACCAAAAACTCCCAAGGGAGGCTCGACTCACAAAGGCACCTAGATGCCCTAGGGCTCATATGAAAAATCGAAAGAAATAGGCAAACAACCAAAGGAAGTAGGCTACAACAAGTCAAACTAGGCTCCAGTGCACTCAAATAGCCGAAAAAACAAGATCAAAATCACAAGTTAGCCTCAGAAAGCATGAAACACAACAAACCCTAATAGCTCACAGGATTGGCACGACTGTGAGCTTGAAATTAGTGCGAGAAATGAAATGGCGCGGGTGATACACAGGCAACCTGCGCCAATGGGCGCGACTGTTACGCTGAAAAGCGCGCCAGCCGAGTTTACTATGGAAAAAATAAAAACAAGCAATCTTAGACACCGACAAGTGATGACAAGGCTAAAACAAAGCCAAATAAACAAGAAAAATCTAGCCCACAGAGCTGACCAAGCAAGCAAGACCAAGAAATCGACCGGAAAGAGAAGACAAAACTCCAAGTTGTTCAGTCCGTAAACCAAATCGGAGATTGACTGAAGCAGCGTTGATCTACTCCGCTAATGCAGAGCAAAAGCGTTTCGAAGGCTATCTGGCTGTGCTTCAGGCTCCGTCTATAGTTTACAAATCAAACAACAAGCCGAGTCCCCAGCGGAGTCGCCAAATTGTTGAGGAGGTAAATCCCCTCTGCGGACAGAGGCGATCCCTACTAGCCCAGATCGGGTCTAGCAATAATCAAACACGCTACAGTGCAGGTTCCTAATTGTAAATCAACCGACTTGCGAGGAAGGCTTACCTGGAATCCAACGTTGTCGTTTGTAGAATAGGTGGTGCTCCCGTTCCTTTGCCCTGGCAGATCACGATCCTCACGATCTCCGTGATCGGACACCTGCACATGCAAGAAACAACACAAACGCAAGCATAAAATCCAGTATATACAACTATATGTCAGTCGAAGAGGACATAACTCATGAACATGATCAATAACAAGAGTGGAACCATAACCAATAGTCGCTTAATATTAATGAGTCAAAAAGAAGAATACAACTAAAGCTTCGACGCCGAATTCTCCTTTGGCGGGTCGTCAGCAGAACATGTCTCGATAAAGCCTGTCAAGGATGGGACAAGCCCCTCTCTCCGGATACTTGGCAATAGTCTCCTTGCTTGGATTTGGCCTTAGGGAATCAAGAAGGCTTTTGCAGCATGAAAGCTCTTGGGAACTTGGAGATTCTGGAACTAGCTTGCAATGGACATGGGCAAGCTTTTAAAGAAGGAGGAAGGGGAGTACGGATCCCTATAATTATGGGATTGGCCCTATCATCAAGGAAGCTTCCATGAGAGGTGGAAAACCACTTCCTCTCTATGGTAATTCGTAGCCAAACCTCCCAACTCAAGATAGAAATCAATCCAAGAATTTGTTAGGATGAAACTTCCGCCTTTTATTTTTAAAAAACACCTCTTAATATGGTTGGCGGGGGTGCAGCTCTATGACAGAGCGCCAATTGGCGTGCCCTCTTTGGAGGATTTGCCCCCTTGGCGCGAGGGCTGAACTGTGGAACCGCGCCAATGGAAAAAGAGCTATTTTTAGGGTTTTTTGCAGGGAGATGTTTTCAGGGCAATCGAAGCTCATCTTCAGAGGGATGCAATGAAAGTATTTTCAAGTCTTGTCTCTGCCCACAGGTCACGGAATGAACCCTCCAATGTGCGGGATGGGGATTGCAGGGACGGTGACAAATTGCTGTGTAACAATATAATAAAATTTTAAAATAAATCTCCTTTTAATAAGATTCGTTCACTTATCGATTAATTCAATGTTTAACTCTTTGGCAAATAGTATATGATAAAAAGAAATAAACCAACCATTTTCGATAGGGATATTAATTGAGAATTGATATGACAATATACCAACCATTTTTTATGGAAATGTTAAGTGAAAATTAATGTGAGTTGATTTTGATAATCTCACTTTCTTCCCTCCCACTTTATTCAATCACACACATGCATTTGACCAGACAGTAATCCTCCACCTCTTTAATCAAGGAGTGTCCACAACAAAAGTGGAATTAAGTCAAAGTAATGCGTTTATTTCATTAAAAAAATATTGACCATAATCGCTCCATATTTTTAATCGATGAGTGTCCACAATAAAAGTGGAAGTAAGTCGAAGCGTTTATTTCATACTCGCTTTTCGACTGGTTCAGGGAGACGGGCTTCTAAAAGTAAGTCGATGTCGAACATTGGCATGCCACTGGTTCAGGGAGACGGGCTTCTGAAAGTAAGTCAAAGTCGAACATTGGCATTGGCATGCGTTGATTTCATCAAAAATATTGGTATGAAACCTGACTTTGAAAGCCCAAGAAAACTCGATGTTCGACTGGTTCAACTGGTTCAAGAAGACGAGGTTTTGAGGGCATGCCACATTCAAAGTCCGTCAAAAGTCGAAGTCCAGAGAGGTCGTGGTTGATTTCACTAGTATGAAAGCCCAAGAACAGAGGAAAACTGGTTGTTCTTACCCAAACTGGTTCAGGAATATGAGGTTCTGGGTCTTTGGCGCCATGTAGTTGGTTCTCAAATTTAGATAAAAACTGGATGAAAACTGGCCGTGCTGGTTATTTGGCGCCAAAGTTTGTCTCTTGGTGGGAGGATTTTGCTGTTGGCGAGAGGGTTATTTTAGAGCTGCGAATTTCTATATAATTAGAGGTTTTATCATGGATAAAAGCACATAAGACAGAAATTGGAGGCTTTTGAAGAGGCGGGCAGCAGCAAATTCACAATTGAAGTTTGCATACCCAGAGTCACAGGTTAGTCAGATTTAATATTTTTCTATTTCCTAGCTTTGAATCTGCTCTGTTTGTTTTAAGATATTGTCGATTCATACGCTTTTTTTGGGTAAGGATCATGGATTTCAAGGGGTCAACGCTGGTCCACTTCTGCCTTCAAAACTGATATTTTTCACTTATTTATAAGCCTCCAAACCAGTTTCTATTGCCCTTATTCGCTCACTGTATATGTTGATTTCGATCTAAGAAATGTATTGTTTATGATCTGGGGTGAAAAGTTTAAATAAAAACATGTACAGTTCCTGAGGCTCGTATGGTTCAGTTCGATCTCAAATTCCACTTATGATATATGTCATCTTCACCAAATTCTCATGGATTAGCACAAAGGTGTATCCTCACATATCAAAGATCATTAATTTCGCATGGCTCATTATCAACACATGGCTTAGGACCTTTCTATGGCACCTGTGTTATGGTCATGGCTGAAAATGATTTTTGATACCTCACTGAATTACCCTTCAGTGATGTGGAGATAAAGCTACATCAGATAAGAGGGTTTGGGGGAATTTTACTTACATTTATTCTACGTGGAAGCTATATCCTCGACGATGTAATCCATTGGTTTGATATTCCACTTCCATGTATCGTAGTTCAAACGATATATACCATCCATGTAAACTTTAGATAACTTATCTATGGAAGGCTACCGGAGGCTGGGACCACAAGACCGAAGACCGAACAATGGATTTTTAAATTACTTCAAAAGCTATTAGGGCTATCATTAGGGCATCAAGTTGCGTTTTTGTTAAAGGAAGCCAATGGAAATCGTGATAAGTCACCATAAAGGAGTTTGACTTACTTAGAATTTCGATTGAAAACAATGTATCACACCGAGTTCCATTTTTCGTAGTTTCGTTGATGCGCTCACAAACCTCCTTAGAAAACTTATCTATGGAAGACCGTAGGTCGTAACGCAAGAGACCCAAGATCAACAATGAATTTTTAATTACCGTAAAAATTTATTAGGCCACTTAATAGGCATCAAGTCAAGCTATGTTAAAGAAGTAACGGAAATCGTGATGTTGTGTTGTCATAAAAGGAGTCGACTTACTTAGTTTCAATTTGAACAATGTATCACACTGAGTTCCATTTCGTAGTTTCATTTGACAGTTCATGTAAACCTTAGAAAACTTATCTATGGAAGGCTATTGTAGGTTGGGACTACAAGAGACTGAAGATCAACAATGGATTTTTTTTAATACTTCCTAAAAGTTGATTAGGCCATCATTAGGAATCAAGTCAAGCTTTTGTTAAAGAAGCAACGGGAAACTGTGATGTTTACTATAAAAGGAGCTTGACTTACTTAGTTTTGATTGAAAACATTGTATTACACTGAGTTCCATTTCGTAGTTTCGTTTGACAGTTTAAACCTTGGAAAACTTATCTATGGAAGGCTACTGTAGGTTGGGACTACAAGAGACTGAAGATCAACAACGGATTTTTTTAATTACTTCCTAAAAGTTTATTAGGCCATCATTAGGCATCAAGTCAAGCTTCTGTTAAAGAAGCAA
Source organism: Pinus albicaulis (assembly GCA_034641835.2). Classification (NCBI taxonomy): domain Eukaryota; kingdom Viridiplantae; phylum Streptophyta; class Pinopsida; order Pinales; family Pinaceae; genus Pinus; species Pinus albicaulis. The sequence goes on along the minus strand of CM076579.1, from coordinate 566,109,072 downwards.
TGGGAAACTGTGATGTTTGCCATAAAAGGAGCTTGACTTACTTAGTTTCAATTGAAAACAATGTATCACACTAAGTTCTATTTCGTAGTTTCATTTGACAGTTCATTTAAACCTTAGAAAACTTATCTATGGAAGGCTACTGTAGGTTGGGACTACAAGAGACTGAAGATCAACAATGAATTTTTTAATTACTTCCTAAAAGTTTATTATGCCATCATTAGGCATCAAGTCAAGCTTCTGTTAAAGAAGCAACGGGAAACTGTGATGTTTACCATAAAAGGAGCTTGACTTACTTAGTTTCAATTGAAAACAATGTATCACACTGAGTTCCATTTCGTAGTTTCATTTGACAGCTCATGTAAACCTTAGAAAACTTATCTATGGAAGGCTACTGTAGGTTGGGACTACAAGAGACTGAAGATCAACAATGGATTTTTTAAATTACTTCCTAAATGTTTATTAGGTCATCATTAGGCATCAAGTCAAGCTTCTGTTAAAGAAGTAATGGGAAACTATGATGTTTGACATAAAAGGAGCTTGACTTACTTAGTTTCAATTGAAAACAATGTATCACACCCAGGTTCCATTTGCATTTGTCAAGGCTTCACAAACTTTAGAAAACTTATTCATGGAAGGCTATTGTAGGTCAGACCATATGACCTGAGATCAACAATGTATTTTTTTAATTACTTAAATTTTATTAGCTACTATTAGCATCAAGTCAGCTTCGTTAAACTTGCACAAGAAACTGTGATATTTACCACAAAGGAGCTGAATACGGTTTTCACTGAAGACAATGTAGCCTTCACACCGTAGTTCTTTTCGAGTTTCCGTTCAAGGCTCATGTAAACCTTAGAAAACTTATTCAGGAAGCGTCGTAGGTTGGGACTACAAGAGATCGAAGATCAACAATGATTTTTAATTACTTCCTAAAAGTTTATTAGCTACCATTAGGTATCAAAATTTTTTGGCAGCTATGATCCTAGTGAAAGACTCGATTCAGATCTCTTGTGCTTCAACTGTATGAAGGTTGTACATAAACCGTTAAGTCCCCATATTAATAGTGTAGTCCCTTATTATGTTAGTGTAGCCCCACTTATTGTTATTTTTGTACCCCTGTAACCCCCATATTGTTATTATTGTGCCCTTACATTATTATTGTTAGGTCGGCTAGGATTACATTGTGGCCCCACTAGGATTATATTGTGGCCCCATGGACTCCTATATATAAAAGGAGGTTTTGTTCATTTGTATCATCCAAGAATTGTTCATTTATGTAATGTATTGGAGGTTGACCCCTCGAAGTGGCTCATTTCTAAGGCGTTTATATCTCTTTTCTTCTCTTTTTGGAGCTGGTTACACAACATTTGGTATCAGAGCTTTGGATTCTAGGGTTTCGCTACTCCAAACTGGTCATCGTGGAATTTTCGCTATAACTTTTTTTCTACGAAGTTTCAGAAGTTGAAATTTTTAGGGTGCGAAGCCGAAATCCTGAGGAATATCGTCTAAAAATTTCAGAGGTTGGTTCGCAATATTTTCGGAGATATGATCTGTGGAAGTTAAGACTTTTTTCAGGCTCCTAAACAGGTCATCGTGGAATTTGCGCTATAAATTTTTTTCTACGAAGGTTCAGAATCCAAAATTTGTATGGTGCGAAGCTGAAATCCTGAGGCAATTCTTCAAAAAATTTCAGAGCTTGGTTGCAATATTTTTGGAGATATGATCTGTGGAAGGTAGTACTTTTTCAGACTCCTGAATTTCATCTCAAAGAGGTGATCGTGGGAAAAATTCAATAACTCTCTCTCTGGGCATCAGATTGTAGTGCCGTAAAAAGTGGTCGCAAGTAAACAGACTGTAGTTTCTTGGCTATCAATTTCAGAGACAAAGGACGAAACAGTGACACGTGAAAAGTCGTACAAGTTCGCTCTACTGAACCAGTCCATAATTAGGTCATTGTGGGAGATTTGACATAACTTTGTCTTGAAGAATCCAAATCAAGTCAGACCCATAGCATTCAAAAGAGAATTTAGAGTGCTACTTTAGTGCTGAATTTCAGATATTTAAGAGCCGCAATCAAAGAGATAATCCAATTTCAATATCGAGCTCCTCAAAAGCAAGTAAAAGGTGTGTATCTGGTTTTTAAAATTGCATAATGTTTGTTTGAAAAAACAATTGAAGTGATTCCAAGTGCATATTTTAGAATTTTTATCAGTATTGGGTTCTATAATGCCTCCAAAAAATAATTTCATACACATTAATCCCTCAAGAATCTATACTATGACGCATGAAGAGGAAGAGTTGCAGTATGAGATATCAAAATTATGGTACTAAGTGCAACAAGTTTCGATCTTACGAAGAGCACTTGAAGATGAAATAGATAGTTTAAAAGAAGAAATGGAGGCTAATTTGGATGGTTTGAAGGATCAAATAATAGCAAATATGGATGATAAATTAGTGGAAGATCACATCGAGCATCAACAACAAGTTCTCCAACTCTCAAAGGAGAACTTAGGGTATCAATCATAGGAGACTCTGAATTAATTATCCAACAGATTAATGGTGAATGTTCAACCAAAGATCCCAGATTGAAACAATACAGAGAAACAGTTGTGGAAATTCTCAACACCTTTCTACAAGCTCAACTTGCCAAAATTCCCAGGAAACAAAATTTGCATGCTCACAGTCTTGCAATGTTCGCTAGCACATGTAAATTGCCTTTTGGACCTAATCATCAGTTCACAGCTGAGATTAGACATAGACCTGCTATACCGGACAATATAATGAATTGGCAAGTATTTGTAAATAATAATCAAATCAATAGTTTTTTGACACTTCAAAATGAGTTTTCTAACAGTAATATAGATGAAGATGTAACCATTGATGAATCTGATCAAGAAAAAGAACAAAAAACCGATATTTCAAGAGAGACTGCAATTCACATGCTTCACCCAACCACATTCACAGAAAAAGATATGCAGGATTTGATACAAATGGAATTCGATGAGATCATAGAAGATGAAACTGAAATCATCAATCTGAAATATAATCATTTACCCAACGGATTAACTCCTTTGGAAGATCTTTTTTATTCAAATGACATTCCATTTAAACCCAAAATGGAACCTGTTAAGGCTGATATTGAAGAATGCAACTTAGGAACCCCATAAAATCCCAAAATGGTTAAACTATCTAAATCTCTGCCAGAAGATCAAAAGGTTAAATATGTTGAACTTTTTAAAGAATTCCAGGATGTTTTTGCCTGGAGTTATGAAGATCTTAAATCATATGAAACATCAATCATTCAACATACAATACCTTTGAAACCAGATCAGAAACCTTTTAAACAAAAACTCAGAAGGATCAATCCTGTTTTACTACCTTCAATTGAAAAAGAAATTAAAATGATGTTTGAAGCAGGGATTATAGCTCCTATTAGGTTCTCTGAATGGGTTTCTAATCTGGTACCAACAAGAAAGAAAACTGGAGAAATTAGACTGTGTGTCGATTTGAGAAATTTGAATAAAGTTTCTTTAAAAGATAACTATCCTTTGCCTAAAATGGACCATATTCTACAGAGGGTAGTGGGATCTTCTAGGATATCTCTACTGGATGGATTTTCAGGGTATAACCAGATTCTGGTTCATGCTGATGATCAAGATAAAACAGCATTTACAACACCATGGGGTACTTTTAAATATGTCAAGATGCCATTTGGACTCAAGAATGCAGGAACTACATTTCAGAGAGCAATGGATATTGCTTTTGCTAAAGAAATACATGATTTTCTGGTAATTTATCTAGATGATTTAACAGTTTTTTCCAAAACAGATCAGCAACATTTAGATCATCTAAGGCAAGTGTTTATAAAGTGTAGAAAATATGGTATTTCCTTAAATCCTAAAAAGTCATTGTTTGGTTTGGAAGAAGGAAAGCTCTTAGTTCACATTACATTCAGTTATTTAATATTGTATTGATCCCCAAAGAATACAAGCACTGCATTTCATCCTAAACATAAAGAAATCAAGTTTACAGAAAGATCACTTTCTTGAGAAGATTTATTTCCAGTTTAGCCGAATTACTTAGATTGCTTACTAACATGCTTAAAAAGGATTCAAGTATTGACTGGACCGTAGAAGCCAAGCAATCATTTGAAGAAATCAAAATGGCTTTAACCAGAACACCAGTTCTTACCAGTCCAAAGTTTGATAGAGATTTCATCATTTTTTCATTTTCTTCTGAACATACAATTGCAGCTGTTTTACTACAAAAGGATGATCAAGGATGTGAAAAACCAATAGCCTTTTTTAGTAAAGCACTTAGAGATGCATCTTTGAAATACAATATCATGGAGAAACAGGCTTTTGCACTTGTGAAAGCAATTAAAGATTTTAGAGTTTATATATTGTATTCTCATGTGATAGCTTATGTACCTAATGCTGTCGTTAAAGACATCTTGACTCAAGATGGTATTGAAGGCAAAAGAGGTAAGTGGATAGCTACCATATTAGAATATGATATTGAGATTAAACCAAAAAAACTCATAAAAGGTCAAGGTTTGGCTCAACTCATGACTGAAACTAATTGCCAAGCCTTGGACATCAACAAACTGGATGACGAACAGGAGATGGCGACTCCAGTACACATTGGTCAAGCCTTTTTAGATTCACCCTGGTACACTGATATTATTTATGTTTTGCTAAACCTGCAAGCTCCTCCAGGGTTGTCTAGAACAAAACAAAGATTTTTGTAAATGACATCTTTAAAATATTGTATTTTAGATGGCACTCTATTTTGGAAAAATCATGAAGGAATCTTATTGAATTGTCTATTGAAAGATGAAGCTGATAAAGTTCTTAATGAATTTCATGCAGGGGATTGTGGTGGACACCTTTACTGGAAGTCAACTGCAGATAAAATTTTAAGGGCTGGTTTTTACTGGCCAACCTTGTTTTTAGATGTTAAGAAATTTGTAACTTCTTGTCATAAGTGTCAGATCTTTGAGGGTAAAAGAAAGTTGTTACCTTTACCATTAAAACCAATTTCCACAGAAAGACCCTTTCAACAATGGGGATTAGATTTTATTGGAGAAATTCATCCCTCTTCCTCTAGGCAACACAGATGGATTCTAACTGCCACAGATTACTTTACCAAATGGATTGAAGCTATCCCATGCAGACAGGCCAATGATTCTATAATCATAGGGTTTTTAGAAACCAATATACTTTCAAGATTTGGCTGTCCAGAAAAAATTATAACAGATAATGCTGCTGCATTTAAGTCAAAGAAAATGATTAGTTTCTGCAATAAATATCATATTACTTTAGGCCATTCAACAGCCTATTACCCCCAGGGTAATGGACTAGCAGAATCTTCCAATAAAAGCCTTATTAATATCATTAAAAAATTATTGGAAGAAAGTAAAAAGAACTGGCATAAGAAACTTACCAATGCATTGTGGGCAGACAGACTTACAAATAAGAAATCAATTGGGACAAGTCCATATGAATTAGTTTATGGCATTGAAGCAAGATTCCCATCATCTTTAGGAATTCCTGTTATGAAGTTACTTCAGGAGGCTCAAGTGGAACCAAATGATATTCAAAGAAGAATTAACCAAACAATCCACTTGCAGCAAACCAGAGAAGAAGTATATCAACGATCTCAAGTCTTGCAGGAAAAGTTAAAGAAAATGTTTGACAGAAAAACTAAAGTAGAAGATTTCCAATTAGGAGACAAAGTCCTAAGTTGGGATTCCAGAAGGGAAGAAAAAGGGAAACATGGGAAATTTGATTTCTTATGGAAAGAGCCTTATATCATTCATGCTTTACAGGGGAACAACACATACTTTTTGAAGAATTTGGACAATTCAGAAGCTGAGGAAGGACCAGTCAATGGTCGAATGCTAAAGCACTATTTTGATCCTATTTACTAGAATATTCTGATTTTTTCTAACTTGTACATAATATATCCTTTCTAATGCATCAGTTTTGATTGGATGGTGACTTCTTGGAGTTGAAGCCCGAAGAGAAGGCCCTAAGCTTCAAAAGTTTCACTATCATATGTACAATAAAGCTACCAGAAGGTACATGTTGGGTAAAATTGTTTTGAGAACATCTAAAGCTGCATTATGGCTTTCACCAGGAAAAGCCATCCCCAAGTGGAGCCAGTGTTAGAATCCTATACCAATAGGTGTCATTTTTCATGATTGACTTATTGAACTATGCAATATGTTCAAACCTTTTTCTTGTGTAAAGGTGTTCCATATTCTTAAGAAATCAAAAAATCAAAAAATTTTAAAAATGTAAAGAGGGTATACCCTAAAAGAAAAATCAAAGAGTGAAAAGAATAAAATGGTCAAGAAAGTGAAAGAAATGAACCCCAAACAAAAATAGACCAGGAAAGTGTGCAAGTCTAAATGCCACTACTATTTCATTTTTTTGTAATAAACAAAACAATTATTGACTTGTGAAACTTTACACACAATTTATGAAGAATCAAAAAACATTTGACTTGACTCATTCTGTTTTCAATTTCTTGTTGTAAGTGAGAAATAATGCTCATTAAGCAGTTTAATCTTGGATAGTGATAGGATTAGAAGTTAATAAAGGTGTTCCATGATTTAATGCGAGCCCTTTGGATGTAATAAGGGTAGAATTAGATAGATTTGCCTTGTAAAAGAAAAGAAGATTGATAAGGGTTTGCAAGTCTAAATGCACCCTAATAAAGAAGAGAAAATGGTAGTGTAAAGTAGATAGGGTAGGTAGATGGTGTTGCAAATTTTCATGTGATGAATGATGGTGCCAAATGTGTTTAATCTTTTACTTTCATCACAAATACTGAAGCAGAAAATGCACTGGAAAATTCATAGAAAGCAAAGTCAAAATCATTAACTTCCCACATCACTTTCTCCCTAAGATTTTTACTAATTTCCCCAAAGTGCTAAGGTATTTGGAGATTAAAGGGGCTCAAGGCATTTCCTTGACTTTTGGAGGGACCGGACCCTTGGCCTAATGATCAAAAAGACCTAAGTACTTGAAGTTATTTATCATTATAATCATTCACTTTTATCCTTTTCCTAAGTAAAATCCTATTTTACTTAGGAAAATCATGCAAATTTCCATAATGATCCCTCAAAATCACTTGCTATTCTATGTTTAAGTGTTGAAATTGAGATGATATAATTTACTTCAAAGATCTTCACTTTCTTAGTTATAGTTAAGTGTTTTGAGTTTACCTTGTCCTTTGTCATATTAACTTTGACTTATCTATTAAATCCCTAGTAAGAAGACCTTATCCTATAGTACATAACTCCTTTTTACATAAATATCCCAAAAAGCCCCTCTTATTATAAGTTTTGGCCAAAGTTATTTAAATCCCCTTTGTTAAATAAAAAACCCCCAATAAAAACCCTTTGGCTAAAAATACCCATATAAGTTATTCCCTACCCCTATGGTTGATAAATAACATTTATTTATTACCATATATTAAAAATATATGAAAAAGGTTTTTAACATATAGTTTTATATGTTTAAAACGAAAAATAAATAAAACCAAAGTTTTAATTTAAACTAAAACTTCAAAAATCCCGATTGCCGATTATGGTCGCCACTATGTTATCACTCGGGTTTTCTTGAAGTTGAAGAAGTACCCGTGCTACAAATAACTGAGATCGAGAATCCTTCGTACATCCGGAGAGAGCCCCTCTACGGATGCGGATTGTCGTCCCATCTAGTTGAACTGTGATTACAAAATCCTCTTCCTTTCCTCTGAATCTTAGTGTGGCTGATTCTGTCCCTGAAGGTTGGTTTGTGGTTACCTCGGGTATACTTTCCTTTTCCACAACTTCAAGGAAAACCTGAGTGATAACAAGATGATCACAATTTAGATTTTTGGAGTCTTCACACAGGTCTGAAAATACAGAGGTCTGCAATTTGGGTGTAGCAGCAACAGGTCTGAAGTCTACACGAGATCAGTCCAAATGTCTCTTCACAACACGTTTGAGTTTATTTCTTGCTCATGTCCAAGTCTAATACAGTCACAGGTTCAAGGTGTAAGTCTGGTACTGAACCTTAGCACATATAGCCAGATAGCCTCAGTTCACTGGTTCAAAGTTCAGTCTACAAGCTTGACCCTTCAAGCTTCAGATCCGAGCTGTGATACTTCCACAAATATGCTTACCATAGGTGATTGTCCATAGCAATAAGCTACAGGACTACATAAGGACTAAAGCTCCTGTTGTGGATTGTAATATCACAGGCCTGAGGAATGAGTTAAGGTTTGAGGGTATATATGCATGTGAGGGACTTCCAACCTTAAACCAAGTTGTCCACGAGTTTGTAATCTCTGCAATCCGAGCTGCTAACCAGATGACTATCCACAATTTACTGCCACAGGATTGTAATCCGAGCCCTCACAATTGTGTCTCCAAGGGGTCTGTACAACAGTACGAATTCTACAGGAAATCTACCTTGTAACAAATTCAAATTAGACTCTTCCTCCTCGGCCTCTTGTCTTGCTGTTCTGCATTCCTGAAATAATCTTCAATGAATAGATAAACATCATGTCATTCTAGCAGTCACGGTAGGAATTTCATGAATCTGGGCTATAATGAAAATTCAGTATTTTCACCTAAAACATGATGTTTCTTAGATCTATTCCCAATGAACAGATGAACATCACGTCATTTCAGCAGTCACGGTAGGAATTTCATGAATATGGGCTATAATGAAAATTCAGTAATTTCACCTAAAACATGATGTTTCTTAGATCTATTCCCCGTGAAATTTCAGTCTTGGGGCCAATCAGAAATATTCAATTATAACAGCAAATACTTAAATTCACTTCAACCCAAATCACTAGGCAACTCAAGAGAATAAATACCATATACGTGGACTTCACTACCAACAATGTCTAACATGCAGGGCACACTTTGTCAAGCATATAAAAGATCTGAAATACCTTTATTACAGCAGAAAATATGCTCCTTTATGTTCTATGCTGTGTATTAAATCACAGCAATTTCAACAATATCATAGGTGAAATCAGCTTGAACAATAGTCTTGGAATCCCCTAAACAAGAAGATAATACAAGCTGAAAGTCATGCACGTATTTGGATAGCTTAAACACTTCATTTATATATAAGAGATGAAGTACATATACATACCAACATCTTATTACAAGCTGATACAAGTCAATCTCGTCAAACCATAACTAGAGAAAACATGGAAAACCCTACTCACCAACTCCTAGCTAGGAATCACTCTTAACCAAAGTTGCTTACTCCAACAAAGCTCCTCCTTGGCACCTACACTTGTATCCCACAAGCATACAAGGCATTTCCTGCTCGCACCTCCTCAACACATTAAGTAGCACTAGGATTTCCAATTGCACTTAGTGCCATTTTGATATATTCACCTTTGCATGGTATATAAATGAGCAAACTTTGCATATTTTGTCTCTATTGGCTTGGAATCATGGTTGCAAATCTTAAAAATAGTTTTTTTATTAAAAAAAATTATTTAATGTATTTTTTAAAAAACTGGTTCATTGAGATCCGACAGTCTACAGTGTTAGACAGGTTTGCTCAGTTCGAAACTCCGGGTCATTAGGTCCACCGGTCCGGTTTAATAACTATGATGTAAACTTCAAAAATCAATTTCTCTTAGAGTATTTGGAGTTAGGAGTTGAGTGAGGGCTTGTTGGAAAGAGGAAAGAGTCCTCTTTAAGATGGTGAAGGAGCCAATGTGAAAGGATGCCTCCAAGGTGACAACAAATATTTTTTCTTGTCACACATTCTGAAATTAGATAATTTTTGTTATAATTTCAGAGTGCCCTCCAACAATTTTCCATGATTGTCCATGACATCTATGTCATCAAGTATAGTCATATCCATGTCATTAAGTCCTCAATTGTTCTTCATGTCATGTCCCTAGACATTGTTCACGTCATCAAATGGTCCTCCATCAACCATGTCATCTTGACATCATATTGGGTCTAGGCATCTTGGTCAATGCCACATTGACATCAATGACAACTTTGATTAACAGTTTCAAGATAGCCAACAAGATAAACATAGTGAAAATTTGTCGGCCTATCACACTTTGTAATGTGTCTTATAATCAAGAATATGGCGACTTTCGAACCATTTTTCTTTATCAACTTGGAGTTTATTAAGAGAAATTTTATCCTAGGTAATATTATTACAACTTGTGAAGGTCTTGAATGAGTATCAAAGATCAGTCACATAATCATAAATGAAGATAGGAATAACAGATATGACTCCAAAGGCATATTTTCTACTAGGGTTAACTTCTTCAAGCTTAGAAAAGTAATGTAAATCTCCCACTAATGTACCCTCTTGCATGCTAGGAATAAGGAGAGAATGTGGTGTAAATCATTCATTAATGTGCCCTCCATGCAAGTGGCCAAAAACAAAATGTATTCCCTTCAAGTGCCAAAAAGGTGATAATTTGTAACTCGTCATGTTGCCATGAATACGTAAGTGACTCCCTCAATTGGAGTGCCCTCATTTTCTAGGAATGAGCACTGGGAACATGTCAGAAATAGGCTTTAAAGGAGAGATTTCACTACTGGTAACTGTGACTTAATCATTTCCAAGTGCCTCCCCTTTAGCTGAGTGATGCATCCTATTTGCTACTAAGGCAACTCCCATTGGTGTGTTCTTCTCCTCACTGCTGATGTAATGAATGTTTAAAAATGTCTGCAAGGGTTGTGCCCTTAAGAATACTAATATATTTACCAAAACATTTTGCTGTAATGCTGATAGATCTGCGTTCAAAACCAAAACATTTTGCTATAATGCTGATAGATCTGCATTCAAAAGGTGTAAATACAACAAAAATGTCTCCTCAAACAAGTGCTGGTCCAAAAGCTTTCTCTCAAATATGACTTTATTTTGTTGTTTAACTATGTGATTGTTGTGTATGGGTGTGTTCACACTGGTAAAAAATGTGTAGTCTTCTCTTCCTATATGTTGTTTCTAAAAAGTTTGCACAATTGACATTTGTGCTCAAATAGGAGCTGAAACTTCTCTTTTACAAATAAAGTTCTGAAAAGAGTTGAAAGTAAAGAGTTAACATATTAGTTTCATCTTTGAATGCAGAAAATTGAAGATGAGTCAAAGCCCAATTTTGACAACAGATGGATACCATGCACATGATGAGAGAATAACTGATGAGAAGAGCTTGCTTAAATATGCATGTCCATGTAATGATTGTCGTGGTGGGAAAATGAGAAAAAGAAGTGTGATTTTTCAACATATGCTAAAATATGGGCATAGCGGTATAAGCCCTTTCCCTCAAAATTTTTATCCAGATAGGATAGAGTTGCATAGCATGAGAGATGTAGAGGCACTATACATTGATGAAGTGGCAACAAACACAAATGAAAAGGTAGGAACCTTTGATGAAGGGATTGAAGTTGATAGAATGCTGAATGAGGGTTTCAAGGATAAATGGCAGAAGTTGATGGAGGGTGCTTTAAAACCTGTGTATGGTACTTGCAATTTAAGTCATTTAACAACAATCCTTTTAATTCTTAACTTGCAATTGGTGCATGGTTGGAAAAATGAGAGTGTTGATGAGTTATTGGCATTTTTACAACGATTGTTACCACCCGACTCCACATTGCCAACAAAACGAAGAGCATGTAAAGTGAAAATCACTAAGCTAGGCTTAGGGTATGAAAACATCCACACATGTGTGAATGGTTGTGTATTATTTCGCAAAAATCTTGCAAGTGAGACTGAATGTCCAAAATTTAAAGAAGGGAGGTATAGACCAGGATTGAAATCAAATTCAGCTCCGAGAAGGGTTCTTCGCCACTTTCCACTAATCCCACGGTTGCTTCGAATGATGTCGAGACATTGCCGAGCTAATGCAATGGCATGCCCAAAACAAGAGCACCGATGGAAAACAACGATTTGTGGTTGATTCTAAGATTTGGAAGGAATTTGACAATAAATCCCCTGATTTTGCCCAAGATCCTCGCAATATAAGACTGGGTTTAGCTCTAGATGGGGTGAACCCTTTCTCATATAAAAGCACTAAATGGTCAACTTGGCCAGTGTTTTTAATAAATTATAACTTGCCTCCATGGTTAGCAACGAAGCCATTTTTCTTGATGTTGTCATTGATCATACTGGGGAAAAAAAGTGTGACTTCAGATACAATTGATGTTTATTTAGAACCATTATTTGATGAGCTAGTGGAATTGTGGAAAGGAATTGAAGCAATTCAAATTTTAGGGGATGGTAATTCAATTCAATTCACTTTAGCAGCTTCTTTATTATTTACAATCCACGATCTTCCTGCATATGGCACTTTGACTGGTCTCAATGTTCATGGATACCATGGATGTCCAACTTGCATCTTTAAGGGTTTTGTGAGGCACTCAAGTAGTTTGCACAAGTGTATTTATTGTGGACATCATGCTTACCTCAAAATGGAGCATCCATATTGTTGACAAAAGTCATGTTTCAATGGTAAGGAAGAGAATCGTGAAGCACCACTGGCAATAACAAGTAATTACATTATTGAGAATGGAGAAAAAAGAATGCAATTTATTGAAAATGGTGGCATTCGTGGTAGTAAAAATGATCCACTTTACGATAGTGGTGTAAAAAGAGTGTGCATATTCTATAAATTGCCATACTTTAAGCATATAACCATTATGCATACAGTTGACTTTACGCACACTGAGAAAAACATAGCTTTTGCTATTATAGAAACTCTTTTTGGTGCATATGATATAGTGTCATCACGCCTAGACCTTAAAGAACTAAAGATTCGTCGAAATCTTTGGGTTGAAAAATACGGTAATGGAAAGTACAAAAAACCTATTGCTCCTTATGTGTGGACAAAGGATCAATGTGCACAATTCTTAAAGTTGATGTCTCAGACTCGATTTCCTACTAGATATGTAAGTGGTAATATTAGAAGCCAAACTGAAAATAATAGCTTAAGAAGCCTCAAGACCCATGACTATCATGTCATAATTGAGGATATTTTACCTATTGCAGTCATATCAAGTTTGGAAAAGGGACCAATATTGGCAATTATAAGGTTGGGCCTAATCTTAAAAAGAATGAGTTTGCATGTGCTAGATCCTTCAAACTTTGATAATTTGAGGGGAGAGGTTGTTGAAGTCCTCTACTTATTGGAACGAGAATTTCCACCAGCAATATTCAATATTTCTATGCATCTTCTTATACATCTGGAACATGAACTAGAGCATTGTCAGCCAATAAGAACAAGATGGATGTATCCTATAGAGTGATACATGAAAGTTTTGAAAAAGTTTGTTCGTAATAAGGCAAAACCAGAAGGTAGCATTTGTGAAGGATATTTAATGCAAGAGGCCATAAGGTTTTGCACAGAATATATGAAGGATTTTAGCAATGTCAATCGGCGTGTATGGGATGATGATGACGACCAGAGAGTTGCAGGTGAAGTATTAGAAGGAAATGGGCATCACTTCAAGCTATCAAATAAGGAAATAATTGCCATACATGCCTATGTTCTTCAAAACACATCATCATTCGATAAGTGGCGTAGGTAAAATATTATTTACATCATAATTTATTTATTTAATTTCATTTAATAGCTAAATTATTATCACTCTTACTTTTCATATTCTATGCAGAAAATATGAAGAAGAGATTCAAAAATGGATGCATCCATCTCGAAAGTGTACACTTCAAGATTTGAACCTTGGAGATCGTTCTTTTCCAAAATTTGATGATTGGATTGTTGATGCAATTAATGATGCATGACAAGAAGGTCAAGATATGACGAAGGAGGAAATTCAGCTTTCACAACCTCCAAGTATATGGGCTTCTTCTTTCAGTGGGATGTGGGCCTATGGTACTCATTTAAGAGTGGAAGAAAGGGACACAGGAAAGGCAAATTGTGATTGTATTTTTAGTGTTGAATTTCATCACAACACTGAAAAGAACTGGTATGTTGGATTCATACAAGAAATTATTCAAGTTGATTATGGTGAAACTAGTCCTATATTATTAAAATGTAAATGGATCAAGCCATCTACAATACAATATGATGAGTATGGATTTGTACGTGCAAATACACGCCAAATTTTATTGAAGACCAATGAGCCATATGTTTCCCCTATTCAAATTAACCAGGCATTTTTAATTGGTGATGTGACAAGCTCAGGATGGTTGTATGTCGTTCAAATAGAGCCTCGCTCAAAACGGAAATTCATGGAATATGTTGATATAATGGTTGATGGGCAATGTAATAGTTTACAAGAAACATTGGAGGAAGATTTCCGAAGATGGCGATAGAGTATTTGAAGATGAAACATTGTTTCCCAATGAAGAGACTGAGTTAGAAAACATAATTCATGGCCAGGACAATATAATGTACGAGGAAAATGAAGGAACTCAAGCAGATGTATACACAAGTGATCAGGATTGTGATCTTGATGACCATGCAAATGATCACGATGATGATTTATCACCTTGAATTTATGGCATAAATTTTCACTATGCAAATGGATTTTATTGTTTTGGCCATGGGATTAGCCAGGTGGTTGTATTAAACTCTGTGTGAAATTTATCATTCATTTTTCACTTTGTGTGAATTTTTTTTCATTCCAGTGACTCTATTGTAGCATGAAGTGATTCAATTTTTCTTAAAGAGGATTACTAGATCCATAAATTAAATTGCCTACACGAAGTTATGCTAACTTTAATATTTATTTTGTAACTTCTATAGTTGTTTTTTTTTTTCCTCAGGAAAATCTAGATTCTTCTAATGTTATTTTAGTTGTTAAATTGGGGGATGCGTATCTTTTTATTGCAGGATATTTGATTTTCAGCTTGCAAGCCTCGAAGCTAAATGTAAGTCTCTAGAGTCTGTTTACTAAGGGCTCAAAGTCTTAATATGGTTCAGGAGCTCTTCACCAAAGTTGTACAGTACTGACACTAGTACACATATAATAGATTCAATAATGTTACAATGGCTGGGACAACCAATCTGCATTCCCAATTGCAATACGCTATATTTTTATTATGTGATAAATTTATGCAAATATTACAATTGTTTTGCAATTAGAAATATAGAATCCATAATTCTAGATAAGGTGTTGATACTGATTAAAGTGTTCCTTCTATCAATTTAAGGTTAATTCATTCCTATTGATCATAATGCATGATCGTATAATAGATATATTTTATAATTGTTATTTGTCCATGCGCTAATATTTTTTCTTTAAATGTGAAATGTAGGACATAAATACTATGAAGAAGGGGTTGAAACGTAAAAATGATCTTAGCAGTGATGAAAATATGATAGAACATGAGCTTGTTCTTAAAGAACACATCACAAAAAATGAAGAATATTTCTCATCTCTTGGTTTGGTGAATAAGTAAGTAGTTACTCTTTGTCACTTTTTATTTCTATGCATATTTAATGAAAGTTGTGTATAATATGTTTGATGATGTAGGCCATTATTTGAGAAGTGTTTTCTTTTTAGGGGAAACTTGGATCCCATAGACAATGAGAATAAACAAAAAGCAAGAAAAGACATATCCCTGCCAACTCGTAGAAGCAAACGCCGTGGTAATTCAATGCATGGAGATGAAGCTGACAATTCTAATGATCAACTTTCTTATATATCAGATGATCATGTCCAAGGTGTTCGCGAAAAATTGGCACATTCTGACAAAGCAGAGTTGCAAGAAATTTATTTACAGTTAAAGAAAAGATTTGAAGGCACATCTGAGGATATTTGTGTGCAACCTAGTGCCACACCTATTGTGGACAAGGAGCAACCAATTCAGTCTTTTTCCACAGAAAGCACACCAATTACATCTTCTCGAAGTAAGGTGCTAGGAACTACCACAACTTCTTTAGCCACAAGTATGAGTGATTTTCCATCACCTAGTCTTGGTTTTGAAGATGTATCAGCTTTAGTCAAAAGATAAATAATTAGTCAAAGCCTTTATAGGTCCACAGAAAGGGAAGCCAAAGAACAAAAATCAGAAGGGAATAAGGTTTACTTGATTGAGGTAAAAGATGGTGAGCCTACTGGACCAAATGCGTCAAGGTGGGCCACAGAGTTGGGCACAAGAATAAGGTCTCATTTGGATGTTACCAATTCCAACTTTGCAGGTCAAGATCCAAGAAATGTTGATCAAGTGATCCAACAAATGGAAAATGCTTTTGAGACTATTGGTGGAAGGATTTCTAGTAAATATTATAACCGTAGAATGAAAATTTTGATGAATAACTTCAGGCATAAATGGAGAAAATTAAACTTGGATGGAAAAGATAGGGAGAGTAGCTTGAATCCCAAACAATGGGAAGATTTGAAGGAAAGTATGCGTGCTGAAGAGTATTTTTCAAAGAGTATAAGAGAAAAGAAAGCAAGAGAGCAGGTGAAGGCTCGATATTTTTTGGGTCGGGGTGGGTTGCGAGCCAAACAAAAAATATTTGTAAGTATACAATTTTTTTGTTGAATATTGTACATTGTGTTATGTGTTTTGAGTTTTCTTAATATCCAACTAGTTGTGCGTTGAAAATTATTTGTAGGTTGAAGAAGCTAAAAGAGAACCAGTGGTGAGTGAAATGGCTCAATATGGCAGACTTGGAAAATTCCAAACACAATTATATTTCAGAAAATCTAATAGAAATTTATTTTCCATCTATTGATGTCGAGAGTAGACAAATAGGAGCTTTTTCTACTGTTGAAAACCATAGTAAGGATTATAATCATGCAATGCAATGTATAACTGGTTTGGCAAAGACAATGTCAACCATAGCCTCCTCCATTAAACCTCTTGTTGCTGCATGGAAAAAGAAGGAATTTAACATTGATTTAGATGAGGTAAGCAAATTATAATTCCCTTGCAACTAGTGCTTCACTTGAATTTGTAATATGTTAATGTTTTGGTTCCATTTCCCTTCACTCATGAAGCCTTCTTTTATTGGCAATTCCTGTCAATCACAGGAAGAAAATGTAAATTTGGGTGGTGCAAGAATGTTAAATGACTCAAAAAAGGGCCATGAACATGTGAAGGTATGTTTTTGTAGATATCTACAAGAGCTATATGCTTCTATTTTAGTGTTATTAATATTTTTATGTTTTAATATTATATTTGTTGTTTTCTGCTATGTTAAAACTTATTTTGTTTTAATGTAATATTTGATTTGTGCATAATGAAATCATGTATAGGATGTTAAAGGAAAAATGGTTACCTCGAGAGTTCTAAAATATGATGAAAGTGATGCACCTGAACATTCCCAATCGGTGCCAAATCCTGCTAGTATTTCAGATATTAACTCAGTGAGTGCATATTATTCAGTTAATTAAATATCTATGTATGTTTTTGCAATTTGATTGTAATTATTATTTTCCTAATATCTATGTATACTTTTTGTTTGTTTTTGACAGTGCTTATTAACTCCGGTAGGGGATGACCTCCTCCAGGTAGGTGACAAAGTGAATATATTAGATCCATATGACAATGCTATTGCTGGCATTGGACAAATTCAGTCAATTTCTATCATACACAGAGTGCCACTTGGTTCAGAAGACGCAAATGTAAATGTCATTAATGTCACAAGTAACATCTCCCTTCCGTATGAAGATAAAATAGATGGATGTGTTCGTTTGAAGGAGAAGGAAAATAGTTTCATTCGGTGGCCGAAGAAGTATTTGGAAAAGTCATCGATCTAGATGGTCGTCTTGTTGTTGTTCATATATAACTTCTCAAATACAACCACTCTTTTTTGATAACTCGGATACAGAACAATTTTTTTTTTCTTAATATTTGGACTAAGTTTTGAAACTCCTCATTTGGATTTTATTGCAAAGAAAATGTTGACTAATTGATCACACGTATTGTATGGAAGGACTTGGTCTCCCTGTATGTCAACTATAAATTTTCCATAGCTTGTTGATTGTATTGGTTTACAAGTTGATAGTTTGGATGATACAATGGAAAACATGGAAATATATGGCTCGTTGTCACTAATGAAGGCTTATGGGTAAGTGATTTGTATGTAAATATGCTATGAGGTATTTTTGAATGTATGTTTTCATTTATGAGATATTTGTTTAAATATGCATTTCATTGTTCAGACAAAAAATTAAGGCTTTGGAAATGTTGTTGCTTCCTATGGCAAAATATGGAACAAAATCTCTTGATTCCATGGGGAATGATACACCTTTAGCTACGATGTCAAATAGACTAAAAATAATATTTGAGTACTTAAAGCAGATGTTTGCTCAATTGACAGACTCTCCTATTGATCCAATTCGTAAAGCAATTGTCACCTTAATGGAATGCATGATTGGTCTAGAAGGGGATCTTACAAAAACTAGTGAGAAGCAGTTCCATAGAATTTCTCTTAAAGCTCCTCTTCTTTCCATTGATGAAACATAAAAAAAAATTAATCATTGAGGTTGGTATAGCAAAGTGCTTGGTATCACATTTCCAAAAGAATGTGGCTCTACAGAATTGGAAGAGACCTTCGATAGGATATGCTTGGAGGATTGTCTTGTAATTTGTGAAGGTTACAAATTACTAGTACTATTAGAAAGAGGTGGGTAATATAAATGCCTTTACTTCCCTAACTTGTCTATTATGGTTATTCTAATAGCCAAAGCAGACTTTGATCATTGTTAATTCAAGGAGTCTACAGAGGAGAGTTGGGGTGTGAACTATCGAGCCTTGAATGACTTATTCTAGATATCAAAACAAAGAAAGGATACCTTTATATATGAGGTTGTTGTTCAAATGATTGAAATATACAATGAACAAGTCCGGGATACTGATTCTATTTCACATTGACCCCCCAGGCACAACAACTGCACTTGGAAGAAGTGCAGATTAAATTTCAAATGGAGGGCCTCTTTGTTGAGAATATTAGGAAGCTTTTAATGATGTCTATGAGCAAGAGGGTATTACTGGAGAAGATTGCCTACTTAGCTACTGATATGGGTCTCCTAATGGATTTCAGAACTAATTTATGCAACAAGTATCCTGAATTTTTTGAGGTTGTTGATACAGATCATGGGCTTGCATTAGAGTTAACTTCATGGGATCCTACTCTTGCAGTCTCTTTTGCAGAAAAGGCCTTGGAAGAAGCTAATAATCTGGACAATGATCTTATACTTGACAGGCCTTGGAAGTTCAAGAAGTTAAATCTCGTTTAGTTATAAGTGATGTACCCACCATTAATTAAGCAAGTGGTTGTTAAGGCAAGTGAGCCTATGGAAGGTAAATAGTAAAGATGGTAATTAAGTGGGACTAAAATTGTTGAGTGTGCATCTAAAGTTCCTATGGAGTTGCCGATATGGCATTCCCACCAAAGGTGTGATCCTGAAACATTGGCCTAACGAAGTAGAAAAGAGTTGTTGAGTCTTACGGTGGAGAAGAGAAGACTGGTTGATACTCTGACAGATTTTAGGCATGCCTTCAAGTTTTCTAACAAGGTAAAACTCAGGAACTTTTTAGCTCTGGATTCCTTAAAAGTTATAAATTGTTAACCCACTAGTTGAGTAATAATGTAAAATTAAAGTGTAACCCAGTTCAGTAACAATGCAAACTATTGACTGTTAACTATTGGATTGTCTTACTATGATTTGAGCCCTTTTGACATAGGTCCTTTTAGAATGTTGAATTCGCCTCAAATAGGTCCTTGTAGAATGTTGATATGATTCTATATGTATCCTACACCTAAAATAGGCCAAAATTACAATGACCATAAGGCTGAATTTCAGGCCTGAAATAGGCCAAAATTGTGGATGCTACATTGGCCTAAATTTAGAGATTAATGTGCTTACTACATATCTACAGGTTAGAAAAAATATAGGTCCAAAAATTCCATCCAGGGGTCTAAAAATATGTCTCGTTTATTTTCTCTCCTACACTATTCTTTAGCTTCTCTTCACCAAGATAATATGATATCAATTTATGCTTATTCGATTTGAACATTGGTTCTTATATATTTGTCTTCCACAATGGAGGTAAATGATTATTGGAGAGGCATGTCATGCCTACATATGTAAGCTAGTGGTCTTTCATGTTTGATCTTAAAAAAATATTTTTTATTCAATGAAAAGGAATTAGGATGTGTATGAGCACTCATTTAGAATATTATAAATTCCTCTCCAAGCTGGTGTCAAACCCATGAAGCAAGTAAACCAGAAATTCATTTTATTATTATTGACTTCATCTTTACATAAGTACATAATTACATAGTCATTATAATGAAGACCTACCTAGTTACATAGTTAGATCTGATTTGTTATACCTTCAAACTAGTTCTTTCTTTTAGTTGGTTCTTGCACTGTCAACTTCATAGGAAAGAATTCAGATTCTTTTCATAGTGACAAAGATTGACCTTTCTTGTGAACTTGCACCTAGCTTAATTATTGGACTGTCTTAATATGATTTGAGCCCTTTTGACATAGGTCCTTTGAGAATATTGAATTCGCCTCAAATAGGTCCTTGTAGAATGTTGATAGGAGTCTATATGTATCCTACACATAGGTCCTTGTAGAATGTTGATATGAGTCTATATGTATCCTACACCTAAAATAGGCCAAAATTACAATGGCCATAGGGCTGAATTTCAGGCCTGAAATAGGCCAAAATTTTGGATGATACATTGGCCTAAATTTAGAGATTAATGTGCTTCCTACAGGTCTACAGGTTAGAAAAAATATAGGTCCAAAAATTCCATCCAGGGGTCTAAAAATATGTCTCGTTTATTTTCTCTCCTACACTATTCTTTAGCTTCTCTTCACCAAGATAATATGATATTAATTGATGCTTATTCGATTTGAAAATTGGTTCTTATATATTTGTCTTCCACAATGGAGGTAAATGATTATTGGAGAGGCATGTCATGCCTACATATGTAAGCTAGTAGTCTTTCATGTTTGATCTTAAAAAAAATAATTTTTATTCAATGAAAAGGAATTAGGATGTGTATGAGCACTCATTTAAAATATTATAAATTCCTGTCCAAGCTGGTGTCAAACCCATGAAGCAAGTAAACCAAAAATTCATTTTATTATTATTGACTTCATATTTACATAAGTACATAATTACATAGTCATTATAATGAAGACCTACGTAGTTACATAGTTAGATTTGATTTATTATACCTTCAAACTAGTTCTTTCTTTTATTTGGTTCTTGCACTGTCAACTTCATAGGAAAGAATTTAGATTCTTTCAAACTCAATGTAAGCAGCTATTCTGAGATCCTTGAATGTACTATTTCACTGTGTATACATATTACTGTTTTGACCTTATTTTGTGCTTCGATTGTAAATACTTCACTGTACATGTCTCTGACTTCTGTTGACCATTTCTGTGAGACCCTATGTGATACCATCAAACTGAAATGGCATACTTCTCATCAAGCTGTGATGGCACTGAACCAGTGAGACCTTTCTCACTGTGGTAGCACGAAACAGTGATAGATTTTTTACTATGGTAGTTCCAAATTGTAGTGTCATACTTATCATGTGTTTGATTATACCGAGACTGTAGTTGACCTGTGATTATAACATTGAAGATCTTCACTGTAATACGGATTATACTGATATCTTTTTGTCACACCGAGCCTTAACTGTAAATACACCTTTATAACTCATTCTCCTCACTGTTGTGGTATCGAAATAATCTTATAAGAGTAGTACTGAATTGAGGCAGAGGTAATTTCAACACTGTGATGTCATTGAGATTGAGATGTTACCGAGATCCTTCTTTTCATAGTGACAGAGATTGACCTTTCTTGTGAACTTGCACCTAGCTTAATTATTGGATTGTCTTACTATGATTTGAGCCCTTTTGACATAGGTCCTTTTAGAATGTTGAATTCACCTCAAATAGGTCCTTGTAGAATGTTGATATGAGTCTATATGTATCCTAAACATAGGTCCTTGTAGAATGTTGATATGAGTCTATATGTATCCTACACCTAAAATAGGCCAAAATTACAATGGCCATAGGGCTGAATTTCAGGCCTGAAATAGGCCAAAATTGTGGATGCTACATTGGCCTAAATTTAGAGATTAATGTGCTTACATACACCAGGTCTACAGGTCTACAGGTTAGAAAAAATATAGGTCCAAAAATTCCATCTAGGAGTCTAAAAATATGTCTCGTTTATTTTCTCTCCTACACTATTCTTTAGCTTCTCTTCACCAAGATAATATGATATTAATTGATGCTTATTCGATTTGAACATTGGTTCTTATATATTTGTCTTCCACAATGGAGGTAAATGATTATTGGAGAGGCATGTCATGCCTACATATGTAAGTTAGTATTCTTTCATGTTTGATCTTAAAAAAATAATTTTTATTCAATGAAAAGGAATTAGGATGTGTATGAGCACTCATTTAAAAAATTATAAATTCCTCTCCAAGCTGGTGTCAAACCCATGAAGCAAGTAAACCAAAGATTCATTTTATTATTATTGACTTCATCTTTATAATAGTCATTATAATGATAGTCAAACATAGTCATTATAATGAAGACCTACCTAGTTACATAGTTAGATCTGATTTGTTATACCTTCAAGCTAGTTCTTTCTTTTAGTTGGTTCTTGCACTGTCAACTTCACAGGAAAGAATTCAGATTCTTTCAAACCCAATGTAAGCAGCTATTCAGAGATCCTCGAATGTACTATTTCACTGTGTATACATATTACTGTTTTGACCTTATTTTGTGCTTCGATTGTAAGTACTTCACTGTACATGTCTCTGACTTCGGATGACCATTTCTGTGAGACCCTATGTGATACCATCAAACTGAAATGGCATACTTCTCATCAAGCTGTGATGGCACCGAACCAGTGAGAGCTTTCTCACTGTGGTAGCATGAAACAGTGATAGATTTTGTACTGTGGTAGTTCCAAATTGTAGTCTCATACTTATCATGTGTTTGATTATACTGAGATTGTAGTTGACCTGTGATTATAAAACTGAATATCTTCACTGTAATACGGATTATACTGATATCTTTTTGTCACACCGAGCCTTAACTGTAAATACACCTTTATAACTCATTCTCCTCACTACTGTGGTATTGAAATAATCTTATAAGAGTAGTACTGAATTGAGGCAGACGTAATTTCAACACTGTGATGTCATTGAGATTGAGATGTTACCGAGATCCTTCTTTTCATAGTGACAGAGATTGACCTTTCTTGTGAACTTGCACCTAGCTTAATTATTGGACTGTCTAACTATGATTTGAGCCAGATGGTTGTATTAAATGAAAACCAAATTTTAGGGAATATTTATAGCTTACCAGAGAAAATCTCGATCAAGACTATTCTTCATCAACAGAGTCGCCAGATGTCAGTTGGGTGAATGAGGGAGTAATGGATTCAAGGTTGTAGGTTTTTCTTCATTCGCAGGTATTGATCCTTTGATGAATTCATAATTTTATTTTTGATTGTTTTTCATATTTGTATAAGTTGGGGACTTCAGTGGTTTTTGCTCGGAGCTATGAGAATAGTGTTGCATGGCCCAGTTTGCCATGGGGAAAGGAATTACTAAACCTGGGGACCGTACAGATGAAGATGGGTAGACCTAATCATAAATTTTTACAAGTTGATGTCTGTTGAGCTGCAGTGCAAAGTGAAAATGAGTTTTTGTGAGGACAATGATGTCAGCCCTCTTTATTTTGCCATGGCCAATAAGTTGAACATATATTTTGGCAGATTGTAGGTTGTTGGCTGCGCAGAGCCTACCTTCTGTTAATTTTTTGGGGATGTAGCTTAGCATCCTATGATGCTGTTTAAGAGGCTACTCCAGGGATATTTCCTCAGATGCTCTGTTTTATACTTGTAAATGGAGTTTGTAGTATTTTCTCAAAAAAATATTCTTCATATATCTTTTTTTTAAAGAGAGTAATTTTTGTGATCGGTTATAGTGTTTTCAATAAAAACCGAGCCGCAGCGCGTACAAAACTTATGTTCTGATATTAACCTTCATCGCATATGCAACCTATCATGCTTCAATAAAGCCTTCCTCTATTGTTAAAAGTGCCTCGGAACCTCAAAATACTAAATATTTGACAACGAGAAGTACTGGTCCATTGACTAATAGCTATCCTTGGCTTGTGAATCATATCTTCATCGAACACTTTGATCCAAACCCTCTCCAAATTGGGGGAAATCAATCTGTTAGCCCAACAAACGTGACGAATGGATGGGCCCCCTTCAATGGAACTGATGGAACGAATATTCTGGGAGAGATTGACTTGGCGTTCACCTTATTGTTATTATTGCATGTACAAATAGATAATCAATCATGGCATTCCAGATGTGGTGAGCAACAATATGGTGGAAGTGGCAGAGGAGTTTTTCACTATGCATGTGGAATACTGAATGGAATACTATTCCGATGATCCATTCAGTAAAACATGTTTGTCTACCAGCTTCAACGTCCACAAAGATCAAGTGTTAAACTGGCGGGACTATCTGAGACATCATTGTTATCCATTAGAAGACCATGTTCATACTTGGCCTTCGAAACCTGCTAATTATAGGTTAATATTTTTTTTCTTTTGTTTATTAGATATGTGTGTGTAATTTTGATGAGTATGGCAGAGAACATGCCAGTATCTATTGCAGAGAAGTAAGGGCACTTGCTTTGAGATTGCTGGAGGCAATATCTGAGAGCCTGGGAGTGGAAGCTGACTTCCTAGCTGACAAAGCGTTGGGAAAGCACGAGCAACAAATGGCTATAAACTACTATCCCAAGTGCCCCAATCCTGAGCTTACATTCAGTTTACCAGCCCATTCAGACCCCACTATACTCACTCTTCTTCTTCAGGATAAGGTGCCCGATTTACAAGTGCTCAATAATGGACACTGGATTTCTGTCAACCCCATTCCTAATTCTTTTGTTATCAACATCGGTGATCAATTACAGGTTCCATCTATCTACTTGGCACTCTAATTAATCAATTCCCTCTTTTGATTTAATTTTTCATTTGTAGAATCCAACAAATTAAAGGGAACAATGGTGTTTGTTGTTCACATTTTCAAGTGTTCCATTGTTGATTATCAATTTTCCTTTGGTTGTTGAATTGACTGAATTTTTTGATATAGGCATGTAGAATGCTTTCTGTTTATTTTCTGTATTACTCTAGTTAAGTTGTAAATAATTACGCTGGAGGTGTTATCTTTGCTGGAGTGGGGTGAGCAAACATTGTTCACCCCACCCAATCAAAACATTTCCCCATCGCCTTTCTGTCGAGTAGAAAGTTGACAAGTGTAACCGTTCATCCTGCGATAATAGTAATGAATTGTCCTGCTTTGGGCTTCATGCTCATACCCCGTTGATCGGCAATTTTCGGTTGTTGTGTTCAACAGACAGGAAAACTGGGCGCAGTTAATTTCTAGAGAGCCTACAAGCAAAGACAATGCAAATTTTAAACTCCTGGTCATGAAATTCCTTGGGGAATTCTTTCACCAGTTAAATTCTGACCTGTGAAACAGTGTCGAGAAAATGCCTCCTTCCCCGGCTCTAAGGTGTTCGCTTGCAAGGGACCGCCAAGTAGAACGGCACAAAAGGGGACGAAGTCTGCAGATCACCCCACATGCTACGAATAGGGATATGATGCTGACCTTGCTCTGTTCCAGGATATGCAGACAAAGGAAAAAGATAGTTTCTTGCAACATTCGGGCGATGATTTCACAGTAGAGCCACCTTCAAATCTTCTTACATCAATAAGTGATTGCCGCATATCACGGACAAGAGGTTCATCACCTGCAGCAAGGTGTGGGTTGTCTCTTGCATCAAGGCCTCGAAGTGAGGCTGGAAATAGATCAAGGCAACAGTCTGTTTCCCCAAAAGTTTCTAGAAGTGTGAGCTCTTCGAAGAGCCATGATCGTGATCATTTCAGCTCCCAAAGTAAGGGATCTGCAGTTTCATCTTATGAGGATGAGATGGATTCCATTCAATCTACATTTTCAAGAAAAAAAAGAGCAAGCATTGTGAGCATGGTAAATCGACAAGGAACAAGGAAACAGGAAACATATCCAAATAGCAGAATTCAGTCATTCTCCAAAAAACCCACAAGATCAACATCAACAATTAATATTTCACCAAGCTCTGTGCCAAAGGGATCCTTTGACTCTGCATTGCGCCAAATGGTATGCCTCCTATCTTGGAGTATTGGTTTTTTAAGCTTGCAGTGATGTTGTTAGCTCTAATTGCATGGGTTTCCAGTTTTCGCTGTTTGACACAACAATATTTTGTTATCTCCTTTCATGTATTTGCATTCTACTTGATTCTTGTAAAGTGAAAGCTTGAGGGTGTTATTCCTAACTGATAAGATTGGGATATCATTGACATCAATCCTCGCATGGAAGCAAGGCATTGCCTGATTTAGGGTTGTTTTGAGTTTGCTTTTCCCATGTGTTGATCTTGTTTTGAGGCTTCAAGTTCAAACATATGCACTAAAATGCAGTTGACGTCAAAACTGTGAGCCATCTCCAAATGTTCTAAATACCAAAAAGGGACTGTAAGCTAAGCTAAAATTGTTGAATATGAGTTGTGCGCGAAACAGTAAAAAAGTCATGATTTTATACCATATCTGTGGTATTATGGCATCTACATACTCTATTTGACAAACATATGACCAACCAAAGACTCGTTGAGATACACATTAAAATAACATAAATGTTGAAAACATCCAATGCTCTCGAGTCCCAACTCAACTGATATCTGACATACATGTAATCTTGAAAAATTATGTTATGAGAAAATAGTGGCGAGCTTTGCTTAGAAGTCAGATAGTTAATATAATACTAGTCTAAGTTATAGGATATCAATTTATGCACATCTACTTGTCATTTGGTGTAAATGTTACAACATTCTATAAGAATGGAAAATCTGGATTCAAACACTTACTGAAGTAAAGCAGGAAAAACCTTCTGGAAACCTTTTTCTAGCTTGGAAATGTTTTGAATTACAAATATGTAACAAAGGAAAGGATCATTTACCTTTTAGTTCCAACGAGAACTATTGGAACACCAGGTGCAAAATGCCTCAACTTAGGAAGCCACTGCACAGTCATTGTGGAACTTATGTTAGACAACCATTTTAGTAAACAAGACATCCTCACATCAAAATTTCAAGATATTATATTTGTTTGGGTGGAAAAAATGTGTCTTCTCACAAGTTATTTCAAATGGAACCCAAACTAAGATTGCATAAAGCACAATCCACATAAAACAAACCTTTTTGGTAATATTCTCATAGCTTGCCTTGCTAATAAGAGAAGATGCCAGAATAAAAACATTTGCTCCCCTATAGCTCAAAGCTCTTAATATATTGTAGTCCTCTTGACCTGTTCCACCAAATTTTCAGAGAGGGCCTAAAATCTAAACTCCTAGAATGGTTACTCTTTGAAATAACTAGCAATGCACATAAAATGACTGTTTAAGAACTTTAAACCAAAGAAAACACATCTAGGAAAATAAATGCATCCTACAGTTTAACATGAAATATAGAATGTCTTTAAACAGAGACTACCGAAGAACAAGCAAATCTTGGATAAGAACTCCGATTCCACCATTAATACCTGTTGTACCCCACAGACCAAGGTTCACCGTGTTGCCATCCACCACAACATTTGCATTGAAGTTATCAAAAAAGTTGGTACATAGTGCTGAGATCCACCATAAAAAGATATAATTAATATTGCAGCCTCAACCAGACATTAATAAGGTAAATTAAGACCAATTCCAAATAACACCAAAAGTTAAAATATGCACAAATCTTGTCACTTGTTAGCTAATTTCTGCCATTATGTTCATTAAAATACTGCCCCAGAAACTCCTTTAAAATCCTTTCACCAACAAAAAACTATTAAAAGTACTTGTCTTTCTCTATTTTCAAAACATAGTGAAAAGGCTAGAAAATGTCTGGATCGAAATCCAACAAAATTTTCCCTAACTTGGAAGCATTAACGCTTAAATCAAGAGATCTATTAAGTAATCTCTGCCACAATAAATTCAGACACTTGTCGATAATGTCTTTAAAATCCTTTTTGTTGACTAAAAACCATTAATTTATCTTGTTTTTCCCAACTTCGATAATACAATGAAGAACTAGGAATAAGCTAATCAACTATAACTAATTTTTCCCCAACTTAATAAAGCCTACAAGTTAAATTCTGCAATATGATTTTGTTTCACAGTTAAATTCATTTCCAGCCAAAAGTTTCCTGAGAAGTTGAAACCCTTTCTGCCAACCAAAATCCACTAAATTTAATCTTTGCCTGTTACCATAATACAATAAGTCCCAAGGGCTTAGCTCAAATGGATGATGCCAATGTTGCTAGGACGTTGCTGGTAATCCAGCAGGCTGTGCAGGTCCCTGGTTCAATTCCCATGGGCCAGGTGCACTAGTGAACACCACTCACTTTTGACTTGGTACCATCCTCAAAACAGGGGAGAAGTGTCCTTGAGTTTCCATAGGGAGGTTTTTAGTGCCCTGAGTTTCCCTAGGGAGTTATTTTCATCACCTGCATCAAGGCATGGGTTGTCT
The DNA here is from genome assembly GCA_034641835.2 of Pinus albicaulis. Taxonomy (NCBI): domain Eukaryota; kingdom Viridiplantae; phylum Streptophyta; class Pinopsida; order Pinales; family Pinaceae; genus Pinus; species Pinus albicaulis. The sequence goes on along the minus strand of CM076579.1, from coordinate 566,080,491 downwards.
CCTGCATCAAGGTCTCGAAGTGAGGCTGGAAATAGATCAAGGCAACAGTCTGTTTCCCCAATAATTTCTAGAAGTGTGAGCTCTTCGAAGAGCCATGATCATGATCATTTCAACTCCCAAAGTAAGGGATCTCCAGTTTCATCTTGTGAGGATGAGATGGATTCCATTCAATCTGCATTTTCAGGAAAAAAAAAGAACAAGCACCGTGAGCATGGTAAATCAACAAGGAACAAGAAAACAAGAAACATATTGAAATAGAAGAATTTGGTCATTCTCCAAAAAACCCACAAGATCAACATTAACAATTAATATTTCACCAAGCTTTGTGCCAAAGAGATCCTTTGACTCTGCATTGCGCCAAATTGTATGCCTCCTATCTTGGAGTATTGGTTTTTTAAGCTTGCAGTGATGTTGTTAGCTCTAATTGAATGGGTTTCCATTTTTCGTTGTTTGACACAACAATATTTTGTTATCTCTTAACTCTGGTCCTTTCATCTATTTTCATTCTACTTGATTCCTGTAAAGTGAAAGCTTGAGGGTTTTATTCCCAATCGATAATATTGGGATATCATTGACAACAGTCCTCACATGGAAGCAAAGCATTGCCTGATTTTGGGTTGTTTTGAGTTTGCTTTCCCATGTGTTGATCTTGTTTTGAGGCTTCAAGTTCAATCATATGCACTAAAATGCAGTTGGCATCAAAACTGTGAGCCAGGCTTAACAAATGTCTATTAGTCAATGGCCATCCTTGGTGCCATTGGTGAGTCCTTTTATATGTGCTATTGGAGTAAGATGTGTATCAGAGTAATGGTGTACACTTTCCCTGCCCCCCTCCATTCTAATTTTGTGCATATTCTCTGATTGTTATGTTCCCCCATCTATGGTATATCATCTTACATGTGCTTGTATGTTCATTGATTTGGTTCTTAAACTATTTTTACTATTTCAATATTTTTTTCTGTCATATCATCACTGTGTTGTTTTGCTTTGGTGGTATTTTGAGTATTTTTCCTTTGGCCTAAAGCTCTGGTGTACACTTCATTAAAATATATATAAACTAAAATTTTCATATATTTCACTTTATTACTGTTTTCCACATTCCCCACTTCCGGCGTTTAATTTGCACCTCTCGGTGCAAATGCTAGTTCTATTATTATTTATTGTTCGAGATCAATTAATATTTTGTATTAAAAATTTTAAATATCTCTTAAAATTGATGGAATGCTAATTTCTGATTTTGCACTTTCTAAAAGCTCCATAATTATGGATGACTGTTTTACTGGTATTGTTTTCTACTTCAATGTCATTGGCTTAATGCAAGTTAGTTTGAAAAAACTCATAGATTATAATCCAACGATTGGCTGAAGTTCTAAAATTATGATAGGTCAATCTCAGCTGTTTTAACGAGTCATTGAAAGTCATTGGTTATCTTGTTAGATTTCTATTTCCTATATGAAGCCAGTGATTGTGAGGATGGCCATATGGTGGGTATTTCTGATCAAGGGTTTGACCTATTCATTTTCGTAAAAATATTTGCATGTCAAAACTATTGTCTTCAACATGTATACTTGAGGTTGGATCCAACTTTTCCCTGCTTGACTTATCTTCTAACAGTGTCATACTTTCTCTCCATGGCGGATAAAATAAAAATCAGCATCAACTGTTTGGTTTTCCTTGCTTGCAATATTGATTCAATACAAAAGTAGGATGTCTAAAGCAGAAGAGGAAGATATGAAGCTACATCAGACAAGGTATTTGCATGTGTTGATATTATAAGAAAGGTCTTGTGCCAACTTGCACTTCTAGTACATTCACATGGAGACGAAGTTTCAAAGATAATTTAGTTCCAAATTTATTAGACTTAGGCTATAAGTTAGAATGTTAAGTTCTGTGAAGCATTGACAATTAAGCTAAAAGCATAAGATTAAAACCAAAGCTAAAACATTGGACTATTGCCTTGTTGTGTAATATTCCACATTAACGAGTTCTACAGAATTCCTTAAAGTTGATGAAAAAGGCCAGAATGATGAGACTAAAATTTAAAAGAAGTGTAAAATAACTTGTAATCATGATTTTTGTGTTACCCAGCTAGTCAGACTTTTCTGATTTAACCATAGGAAATTCATTCTATTGTGGAACTGCACTTTGTGATCAAATGGACCAACTAGACATATGCCACTGCTGTTTAAACAAGTTTTATTATTTTACGTCTGTTGTCCAAGTCTAACGCATTAGCTTAGATGATGAAGGTTTTAACAAACCCCAGGACTGCATTTTCCCGTACAAAACGATAGTTAAAAGTATATTCTGGTTTTCTTATGTAATATTTAACTCTTGTATGAGACTGAAGTGATAATTTTGTCGCTTGAAACGTTTTATGTGTAAATAAATTTTCCCAGTTTGTTAATTGTAAGCAGGTGCACATTATTTTTCTTTAATATTACTTTGGTTTTGTAGGTGAACATATTTAAGGATGTTGCAGTTCTAATGATCCAATATATTGACCAAATACGTGGTCAAGGATTTGAAATTAAGTATCTAAATATTGGAGGAGGTTTACGCATTGATTACTACCACAAGGGTGAAGCACTTCCTACCCCTAAGGATCTTATAAATTTTGTAAGTCCTTAAAGCTTTTAAGCATTGGATTAAACTAAGTTACTTTTTATTCAAACTTACACTCTTTTGCTGCCCAAGTTACTGTGTTGGCCTTGTTACAACTATTTTGAGAATATATATGGACACTTTAAAGATTTATATTTGCACCATTGGCTGTTTCTTCAGGTAAGAGAGCTGGTATTATCTGGAAATCTTACACTCATTGTTGAGCCTGGGAGATCTCTTGTTGCAAAATCTGGTGTTCTTGTGAGTCGAGTTGTTGGAGTCAAGACAAATAGTAACAAGAACTTCATTGCAATTGATGGCAGCATGGCAGAGCTTATTAGACCTAGCCTTTATGGAGCTTACCAAGTTAGTACATAAATTTGACTTGGGGCAAACCCAGCTTTTTTTGATGATGCATGATTGAAGGGGTGATCATTTCCAAATGAATATAGAAGGGATAATTTGTCCTACTTTTGTAGTCTCCTTGTTGACAGGAAATATTACTGGTATTGAGATTCCCAGATACTAAATAGACCATTCTTTCTCATGACATGCACACAGTCTGAAAGTTGTGATATAAATCATAAAATGATTTTGAGATTTTGAGATGTTTCTAACTGATATTCTTCTTGATACACAGCACATTGAGATAATTTCTCCACCTGCCCCAAAGGAAAAAATTCAAACTTTTGATGCTGTTGGGCCTGTCTGCGAGTCTGCAGACTTTTTAGGAAAGGACATGGAACTTCCAACTCTAGAAATGGTGGTTAGTTACAGGACAATAATTATCACACCTAATATACATGCATGATGAGAAGGAATTGATTTTCCAATATGATATTTAATTATTTCTAGAATTATTTTGTGATGCTTCTTTGAAGGCATACACTTATGGCTTAACTTTGAGTGGCCATCCTCTTTCAATGGGCAGGAATGTTGGTCCATGACGCGGGAGCTTACTGCATGAGTACGGCATCAACTTACAACTTAAGAATGAGGCCAGCAAAATACTGGGTAAGTTGAGTTGTGAATGCATATTTTTGTTTCTAGATTGGAGTGAATGCTATATTTTTAAAGCTTGACAATGCTGATTTTGATGATTGAGAGAATGCTAGACAAATTCAAGATGATGGATCAGTTAAAAAGATAAGACATGCTAAAACAATTGTAGGTGCTTGCTATAACTCATGACATTGTTGACCATCTTGTCTTATAGTGTACAAGAACAGTCAGGGTCTTCTTGTCAAGTTTTCTAGGCTGTTGGGTAGTTGGTGCTGAACTTAGGATCTTGAAAATTACAAAATTTTGGTTTAACGTTAAGAGATTTTGATATGAATATTTTTAGAGTAAAATGTAACTGCAGATAAACTTTTCATTTCCCCTCTTCTGGGCTATTGGTGTGTTCTGTATATGTATTACTTCATAGAGTGTTTTTGTATAGCAGTTTATTGAAGGTGTTTGTATGACATCTTTTAAAGTTGTTAGAAGGCAGTTTTGGACCAGCTTTAAAACAGTCTTGTAGCAGCAATTTAAAGTTTTTTAAAAAAAACCTTTAAATACCCCTTTCTAGCACATTGAAAACCTTTTGATGATGGATTTAGAGCAGGTTTGAATATTTAGTTTCGATAGTTATTTGAATCATTTGAAGAGCTTTAATGGTAACAAGAACTTCATTGTAATTAATGGCAGCATGGCAAAGCTTATTAGGCCTAGCCTTTATGGAGCTTACCAAGTTAGTACATAAATTTGACTTGGGGCAAACCCAACTTTTTTTGATGATGCATGATTGAAGGGATGATCATTTCCAAATGAATATATAAGGGATAATTTTTCCTACTTTTGTAGTCTCCTTGTTGACAGGAAACATTACTGGTATTGAGATTCCCAGATACTAAATAGACCATTCTTTCTCATGACAGGCACACAGTCTGAAAGTTGTGATATGAATCATAAAATGATTTTGAGATTTTGAGATGTTTCTAACTGATATTCTTCTTGATACACAACACATTGAGCTAATTTCTCCACCTGCCCCAAAGGCAAAAATTCAAACTTTTGATGTTGTTGGGCCTGTCTGCGAGTCTGCAGACTTTTTAGGAAAGGACAGGGAACTTCCAACTCCAGAAATGGTGGTTAGTTACAGGACAATAATTATCACACCTAATATACTTGCATGATGAGAAGGAATTGATTTTCCAATGTGATATTGAATTGTTTCTAGAATTGTTTTGTGATGCTTCTTTGAAGGCATACACTAGTGGCTTAACTTTGAGTGGCCATCCTCTTTCAGTGGGCAGGAATGGTGGTCCATGACGCGGGAGCTTACTGCATGAGTATGGCATCAACTTAATTACAACTTAAGAATGAGTCCAGCAGAATACTGGGTAAATTGAGTTGTGAATGCATATTTTTGTCTCTAGATTGGAGTGAATGCTATATTTTTAAAGCTTGACAATGCTAATTTTGATGATTGAGAGAATGCTAGAAAAATTCAAGATGATGGATCAGTTAAAAAGATAAGACATGCTGAAACAATTGTAGGTGTTGGCTATAACTCATGACATTGTTGACCATCTTGTCTTATAGTGTACAAGAACAGTCGGGGTCTTCTTGTCAAGTTTGATAGGCTGTTGGGTAGTTGGTGCTGAACTTAGGATCTTGAAAATTACAAAATTTTGGTTTGACGTTAACAGATTTTGATATGAATATTTTTTAGAGTAAAATGTAACTACAGATAAACTTTTCATTTTCCTCTTCTAGGCTATTGGTGTGTTCTCTATATGGATTACTTCATAGAGTGTATTTGTATAGCAGTTTATTGAAGGTGTTTGTATGACATCTTTTAAAGTTGTTAGAAGGCAGTTTTGGACCAGCTTTAAAACAGTCTTGTAGTAACAATAGAAAGTTTTTTTTTTTTTAAACCTTTAAATACCCCTTTCTAGCACATTGAAAACCTTTTGATGATGGATTTAGAGCAGGTTTGAATATTTAGTTTCGACAATTATTTGAATCATTTGAAGAGCTAGAGCAATCTCCTTGGAGCGACTATTGAAGGATCTTCGATACCATCATTACTATGCCATTATTCTGGGACAATTATATTAGTGTTCCTTTATGTTAGTGTAACTTTCTTTTAAATTTTAACCTCCTATTACATTCTTTGAAAGATATATAGGAACTAAAATTTCCATATATTTCACTTAATTATTGTTTTCCCCACTCCCCGGCGTTACTTTGCACCTCTTAGTGCAAATGCTAGTTACATAGTCATTATAAGGAAGACTTACCTAGTTACGCTCTTCAACATTATAACTATATATAATTTTGATGTTTCTAGGTTGGAGATTGTACTATTTTCATTGGAGGATGCTACTATTAATGCGCACAAGGCTCTTGAGTTACTTGGTAGGATTCTCGCAAAATTGGTTGTTGAAGGGATATTATTTATTCAAGATATAGCAAGGGAAATCAAGGATGGAGGTACATAGCCAGGAAGCTTATTAGAAATGAGGGGATTTTGAGGTATTTCTCAAGAAGAAAATTTCAAGGTAGTCTGCTCACAATTTTAATGCCTGATCAATTTTGTGGTTTATTTGTGATCTCTCATGTTGACTAGTGAATGGTTGGTTAGTTTTTAGCTCGTGCTCACATTTGTTGGTTCCTGAAGCTTGAGCACTTTAGAACAAAAATAGGCAAAGTCAAACAACACAAATGGTCCACTAGCTCTCTTTTCATTTGCTAATATTATAATGAAGTTTTATTAGAGGCACTGTTTGTTTGTTTATTTTGGTTAGAAAAGGGTTTGCTCTTGGTTTTATGTGATTTTCAATTTATTATATGTAGCATGTTGAGAAATGGGAAAGAATAACGTGACATTTATTTTGCAGAAATTGATGTTGAAGGAAAATTGCTTTGACATTGTTGATGTTAAGGTATATGTTGTATAAACTATTTATAGTCTAATTTATGTTATATTCTAGTGTTGATTGTCTTTCATTTCTTACAGTGCATTGTATTTTCTTTTGTTTTCAGAAAATGAAATCAGTATTGATGGTAAGAAGCATGAATTGAAAAAATAGAAGAGCAATAACATTGGAGCGACAAATGCAAAAAGAGAGAGGAGAATTGGTCTGGTGATACCCTTAGAACCAATATCTCGCATAAGACACACATATAAAGATTGATGATCAAGTCTTCAGAGTTGGTGAATTCACTTGTAATGCCTTGACAACACAACGATAATGTTTTGAAGTGATGAAACATCATTTCATGTGTAAATTGTAGTCCAACTAATATAAAGTTGGAAACTCATATTGTAATATTTTAACATTTCATATAATATATTTATGTGGTTGAAATTATTTATAGTTGCACTTGATGTTGTTTAGTATTGTAATTAAAATATGCGACTTTGTGTTTTCATATTAGATGAAAATGCACATTGTATGACATTTTTAAAATCATACAAATTAATTTATGTTGATTAATAATGAACACAAATAAAATGAATATGTGACTAAATTAGTCATTTATAATGATTATTAATGAAATGAATATAAACTACTAAATTAGTCATTTATATAATGAATAAATGGCTACTGCAAATGATAAATTTGTGACTACAAATGATGACTAAATTTTGCATATATACGACTGTTAGTAGCTAATTTACAGTATCTTATAACACGACTAAAATTTAGTCACATTTCTTCGGTCATTAATTGGTTTCAAACAATGACTAAAATTTGCATATATATGACTATTTGTAGCAAATTTACAGTATCTTATAACATGACCAACATGTTGGTCATAGTTCTTTGGTCATTAATTACTTTTCTCGAGTGATCATATAGTAATATATTTTGTTGTATATTTGGTCATTAATTGTGACATTTAATGACCAAATCAAAGACCAAATCAATGACTAAATGAATGACCAAATGAATGACTAAATCAGTGACAAAATGAAAGACCAAATGAATGACTAAATTAGTGACCAAATCAGTGACTAAATCAATGACCAAATCAATGACCAAATATACAACTAGATAACAAAATTGAGATAACCAATTAATGACTAAGCTAAAAACGACCAAAAGTTGGTCGCGTTATAAGATACTGTAAATTAGCTACTATTGGTCACCGACCGAAAAATAGTCATTTATATGCAAAATTTAGTCCTTTTTTTAGTAACAAATTAGCCATTTTGTACTAGTGTCCTTTTCGTAAATTTAGTCTCTCATGCCCGAAAAAGGATAAAATAATATAGAAGAGAACTCTATTGAACATAATTAGTAAATGTATACCTTTTTCGTAAGTAGTCCATTTTAGTTCGGAAAAAGGGTAAACTTATACTGAAAGGACGATTGTTCATTTACTTTAAGGAGTTTGAATAGTCAATTACTTGACGATCTTTTTATATTTAGAGAGTCTGAAAAGGGCTTAAAAGAGAACTCCAGGGTTTTGATTTTTCGTAATTTTAAAGAGTCCAAAAAAGTGATAAAAGTATACTTGGCGTCAAAATAATTATTTTCACCAAAAATCCTGTATCCTGCACAAAAACTCAAAAGATTACACATATCTATTTCCAAGAAGTAAAGAATTAAAATTAAAAAATGACCTTTTAAAGTGAAAAATAAATAAAATAAATATTTTATTCATTTAAAAACTATAAAAATGAGTTAAAACAAAATCATTTTCATCTTTTGTGTTCAGAGCAGTGTATTGAGAGATTTTGGCTAAATTTTTTTGGAGCAAATATCGGGAGAACCGACCGTCCATTCCTTGAATCGTCAGAACCAGGTAATCCACATCATCTTAATCTTCATTTCAATCCATTTCATTTTTATTTTTGAGTCTTAGTTTCATTTTTTAGGAGGATTTTGTGTTTAAAAATGCACTCTCGAGGGTTCGCAGGTGATTCACGCGATAACTGTGGACCGCGATAATTTAAAAATAAAATAAATAAATAAATAAATAAATAAACACTAACGGGCTGCCGCGGTTTTTGTGTGGAATGCGTGCAGACGTCCGCACTGTCTGCTCACAAGAACTACAGGGGCACCGTGCATGTTTTAAAATTCAAAATTTCCCTTAAAAATGGTTCAAGTTTTGCATCCAAATGGTTTTTAATTGTTAAATGTGTTGATTTGTAGGTTGTACAACCATGTTGGAGTGGCGAGAACATGAACATGAGCTCATAGACAATGAAGTCACGGAAGATCCTGCAACAATACATGCATTGCAGAATTGTGTTTTATATAAATTCTGGGCTATCCAAGGTATGAAGGCACAAGTGGAGTTGATGACATGGCTCGTAAATGCATGGGAGGTTCAATACCAATGCTTCATAATTGAGGACCACTACTGGCTCAAAATTGAGCTAGAGGACATTTATTTCCTTATCGGATTGTCTCGAAAAGGAGAAAGCATATCCCTATTTGGGGCCAGACATGGAGGTCTTCTCGTCGCCAACTACAAAGAACAATATTGCAGTAATGAGGCAGACTTAAAGGATAGTCGCATAGATATTAAAACTATCTTGCGATTGGATCTTGAAGTGATAACATTTACAGTAACCAGATTGTGCAAGAGTGCAGCTCCCCATGTGGCCACTAAATCACAAATGCAGACTGCAGTATAGTGTTTCGGAGGGACCATATTTAATTGGTGCGAAGGATTATTGGCCAATATGAAAGGCCAATTAACTAGAGAAAATAATGTGAAGTTGAAAAACTTTGGATATGGTGCCATTCTCATTTCATTTGCTTTAGGGAGAATATCACTTCTCACTCCTTAGCTTATTCCAGTAGATCGTGGGGAGCCTCGGATGGTACGGTGGGTGGCATTAATGGCTCACCATGGTGACGATGGTAGTTCAGTGGTTTGGTTTACTCCGACATTCTTTATGTGGCTTAGGAACCAAGTCTTCACCATCGAAGACTTCCCTTATGCAGGGATGGATTACAGAGGTGATCCTGAAACATCTTTGCCTCTAGGGGCACAGTGGGATGAGACAAGTAAGCGAATTGTTTTGATGTTTTTAATCTAATTTTTATTTGTTTTTTTATCGTCCAATACTAACAAAATTATTTAAATGCAGATGTCGGTCCACGACGACCAGCAACACTTCGCCACTTTGATAGGTGGGAAGCATAGCCTATAGCACCTCCACAGGACCAGTTAACAGAGATCCTAGCAGATATGGAGCACAACCTTGAGAGGTTGACCATAAAAATTCCCGAGACATGAACATATGATATTTTGCTCATGCTTCAGAGACACGTGACAGGTGTTCTAGGTCCATTTAGGAGATTTCTGCGCAAGGTGGCACGTGCTATAGTCTATTACCATGATCATCATCATAGATAGTGGATGATCTTTGTGGATTGAAATTTTTGTTTTTTGTATCAGTATCTATTAGATCATAAGGTGTTTGAACCTGTGATCACAGACGATGTAATATTTTTTGAAAACAAACTAATCTATCATAATGAAATTACTACTTTCTCTGAGTATCTTGTTCAACATGGATCGAATGTTGTTTTGGTTTACTTTGTTAATATTGCAAATGTCTATTTAGAACACGATTAGCTAATGCATCAACCAATGTGTTTAAATTTCTTGAAATATGTTGATATTCGATGTAATCAAATTGTCGTTCCAAGAGACGAACCTTCAAAAATAATCTCAATAACACTGGATTTCTAATAGTATAAACCTTGTTTAAATGTAATACAATGAGTTGTGAATCTAACCTAATGATTAGACGTCGAATACCAAATGAAATGGCATAAGGTAATAACTCAATGATTGCGCTATATTCTGCAATATTGTAATTCGTTGTTTGACCAAGGCATATCCCATGAAAAGAAACTAACTCATCGATGGGTGAATAGATAACCCAAGCCGCAGAAGAGATATTTTGTATACTATGAGAGACATCATCAGCAAAACCAATGTATGTTTGAAATGATGTTGACATCTGCAATATCAAGAGTAATCAAGATAAGCAGTGATATTAGTAACAACAAAACTAATCCAAGCACACTTATCTAATCTAAGGCACACTATTCTAAAAAGTAACTATTGTATAAGAGATTTATTCACACGAAAGTCAAGCATAATATCTCTTAATATAAAGACCATTTAGGGGCTTACCTAAAGAGACCCCATCATAATCAATTAATTCATAGGCTCCTTTTGCAAGCACACGCTTCACAATGTAGGGACCATGCCACATCAGTTCGAATTTTCCAGCACCTATCTTATCGTTAGCTTGATCATATAATAAAATTAGGTCACCTTCTGAATAAACACGATGATTAACACTTTGACCATACTGAGCTTTCACACGTTTCTTATGAGGTTCGGTAGCCAATGCAGTGGTGTGCTGAATCTCATATAATTGTGCTAAGTATAGAAAGCATTTTTCCTCTTTAGAGGTAGCTGGTAATAACTCAATGGCTAATTTGAGTGACGGTATTTCGCATTCAATGGATAACACAGCTTCTAAACCATAGACAAGTTGAAAAGGAGTGAACCCTGTAGCAGTTTTTGCCGAGGTTCGATATGCCCATAGTGCCGAAAAAAGCATGGTATTCCAATTCGATTTGTAAGTTTCAATAATCCATTTAATCATGGTGGTTAAAACCTTGTTGACGGCTTCAACTTGACCATTAGCGTGCGGGTACTATGGAGTAGAATTATCATGGCGTAGGCCATGTTGATTGAAAATTTCAGTCATCATAATATTTCGAAAATGAATCCCATGGTCTGTGATAATAGCTTGAGGCACATCAAAACGAGCAATCACATGATTGAATACCAAAGTAGCTGCAGTTTTACCGTCAACCGCAAATGTAGGCATCGCCTCGGCCCATTTGGTAAAGTAATCTACAGCAAGAAAAATATACCCATGCCCCCTGGCTGAGTGAGGGTTACATGTAATGAAATCAATGCCCCATTTCGCAAAGGGACTGAAAACAATGATTGGGTGAAGAGGAGCTATAGGCGCATGCATATTTCAATAAAAAATTTGGCAGTTGTGGCATTTTAGGACCACAATAATACAATCTTTGAATAACAATGGCCAAAAATAAGCACAATATCTTTTGGGTTGTGGCAAACCCAAAAATATGACCACCACATGCTCTAGACTGGCAATCATTCAAAACCTTTTTAGCCTCTTCATGAGTTATACAACGTCAAAAAACAGAATCCGCACCACGACCTTAAAGAGTGTCTCCAACAATATTGTATTGTTGGGATTGATATCAGATTCTCCATTGATATGAACGTGAAAGCTCTGGGCGAAAAGTTTGGGTTTGAAGATATATAATGATATCTCCATACCATGGATCTAATGTACTTATGAGAAACAAAGATTCATCTTTGATGGGATTCTCTACCACTATTTTTGTCTCAGTATTGGGAAAGTCACATATAAGCTTAGCAAACACTAGTGATTTCTTGGACTTAGATTTCTCGAATTCCAAATCAAACTGTTGTAGGATAAAGTATTTACCCCCGAGTAATTGTTTTGTCAATATATACATCATCGGGTTGCAATTAGATATCACAATTGTTTTATGTAACAATATATAGTGACAAAATCGTTGGATAGCTTGGACTGCTGCCAAGGCCAATTTCTCCACATGCGAATATTTGATTTCCGTCAAGTTGAGATTATGACTTAGATAATAGATCACATGCTCATTGTGAGATTCATCCTCTTGAACCAAAACCATTCCAATGGTGGAATCAGAGGCAACTAAGTATACAAAGTAGTCTTGGTGGTAATTGGGTGGATGCAATAACGGTGCATGGGTCAACGCGTGTTTTAATGCATCAAAATATTTATCAACAATCTCATCCCAAATAAAAGGAACACTTTGTTTCAACAACCGGGTAAAACCTTTTGTTAACTCATCATAGTTCGGGATAAACCTACGTAAAAAAATTTCTTTCCCTTGCAAACTTTGGAGTTGGCGAAGTGTGGAAGAAGGAGGCAAGTTGATGATGGCCTCAACCTTCGAGGGGTCAACATGAATGCCATCTTTCGAAACGATGAATCATAGTAATCGTTTTGATTTCACACAAAACACATTTGTGTGGGTTCAAACGAATCTTGTAATGCCTACATCTCATGCAAATAGCTCGTAAGTGTGTAGGATGATCATCTCTGCGTAAAGAGTGAGAAGGTAAATCATCCAAATAAGGTTGTACAATATGTTTGATATCATGAAAAGCATAAGACATAGCCATTTGAAAAGTTGCACCTGCATTTTCTAATCCGAAAGGTAATTTGCAATAACCAAATGTCCCCCAAGGACATATAAACGTTGTTTTTGGTTGATCGACAGGGAGTATATTGATTTGATTATAACCAGAAAATCCATCCATAAATGAGAAAATTTCATTTTCGGCACAATCATCGATAATTTGGTCGATATAGGGGGTAAGATAATTGTCTTTTGGACATGCTTTATTAATGTCCCTATAATCAACACATACTCATATAGTCCCTTGTTTCTTTGTAATGGGAATCATATTAGATACCCAATATGTCACTGGAATTGGATAAATAAATCCTTCTCGTAATAAATTTTTAACTTTAGCTTTGATAGTTGCAGCTTTTCGCGGATTTATTAGACGTAATCTTTGTCTAATAGGCTTGGCATCCGGGTACGTCTTAATTTCATGAATGACAATATTAGGATCGATTCTTGACATCTCTTCGTAAGACCAAGCAAATATGTCTCGAAATTATTGAAATAGGGCTTTGTAAGTGTTAATCTCTTCCATTGTACAAGAAGCACCTATATGAATGTTTTCAATAATCCCAGGTTTAACTGATATGTCGATAGGAAATCTGAATCTGAATGTGTAATTGATATTAGATTCCATGGTTCTTTGACATAATCAATTGTAAAAATAAATGAAAAATCGTTTTCAAACCTATCAAGATCAAGTAAAAATGAAGATCTATGATGTAGATCATCACAGGGTAATTCATCCGATGACAAAATTTCTCGAATACTTTCATCAGTGTGAAACACATTTTGAAAGGGATTGGATAGTGATGTCAAGGTTGAGCTTGATAGTGAAGAAGATTATTCTATGATCACATTCATTTGATCAGGAGTAGTTGAAAGCATGTCGGAATACGATTGTACTGCTACATATGCCATTTCAAAATGACTCAAAGGCATCTCGCCATTGAAAGAGTCTAGTTCTGATTCTGAAGGCACTACCCAAGTGTCATCAAATGGTATAGTGCTTGATGAAATCATATTGATGTTGGAAATGGTACGTGGTACGTTCGGTGGAGGTATAGAAAAAGTTCCCATGAGAGTGGAATCCTTTACTAATCCTACACCAACATCTTCGTATGGGATAGTCATTTTTCCAACATGTTGGATATTGTCTGTAGAAGCAAGGTCTGATGAATAATATGACAGCTGATCAATTTTCACAAAGGCTTTCTTTTATGAGAAAACATGATTACCTAAAACACTGATGAAACGACATCAGTCATGGCATAAGACCAACTACGACCCAAAATAAGGTTGTAATCAATAGGGGCATCAACAACTTCCACATCTAGATTAACGGTTTTGCCTTCTACTTCTATAGGTAGATCCTAGAGTATTCCGTAAGCATGAAATCCTTTTCCATCAAAGGCTTTAAGGATTGTCGGGGATTGGTTGAGTGTTGGAGAATTGAGAGTTTTCCAACAGTTTAACGACATTATGCACGTGGATGCTCCCTCATCAATTATAGTACGAAAAACTCGTATGGATTTGACTAATACTGGTATCTGAAAAGCCATTTGATGAGGGTGTCTCAGTGTAAAATTTTCTAGATCAAAGACCATGAGCTTGGAATCTTGAGGATCAATAGATCCGATAGCTGATAATAGTAATTTCCTTTGTGCTGGACATGATTGTAGCACTTCTAAGGCCGACATTGCTGAAGGGGATATCACCAAATCTTCAACAATGTTGTAATTATGAGCAACTCTCGCATGTGGATTGAAAATTGACTTTTGAAGTACACCTTTAGCAGGCGGTTTAATCACTAGATGAGGATTAGGTTTCTTGATTTGAAGTGGTTCGGAAACTGAAGGAGATATAGCTGGTGTTTGACTAGAATTTTCTGTCTCTTTACCAGTTATAGGATTTTTAGTTCCATAATCTTGAGATCGTGTCGCAACCATAACTTGAGACATCATTAAAATATCTGCTGATGAATTTGAAGAAGATCCTATCATTTTACTATCTTGAGTAGGAAAAGGATCCTTCAAGACAGCAGGTGTGGGTGAAAATTTGACAAACTTGGAGACCTCAGACTGTTTTGGGCACTCTTTGGTATAGTGATCCTCATCACAGATAAGACAAGGATAACGAGGCTTTCGTTTTTCATCAGCTGGTTCATTCTTTTCGGTTTTCTCTTTAGGAGATGTAGTTTGTTTGTTTTTATTATTTCCTTTCTTCTTATTACTGGTTTTAGATTTAGCCGTAGATGAGTCTACAACATGAATGTCGACAGAAGTTTCAAGGGAAGAATCTCCTTTCGGTGAATCTGGTAAATTTATAATGGGAGAAGTAGATTTGGATGACTTATTCTTACTCTTGTTAGTGCTAACTAAACCAGTTACACCGTCTGCAACATGAGAACTATAAGGAGTTGCAGTTATTTGACCTGGACATGGCAAATCAAGAATTTTTTCGTATAAAGTACCAGAATGTGTATATACAAGGTCTAAGTACTGTGCTTGAGCTATGACCTATTATTCTGTAACAACACCTCCCTTAGCCACTTCTTCAGTGATATTTGGAAGAAATGATTTGATAAACCATTCTGCCAAGATCTGATCTGGAATAAAAACCTTCACTAAACGTCGTCTACGTCTCCATTCATGTATGTAATCTGAAATGTATGTAGACGTAGATTGTTTTAACGAAGTTAAGAGTTCCGTGCCATTGTCGTAACGGAATGAAAACTGAAAATGTGTTAATAAAGTTGTTTCTAATGGGTTGAAATTGTTGAATGAACCATGTGGTAGTTCAATATACCATTTTTCAGCTAAACCTATCAGTGTTATTTGAAATAGTCTTAATCGAATGGAATCATCGATTAAACAATTGGATGCGCACCAGAGATGGTAAGTCATGACATGGTTTGAGGGGTCTTCTCCTGATTTACCTTCAAACTAAGGAATATCACTGGGAAACTTATTTGGCATTGGCGGCCAAAACAGAAGATAATAAATTAGATTGTTCATGAGGCATGACAAATCTGGTAAATCCAAAGTTGCAATGAATGGTAATTGAGGGTTAGGGTCCTGTAATATTCCCAATTTTTCACATTATATTTGGAATATTAGAGTACTTGATTTTCTTAATGAATTAAGTAAATAAAAAGGTGGAGGGACCCACAATCCTCAATAAGAATAAATATCCACTTTGTGTGTGTGAATGTGGATTAATTTAGACTAGATCTGCAAAAAGAGGTAGTTGAGCAACTATTAATGTGAATGAGATTGGAGATCATGTATCATTTAATTAGAGAGATCATGGAGGGTTGATTCAGTCAACTAAGATCTTGAAGATGTCAAACAAAGGGTCATTGAGCATTAATGATCAAGTGGTGGAGGATCATGAGCAAATGAAGCACACATGATGGAGGAGGTGTACATTGCACCTAGTTTGTTTGGTTGATTTGGTCAAATAGCGCAGTCCCACTTGGAGGATCTTGTCCACATGAGACTGCGCAGTTGAGATTAGGGCCAAGGCTTGGGATGACTTAATAATTATAAAGGAGATGAAGGCAAAGGTGAAAGGCATCTTGGATTATTTGATGTATGATCTTTTAGATCTAGAATTGTCAAGTGACATTCCACTGCATTCTTGGGCTGCTTAGCAGAGATTGCAGGTGTTGTTTAGCACAAGGTGTTCCCGGGCGGGAATCCCACCTCTTTCTTTGAGTGATCTCTAAGGAAGAGGATTGTACTTCATTATACATCAGGCTTTAAGTGCCATTTCCTTTTTCTACTTTCTACAGAACATTCATATTCAGAAAACTACAGCTTTTTGAAGATCAGTTTGGAAGGTGGAAGTTGTCTTCAATACTTCAGTTGGAGAACAAGGTGAGGGATTATTCCCATCACTTGGGCTTATAGATCAGCACTCCCAGAGCCACATTGCAGATCTGGCATCAGGCCAAATGATATTGACCTCCTAGCAGCAGTATTCCCTTCAGGAATAACGCTGTCCATTTTGCAGATCTGAAAGGAGGAAGGA
Source organism: Pinus albicaulis (assembly GCA_034641835.2). NCBI lineage: Eukaryota > Viridiplantae > Streptophyta > Pinopsida > Pinales > Pinaceae > Pinus > Pinus albicaulis. Next base: position 566,063,581 of record CM076579.1, on the reverse strand, counting down.
AGTTGCTAGTAATTCAACTAGCAATCCAGTGGAGGATCATTCCTTCGCATTGCCATCAGTATCACCATCAGCCTAGAGCTTATTGCATCATTTTTCAGCAGGCAGAAGGCCTCTCTTTCCCTCACAGTGCAGTTTCTATTGGTAGCTATGTTGCAACAACTGAATTCATCATTGGAGGATTGAGAAGGTAGATCTAGAGCTCTCAGCTCATAGATTTGAGGAAGGGACCAACCCTTCAATCATAGATTTGATCTGAACACACATTTCAGCCATCTTTCCTTCATATCTAGCTTTAGATCTATATTTCCCAGCAGATGAAGGATCAAACCCTGGGAGGTGATTTTTCCAAAGTTACAGATTTGGAAAATCTTTTCTGGGTTATCTTGGGAATCCATAAAATTGGCTAGATCTTGAATCTTGGCATCATTAGAGCTCCAGTTTTAAGTAGATCTGCATCTCTCTTTTCAGCCTACAACCACATGTTTATGTTCTGCTGAAGAGACAACGCAGTATTTGCTGCAGAGCCTCAACAGTTACGTTGTACCTGCTTTATACATGTTTTCGGGGTGATCCTAGCTCATATGCTTGGCTAGATCTACCTATATTCTGTACTTGTGTAACTGATTCTTCTCCAATATAATAAAATGGCTCAGCTCTTTCTGCATATTCTAATTTTTACTTAGATTTATTATTTATCTTGCTGTAAGTTCTTATATTGTGTGAATTATTACTGCATTCTCCCTTTTGGGATATTACAGGTCCTGTTGAGCAAACTGATAACCTTGAGGGACTATACCAGTACGAGGAGGAGGATATCCAGTGTAACCTGGAATAGCTTGTGTAGTTGGGATTGGACTGCCTCCAGGATAACTAGGGTTAGCCGTACCGTACTAAGGTTGAGCTGGTATTTGATATGTGTAACCAGGGTATGGTTGATGTTGGTATATTGGATTTTTTCCTACAAGTCCATATTGATATATATTTCCATTAATACGGTTGATAAAAAAACTGACCTGTATAAGGTTGGCTTGTTACAATTGTACTTGTACCAAGTTGCCCTGCATATGTTTGAACAACAATTTGAACCGTAGGTCCAGGTTGATGAGCAGTGACTTGAGGGATCGGTTGTGATACAGGTGCCATTGTTACTTGAGGGGTTGTAGAAATAGGGGCTGCAGAAACTCCAGGTATAGGTGTACTAGGTTGTTGAACAAAAGTTGATGCAACGGTTTGGGGTGGAGTTCTAGGTGTACTCGGACAAGGTTGTTGAATACTACTAGGTGCAGGTACCTGAGGTATAATTTGAAGCGTAGGTTGGACAGGTTGCTGGATTGGAGTGTAGCCAATCGGCTGACCAGGCTGATTATAAGGTACTTTCACAGTAGATTGCAAATTCTGTTGATTCAATGACGGATTCCACATTGTATTTACCTCAGGATAAGGAGCTCTCATTGAAAGTTGTGATGCATAAGATGGACCATAACCAGGTCGATAATTTGGAACGTAAGTTTGATAGTTTGTTGGATAATTTCCACTATAAGATTGACCTCCTTGAAACAATTGTTGTTCTTGATAAAACTACGGCCCTAAAGGAGGTTGTTTTCCTTGGAAAGACTATTGCCCTGGGATAGGGTATTGTCCTTGAAGAGGTTGTGGACCCTGAATAGAGTACTGCCCCTGAGGTTGATATTTTCCTTGAGGTATGTACTACCCTTACAAAGATATATCGCTTCAGGGGGGAAATTCCGGCGGTAAATTGCTACCTTGAGGTTGCCCCCTAGGCAACAAATTGCTACTTTGAGGGTCAGGGTTAGGAATGTTTCCAAACATCATGTATACTTGTTCCATGTTCAAATTTTCGGTATGAGATTCATTGGAACCAGGTGATTGTACAAGTTTTTCGGGAGAGGGAGATGCTCCTGAGAAAGTACCAGAAAGTGACTGGTATCCTGAAGGAATAGATGGACCACCACACAAAAAAGTTTCTGGTGATGAAGAAAACATGGATGAATCACCAGACATGTTAATGAAGGTCTGTAATTACCTCTGGGTATGGCGTAAAAAGGAATACGGGGTGGCGAATAATTAAGATCAATATTATGTAGAAATTTAGTTAACTAAGAATACCGAGGATCTTGTTTGAAAGGGCTATAATAGTAAATCGATTCACTTTGTCTTAGATCTAAATATTCTTGACGTGAAGGAAGTATAACTTCTTCTTTTGTATCAGTAATGAGGCCAGGAGGAAGGTTCTCTGTGATGCGAAGCTTCACTCGAGGTGAATGAGGACAACTAGGGGTTCGGGTTATGAACTCTGAAGCAAGCTCAGATGTAGCAGTTTCAGTTTCAGGTTCAGTAGCTGATAATTCACTAGTTGTAGATGCAAGTTCAATTGGTTCATAAATTTCTAGTTTTCTTTGATAACTTTCTGTTGTTTAAGGTTGATCTACTTCGTAATAAGGATGTATTATTACTGATGTTTCCTCTTGTTCAGTTTATTGGGTCCCTGATGGTTGGCATTTCTCAGATTTAAGCTTTTCTAACTAACTTGGTGTGTACTAAGGGGGTTTCCCCTACATTCTACGGGAGTATCTCGGTAATTCAACCATGGTTAAAAGTTTAACACACGAAATAAAAAAAAAATTCAACAAAATAGACCTAAAGTCACTAAGGAAACAATCAAATCGAACAAACTCCTACAAAATCTAAGAGACAATCCACACACAAACAATATGTTTTCACACTAAAAACACTAGTTGGTGATGAAATCCAACGTCGTAGAATTCTAATGTGGAAAACTTGGCAGTTGGAACAGTTACCCCGACAACTTTCTTAATGAAACAGTCTGGTGAAAGTCCCTCCACTTATACCATATTGAAGTGAAGAGTACCCTCTGGAAAGTCTAAGTGAGTTTAGCCGACGTCTATTCTAGGTACAGTGGGACCTTCCCTCCACCGTCACCTTGGGAAAAATCCTGAAGATTATGGTCACTAAGGTCACCAACGGGAAAAATTGTACCCGGGGGAACAACCTACGATCAGAAATACACGGAAGGGTAGAGTATCAAGCTCAATCCCCTTAAAGGTTCCTTGATATGGTAAATCCAAGGTTTGCCAACAAGTGACCCCAGGCTCCTTGACAATGGTTAATCCGAGGTTTACCGTTTGTATTACGTGCACATCTGCTATCTTTCTCAATGAGATAGGTACGATTACCTCACTGGTTCCAACATGATCTCGTGTTTGACTCTTTTAAGAAGAGCTTCCTAGAGCACAAATGCTACAATTGGATTTTCCTACCGCAAGATTCTACTTGTTTGTTTAAACTGTTTTGGAATGTTAATTACAACCTGTTCCAAAACACTAGCCTAAGCTATGTTGGTGGAATGAGCCCTAGAAAATGTAAAACATCTAGATTGATTTTATTAACGCATTGTTTTTAATTTGGCTGTTGCAAACTTTAATGATGTTTGTGACCCGACTCAAAAATATGCTAAATGCATCTAAATGAGAAGTGTGACTATTTCTTTTCAGTGAATCTTATTTAAGGGAAAGATTGAGAGATTTAACAATTTTCAAAGCACCAATTATTTCATTCATAAACAAAATCTTTGAAATAAGACGATTTCATAGAGAACTCAATTTGCAAGAATGATCAATTACTCTTTTGAAATGAAATTATTTGAACAATCAGATCAAAAACTACAATGCAATTAACAAACCATTTCTAAAAGAAAACAATATCTAAAAACATAAAATTCAAAATCAAAGAAAAATCTAATTTTGAAGTCTATCTAAAATGTTTGAGGACGTTTCTCCTAGTTTGTGATCAAACTAAGAAAAATTTCTACTTATCTCAGCAGAAATGAAAACATCCAAAAATGTTTTGGTGTGATATCAAGCTTTAGTAAGCTAAAAGCTCTTACAAATTTGTAAATGAAAAAGATATCAATTTCCATAAAAGTAAGGGTTGCAATGATCTTAATGGCTCAAAAAGAGAATATCATCATACCATTAAGCTGAGGTAAATGAAGGTATCTTGTATGGAGCAACAATAAATTAGGGCAAACACTCACTTATAAATGATAAATCACACAAATGAAAATTTTGTTAAGAAGAAATTCACACACAAGATTTGACAGCAAACACAAAGAATCAGGTGATCTGGGTCTAAAAAAGAGAATTTTAATTTTTCCAAAAAATTTCCAGGGGTCCACAGTTTCTAATGGAAAACAGAGTGGATCTGCACTATTTTTATTTAAAACCTGCGGAGGTTGCCGCATTGTTTTCTACTGAAAACCGCAAACGCAAGGAAAAACTTTGAAAAAATAAATAATCAGCTTTCTTTTTTAGGGATTCTTAAAAGTTATCTACCCAACCCATTCTCAGATAAGTCAAACTCAGAAAACCCTAAAATTCAAACTGAAAATAAATAAAGAAAACTAAGTTCTATTGTCCCTAGATGAGTCGCCATTTTCTTATGCAGATTAATCCCTCTTGCGGACAAGAGCAATCTCCCTAGTATTCAATGAATAGATAGAAACAAACATCCATTTGGAAATATTTTTCTCTAGATTAAATGCATTTCATAATTATTATAAGAAAGTAGAGAGGACATGCCCCTACCTTGAAAATCCAACATTAGATGTAGTCTTTTGTCCCGTCGTTCCAAAGTGGCTTCTTCAATAAGTAGAACCTGCAATCAAAGACAAGACAAAAGAATCAAAACATCTACAACATACAATAATCGAGAAAATCTAACCCAACTTAGTGATCAAGAAGTCTAAATATTGATGTTATTTCAATAAGCATAAGAACAACTCAATGAGAAAAAGAGATCCATATGTATTATCTTGAATATAACTAGTAATCTTACAACTTGATGCCTTGATGTTGTACAGATTTCTCCCGAGGTCTTGAACAATCGTTCCTCCTTCAGTTTGACAAGCCTTCCTCTTTGAATACCAACATAGAGTTATTGACACAAGGGTGTGATCATTCTCATGCCAACAACAATTTACTAGTGTAGAAAGTATGCAGTCTTGGGAATTCTCTTCAACAATTACTTTTACAATCTCAACATCTACCCTTCAACCTAAAACTTTGAGCTCAATTTATAGGGAAACAGAGGTAGTTTTAGTTCCATGAAGAGGGGGATGGATTCCTCTCATGAAGGGGTTTGAGCTCCATGGACCAAGGGATAAGCTCCATGAGTGGAGGGATAAGGCTTGAACTGATCGCGACTATAGAAGCTTCCATTCGGGAGAATATTCGACCAACTAGGCTTCTATAATTTACTTTTTATTTTATTTTTCTTTTTATGGGGGTCTGCAAGTAATAATAGAAAAATGTGTGGGGGTTGCTGCAGTTTATAGACCAAACATCCGCGGACCCACGGGAAAAGGCTAGAAAAAGTGCGGAGGTAGGCTTTTAAGAGTTTTACAGAGCTTTTCTCCAATTCCAAGACTTGATTAAGGAACATTAGGGTTTTTGACTTCTAAGGGAACATGATATAGGTGGTGATAGACCCATATGAACATTAAAATTTCATGCTAACAAAATAATGTGTAACATGAAGCTAACATGGGAGACATGAAGAATGATCTAAAAGCAGACATGGAAGGTTTGAAGGAAGGTTTGACAAATTTGATACAAGAAATGATTCCTGATGGCGAAAAGGTAGTACAGGAAACTCATGACGAGAACAAAATAAATGTTAATCATGATTTCATAAACTCTAATGTTGGATGGAAGACCCACCATATTCCAAAGATGGATATGAGGAAGTTTGATGGAAAGGATCCCATGACATGGATACTACAGATGGAGCAATATTTTGATCTCCATACGCATTGCAACTTTACATTTAGAAAAAAATACATTCGTATGGTATCAATCGCTTTTCTTTCGTAAAAAAATTGTGACTTGGTCAATTTTTATGGAGTAAATGATAGCACATTATGAGGATACAAAGAGAAACACCTTCTTTAGCTAATTGGTAAATCTCAAACAAAAGGGTTCAATGGTGGAGCACATTGAGGACCTCCAAAAATTGAATATAAGAGTAATTGATTTATGTAGGAACACAATAAAATACAGAAATATACATAAACACAGAGATGCAATGGAAATAATACTTCATTCAATTAATATCAAATAACTGAAATATTTTTACAGACATAATGGAAATAAACTAGCTAGGGCGATGGTAGCTTATCTCTGAGAAGAGATGTGGCGGCTACATGCTGCTGAACTGTGTTAAAATGAGGCTCGAGGGAAAAACTCTAAACATCCAAAAACCTAACCCTAGGAGATGAAGCGCCAAAATTATGGGCCCTATTTGGGTAAATTGGTGTTTCAACTTCCCGGGGATGTAACTTTGGCATACGATCTCCGTTTGGTGCGCACCATACCTCTTTAGAAATATCTATTTAAGGAGTATAACTTTTGGTGTGAGCAACATTGGTACATGGACCCATTTTGCTCCCATTTTCCCAAAAAACATCGTTTAGGGCCTCAAAACGGCTCTAGAAGTTCAGGACCCGAAAAATTGCTAAAAATAGTAAGTTGTGTTGAAACTAAAAAATTGAAAGAACTGATGGTGGCATTTCAAATGGAATAGGTGGATGGCCACCAATATCCACTTGGATCATTACGACCCCAAAACGGCTCTGGAAGTTTAGGACCCAAAACCCTGCTAAAAATAGTAAGTTGTGCTGACAGTGCAAAACTGAAAGAACCGATGGCAAGGATAAAAATGGAATACGTGGGTGGACACCAATATCCACCTGGATCATTATAGCCCCAAAACAACTCCGAAAGTTCAGGACCCAAAACCTTGCTAAAAATAGTAAGTTGTGCTTACAGTGCAAAATTGAAAGAACCGATGGTGGGGCTCTAAATGGAATAGGTGGGTGACCACCAATATCCACCTGGATCATTCCTCCCCCCTTAGGAAGAAATTGTCCCCATTGCATTGAGATCCTCCATGATATGAGGCAAATTTTGTTGAACTGGGTATTAGATTTGTCGAAGATGTCATGGAATTGCAGGCGGACATGCTGGATGCGTTCAGTAAATTGGGTTTCTTTATCAGCCTCAAACAGTGCATGTGTGGATTATGTCTGTGTAGTTTCATGAGGTATGGAAACATCAGGCGGTGGTGCGTTGAGGGTCAGATCAACGGAGTGCTTGTCCTGACAATGTAGAGGAACCTCTATGAGTGAGGAGAAAATGTTCTCGTATTCCTCCATGACTTTGTCCATTTGTTGCAGTCATGTAGGGGAGCCCTATTTCGAGGTTGTGGCCATAATATTCTTCTTTCCCTATGATCGAGTTGTAAGGAAAATAAATTTCTTGGTTTGGGAAACAATCTTACTGTGTTGTTTTGCAGTAGTCAAAGAGATGGCAGGAGGCGGTACTACCTCTGGTATCCTGTACAAGTTATTTCCCAAAGTAATAATAACAACACGAGGCCTAGACTCATACACAACATATCGCCTCCACAAGTATGTTTGGCCCAATAATACATCAGTTACATCAAGAGCAGCAATATCACACAATACCTCATCTGTGAATGGCTTGATGTTGTATGGAAGGCGACATTGTTGGCAGGCGCGGAGATCTCTTCCTGGGTGAAGCCACCTGATGGTATATGGCTGCAGGTGTGTTATGGTCGGTTGGCCAAGCTGCTTCACGACCTCTGTTGAAATGAGGTTCTTTTGGCTTCTGCTATCGACAAGAAATTGGAGTGGAGAACCCTTCACCCACATCTGCGAATGGAAGATGCACTCCCCCTCCTTTGGATCCTCAGGATCCTCCCTTTGGAGCTTGGTGGTGGCAACAATGGCACTGGTGTCCACGTCATGATATTATTCCCTTTGTCATCTCTCTTGTCTGGTTCTAGCTTATGATCATAACATGCATCTGATTCAGGTGCCTTTAGTTCGGCCACCAGCGACTGTTTGGCCCGACACTCATTTGTGCTGTGAGTGGGGTTGTTATGAAATTCGCACCACTTCCTCGTGTCCTTATTTGAATTTTTGGTGTTGTTATGAGTCACCCCACTTTGTCTCTGCCCCCTGTTCTGTGGTTCTGGGGCACATTTCCCTGGCTTCGAATTCGTGGATCCAAAGTCTCGCTTCTTTTGCTTAAATTTCTGCTTGATCTTGGTGGCATAACGATATGCCATGCCAAGTGAGATAATGTCGAGGAACTTCATTTCCTCCTGAATGTGTCTCTGTAGATAACAGTGGTACTTGAGCACCAAATGTCTCTCTGAATCTTTAATACCCAACTTTGTGCGTAGGGTATGGAACAAATTCGTCAGTTCGTGCACATCTTGATCCCTTTGTTGCCCCAGTGTGGTCCATTGGATGTACTTGTCCTCATATCTCCCCATGGGGTAATATTGTCCCTTGATGTCGTCTCAGAACAAATTCCAAGTGGATGCGGCTGAGAACAGAGAGGGTTACCCCTCGTCCTTTTGCTCACAGTAGGTTTCCCACCAGTCTTTAACATGGGGGGCGGCTTTGAGGGGTGAAAAAATAATATTTTCTCGGTCGGAGAAATCATGGACCGAGAAATACCCTTCCAGCAAATTCAACCATCTATTTACAACATCTGCATCTATTTGGCCTTCAAATACAATAATGTCAAAGTTTACTTGTACCTTGAAGGGAGTGGCACCTCCAGAATGGCTGTTGGACACAGATGCGCCGTAGGTGGGCAGTCGTTGAAGGATCTAAGCAAAGTTATACATCATCACGTTCCTTTGTTCTCAAGAGCCTCCTCGAGCAATATTTTGATAGGATCTCCTGCTCCCTCATCTTTCTTTTCTTCCACCATGGGAGGTCGTTGGGGTTTGCAAGGCTGATCTTGCAGGGGTTCAACCAGATCAAGCCCTAACTCCTTATACCTTGACCGCGTTGGGGACATGCAAAGAAAAATAGAGAAAGAGTAGACCAATTTGATACCATTGATCCGGATTTATGCAGGAACACAATAAAATACATAAATATACATAAACACAGAGATGCAGCAGAAATAATACTTCATTTCATTAATATCAAATAACTAAAATATGTTTACAGGCAATGGAAATAAACTAGCTAGGGCGATGGTAGCTTATCTCTGAGAAGAGATGTGGCGGCTACATGCCTCTAAATTGTGTTACAATGAGGCTGGAGGGCCTATTTATTGTTGATAAATAATGGAAAACTCTAAACATCCAAAAACCTAACCCTAGGAGATGAAGTGCCAAAACTATGGGCCACGTTTGGGTAAATTGGTGTTTCAAGTTCTCGGGGACATAAATTTAGCATACGATCTCCGTTTGGCGCACACCATACCTCTTTAGAAAGATCTATCCGAGGAGTACAGCTTTTGGGGTGAGAAAATTTGGCACATGGATCCATGTTGCTCCTGGTTTTCCCAAAAAACGTCGTTTAGTGCCTCAAAACGGCTCCGGAAGTTCAGGACCCAAAAAATTGCTAAAAATAGTAAGTTGTGTTGAAACTGAAAAATTTAAAGAACTGATGGTGGAATTTCAAATGGAATAGGTGGGTGGCCATCAATATCCACCTGGATCATTACGGCCCCAAAACGGCTCTGGAAGTTTAGGACCCAAAACCCTGCTAAAAATAGTAAGTAGTGCTGACAGTGCAAAATTGAAAGAACTGATGGTGGGGCTCCAAATGGTATAGGTGGGTGGCCACCAATATCCACCTGGATCAGTCGATTGCTTTGCTCTCATAAAAAAATTGTCACTTGGTCAATTTTTACGGAGTAAATGATAGCACATTATGAGGATACAAAGAGCAACACTTTCTTTAGCCAATTGATAAATCTCAAACAAAAGGGTTCAATGGTGGAGCACATTGAGGACTTCCAAAATTTTACTATAAGAGTAATTGATATTGTAGAGGAACACAAGATTGATGTCTTCATAGGGACTTTAAAGGATAACGTCCAATATGAGGTTCGCCTTTGGGAACCTGATTCATTCGAGAAGGCATTCAGGGTGGCCAGAAAAATTGAAAGTAAAATTATGGCGACAAGGAAGCCTACCACTCACATATATAAAGATGGAAGTGTTGCTACTCCTAGACATCCAAAACCTACAAGGTTGACACCCCAATAATTGGAAGAAAAAAGAGCAAAAGGGATTTGCTACAGTTGTGATAGCAAATAAGCTAAAGGTCATAAGTGTGCTGAGAAGAAATTATTTTACATAGATTGTGAAGAGGAGGAAGAATATGAACAAGAAACTTTAAAAGAAGAGGATATACACCAGGAACAAACCCTGGAGAAAGAAGAAATGATTCTGATCATATCCTGTAATGCATTGGCAGGAATTATGACTCAAACTCTCAAGATAGAAGGACATATCAGGAAGAAAAATGTAATAGTGTTGATTGATTCAGGTAGTACCCATAATTTTATTCATTGTAAGGTAGCTAAGGAATTGAATTGCTTCTTACACCCAGCACCTAAGTGTCAAGTGATGGTTGAAAATGTAGGGATTATAAATTTCTCTGGAAAATTCCATAATATCAAGCTAACCATTGGGGAATATGTACTGAATAGTCCAATGCTTTCCATTCCAATGGGAGGTTCTGATGTTGTAGTAGAAGTACAATGATTACAATCTTTGGGGACGGTAGCTTTTAATTTTCAAGAACTTTTCTTGAATTTTTTTTTCAGAAGAAAGAAATTTGAATTACGGGGTATCGCAGGGAATTCAGGAAAGATAATAATATTTAATGTCATGACAAAGCTTCTGAAGAAAGAACAACGAGGCGTAATTGCACAATTATGCTCACTAGAAGTTCCAACATCAAAATCATCTATTTATCTAGATCTCCAAAAAGTATTGGACATACATTCCAAGGTGTTTGAAACTCCTAAAGGACTCCCACCTATTCATGACCATGATCATGCTATTCATTTGATTCCAGGAAGTGTTCCTTCAAACATCGGGCCTTACAAATATCCTTATGTCCAAAAGAGTGTAATTGAACGTATGATTGTAGAAATGTTAGAGGCTGGTATAATTAAACCTAGTCAAAGTTATTTCTATGCTCTAGTAGTATTGGTGCACAAGAAGGATAAATCATGGCACATGTTTCCATATTACATGGAGCTCAATAAGCTCACTATTAAAGATAAATTTCCCATTCCTGTGATTGATGAATTATTGGATGAATTACATGGAGCAATTTATTTTACCAAGTTGGATCTTCGTTTAGGATATCATCAAATTAGAATGAAGACTGAAGATATTTCAAAAACAACCTTTCGAACTCATGAGGGTCATTATGAATTTTCGGCCACGCCTTTTGGCCTGACCAATGTACCTTCTACATTTCAAGGGTTGATGAATTCCATTTTTAAACCCTTCCTTAGAAAATTTGTGTTAGTATTCTATGATGATATACTAATCTACAACATGTCTTGGAAGGATCATGTTCAACATGTTGACAGGGTGCTCAAACTATTGGGGGAGAAACAATTATATGCAAAAACCTCCAAATGTTTCTTTGGAGTGCAAGAGGTGGAATACCTAGGTCATATTGTATCTCAAGAGGGTGTTAAGGTAGACCCTAATAAAATTAAAGCCATTAAGGAATGGAAAGTCCCCACAACCATAAATAAGTTGCGAGGATTTCTCGTGTTAACAGGGTATTATCACAAGTTTGTTAAGAATTATGGGATAATAGCGGCACCTCTAACCACATTATTTAATAAAGATGCATTTTCATGGACTCATGAATAAACTAAGGGCTTTGAACATCTTAAAGAGGCAATGTGCCTAGCACTGGTCTTAGCTACGCCAAACTTCACAAAAAACTTTATTGTGGAATGTGATGTCTTTGGAAATGGAATTGGTGTTGTTTTAATGCAAGAAGGAAGACCCGTTGCTTTTGTAAGTCGTCAAATCAAAGGAAAGTATTTATAGAAAGCTATTTATGAGAAGGAAATGTTGACAATACTACATGAACTAAAGAAACGGCGACCTTACCTAATGGGAAGACATTTCAAGGTAAAAATTGATCATGATATTCTTAAAGACTTTTTGGAACAAAAACTATCTTCAGAAGAGTAGAAAAAATGGGTCACATAAATGTTGGGTTATGACTTTGAAATCATCTACAAAAAAAAGAAGTTAAATGTTGTTGTAGATTCACTCTCAAGAAAGGTTGAGGAGGTGAGAGCATTGCTTTGTGCCATTTCTATTATCCAACAAGATTGGATAACCGAAACAAGGGAGGAATGGAAGAATGACGAAGAAGTATGGACACTAATTCAAAAGTTGCAGGAAGATCCTAGTACATATGATATATTTAGTTGGAAAAATGATTCCTTATGGTACAAAGATTGCTTATATCTTTGTAATAATTCCCAACTAAAACAAAATATTAATTTTGAATTGTACACCTCTCCCGTAGGAGGACACTCAGAATTTTTTAAAAAACTTACCACAGGGTGAAGAAATATTTTTTTGGGATGGCCTTAAATCTGATATTCAAAAGTTTGTGGCAGAATATTTGGTTTGCGAGAAAAATAAAGTTGAGACAATTAAGACCCCAAGTCTGCTACAACCTTTACCCATTCCAAGTCAACATTGGGAGGAGGTTTCAATGGATTTTATCACATGTTCACCTAAGTCCAAAGGAAAGAGTGTCATCATGGTGGTAGTTGATAGACTTACAAAGTATGCACACTTTTGTGCATTATCTCATTCATTTAAAGCAAGTACAATTGCTACTGCATTTATGGAAACAATTCAAAAGCTACATGGAAACCCAAAGATTATTGTTAACGACATAGATCCCATTTTCATTGGAAATTTTTGGACGAAATTATTTTCTTGTTTTGGTACTCAACTAGCCCATAGCTCATCTTATCATCCTCAATCTGATGGGCAAACTGAGATATTGAACAAATGTTTGGAAGGATATATTCGTTGTTTTGTATCTAATAAACAAACACAACGGGTCAAATGGTTACCTCTAGTTGAATGGTGGTATAACACTTCCTTCCATACTGTAGCAAAAATGACCCTATTTATGGCACTTTATGGATATCATCCATCGTCCATCAAATCATCTTTAAGAGAAAATTTTAAGGTTCAATCAGTGGAAGATCAAATCAAGCATCAACAACAAGTTCTTCAACTCTTAAAGGATAACTAAATTTGGCACAAAATCGAATGAAACAACAGGTAGATCAACATCACAGTGAGAGAAGTTTTGATGTATGAGATTGGGTATTTTTATGGCTACGACCATACAAACAAATGTCCCTCAAGAAAGCTAAGAAGGATAATAAATTATCACCAAAGTACTATGGTCCTTACAAGGTGTTGCAAAATATTGGTACTATGGCATACAAATTGGAACTTCCTGCTTCTTCTCGAGTTCACCCAATTTTCCATGTTTCATGCTTAAAGAAGGTTATAGGTGAGAAACTTCTAGTTGAAACAATATTTCCAGAATTTGATGAGGAAGGAAATTGGAACCTGAAGCAGTCATGGAAACAAGAACTTGATAACTATGAAATCGATCAATTTCAGAGTTTCTCATCAAGTGGAAGAACTTACCCAATGAAGATTCCACATGGGAGGATTAGAATTTTATACAGAAGCATCCGGAGCTACTCAAGCATTGAGGACAACACTTTTTGGAAGGAGAGGGGCATGTTAGGTCCCTATATTACTAGTGTAGTCCCAAATTGTTGTTAGTGTATCCCCCTTATTGTTTTTGTTGTACCCATGTAGTACTCATATTGTTATTATTGTGCCCCATAAAACCCCACTAGTGTTATTGTTGTGCCCTTACATTATTATTGTTAGGTTGGCTAGGATTATATTGTGACCCCATGGACTCCTATATATAGAAAGGAGGTTTTGTCATTTGAATCATCCAAAAATTGTTCATCTATGTAATATAAAGGAGGTTTCCCCCTTGAAGTGGCTGATTTCTAAGTCATTGATCTCTCTTTTCTTCTATTTTTGGAGTTAGTTTCATAACAGGGCAAGCAATCCTTCGTCGCCCATATGAATGAGTGAGTGACTTCGTCCCCGGTGGGACTAGGCATGAAGATATTGGTCGATGTGGGTATTTTTTTTATAGACATGATGGGTTAGGGAGCCATCACGAAGGTGAGAAACAAGGACATCAAGGAAGTGAAGGAAATTATTAAATTCAATTTCCATGGTTAATTGAATGCATGGAGAGATACTATTAAGATGGGTAAGAAAGGCATTGAGATTTGGAAGGCCATGTTACCGTATAAAAGAAGTGTCATTGAAAAACCTATACCAAAACTTTGGCTTGTGATGCCAAGAGTTAAGGGTTAGGGTTTTAAAGTGCTCCGTGTAAATGTTAACTACAACAATAGATAAGGAGGAAACCATAGTTGTGCCTTCGATTTTCTCATAGATAGTGAATTTGAAAGAAAAGAAAGTGGAAGAGAGGAAAATCTGAATGAGATTAAGGATTTCTAAGTCTACAATATTGGAGATAAGAATAATGGCGTTAGGAATAGGAATTTTATTGAACAAGGAAACAACATCAAAACTGACTAAGATGTCTTATTCATCAACTTGGAGGTTCTTAGTTTGAAGAATGAAATCAACCAAAACTTTGATATAAAAGGAGGAGAGGCCCCAGAAATTGTTGGATTATTTTGGCCAAATATCTACCAAGGGCATGGGTGGGAGCCCTAATTGAACTAAAAATTGGTGTAAGGGGAACTCCATGCTTGTGAATTTTAGGTTGACCAAAAATTTTGGGGGTTTAGGGGGTAGTTAATACTATTGCTACGTAAGAGATTTTGTTAATGTTTATAATTATTACATCACAATTGTTTTTGTAGGTGAATCATTTAATAAAAACACCTAATATTCTGATTACTTTAAAAATACAAGGATTAGTGAAACACATGATGGTTATTGGACTCCTCTTAACCTACATTGGAGGGAAGAGAATTACATTATTCAATGTTCAAGTCATCTTTCATTTGATGAACTTTCCCCTCATGTTTGTAGTCTCGTAGTAGAGTTGATTGACATCCTTTAGTTTGATAATGAAGAGTAAGAATATTTTCTTAGATCAATAACTAGGTTCCTAAACACATTGCACTCTACTTCCAAAACATCTAAATTCTATCTTTGTAAGACCAAGAGATTCATAATTGTAAGATTCTTTGTAGCACATTGATTTTCATTCTTATGGACCTTAGAGGTCAATGGAATGAAGGAGGTTAAGATTGCATTGAATAGACACTTTTTGCCTTCAAAAAGTTATTTGAATCCATTGGATGTCCTCATGATCCATAATTGATGAACTCATAACAAAAATAGTCGAGGGTGGAAGAGTTAAATTAGAACCAAAATGACTAGAACTAATTCCAGTACACAAAGAAGATTCTAAACTCCATAGTTCTAGAATCAAAATCACTAATACATTGGACTTCTAGAGATTATAAAACCCTAAACCGAGGATTCCTATAGACCCAAACCAAAGTGCAACTAGAATGGTATATTTTATACCTTTAAACCCAACACACAATGTAACAAAATTTGATTTCTAATGATATAGAGAGATCCAAATGAATGGAAGCAACAAAATAAAGGAATAGATGCAATAGATGAATAAAGGAAGAGAAAAACATTGCATGAAATTTTTTTTCTTATTTGGAATAAAAACCCAAAAACCAAATTTTCATTATTGAAATCAAAATGTGATCTAACGACCAAAGAATTCTAGAAATTATCCATTGGAAAACACCCAAAAGTTATGATCCATGAACGAAATTCCCTATGCATGAGGCAAAAAATAAAAGGAATTTCTTACCATGTGGATTTGAGTCTAATTCAAAATCCCACAACCCCATCAAAACCCAACCCAAGTCTACTCCATTGTCTCACTTTGCCAACGAGAAGTCCTAGAGAGGCATTCAAAGGATAGGGAGGTGATAAAATTTCACATCCAATTAAAATGGTGTCATCTCTTGACATATCCCCTCCCCACACTTGAAAACTAACATGAGAGATATTGGAACATGTGTTGTTTAATGAAAACGTGACGTGTCTTAAATTCAATTATATTAAAAACTCAGGGGGTTTAACAAAGAAAACACCCCTTCCTACACCCCGCCCCCCAATAATTTTCCATGACCCCTTGCATGAGAGAGACGACTTCAATGGCCAAAAAATTAGCCTAACAATTATGATCTCTCAAACCCTACTCATAGCTTTAATCTCCTTGTTGATAAATAAAATGATTGAGGCTCGCTTATTATCTATCAAAGTTGGGTCATAACAATTAATTTTATAATGACACTTGTGTATCTTTTTGCAATCAATTTTTTTATGTTGAACTCCTTTATGACAAGGATACCTTGAAGTAGATCATAAGACTCACCTTAGTTACTTGTGTGTTCCTCATCCTTGAACAAAAGTTACTTTTGTTTTCGCTCTAGATCTAACATAATTTCTCCTACACCTACCACCCCCAAATTTTTTTTAGATGCTCCATCAAAGGAAATAATATATTTTTGTTGTATTCCTCAATTTTGGAAATTATTCTTACTTATTTAAATCTACCATGAAGTGTTGATATTTGGTTTGTAATTAGTTGTATGAGTGATCTAGGTCAAAAGAGGAAATTTATAGATCCAAGCTTCCTCACACTAATCCAATGGTTATTAAACCAACTTCTATTTATTCCTTGAGTTGATACACCAACAAAAGTCTCCTATGAATTTGGGTGTATCAAATTCCTTGTTGAAAATAGTCCTATTACAAGCTAGCCAATCTTCCCACAAAGAAAATGTTTTTTTTTACAAAGTCGGTTGCTATATTATATTCGAAAAAAGGAAGGAAATATTTCCTTGTTACAATCTGATGCTGCTAAGGACAAACAAGGAGGGATGCAAACACAAAATTCCGACCCTCCATCATGTCGACTGTTCAAACGATACTGCATTACAGATTCAGGATAGATTCTAACAAACTGTGAAAGCATGAAAGTGAATTTAAAAGACATATGCATAAAAGAGAGAGGAGGAATGAGGATTAGTCAATGCTAATTGGCCGTCCGGTTGATGCATTAGTGTTATCATCAGGACCGACATTTCTTACAATGTTTGAGCTGGAGCTTGGAGCAGAATGTTTGTCTAAAAAATATTTCAGGATCTGAAGAGATTCTTCCACATGTGAACAATGATTGGTGAGCTCTAGGAGTTGATTCTGAAAAGACTAAGCCCGATGCTAAAGGAGGGCCATATCTACTTTTTGTTTTTCTTCCAGGATCCTCTGCTATGCTCGGATCTGCTCCATTTTAGACTACAGATCAACACAATGGAAGTAGTTTTCCTTGCACGCCATGTTGTCCATGAACTATGCTGGGGTAGTTGAAACAACTGTTGGGGAAGAATAGGTCCAGTTAGGAAGCGCAAGGGGGCAGAGGATTTAAACTTGCAGGTTCGTGGGCAGATGAAGCGAATAGGGGGCATGTAGAGAATGACTAACAGAAGTAAGGGGGTAAAGAAAGACGGGTCTGAGGGCAATGAAGACTGCGGGGAGGATGGAAATCTGAACAGGGAAACGTGTGGTGTATTCGACGACGCACTACAACACAGGGAGAAGATAGAGCTGAAGGGAGCGATCATATAGATGATGAGGCGAAGCAAGGATGTGGGGAAAATAAATAGAGTGAGCTGAGAGGAGGAAGGGATCGAGGCGAGGAAAACGAGAGGATAAGGTCACAGGAGGGGAGATTTTGAAAGGATGAGTGAATCTATTATGTTCATAAATATTCTCGTAGAGTATCCAACAAGAAAGATATGGTGGAAGTAATAAAATCATGGCAGGGGAGAAAGAGTTAGGCCATCTTGACTGTACATTTTATCGGCTGGTCTACTGCAGGCTTTGTTAGCCAAATTATCCGCAAGCTTATTGTTGGCTTTGAGGATGTGGTGAAAGGAGATATCCTCGATGTCTTTGATCAATATGCGACATATTATGATGATCCTATGAAGAGCTATGTTTTTGGTTTGAGAGTCTTTTAACATCATGCTTATGACAATAACAGAGTCCCCAAACACCATTGCATTTGTCAAGTTGTAGCTCTTTATCAGTTAGAGATCTCTATGAAGAGCGTAGGCCTTAGCTTTATTATTAGACAAAGAGCTGAGACCCCATTCGAAGGAGATCGACACGCTGCCATTTTCATCCCTTATGAGTCCTCCAGCCCCAGCAATGCCCAAATTCAACTTTTAAGCTCCATCAAAGAAGAGGGTTGGTTTTTTGCAGCTATCGAGCCATTCGATAAACTCTTTTCCTTGAGTATTATCTTCCAATTTTATTTTTGAGGAGTTTGAATTATTGGGGATTTGAAATGGCCAGGATTGCCCAAAACTCGCCCCAGAAAGGTTCTTTATTTAGCTTGAAGATCGTTGAATTTGATATTACCAGTGCTTTTTGAGAGAATGGTCTCAATGGTGAGACTCCATGTCTTGTTGCGAACTTTCCTTGGGCATGGTTTTTTATTTTTGAAAATAATCTTATTCCTTGCCAGCCAGATGTTCCAGAGAAGCACATAAGGAAGGGTGTCCCAAACACTTTTAGCTATGTTCTTGCTCTTTTTTCCCCAAGGATATCCTTTTTTCCATTTTTTTTATCAAGTCTGAAATAGAGTTGTTGGAGTCTAAATCAATCTGAGAGAAGGTAGTGAGATCATTCTAGCACTGCTTTGAAAAATGACATCTCACAAAGAGATGAAATACAGTCTCTTCATCGCATTGACAGTTGGGGCATCTAGATGGGCCATAAATACCTCTTTTTTATTTTTATTTTATGAAGTTAAGATTTTACCTTTGAGGGAGGCCACATAATTTTTTTTAATCTTTGGAATGGCTTCTTATTTCCAAATGAGCTTCCATATGATCCATTGAGGATATGGGAACTGATCTTTTAGAAGTTGACCATATGCTGCTTTGATAGAAAAAGAGGACCCAGAGGGATCCCATCGAAGACTGTCTTTGTTGCCTTTCACCAAAGGAGCTGCTCCATGAAGCATTAGTTTAAGGTTTATTAGATCGACCTCAAGATGAGGGGGGATGAGGGGAAAATCCCAACCAATCTAGGCATTTGAATGCTCGTCCCACCTGGAAATCTGAGCTAAGGTGATTATATCAAGATTCCAGAGGTAATTTTGAATTTTATGGGTGCTTTGGCTGTCATTGAGGGGAGTTTGCCCCATAATTTGATCATTCCAAATGTTTGTATTGCTTCCATCTTAAGGAACTTTGGAGATATTTATGTTGATAAAAGGAATGACTTTCTTGCATAAAGCCTAGATTCTAGAACAAGGCCTGCTTGGGATATCTTGTTCAAGAAGATTTTTCCTGGGTGAGTGGAGATATTTGGAATCCAAAACTTGTTTCCACCATGAGTGATGTCCACTAATAAGTCATCACACTATTTTTCCCCCAAATGCATTGTTCAAGAGTTTTGGGTTGCGAATAACGAGCCCACCATTTTCATGATTTTGAGTAATATGCCTCCATTGAAATAAGTTGTATTTCTTCTTCTCATTTTTCCTTCCTTGCCATAGAAATTGTCTTAAAACTGCTTCAATTTTTTGATGTATGTTGGTAGGAGCATTGAGCAAGGTGAAGTGATACAAAGGCAGGGAAGAGAGGACAGATTTTAGGAGGATTAAGCGCCCATCCATGTCGAGCAGGAGGATCCCCACTGCTGCACTCTTTTTTTCATTTTGTCAATTGTGATGTTCCATACCTCAGACTTCAAAGGTACAGCACTGACTGGCATCCCAAGGTAATTGAAATGGGTCCAGTTCAATTTGTAGGATACTCCAAATATTTGTGCAATGCTTTGGATAGTGTGATTTGCAGTGTTCCATCTATAAATACAACTTTTGTGATAGTTTTTTAGCCCTCCTGAGCAAAGCATAAATTTTTCCATAATAGATTTGAATCTCTGAGCGATAATGCAGGTGGCTCCACCCATCAAAAGGGTGTCATCTGCAAATTGAGAGTGGTTCATATTCTTGACTCCATTACTGAATTTGATTCCAGTGATAAGACCAACTTTGCACTTGTGATCTAAGGCCCGGTTGAAGGATTCAACCATAAAAATAAAGAGGAAGGGAGAGAGGGGGCATCCTTGTCTGAGACCTCAGGAAGATTGAAAGAATATTTTTGGCCTTCTGTTGACTAAGGGAGAGATCCAAGGGTTGCAAATACATGCATTGATGAGAGAGATGAAGTCATTTTCAAAACCCATTTTTTGAAGGATAGAGAGGAGAAAGGAATGTCTCACCCTATCGAAGGCATTGGCAAGGTCGAGCTTCAGGATGAAACATTTCTCTGATCGCATCACACTCGAGTGAATGGCTTCTTGAACAAGGAGTATGGAGTCAAAAATTTGTCTTCGGGAGATGAATCCCCCTTGATTTTCAGAGATGAGGTTGGGGAGGTGGGGTTTGAGGCGAGTGGAAAGAATTTTATTGATGATTTTGTAAGAGGAGTTGCAGAGGGAGATGGTTTTGAACCTGGAAAATGAGGAGGGGAAATTTTCTTTGGGTATAAGGGCGAGAAAGGTGGAGTTTGTAAAGCCCCCAATCTTCTTCTTCCTTTGAGCCAACTGAATAATTTTAGTTAAATCCTTTTTAATTAAATCCCAATAGGTCCGGAAAAAGCTGATGGGGAAGCCATCCGGGCCTGGAGACTTATCTGGATGCAAAGTCCAAATAGCGTTGAGAATTTCATCTTCCTCTATGTCCTTTTTAAGGGAGATGTTTATCTCCTCCTTGATTAGCTTTGACAAATGATTTAAGAGGTCTGAATAATCCTCAGGCATAGCAGATTAAGTAAGCAAGTTTTTATAGTGATTGAAAGAAACACCCTTTATACATTCCTGATCTATCTTAATTGTTCCTTCATTATCTATTATGGATGTGATGTTATTTCTTGTCCTTCTAATAGTAGCTTATTTGTGGAAGAAAGAAGTATTTTTGTCACCAGCCTGGAGCCAAAGGTTTCTAGATTTTATCCTCCACTTCTCCTCTTCTTTCCTATTAACTTTATACAAATTCCAATAAAGATCTTTCTCCTTATCTAAATTTTCTTGATTCACTCCATGTATATCAATTTCATTATGAATTGCTTCCAGCTTTGCTTTGATTTTTGTTCTGGCTTTGTCAGGTTCCTTGTAGTGGAGTTTGGCCCAATATTTAAGAGCCAATCAAACATTCTTCAATTTTGATTCCCAAATATGCAAAGGGGAGCCCTCTACATGCTGTAGCCAAGTATGATGCACGATCTGTCTAGCTTCAAGAATTTCACCCCAGAGGGTGTTGTATTTAAAGGGAAGAGGACCAAGGGAGGACTGATCACCGAGAGAGAGGGTGACTGGGTAATCATAAGAGGTTGAGGCAGAATGGATACAAGAAGAGGCAACAGAGTAGGATGAAATAAGAGGAACATCTACTATAAAATAATCAAGTCGTTCCAGTATGTTTCCCACTCCAATTCTGCGATTACTCCAGGTGAATTTACGATTTTTTGGGATGACGTCAACCAAATCGTGATCTTGGATGATGATTTCAAGATGGTCTCTAGATGGATCCGAATTGAAGCAACCACCTCTTTTTTCATTGGCATGCAAGATCAAGTTAAGATCCCTACTAATCATGATATTTTTGTTGTCCTCATTTTCTATATCTGTTTTCATTGTGCTCTAACAAATCTCTTTGTCCCTGTAGTGATTAGGCCCATATATTATACACGATGATCTCAATGTTCTCTTTAGTGCTTTGAAGGTTTACTTTGATCTAGTTTTGAGTTTTGATAGCTCCTTTTTTCTCTCAAGCATTCTGATTCACCCTATTCCTCCTGAGGCACCGATGGATTCCATGTGAGTGCCTGTATAGTTCTTCATTCTTCTTATGATGTTTTCCATATCTTGGTCTCCTTGCTTAGTTTCTTGAAGGAGAATGATGTCAGGTTTTTCTTTATTCATAAGGGCTTTTAGAGATAAGGTTTTTGAGGGGTGCCCTAAACCCATGCAGTTCCAAGAAAGGGATTTCATTATTACAGGAATGCAGGTTGAGGACCTGTTTTCCCTCCTTGTTCATTCTGACTCGATTCTTTGTTATTTTTCCCTAGAATAAAGGATTCTATAGGGTGCTGAATTCCAAGGGTTGTTTTTTTGGGCTGCTTCATCTCTATGGTGGTTGGAAGACTTCCTTCCACGGCCAATTTTTTAAAGAATTTCCAAGGTGACCCTGTGTTCTTTTGTTGTGTTTCTTGTGATCTAGGCTGAAGAAGGTTCTGAGGAGGAGGTGGGAGGGCAAGATTTGGAAGGGGAGAATTGAGGAGAGGAAGCAAGTAGATGGGAGGGGATGGAGATTTGAGGAGGGTCCTCTTCAGAGAGGGCAAGGGAGCTGAAGGGATTGGGCGAGGTAAGGGAGGAGAAGGGATTGGGGGAGGCAAGGGAGGGGATGGAGGGAGGATCAAGGGGGGGATCAGTGGGTTGCTGAGGGGAAGGGGAGGGGCAGAGTGGGTGGATTGCGCTGAAGGATTTCTAGTGTTTCTAGGTTTTGGAGCAGTCTTTTTTTTTTTTAGTTTCCCATTGGGTTTCTGGATCAAGATTTTCTATGTCAATGGCTTTGGAACAGCTATTAGCAAAATGACCGTATTCATGACATACCTTGCGCTTGAAAGGAATTTTTTCATAGTCTAGTTGTTGTATGTGGGTCCAATTTTTGACCTTAAGTTTGATCGCCTCAGGAAGCCCTTTTCCCAGATCCACTTCAACACAGATCCTGGTGCAAGCTTGCATGTTGTCCTTCGGCTCGCTTCGATCAATGAATTTTCCTATTCCGTTTCCGATTACTCGAACAGAATCATCGCCCCAACAGTGCAAGGGAAGATGGGGGAGGCGGACCCAAACTAGAAAAACATTAGGCACGTCGAATTCAGGATCAAAGTCTGGAGTCCATTTGTTGAGGTAGATCCCTCTGGTGTCCATGAAATATGGTCCATTCCTAAATATCAAATCCTTGTCTTCTTTGTTTCAAAATGGAATGTGAAATAGCCACTGTCACAGAATCTGATTGAAATTTTTCCATTGATCTTGTCCGCTCAGTTGCGCTTGACCAATTTTTGAATTGTTTTCAGTGAGAGCCATAGGCCAGTGAACTGCCCGATAAGACCTTTCTCAGCAAGAGAGAGAGTAGCCATTCATGGGATAGCCGGAGGTAGAGAGACTTCCTAAATTCCTTCAAGTTTCTTGACAAAATTTGAGATTGCTGGTCTTGGGCGTGGATGATTTAAGGAACTGATCAATGCCAAGAAAGCTTGGGCATGATCAGGCAAAGAGGTCGCCTCCAAGATGGCCTACGGAGAGGCCATGCGCCCTGGATTGGGCAGCAGTAGAAGGGAGGAGCGCGCCTGGGCCGACGTTTGCTAGGTCATAGCCGTGGCACCTGCAGAGCGATCGATGAAAAAAAAAATTCCCACAAAGAAATTTTGGAAGAGTGGTCCATAATCATTTTAAGGATTTTTTTAAAGACCCTCTACAATTTTTGCTGCAAAATATGAACATGTCTCTCCATGACCCAAGATCGTGTAAGAAATCACTGAGACCAACAAAAATTATCTGACCATTCATAGTTGGGGAAGCTACAATTGAAGAATAGATGATGTATTGGTTCCTCTGCAAAGAAGCATAAGGCACACCTTGAAGGGCCTTGAAGTCTTTCTTTTTGAAGATTTTCTACTATTGAAATTTTTCCATGGATATGATCTAGCAAAAAATATTTATTTTGGAGCCCTTCAATATGTTATATATTATCCCAACTAGGAGATTACTAGGGAAGGGGAAGGGCAAGGAGTTCATGAATATAGTTGTCCTTCACTATATACTTTGAAGCACCTCTCCCTTTTGATCCCAAGCACTTAGTTCCCATATAGTGCATCCCTTGAGATAAACTAAAATAATCGAAGCTAGGGAGATAAGGTGAGAAAAAAGTGATCCAAGCAACCAACAAATCCAAGAAATGGAGTGCTCAAAACATAGTGAAATATAAAAAACAATATTCAGGTTCTTGTTTTTAATCCATGTCTTCAACAACAACAAGAATCTATTTTATTATAGAGGTTGATTTCCCATAATTTTTTTTTGCTAAAATTTAATCCCTTGCCATTGTTGGGAATCCAGGTTAGCTTAAAATACATTAAGAGGACTACAACTTTGAGAGGCTTCCACATGTAAGAATATTTATGATTATTCGATGGGATTTCTATGCATCTCTTGCAATTTCCAGTAAATTAATTTTTCTGCAATATTTTCTTTCACCAATCAAATATGTATATGACTATTCTTCAAGTTACTTAACCACATAATGCTAAGTTCATAAGAGAAGGGTCTTTGATCCCTATTTCCCTTGGAAATTTGACCATTTTCCAATTTAAGAGATGGAACCTGTTGTTGTTTGATTCCCTCCCTACAAAATAATTTGTTTGGTTTCTTGAGCCATTTGTTGCTAAATGCCCACTAGGGCTAGCATAGTCAAGCACTAGAACATTTAGAGGGATATAAGAATTAAATTTTTGAAGTGACTTTGCCTATGGGATTCAACCATTGACTTTTTCTAAAGACTGAAAAGGGCTGAGTTCTGTAAATCTCATTTGCGAGCATGAATCAGTCAGTTTTTCTGTCTCCAAAACAGAGGTATAGCTGTAGATTATTTATTTCCTTGTCAGGTTAACTAGTTTGGTTCCCAGATTTTTTTCACTTAGATTCTACTTAATAATAAAACCCTCCAACATCCAGAATACTAGTTTTCCTGCATTGGATTTTTTCGGGGACAGTTGCCAAGAAAATACTTGTGTGTCACTTTGTCATTGTGCATGTATTCAGTTTAGATCTGTATGGTTAGGCTGTTGATGTATTTACTTTGATGTTTAAGGTAAGTGGGAGAAGTAAATCTGAAAATTAACAGTAGGGTTTCTGTTCGATATGTTCAGAATTTTTCACATGGTACCAGAGAAATTGCAGATCTAGCATGGATCTCCAACAAGAAGACTGAAGAATCTATGTTGCAGAAAGCAGAAGCAACAACAGAAAATTGGACCAGAGAAGGCAGCGTAGCAGTAGAAGGAAGCAGAGCCAAGTAGAGGCCAGGGTGACGCAGTCTCCACACAGATCCACACCGGCCCACGCACTTACTGCGCAGAGGCAGCACAGAAGCTACGCTGAGACTATCTGCTCACACAGAGGCTAGCCAGGGTGACGAAGTCCAGAAGCTGAGTGTTGTTCAAAGTGTCGAAAGTTGAGCTGCAGAGCTTCAACATTTGTTGGTGGGGTGAAAATTCTGTCGGTATAGAATTTAGCCTAAGCTAAGTTGACGAAGAGTGGGAGGAGAACAACTTCTCATAACATTTCCTACCAAAGAAGTCCGAAGATCGATCAAAGTGTTGAGCCCCAAGATTGTGCTTTCTTTCACCTTACTTCACCTCATTTTCCTTTGTCCATTGTTATCCCAGACCCAATTGATCAATGAAATTAGTTAAAATTACTTTTAGAATTATTAACATGGCTAACTTGCTAAGTTTTGTGATTTTTGTCATTGTAATGCATTTTGATCGGAACTAGCTGCAGAATGCAGACATTCCGTAGCTTTCAATCGGCACTCCGCAAATGCCTTCACGTTCAGGGACCTGTGTCCTAGAAAAACCACATATGGGTATATTCCACGTCATGTCCACATCATTCGTTTCTCACCATGAAGGAAGAACCGAATTCTGGACGTGGTTTTGGTACGTGGGAACTCATTTAAGGAAGCAGACTTCTAATAGGACTGTCTTAGTCCAGATGTCCTTTTTCTCTTTACGTTTCCACCTTCAGAGTCCTAATGTGATTTTGATAAGGAAAGACAAGGATCCATGTATTGTTGCAAGTTCTGTTATGTAAATTTGTTATAAAAACACTTGGGAAACCGAGAGATTGGCTAGATTTTGCTTAGATTTTATGCTATATTTCTGAAGGCCGAGACTACTCTGTTTCAATTTATTTTTCCTTTAATGAAGAAGACAACATTTCTTTGAACGCGTTGAGTTGATTTGGAGTTAGATTCCGTCTGGTGGTAGAGGGCCCCTGCCTCCTGCACGGCTTTACTTTCGTAATTTAGATAAGTATCTTAGTTGTTTTTATGTTTTTGAAGTTTGAGTTCGTAGTTAATTTCATTAGCCACTATAGTTATACTTGTTCTAAGCACTCTTCCAAAAGAAGAAACTCTTCCAAAAGATCATGATAATGAATGGGAAATGGCTATAGTGTTGTAGGATTTAATTGTAATTTCTTTTGTTCACTATCACAATTGAACTTATACTAAGCAAACTCTTCCAAAAAATCCTTATGATGTCTAAGGCATGACTGTGATACTGAACGTTTCAGTTGTTTGTTTGCACTAAGTAGCATAGCTGATCTTACTCTTAAAACGCCTTTCCAAAATACCATAATGATGGGTAGGAGATAGCTGTGATGTCTTAGTTTTTAAATTGCTTTCAGTCTTTATGTTTGCATTTGCACTGAATTGTACAGTCAGGATTGTTCTAAGAAGCTCTTCCAAAATACCAATCATGATGGACAAAACAGGCTGTAGAATCCCATATATTAATGCATGATAACTTAGTTAGGGTACTCCGGAGTCAAATTGCATTCAATTCATGCTCTGTTATTTTGTTTTAAGTTTGATAATGGCTTGTTAGTTCAACACTGTTTTAGACTAGTGACATCTTAAGTTCAGTTTTAGCTTAACTCATTGCATTTTCACTCCACAATTAGTTGTCATCCACTGCATATTAGATTACATTAGTTGTTAAACTTAACAATACGGCCTTCATTATTTACAAAACCTCTTCTTGTTCCAAATTTATAATTGATTCATAACCATATGAATAGAAGACAATATCATTTCAAGGCCTGAAGTACTTTTGCAACTTCTTTACCACTTCATAAACAAAGCCTTTTCTCAAAAGACTACTTTAAAAAGAAATCTATAACTCTTGAGTAAGGTTTAGTAATGTTAAACTAAGTTGCAGAACAGAGTTAGGAACTAGTCTTAGAGTAGAGATCTTATGATGGTACCAATTTTTTCCTCCAAATATGTTTTCACAAATATTTAATCATGGATAAAATGTTGCATCATTATAAGCTGGTTTTTTAATTGTTTAGTTAGGAGAATTTGTAAACTTAGCTGACCATTTCTCAAGCTCTCCCAAAATACCTTTGATGAAAGAATTGGACAAGTTAAGTTTATGTTTTGATTCATTTTCTTGAAGTCATTATCAAGCTTTGTATTCTGCTTAGTCATAGTTTAGGTTTGATTCTGTTTCAGTATTTTCATTTGCATTTGTCATTTGTCATCAACCAATTAGGCTTCACTCTGTTTTTAACCAGTAGCTTCTTTCCACTAGCTTTTTAGTCATTTTCCTTGTGAACATAAAAACCACCAAAAGACCAAAAACATCATAAATCATCACAAAAAACCAAAAACATCATAAAACAATAAACACAACGCATTAAGAGACAAACACCTAGGCACATACAGTGCACTTCACTTCAGCAGTTTACCAACCCTGGTTGACAATTAAATGAACTCAATTTAGGAGACTAGGTTGAGACCAAACATTTTGGCGCCGTTGCCGGGGAAGTGAAAACTAGGTAACCTTTGTTTCTTAACTCCCAAAAACAATTATATGCGTAGAGAGAGAGATTCAAGGGGTAGATTTATAAGCAGCAGAAGCAGAAGTTTGATTCCTAGAACACCACTTGTTTCACCTAGACCCAGAGCTAGTACACCTTCAACTCAGACCCACATTCCATCCATTACTGATCCTGTACTTCTAGAGGACCTAAGGTCAGATATTCCATTAGAAAGACCTTACACTTCATGCACTGAATCTGTCTTAGAAGAAAATCCAAGGACTCCTGTTAAGGACACAAACTTTCCTACTACTACAGAGGAACTAACCATGGCAGAAGAAGGAGGAGGAGGAGTCTTGAGAACACACATTATTTGGAGGAGGTAGAGGTAGAGGTAGAGGAGAAGGAGGTAGAGGTGCAGATGGAGGAAGAGGTAGAAGAGAAATAGGAAGCTCTTTTGGGTTCCCTATAATTGATGAAGAAACCAATACAACCATGAAAAACATTTCACCCTCTGTCCTTCCAAACTTCTATGGACTTAAAACTGAAGATCCTGAAACCTTATTATTTGAATTTGAAGTTCTGTGTAGAACTTATGACTACTTACAAGATGCTCAAAAACTGAAATTATTCCCTTCAACCTTGAAAGGAGCAGCATTGAAGTGGTTTATGAGTTTGATCAACAGTTCTATTAGGACATGGGAAGACATGAAACAAGCATTTCTAGAGAGGTATCTGGATTATTGTATGCCGATCAATCATAAGGAAGAAGTGTTTAAGATGTTACAAAAAGAAGATGAAAACTTGGAAGATTTGTTGGAGAGATTTCATTACAACATCAAAAGAGCAAAAATGGAAAATCTAGATCAAGACACCCTAAAAGCTCTTTTGTTGAAAACAATTAGGGATGAATGGTTGGATATCCTTAACATGATGGGAAAATGGGATATATCACAGCTCACATTACCTGAAATATCTGAGTTATGTATCAACCTTTCAAGAGGGAAATCTAAAACTATAAAAGGTCCAAGAGATCCTGCTCTTGCAAGGGCAAGTAAGTCTGCTTCTGGGATAGTAAGTAGATCAGAAATAGGACACATGCTTGATGATTTCAAATCTGACATCTTAGGGAGTCTTAGTGAACAAATAGACACCCTTAAGATACAAAACAAGCAAAAAGCTGAATCTGATGCCTTGGCAATCTTTTGTCCCAAATGTAGAAAGAAACATGCCCTGAGAGAGTGTCCTTTGGATGTAAAAGTTGTAGAGACCTGTGTCATTTGTTCTGAAAAACATGAGACCAAGAATTTTCCTTCTCTTCCTGGTCTCAAAGATGTCTTTCAGGAGGAAACTCCTACAGATTCCACAGAGTCTCTCAATTTTGTATCTAGAAGGCCTTGGCAGGGACCTCAAACACAAGGATTCCATGATCAAATGTATAATCAACCTCCACCGTGGAATTCTTGGCAACAACCTTGGCCTCAATTTCAAAATCAATCTCCAGCTTGGGCACAAGGATCACAAAGTCCCTATGGAAGATACTCCCCATACTATCAGTATCCACCATCCTATCCACCATATCCACATTTTTATCCTCAAAATCCTCAACAAAATTTTCCTCAAAATCTTCAACAAAATTTTCAACAAAATCCTCAACAACATCATTAGAACCAACCACATCAAAATCAACCACTTTCATTACCATTCCCTCAAAAATCAAATCAATTGCCCGCTCAACCCATACCAAACCCCAATAATAAGAACCCTCAGAATACATACATGATAGAAGGCCAACAGTTTCCAACTTATTTAATTACTCCTCTAGACCTTAGTGATGTTCAACTTAGGTCTGGAAGGATACTTGAAAAGAGGAAACCTTATGTGATCATACAAGAACAAGATAATTCTGAGGAAGACTCCCTACGGGTGAATAAAAGTCTTGAGGAAGACACATCCTTTCAAGACCCACACATTGAAAAACTAAAACAAAAAGATCCAATAAATCCAACTCCTGTGTTAGAGCAACCATCCACATCTACTTCTATACCTCCCTTTCCGGAAAGATTAAAAATTGATAGAGGTGTAGAAAAACAAATCATGGTGCCTAATTATGATTTCTTAGATGAATTGAGAAATGTTTGCATTAAAATTCCATTATTGCAAGCCATCAAAGAAATCCCAATTTTATCCAAAACAATAAAGGAGTTGAGTATGAAAACAACAAGAAAAAGAATAAGAGAAACCAAGAAAATTCAACTAGTAGGACAAATAGCAGACATCATGATGGGAAATATTGCTATTCCAAAGTATCTTGACCCAGGAAATCCAGTTGTCAAAATCACATCAATGGAATTGAAATTCAAAACACACTCATTGATTTAGGAGCAGCAATAAATATCATGAGTAGACAAATCATGGACAAACTGAAACTTCCTAATCTTCTCTTTACACCCACACTATTACAATTAGCAGATAGATCTATGATTAGACCAGATGGGGTAATAGAAGACATTCCAGTGTCCCTAGACTCTTGGGAGTACCCTATGGATTTCATGATCCTAACTCCTAAGAATAATCTAGGAGGCCATCCTGTTATACAAGGAAGACCTTGGTTGGCTACAGCTGATGCTTTTATTAGTTGTAGGTCCGGTGATATGTATATTTCTGATGGTAGTTCAACTAAGAAATTCAATTTATATCCTCCAGCTAGGACAATTACAGATCTAGATGACACTCGATGGATAGAGGATGAAGAAGATTTACAACCACTCTTCACAATTTCAGAAATTAGTGAAGATAATCAAATTCTGAATACTCTAGAAAAATTTGAATCCTCTCCAGAACACAAACATGAATCATTTCAAGAGGGATCCAATATTGAGTTTTTGTCATCAAGACAAATGTCTCTTCATTCTATGGATAAATTTGGTAGCTCTACAAGTGAGATCTTTCCAGGCAAAACTTTGAATATAAATAAGAACCTAGAGAAATCTCAACAAGAAAAGTTAGTCAAAGTATTACAGAGGCACTCTTCTACATATGCATGGGAGTACACTAACATGAAAGGGATAAGCCCCAAGACTTGCACTCATCACATCTATATAGAGGAAAATTGCAAACCAATCAGACAACCTCAAAGACGGTTGAATCCACATCTCAGGGAGATTGTTAAAGAAGAATTGCAAAAATTGTTAAATGTCAACTTCATCTATCCCCTTTCAGATAGTCAGTGGGTTTCTCCTTTGGTAATTGTGTCAAAGAAAAATGGTAAATGGAGGGTCTGTGTTGACTACCGGAACTAAACAAAGCCACTCTTAAAGACCATTTTCCCTTACCTTTCATAGATCCAAGTGTTAGATACATTAGGCGGCAAAAAGTACTTCTCATTACAGATGGGTTTAGTGGTTACAACCAAATCCAAGTAGCACTTGAAGATCAAGACAAACCCACATTTACCTGTCCTTGGGGTACCTATGCTTACCGAGTATTTCCATTTGGATTATGCAATGCACCTGCAACATTCCAAAGGGCAGTATTAGGAATTTTTTCTGATCTAATACATGATTGTGTAGGGGTTTATATGGATGATTTTACAGTTTATGGTAATTCATTTGAAGAGGCATTAGAAAATTTGGAAAAAGTTCTTATAAGATGTAAAGAAACAAACCTTTCATTAAGCCATGAAAAATGCTTTATGATGTTTACCGAAGGTATTGTTTTGGGGCATCATATTTCAGGAGATGGGATTAAGGTTTGATGAGTCAAAAGTTGAAGTCATCTCTAACTTATCTATTCCAAGTTGTCAAAAAGATGTTATGAGTTTTCTAGGATTTACAGCCTATTATCGAAGATTTATATAAAACTTCACCAAGATAACATCTCCACTCTTCAAATTACTTACCAAAGACTGTGAATTCAAATGGAGTTCTGACTGCCAGTTAACCTTTGAGACCCTGAAACAAAAATTTCTGAAGCACCTATTTTAAGGGGACCTAACTGGAAGCTACCTTTTCATATTTCAACAGATGCCTCAGATACAGCTCTAGGAGCAGTATTGGGACAAAAGACTTGATTCCTTATGCCATCTATTATACTAGTAAAAATTTGACTCCTGCAGAGTTAAACTATACTGTAACTGAAAAAGAGTTTTTAGCTGTTGTTCATGCCATAAACAAATTCGGACACTATATAACAGGCTATGAAACTTTTGTTCACACTGATCATTCTGCAATTAGATACTTAATGAACAAATCAATTACTAATGGCAGAGTCATAAGATGGTTATTGCTCTTACAAGAATTCAACATTATCATTCTAGATAGGCCTGGAAAACAAAAAACAGTAGCTGATTTCCTATCTAGACTCCAAAATATCAAAGATGACACTCCTGTTGAAGATCAATTTCCTGATGAATATCTTTTTGCAATTTCTACTCAAACTCCATGGTTTGCTGATATTGATAATTATTTAGTTTCAGGGAAATTTCCTTCAATAATGAATGCAAGAGATAAAAGAAAAATCATTTATGACAGTGAAAAATATTCATGGGTTGCTAATGAGTTGTACAAGACAGGTCCAGATTTGATCATTAGGAGGTGTGTTCGTGAAGATGAGATGCTTGAGATTCTCAAAGCATGTCATGATGAACCTTATGGCAGACACTTTGCTGATAAGAGGACAGCCTATAAGATCCTTAATTTAGGATATTATTGGCCATCCTTGTTTAAATATGCTAAAGAGTATGTCAAAAGGTGTGACAGTTGCCAAAGGGTAGGGAAACCTTCTCCTTCAGGTGAGATGCCATTACAACCTTAGGTACATATTGAACCTTTTGAAAAATGGGCTTTGGATTTTGTAGGACCTATTAGTCCTCCATCAAGACAAAAGAGATATATATTAGTTTGCACCGATTATGTTACCAAATGGGTAGAGGCCAAGCCATTACTTTTTGCTAATGAAGCATCTGTAGTTACTTTTCTTTTTGAGGATATTTTTACTCGTTTTGGTGTCCCAAAGGAAATTGTTACAGATCAAGGAGCTCAATTTACATCAAGGCTAGTGGAGCAAATGATGGAGAGGTACAAAATCAAGCATAGAAAATCTACTCCTTATCATCCACAAGCAAATGGTCAAGTGGAATCTACTAACAAGGTCATTGAAGGAATCCTAACAAAGACTGTTCATTTACATAGAAGAGATTGGGTAGATAGGCTTCCTGAAGCCTTGTGGGCCTATAGAACTACATGGAGAAACACAACAAGCCATACTCCTTATGAACTTGTTTATGGAAAGCAAGTTTTGTTTCCCATAGAGTTCCAGATTCAAACTTTCAAAATGGCAGTTCAGCTAGGACTTGATTTAACGGAGGCACAAAAGCATAGATTGGAGCAGATTAATGAATTGGATGAAATCAGACAAGATGCAGTTCAGAAAACAAGTCTAGTTCAACAACAAAGGACTAGATGGCATGATAAGTACATCAAAGAGAAGAAATTCAAAGGTGACTGGTCTCTCTTGTTTGATTCAAAATTCAAGGATTTTCAAGGTAAATTTCAAACACATTGGTTTGGGCCATATGAAATTGTTGAAATTTTTGACAATGGAGCAGTAAAAATCAGGACAATAGATGAAGAAGAGGTCACTTTTCTTGTGAATGGTCATAGATTGAAGATGTATCACAAACCACTCTCAAGAGAAGAATTTTTCAAGAAGTTCCAAGAAAACAGTGATGTGAAGTTAATGAAGAAGAATCTTTCTTCTTCATCAACTTGATTGAATTTTCTGAAGCATTTCTTTGGAAAAAAAGAAAAAAGTATAAACATGAAAACCAATCATTGATTGGCATGTTTATACAGAAAAGATAGGGTGAAAATCAGAGTCTTTCTGACATTCTAACTTTTCCCATTTTGTTTTTGCAAGCAGTTGTTACAAAATCATAAGTTCAGATCCATTGTACTTATGATCCATCTCATTTCATTTCATTCCATTCACTTATCCATCCATACTCCATTTCATTCATTCATCCATACTTCACTTCATTCCATATATCATTCATCTCATTCCATACTTCATCCACCTCATTTCCATGTCAAAATTTAAAGTTTGATGTCTTGCTGCAAATGAATAACACATGTCATGGATTGCAGGCCATTTCTTATATTCTTCCACTCCATTTCATAAATTGAATCCATTCCATTTCATCATCCACTTCATACATATCATGTCTCATTATCCATCTTCATTCATGCCATATAAAATTTCACTTATATTCCAAACCACTCCATTCCATGATTAAAATGCTCTACAGGTACATTCTGCAGCTGATCAGACTTTCCGCAGCCAGACAGTCATTCCGCAGCTACAGATCCTGAAGACACTAATCAGCAGACATTTGAATTGCAACAAGATGATCCAGTATATCCATGAAAAAGAAGAATCAAGAAGGATTATGAAGACTCTTCCAAAGGAGAACAAAGAAGACAAAGACCACAAAAAGCAAATGAAAAGCAAAGGTAACAAGTTTTGATTATAATGGCATATCATAAACTTTAGCATAGTTTTAGTTATGAATCATTCGAAAAAGTTGTTTTGATTATTTTTATTGATCATGTCCAATATACCCTCCACAAACTTTGGATAAAAATATCTCATTTCAAATTCTATACCCGACCATCATTTAAGCGGTTGAAAAGGCTGAAGTGTTTGATTTCCTCACGTCACCCAGCCAAATCATTTAATGATGATTTTTATTTTATTTTATTTATTTTTTATTTTATTTTTTTATTTATTTTTATTTTTATTTTATTTTATTTTATTTTATTTATTTATTTATTTATTATTATTTTTTTCCGTTGTAAAAAAATCTCCGCAGTCTTTTCACTCATTAATTTGTTTTCTTCACCTCACTTCATTAACTCATTCCGTAACTACCTCCATCACTCCATTCCGTAGCCAGCCCTTCATCATTACATTCCGCAAAACAGAGATATCCCTATCACCGTGAGCAGAGGTATATCAATTTGAAATATCAAACCACTATCACCATGAGCAGAGATTGAAGCATTATCACCGTGAGCAGAGACTGAAGCACTGTCACCGTGAGCAGAGATTGAGGCATTATCACCGTAAACGCAGAGATATATCAGTGTGGAATTTGAAGCCATTATCACCATAAACACAGAGATATATCAGTGTGGAATTTGAAGCCATTATCACCGAGAAACAGAGGTATATCAGTGTGGAATTTGAAGCTATTGTCACTGTCAACCAGAGGTATATTAGTTTGAAGGTTGAAGTTATTGTTTCCGTGGGCAGAAAGAGTATTAATCTGAAGATTGAAGAAAGAATTATGGGCCTCATTGTAAGAACTGAACCAGTGGGTACAAAATACCTGGAAGGATACCCTCAAAGTAGAGAAATGTTGCAATAGGTAGGATGGCTACAATTTCTTGAGAAATTTAATGGCTTCCACAAATAAGTCACTAAAAAATTTTCAAGGTCATTTAAAGGAGCTGAGGTTGAAGTGGGAGATGTTAAATTCACTGTCACTGAGGTTTTCATTGCAGAAGCTACAAGATTGCTTAGAAATGGAGAGAGATGGTTTAAAAATAGAGAATTTCACAATGAATCATGGAAGCAAATCCTAAAATCACCAGGTAGGGATGTCACTGTGTTTAAGAAGGGAATTCCAAGTTCTGCATTGAAAAATAAATCGAGAAATATATTGCTTATTCTGCAAAAAATTATCACATGTGAAGGTAGATATGGCACATTTTATGTTTACCATATTAGACTGATAATGCATTTTCTGGAGGAAGAGTTAAACTTGCCCTATTTCTTGCTTCAAAGTTTGAAAAAGATGGCTTCTTGTGTTCAAAGAAGGGTCCAATTCTTAGAGACAACTCTATACCATCATGGCTTGGTTAAGATTTTAATTGAACACCATTTAGCCAAAACAAATGATACTTGGGATAATTTCTTGATAAGAAATCATTTTGAAGAGCCAAAAGAGCCCTCACCTGAACAACAGCCTACAAGGAGAAGCAAAAAATGGAGAGCCTCTAAAATTGAAATTGAAAAAACAGTACAGGAGAGTAGTGAATAAATAATCTCAGAGAAGTTGACTCAAATTAAGAGACAACTCAAGAAAGAGAGGGTAATCAGAAAATCTGCCACAGAAAAAGGAGAGGGATCATCCCAGCCAAGAAGAAGCCATAGACTCAGGGGGAAACTAAGGAAAACACAGATCAAACAAACAAGGGTGATAAATATAGAAGATGAGGAAACATCTATTGAAGAAGATGTTGAAGAAGATTTTAATGAAGAAACCCCTGAAATTGACCTTGCTCAGCAAGAAGTTTATGACTATGTTGAAACATTGGAAAGGAAAGCTTCAGAGAGTAGAGATAGAACCCCTAGTCCTCCACTGTCTGAAATAGATGTGTTAAGAAGGGATAGATATGAGCTGGAAATACTTAATAGACACATAAAAAATGAGAATGATATTCTAAAGGAACAAGTCAAACTCAAAACCAGTATAAACTCAACCTTATATCTACAAATGGACAAAGTGGAAAAGGCTAATTAAAAGTTGAAAAAGAGGAACAAGAAGCTAATCAGGGCACTTATCAACTTAAGGTTCAAACTTGTCATCAGAAAACCCAGAAGACCTTTAGCTTCCAGGCAAAGAAGAAGGAGAGGATTAGATGTTCTTGCAGAAGTCTCTGAGTTTATGGAATAAATTGCATGAGGACATGCAAAAAGACAGCAGTGGGGGTATGTTGAGCCCCAAGATTGTGCTTTCTTTCACCTTACTTCACCTCATTTTCCTTTGTCCATTGTTATCCCAGACCCAATTGATCAATGAAATTAGTTAAAATTACTTTTAGAATGATTAACATGGCTAACTTGCTAAGTTTTGTGATTTTTGTCATTGTAATGCATTTTGACAAGAACTAGCTGCAGAATGCAGACATTCCGTAGCTAACCGGAAATTCTGCAGCTGTCTTCACGTTCAGGCATGTTCCAGGTGTCCTCTCAAGAAAAACCACATATGGGTATATTCCACGTCATGTCCACATCATTCGTTGCTCACCATGAAGGAAGAACTGAATTCTGGACGTGGTTTTGGTACGTGGGAACTCATTTAAGGAAGCAGACTTCTAATAGGACTGTCTTAGTCCAGATGCCCTATTTCTCTTTACGTTGCCATCTTCAGAGTCCTAATGTGATTTTGATAAGGAAAGACAAGGATCCCTGTATTGTTGCAAGTTCTGTTATGTAAAATTGTTATAAAAACACTTGGGAAACCGAGAGATAGGCTAGATTTTGCTTAGATTTCAGGCTATATTTATGAAAACGAAGAATACTCTGTTTCAAGTTATTTCTACTTTAATGAAGAGGACAGCATTGCTTTGAACGCGTTGAGTTGAATTGGAGTTAGATTCCGTCTGGTGGTAGAGGGCCCCTGCCTCCTGCACGGCTTTACTTTCGTAATTTAGATAAGTATCTTAGTTGTTTTTACGTTTTTGAAGTTTGAGTTCGTAGTTAATTTCATTAGCCACTATAGTTATACTTGTTCTAAGAACTCTTCCAAAAGAAGAAACTCTTCCAAAATATCATGATAATGAATGGGAAATGGCTATAGTGTTGTAGGATTTAATTGTAATTTCTTTTGTTCACTATCACAGTTGAACTTATACTAAGCAAACTCTTCCAAAAAAATCCTTATGATGTCTAAGGCATGACTGTGATACTGAACGTTTCAGTTGTTTGTTTGCACTAAGTAGCATAGCTGATCTTACTCTTAAAACGCCCTTCCAAAATACCATAATGATGGGTAGGAGATAACTGTGATGTCTTAGTTTTTAAATTGCTTTCAGTCTTTATGTTTGCATTTGCACTAAATTGTACAGTCAGGATTGTTCTAAGAAGCTCTTCCAAAATACCAATCATGATGGACAAAATAGGCTGTAGAATCCCATAGATTAATGCATGATAACTTAGTTAGGGTACTCCGGAGTCAAATTGCATTCAATTCATGCTCTGTTATTTTGTTTTAAGTTTGATAATGGCTTGTTAGTTCAACACTGTTTTAGATTAGTGACATATTAAGTTCAGTTTTAGCTTAACTCATTGCATTTTCACTCCACAATTAGTTGTCATCCACTGCATATTAGATTACATTAGTTGTTAAACTTAACAATACGACCTTCATTATTTACAAAACCTCTTCTTGTTCCAAATCTATAATTGATTCATAACCATATGAACAGAAGACAATATCATTTCAAGGCCTGAAGTACTTTTGCAACTTCTTTACCACTTCATAAACAAAGCCTTTTCTCAAAAGACTACTTTAAAAAGAAATCTATAACTCTTGAGTAAGGATTAGTAATGTTAAACTAAGTTGCAGAATATAGTTAGGAACTAGTCTTAGAGTAGAGATCTTATGATGGTACCAATGTTTTCCTCCAAATATGTTTTCACAAATCTTTAATCATGGATAAAATGTTGTCTCATTATAAGCTGATTGTTTAATTGTTTAGTTAGGAGAATTTGTATACTTAGCTAACCACTTCTCAAGCTCTCCCAAAATACCTTTGATGAAAGAATTGGTCAAGTTAAGTTTATGTTTTGATTCATTTCCTTAAAGTCATTATCAAGCTTTGTATTTTGCTTTGTCATAGTTTAGGTTTGATTTTGTTTCAGTATTTGCATTTTCATTTGTCATTTGTCATCAACCAATTAGGCTTCACTCTGTTTTTAACCAGTAGCTTCTTTCCACTAGCTTTCTATTCATTTTCCTTGTGAACATAAAAAACCATCAAAAGACCAAAAACATCATAAATCATCACAAAAGACGAAAAACATCATAAAACACTAAACACAACGCATTAAGAGACAAACACCTAGGCACATACAGTGCACTTCACTTCAGCAGTTTACCAACCCTGGTTGACAATTAAATGAACTCAATTTAGGAGACTAGGTTGAGACCAAACACAAAGGATCGAAGAGAGCTGATTCATTTTGTTTGGAAAACTTCCAAGAGAGGGAGTCAGTTTTCAGAGGGAGTAGAGGGTTCATGTCTCGCCAAGGACCCTATATCCAAGTCTCTATCATAGAGAGGAGGATTCATTACGACACATTTTCTGAGCATATGGAACCCCATGGACTACGTGATCAAGATAGGTTGGAAGACCTGTCCAACTTTGCAATATGGAAGGCCAGAATCCTGGTAGTCATGGAGGCATATGGCTTGAGGGAGCATGCAGAGAAAGTCCTGACCACACCGACCGATGTGAAGGTCCTGGAGAAGCATGAAGAAGCAACGACACATGCCAAGCGCTTCATTATGGACAGGGTCAAAGATCATGTGGTCCCACACATAGCCGAGAAGGCAACGACTCATGAGATGTGGATAGCTCTAACCACACTATATTAAGGAAGATCCATCCAGAGGAAGATGCTTATGGAGAACCAGCTGAGGTTATTCGTGATGGCCAAGGGAGAAGAGATCGAACCTTTTATATCCATACTACAATCGATCCGGGATAAGATGAATGACATGGGGGTCAAGGTAGATAACGTTTTCATGGTGAGGACTACTCTCAATGCAGTCACAGAGGACTAGGAAATTTTTTTCCAAAGTCTCTTGGGCTTAGCGGACCTTCCCGACTAGGACAACATGTGGGCTATCTTCCGAAAAGAAGAAATCCGCTAGATAACGAAGAGAATACGACACTAGTTTGAGTAGAGTGAAGAAGGAAGAACATGAAGATGCATGCTTGGCATCAAAGAGGCAGCAAGGGAGAAAGAAGCATGATCTGTCGAAGATCAAGTGTTTCTAGTGCGAAAAACTAGGAAATTTCGCCAGCAATTGTCCTAAGAAGAAGAAGGGAAAGGAAGCTTCTAGCTCTAAGGTTGTTGTGGCGGACGATGGCTCTAGAGATGGCGTAGCCATGAGCGCTCATGAACCACGAAAGTGGGACGATCTTGATATGTAGAGAAAATACAGATTGGGGGCAAGATCCTTGAGTAGCCCAACTCTTGGATCACATACGAGCTATGGGAGCCTTAAGGCGATAGCGGGGCAAGTGGAGCAGTGGGTGCAGAGAATCAAAGATGGAGCAGAGGTAGAGCTGGATGCTGAGAGGGAGAAACACAGTGCATATGCAATAGCAACAACGTATAGGGGCTGATGTGACTTCAGCAGCCCAGAGCAGGCTTGCTTACGCAGTGCAGAGCTGGAACAACACAGAGGCTTCAGGAGGACAGTGCAGTGCAACAACATCGTAGGGGACTTCAACGCAGAGGAGGTATGCTTACGGAGTGCAGAGATGCAGCAGTGCAACAGCCTCCAAATGACAGAACAGAGAAGCAACTTATGGAGCTTCAATGATGAGATGCAACCCAACTGACTTGTATGTCAAAGTTTGGGCAAGAGTACTTTAGCTGCTTACTCTCATAAACTAAGTTGCAGTGCAGCTGTTGGCAACACGATGCATCAAATTAAGAGGGAGATATAATATAGATGTAGTAGTGGCGGTGGCAACGTCATGGGCAGCAGTACAGAAGAGCAACAACAACACAGTGATGAAGA
The DNA here is from genome assembly GCA_034641835.2 of Pinus albicaulis. Classification (NCBI taxonomy): domain Eukaryota; kingdom Viridiplantae; phylum Streptophyta; class Pinopsida; order Pinales; family Pinaceae; genus Pinus; species Pinus albicaulis. The sequence goes on along the minus strand of CM076579.1, from coordinate 566,023,233 downwards.
GCAGGAGGGAAAGCATCAATGCAGAGACCCACACCAGAGATCAGTGCAGAACTTCGGGGTGAAGTTTTGTTGCTAGAGCACATTCCTCGCTAAGAGGGATTGTTGAAATTTTTAGGTTGTTGGGGTAGCGTTGGATGTGCTCTAGCTCCCAAAATTTGTGGAGGGACTAAAGTACATGATATCTCCAAGACCCAAAAAGCGATTTAAGAAATTCCATCTTGTTTAAGAGATATATTATTAATTAATATTTTTAATTAAGGATCGTAAGTCTAACTTAGGAAATTTAAAAGATTAAAGTTAATTAAATTAAACATGTGATGAAAATGACTTAAGTCACAGGGATCAAACATCTTCTAATCTTAGCTGTTGATTCAAGATTAGATCACGTTCATTGATGTTTCAATGAGAAAAGTATAAGAATAGGGCTTGGGGTCAGTTGGAGAACACACAGTGGCAGAGCACTGAGACAAAGCTAGAATTCTAGGGCATGGTTTGCTAAGAATTTCCGAAGTGTTTCAGCTACAACGCGGGGTAGTTTGGCGAAAGTGATGGGTTGATCCCAGGCCAAGAGTGCAGCAAGAGACAGAGAAGGAGCAGACTGAGCAGTGCAGAGGGAGCAACAACTACACAGAGCAGCCACAACCTAGCATAGGCAGCACAGAGACTTCAAGGGCTACGCAGGGCTTACATAGGCCTAGAAAGGCTAGCAGGAGGCTAGCAACGCTGACGCAGGCCCAACCAGGGCAGTGCAGGGGCATCATAACCCAGTATGGGGTGACACAGGCCCTTCCTGAGCAGTGAAGGGGCTGACGCAGGATTACAGAGTTGACGCAGAGGGCTTTAGAGCAGCGCTAGGGTTTCTGAAGACTGAAAAGGACTGAGTTCTGTAAATCCCATTTGAGGGTGTGAATCAGTCAGTTTTTATGTCTCTAGAATAGAGGTATAGTTGCATATTATTTATTTCTCTGGCGGGTTAACCAGTTTGGTGCCCAGATTTGTTGTACTTAGATTCTACTTAGTAATAAAACCCTCCAGCAGCCAGAAGACTGGTTTTCCCACATTGGGTTTTTTCGGGGATAGTTTTCCAGAAAATCCTTGTGTGTCACTTTGTCATTGTGCATGTATTCAATTTAGATATGTATGTGTAGGTTGTTGATGTATTTAATTTGATGTTAATGCTGAATATTTCACATTAATAACTTATTGTAAATAGGAGAAGTAAATTTGAAAATTAACAGTAGGGTTTCTGTTTGAGATATTAAGAAATTTTCACATGAAGGATCCCCTTAGTGTTGTGTAATCGAATTATGACAACTCTTTGACTAGTAACAGGACTTGGTTCAATGATTTGATAAACAACATCCTAATTTTTGTGCATAAAGAAGATTTGCCTTCATATTTCTGGCATGTAATGATCCTTTTATTGATTGAGTCTTCCTCTTGTGGCATCAAATCCAGTTTAAGGGTGCCCAATTATAAGAAAATCACAGTGCCCTTTAGCTTGTGGTTGAGTGGAGAGTGACTTTCCCTTGTCTAGTTCTAGGACAAATTTAAGAAATGCAAATAAGTGTGCTTTCCTCTCCTAAATGAAATAAAAACACACACACACACACACATTTGTTCAAAGTTTCATGATTATTGTCATGATGGGTTGTTGAGAGTGAATGGATGGATGAATTGAATCCTTGTGTATTTGTGCTTGGTCACTAGTGGTAATTACCATGAAAATGAGCTTGCGACTCAAAAATGTTTCTTTAAATAACTTCACTTGTGATAGCATGGATGTGCAATGGCCTCTTTAATGAGAATTCATGAAAAAGAGGTTAGAAAACCTCAACGGGTTTCTAACCAGTAGGTTGGGTATGTACTGGTCCTTTGGAAGAAACTATTAATATGTGAACAAGGATAGATTGTTCAAGTAGATGAAGAAAACCGCTACATGATTAAAGCCCATGAAAATCTTAATCCTTAATGCAAGAGTAAAAGCCTTAAATTTAGAGTGAAGACTTAGAGGCAATATTATTCATAGGACATCTAATATAAAGTGTCAGAAAGTTTACTTAAGAACTCGTGAATTGATGCATAATTCTATTGAAAGGCTTAATTAGGCTTGTATGGGATTTAAAATAAATGTAAATGTTAATACCTTGTGGACATTTGTACAGTTGAGAAACTAGAACCTAACCGTATATGGGAATAAGGGAGACTTGGAGATCTTTGTGTAACTATGCTTGAGAAGGATATAGGAAAAGTCAAAGTGTTGGGACTAATAAGAAGCAAGACCTAAGATGAATTGGGAAAGCTCAAGAACTCCCTTGAGTTTCTGACATCCTTAAGATCAATGATCGAGTTTTGTAATCTATTAAAGGAAAACCCAGGAAGGGTAATGGCCATGAGGAGACAACCTTAAGTCCGACCTCTGTAATTGATCCATGAAGTGGTTTGGAAGGTTTGATTATTTAGATTTGGAGAGAGAGAGAGAGAGTCAAAGTTTTGGGACTAATAAGAAGTAAGACCTAAGATGAATTGGGAAAGCTCAAGAACTCCCTTGAATTTTTTACATCCTTAAGATCAATGATTGAGTTTTGTAGTCTATTAAAGGATTCTGGAATGAATTTCAAGTTGATATGGATCTTAGTATCCTTAAAAGGATCTACACATCGTTGGAATTGTACTAAAAAATGGGAGAAGGCTAAATTTTATTCCAGAGCTTGTAACCACGTTTTGGCCCTAGCCCCTAATCATACGAGCTAGTCAGGTCCATAATTAAGGCCTAACATAGTAAAGATAAGGGCCAAAAGAGGTGGATTTCAAGTGGAGGTCGAATGGTTTGAATATTTAGACATCCAGGAATTTTCATTTGTGCGCCTGACACTAGAATGGATAAGATGTTTTGGATATTTGGAAAATTAGTTAAATGGATCCACATAAACATCTAGATGTCAATTTGGATGGATGGGAAAAAACATCGAGGTGGCATAACCTTGCGAGTAGGAACTTTGATGAAAGAGATATGTAGTTATCCAAAATCCTATATTTTTCAAAATCCATGAAGTTGAAGCAAAAATATAAACATGAATCCAAATGATAGGTGGAAGAGACACATGGTGAATATGTGGAGTCGCTTATGATTAACCTTGGTACTAGGAGAAAGTAAAGGGGGCTAATGTGGCATGCTAACATGTCCTTGTTGATGTGTCATTGACATGGAAATGTAGATAAGTTACTATGACATGGCACAACAATGTGAAGGAACTGAAATGGCACCTAATGTGGCATTTGTTGTGGTGTGTGATGTGGATACCAAAAGTTTGGGTTCCAATATTTTCTAGAAATGGTATTTTTATGGTATCTCCCAAATGCCAAATGGTTTGGATATTAAAAAATGCAGAAGTTTGACTACATTGACGATATTTTGGTAGCCTAATGACCCCTCATTAATGACATGGCATCCAATGTGTGATAATTCCAATGTGGATGACTAGGTGGAAATTCCCATGGTAGATTACATGGAAATTTCGCTTTTTGAATAATTGGGACTTTTGAAACCTTCCAGATGGTGAATATTTTGAAGATCTGAGATCTAGATTTTCAAAATAGAGGTATTTATCAAAGCATCTAGATTGAAAATGTTCTGGGTATTTAAATGTTTGATCTATTGATCAGAGATCACTAGGATTCAAAAATTCAGAGAATTGGAAATTACCACAAGAAAGATAAAATAAAAACCTAGAGCTATATATGATCTGACGAGCCAAGGAATCTAGCATGCAGATGTGGCGCAATATGGTGGTGACATGAAGGTGCGGGACTGCCACATGCTAGTTGTATAAATGATTTTGTGGCATAAAGTGGTAAATTTTTTGAGAGCCATAATTTTGTGCCTAAAACTCATAATGAGAGAAATTTATATCGTTGGAAAGTTCTCAACAAGAAAGAGACGATGGTGACCTTAGAAAGGAGGTTTGAGATTACTAAAATTAGAGGAAATTTAGATACCCTGCCCCCTATAAATAGACATCTAGTGGTGGGCATGTGCATCATGTTATCACTCCGCCAGATTCCCAAGGTTGAAGAAGGAATCCCAACATAGGTAACCACAGACCAAGCTTTTGACTTGATAGCTAGCCCTATCAAGTCAGAGAGGGCTCTCTCCAAAAGGTCACAGCCAGGAGGGCTATAGGAATTAGGGTTTTTAGGCTAGATATTTAGTGCAGGGGTTTTTTTGATTTGTTTTGGTTGGGTTATCACTGAATGAAGAAATTAGGTCAAGGGAGCTAGGTCAAGGCAAATGAGATAGGGTTGCAGGGATCAATGGGGCAAGGTAGGCACAAGGCTTATCACTTAAAGATGATTGTGATGGGATGGTTTTAGTGCTGATTAGAAGCTAGGAAGAGCATATGAGATGTATTCTTCCTAAACAGAAGAAAATGGACAAACTATGATCAATTCCCCAAAACAGAGAATGAGCAAGCATGTGTTCTGCCTATCAAACTTGAAAGAGATCATACCATAGAGATGAAGTGAAAATTAATACAATACATTCTAACATATGAAATTGAAGAAAAAAAAATGATAAACATCATACCACAAGTATCCCAAAAATTATCTGCAACTCCTCTTTATTAGCTGGCCAAACTGAGTACAATAGTTCCTTGATCAATAAGCAAAAATACAACCTGATTCCAACCCTTGCTTAGTGTGAAGAAAGGGGATAAATAGACATCAAACAAGCTTCACTCATCCTCAGGGGTCGAATCCATGAGGTGAGGTAGAGATCCACTAATTTCTGAATTGAAAGCTGAAGTGTAGGATGGTCCAAGTGATTCACTCCTCATTACACTCAAATTGATTCATATTGACTAAAGGATAACTTTACCTAATGAATCTACCCCTAGGTAACTTATCTTTGACATAATTACATTTGCCATGATGAATTACATTCATAGAAAGATGATTTTTTTAGATAAAATCAAAATTTACATTGAAAAACCAAAAAAGATCAGCAAACTCTCATATGCGCCATTTTCCTGTCATATGCACAGCGCCATAAGGCCGTGCTCCCTCCATGTTCAAGGCAACTTTTGACTGGCCTACATGTGTCCAAATTAGGCCCAAGATGCCTTGTTGGAAAGCTTGTCAAGTCCTCTTTCTGAATATTCCTCCATATCTCAAAATGATGCTGATTTGACCCTTCAATATTGCAATCTCCCTAGACTACTCTGTGCGTAGCGCCTAGGCAAAAATATGGGCAAAAACATGTTTTTTTGGTGTTTTTTTGCCCTTTTGACTGACCAGCTTGCCTCAAAAACCTTAGAAAATGTACAGGGTGCATGTATTCATCATTCTAAACCTAATGGTGGTGACCTTTTTCCCAAAAAGTGTCCTTATCATTTGTGCAGTGCCTAGGGCGCTGTGCATATGACAATTTTTTTGATATTTTCCTTGTTCAGGAAAACACAGTCATACCCAGAATTTGCAAAAAAGTTTCAAAATGCCTCAAAATTGGTAGATAAGTTGATGATGATGTGTCTAGGCTTGGAGGGAAGCCTCAGCAAGAATGTCCAATTTCTTCTTCTCATCCATGGTCAAAATTTCAATCTTTGCATTGGCACTTTTGAGCTTGGCAAATGCAATTTTCTCCTTTAGTGCGTGGTGTTTGACTTTCTTCCTCAATAGGTCATTATCCTTGTTTTCCTTTACTAGCAGCTTCTCCAAGTGCTGATTGGCTCTATCAAACCATGGCTCCCCGTTCTCACTGATCACAATAGCAAGTTGCTCATTTAGGGTTAGTTGATCAGCAAGCTCAACCTCCCTTTGTCTTTCTAGAGCTAGAGCTATTTTTAGCCCTCTAGTTATAGGTTTCTTCCTTGGTGCTTGTTCCTCTTCATAATCAAGTAAGCCATACCTTTTAAGTGTTTTATCTAGCATGGCTTTGGCCTTTTCTACCTCCCTCTGAGCAGTGACATACTTGACCTCATTAATGACCCGTTTAGTCTTTAATTGCTCATTTTCTCGCTCAAGGAAGTGTATGACATATCTAGCCTTGTCAAAATTAGTCTAGAGATCACTAATATTGGCATCCTTCCCTTTAATGGTTGCTTTGGTGATTTTGTCATTTTCATCCTCATCTAGGTCAACAAGCTGAAATTCCTGCTCTGTTTCACGAGTGTCCTCCTCATCATGAATGACTGGCTCAATGACCTTCTCTTTACCTTTGTCCACCTTCTTTGTTGATGTATAAGGCATGGCCCCTTCCACTATATGTGGAGAAAACACATGCCTATGACCTATCTGGTAGGTTTTTGGCAATGGCTCAACCTTAACCAAACTAGCCCACTTAGGTTCATTGACCTCAATCCTGTTGGGTGATCCCATGTCATGATGAGATGGAGATGAAGGAGGTGAAGGGGACTGATTTGATGATGATGAGTGTGCTATGGGCTAAGATGGAGGGATGGAAGTGGATGGCTAGGATGATGAAGCGAAATCTTGTGCATGTTGAGCAGAAGGGTCTTTGAATATATCATGGGCTATGAAGGTACTCCACACAATGTTTAGTTGATTAAGATGGTGGAGGACTATGATTTTAATTAAGGAATGATGAAAAATAATTTTCATTTGATATTCATATTCCAATTTTTCGACAACGAATGCCATCTCATCTATGCTTCAGAAAAGGTAGTAGGGTATGTTCAACATCTTTACCCTAGTGAAATGCATTAAGAGCCGAATTTGATAGGAATAGAACATTGAAAATATGCTTTCAAATGAAAAGTATTTCATGATTACCTTCATCATCGGCACATATCTGTCCTAGAGGTGGGAAAAAGGAAAGAACCTCTTTCTCTCATTATTATACCTTGGTTTCAGAAAGGGCTCAAAGTAGTTTTCCTCCAAATCACTCTTTTTGAAATACTTTTCTGCAACATTCGAGCTCCTGGTGGCAACTGAAATGATGGCAGTTGAGATAGTAAAGGTGACTCCAGCTAAAGTGACTTGGTTGTTGTGGAGGTTGGATACGAAGAGCCTGGTCAACATGTGATGGTGCTGAACCCTCTGAATTTGTTCACAAAAACCATAACAACCGACATATTTAAAACATGATACTGTCATTGGAGAAGCCAAAAGTTCCCTTGTGTTGGTAGGTTCAAGTTTGATGATCCTGCCCCCTTTATGTGGCCTTGTATCCTTTGTTTCCTCTTCCTCATTGTATGGTCTATTATTCTCTTCTTCTGTTGCCATGGTGTTTTCGTCAAAACCCTAGGGATTAGGAAAGGGAAATGGGAAAGGGAAAATGAGGGAGATATTTGGTAGGGATGTGTGAAATGGGGAGGGGATAGGGAGTAGTAATATGATAGATTTAGGACAGGGATTTAGGGATTGGGAGCCTAGGTATATGTAACACCTAGGACTTAGGGTTTTGGGAGAAAGTTATAGAAAAAAGGGAATTTTTCAAATGAGGGGTTTGGGACTGGGTTTTTATAAGTGTGGGAGTGATGCAAAGGGTAAGAGAGTGAATTTTGGTAGTTGTGAGTGTTAGGGGGAAATGCTAGGGTTTTGAATGGTTAAAACACCAAATTGTCAAGCAAATTACATAACACCAAACAAATAAAATTGAAGGAGGTAAATGATGATGGAAGACACCTTTACTCACTTGCTGGAGGCTCAAACAACTGTTGCAAAAGTTCTGAAGGTGATTTGGTGCAATTTGGATGATTTTCTGGCTTGTTGGACATATGCACAATGCCTTAAGGATATGCGCAGCGCCTTAAGGATATGTGCAACGCCTTTAGCTTGTGCGCCCTCTGTTCAATTTTTCTCCAATTTTGCCTAGAAAATAAAAAATTCGCTCTCCTCAAGTGTTTTCTCGATAGAATAGAAGGAAAATGAATTTCAAATTGATGTCTAAGAGTCTTTAATACTTGATTGAATTTTGATTTAGATCAAAAACCCACTTTTCTAATGTCTCATTTCACTTTTTTGAAAACTTTTGTTGATTACCCTTTCATTTGATTTTTCTTCTTTGCAAGATGATGTTACTGAAGTTTGACACTTTTCACTTTCAGTTTGGCATGTGTGATTTGAGTTGGCAGCCAGGGACAAAAAATATTACATATAGAAAGCATAAAATTACATAAAGAAATGAAATAAATTAAAACTCCGTTTTTGGATAATATTACATTCGAGCATGAAAATCATACTTTAAAACCAAAATTACAACTTTAAAAATGATATTTACATGCTGATAATCCTCTGCAGATGATAATGAAATGTTTATTGAGTCACTCTCACACATTTCACTGACCTTATTGAGATGAAATGGTACATTTTTGGACCTTGAACAATGAAACCTAATGACCTAATGGGACCTTGAATGATCTAACTCCATGGTTGAATTTGACTGACATAATAGATAGTGAAATGATCTTTTCAAAAGTGTTTTAATGCTCAACAAGACATGAAGGTGGGCCAACAAATGTGAAATTTTGAGGGAGAGTGAGGTTTTATGACTAGTGCTACTATCAATGAATCAATTTTTTGCATGACCTAATGGAATGATAAAAAAATTCTGAGTGGGACCCCTAAAATGAATATGAAAAGAGTAATTTTGATCACTGATGGTAGAATGCATATTCTGACACTAACACATCACATACCCTTAGAGAGGCCTATAGGGGACTAGGTGTGTTAAATAGTGGTATAAGAGCTCAGTTTCAATGCTAGGGTTGAATGGGCTAAAGAGAGAGTGAGATTGGTCATTGATAATAAGAATTGTTCTTTGTGAAGGAAATAGTTATTGTAATGAATTATTAAATTTAGATTTTTTTGGATTCTGGAATTTATTTACTAGTTGGAATACTAAGAGGTCTAAGTATGACTTACAGTTGAAGCATAAATTCAGTATTAGGCCACTATAGGCCAATGAATATATTTTCCATGCAACAAATTATGTGGAAATTAATCCTTTTTAAGGAACAATTGTTCTTAAAGAAGGAAATGATTGTTGTGGAAAATTGTTAAATTTAGATTTACTTGGTTTTGAGAATTTATTGACTAGTTGGAATACTAACAAAAGTCTAAGTATGACTTATAGCTGAAGTAGATCTTCAATCTCAGGTCATTATAGTTCAATGGATATATTGTTGAGGTAAAAAATTGTGTGGAAATTTAAGGAAAGTAATCCTTGCAAGAGTAAAAGCTTTAATTTTAGAGTGAAGACTAAGAGAAAGGAGTTTTCATAAGACATTTTATATAAGGTGTTAGAAAATTTATTTAAGAACTTGGGAACTAACAAAGAATTGTATTTAAAGGCTTAATTGGGCCTGTATGGGCTTTAAAATAAATGTAAATGTTAATACCTTATGGATAATTGTGTAGTTGAGTAGGTGGAAACTAATCTTATGTGGGGTTAAGGGAAACTTGGAAGTATCCTTGTAACTATGCTTGAGAAGGACACAGGAAAAGTCTTAGTGTTGGGACTGGAAAGAAGCAAGTTTGATATGAAATGGGAAAGCTTACAATCCCCCTTAAGTTGTGAATATTCTTAAGATTAATGATTGAGTTTTGAAATCACTAAAAGGAATACACATGAAGAGTAATGACTGTTAGAAGACAACCTTAATTCTAGCCTCTATAATTGATCCATAGATGGGCTTGGAAGCCTTTAGTTATCAAATTTGGAGAGAGACAAATATTTTACCCAATTTAGTAAATTTTTAGGGGTTTAAACTTAAGGTCCTATTTTTGGTTCAATTGAAAGAAGCCTAGTAATGATCAAGAATTAAAGGAGTTTGACATGACTTGGACGATAATACACATCATATTATGCTCAAAATAATCTGGGAAAAGTTTACGCTATGTTGGAATTGTACTCAATAATGGAAGAAGGCTTAAGTTTTATTTTGGAGCTTATGAATTTGTTTTATTCCTAGCCCCTAGTCATATGGGCTAGTTGTGGCTATATCCAAGGCCTTATGCAATATAGAAAAGAACTAAAAGAGGTGGATGTTCAATGCAGGTCGAATCTTTCGGATATGTGGACATCCAAGATTTTTTTGTTGTGTCCAATAATAAAATGGCTAGGATGTTATTGGTATCCAAAGAATGATTTAAATGGATCCCAAATAAAAATATGGATGTTGGATGGTCTAAATCAATGGAACCTTAAGGTGGCATGACCTTGCGAGTAGGAACCATGACAACATAGATTCATAGTTATCTAGAATAATTTTTTTTTTTGAAATGTAAGAAGTCTAATAAAAAATAAAAATCTATATCTGAATGACAGGTGGAAAAGGCATGTGGTGTGTTAGCACTAGTATTTGCATCCCACCCATCCCACCTTATTTTACTATGCTTTCACCTCATCTCCGTCATTATCATTGACCTCACTTCGTTTTTTACTATTTCCACCTTTTCTTTAATATCCAAAAAATTCATTTAATTAGTTAACTTATTCAAGTTGTTACCCCAAACCCAAATTTCATTTACTATATAGCCTAAACTATATTTAAAACCCATAGTTTAACGCTCTGAAACCCATTAAAATTCCTTTTAACCCACAAAACCCACATACATAACCTTTCGGGACTTATTACTTTATAAACACACTTATATTAAAGTCCGAAATTTTAATGTTATAGCTCCACACACCCATTGAAGAATTGTGTTATATAACAGTATACCATAAACCTTACCGCATTATATATTACATACCATATATATAACAAAATGTCGCTTAAAACCTTTGGTAGGACCCCTTACCTTTATCACATATCGGCAATTGCATGTTCCGTTACCATATTCGTTGGTTACCACTCCCGAATTGCCGATACGATATTAAGTGGGACCCTTCCGCCACGTCACCCTTTCCCCACCGCCCATCGCACATCGCACGCGATATAATATAACAATTAAAGGCTGGGGCTTAAATTTTTGAAATGCCGATTTGCGATGAGTTTCGAGTTGTGATGTGATATCACAATCGACAATTTATAAGTTTATTATTAAGACATCACAGTTAATTGTTCTAAGTTGCGATGCCCGATTGCGATTCGTGATTGACCCACCATTATGTGCTCATGTCACCTACTTTTTTGCATATCACAAATTCTATGTGCCAAGGCCATTGTTGTTTTCTCTAGCTCTTATGATTGCGATATTCTTCTCTGCCTTGTATTTAATACTTCCGCCATTCCACCGCTATACTCTGCTAACCTTTGCTCCACGCCTTTATTTACCAAATCTATCCAAAAGGTTTGTTAATTAAGCGTTCATTTGGGAATCGAAAATCTAATGATCCGTGCTAAATCTATCCAAAATGTTTTTTTCCAGTTCAAAGGGATTCTTGCTATTTTTAAAGGAAAAGCAGTTTGCATTATTTACAAAAAGAAAAAGGATTTTCTGTTAAAATAATTCTGCATGTTTTCATATTGAAAATTAATGAAAAGGTTGTCCGCAACAGAATTTCGGAAAGGTAATGAGCATAAAGGCAACCAACACGACAACAAAAATGATACAGTCAGCAAATAAGCAGGGCAATGCAGGAAAAAGGGTCGGTTCAGTTCCAATAGTCGACGTATTCAATGAATTTATTAATATTTTTCCAGATTTCAAGGTGTAGGTCCACAGGGAGATATCTCCAATCTCCTTCATATTGTAAATTTGAAGACTTGGGAAAGCAATTCAATTTATTTTAAGCAAATAAACAGTTTTATGTTCTTAGAGATTAGGAATTAGCTTTGCTGTTAGAAATAATTCTAGATCTGAGATTTGCTTCAGATTTTGTAAATTTGTCTATAAATTGCAGAAATCCAATGTAATACAAGTTGGAAGTTGGAATTAGTTTGATGTTTGCTAGTTGATCAAGAAAAATTTGTACTCAGTTTGGCCAAGCTAATAAAGAGGAGTTGCAACTACTTTTATGGAAGACTTGTGGTATTGAATTTCTATCATAGTTTCTTCTTCAGTATCATATGTTTGAAAGTATTGTTTTCATGTTCACTTTCATGTCTATGTTATGATCTTTTACAAGTTTTAAATTCAGAATACATGCTTGCACATGCTTTGTTTTGGGTAACTGAACATATTGTGTTCATCTTCTTCTGTCTGAGAAAAATACATCTCTTATGCTTTTCTCAGCCTTCTTATAGTTTCAAAACCATTCCATAACCATTCTCTCCAAGTGATAAGCATTGTACCTACCCTGCCCCATTGATCCCTGCAACCCTAATTCTTTTGTCCTGACCTAGATTTCCTTGAACTAATTCCTTCATCCAGTGATTTCCCCAACCAAAATCAATTCAAAACAACCCCCTACACTCTATATATATTCTAAAAACTCTAATTTCTCCAGCCCTCATGGATGTGACCCTTTTGGAGAGAGCCCTCTCCGACTTGACAGGGCTAGCTATCAAGTCAAAATATTGGTTTGTGGTTACCTCTGTTGGGATTCCTTCTTCATCCTTGGGAATATGGCGGAGTGATAACATGGTGGATACCTGGATCCCTATGCGATGAACATTAATATGTGTAGGAAGTAAAGGGGGCTAATCTGGCATGCTAACATGTCCTTGTTAATGTGTCATACTGGTGTGGCAATGCACATAGGTTATTATGACATGGTACACTAATGTGGCATGATAGTATTAAGGAATTAACATGGAATTTTTCATAGTTTGTGATGTGCACACAATAACTCTAGAATCCAAATTTTCTAGAAATGAATTTTTTTAGTTTCCCCTAGATGTCAAATGGTTCAAATATTTAGATACGTGGAAAACACTTTGGTAGTCTAATGCTCTATCACTAATGACATGGAATTCAAAGCATGGCAATGTTGACGTGGAGGTCTAGGAAGAAATCGCCATGGTAGATGACATGGAGATATACATTTTTGAATAATTAGGACTTTGAAACCTTTTGGAAAATAGATGTTACGAATATTTAGGATCCAAATTTATGAAATAAAGGGATTTATTGAAACATCTGGTTTGTATAAGTTCTAGATATTCAAAAGTTTGACTTGTTGACTAGAGATCATTGGGATATGGAAATCCAAGAGAACGGAAAATGACCGCTAGAAGGATAAAATAGATACTTGAAGTCAGGTATAACCCGATGAGCCAAGGTATTTTCCTTATGGATATGGTGAAATATGGTGGTTACATCAGGGCAGAAGACTATCGTGTGTCAGTTGTACAAATGTTGATATGGCATAAAAGGGTAAATATTTTAAGGGTCACCAATTTGTGTGCAAATCTAAAAGTGAGATAAAATTTATATCATTGGAAAGCTCTCCATGAGCAAAAGATAATGGTTACCTCAAAAGGGAGGCTTGAGATGACTAAAAGAAGAGGAAATTTGGATAACCCACCCCCATAAAGAGATCTTGGGGGTTGGACATGTGCACCTTGTACCCTTAAAGAGGCATAAAGGGGATTGGGTGTGTTATAGAGTCCATAAATTTGAATGACCATGAAAACCATTATCTAACTCATGATTAGAGCTTGCACCCATTGTGTTTGATTTAAAGATGTGGAGGCACTATTTACTTAGGAGAAAGTTTGTGATGGTGGAAAATCATAGTGGGTTGAATTGCTTGTTTGATCAACCTCGATTGAATGCTAGACAAGCTAGATGGATGGAATTTATCAATGAATTCGATTTTGAGATCAAACACATTAAAGAGAAGGAGAACCAAGTGGAAAATGCACTTAATCGAAGCATGTAGACCATTCATATTACAACAACCAACTTATGTAACTTTGATATAGAAGACATGATCAAAGATGCTTTATGGGATGATGAATATTTTAAAAATATAAAGTCATTTTTAAAGAAAGATTCTAAAGGACCAAAATGTGAAGGAAATTATCTATAAAAGGGCATCTAACTATTGTCGAAAGGCATATCATATTTACCAAATTCAATAGATTTGAGGAATCTCATAATGAATGAGCTACACAAGAGGCTTTATTCGAGCCACCAAGAATGCAAAAAGATGATAAAAGGCATCGAGAAATTTTATTTTTTTCTTGGAAGGAGGAAATAGATAGTTAAAGTGGAGTGTAAGCACCCAACATCTTTACTACAACCAATTCCAATTCTATAATGGAAGTATGAAGTCATCTCCATGGAATTCATCACTAAAATGCCAAGGAAAACCAAATAAAATGACATTGTTATGGTAGTGGTGGATAAATTGAGTAAAGAAGCTCATCTTATTCATGTTAAAACCACCCACAAAGCAATTGATACTTCGATTTTTTTTTTTTTAATGAATTATTATTATTATCTTTTAGATTGTGTGGCATGCCTAAGGTAATTATATCCATTTTGAATTCCAAGTTCACCTCAAATTTTGGGACATAATAACATTCAATACACCTTATCATCATCATACATATGGAGAAACAAACAAGGTGAACATAATATTAGAATACATGCTATGAATGTATGTTATGTGTCAACCGAGGAAGTTGGAAGATTACTTATCACTAGTAGAATTTTCTTGTAACAATGGATATCAAGGGTCAGTAAAAATGAGTCTCTTTGAGGCATTGTATGGAAGAAGGTGTGATATCCCAATTAGCTAGGATAATTTTGTGGGTCAAATCACCCTAGGACCATAATTATTAAAATAAAAGGAGTAGGTAGTGGCAAGGATTAAGCAAATTTTGAAAGTGGCATAGACCATGAGAAGAGTTATGCAGATCAAAATAGAACTCATAAATAATTTCAAGTAGGAGGGCATGTATATCTCTAGATCATATGCAAGAGAATCTCCTTAAAAAAGGGAACATGTGTTGAGTTCTCGCCACATTACTGTGAACCTTTTGAGATTTTGGAAAGAGTGGGGCCAGAAGCATATCAACTTGTCTTAGCCCCTACCATTGCTCTAGGTGGATATTGGTGGCCACCCACCAACCCTCAACATTCTTTCACGTCAGTTTCCTATTTTTCAGCACAGTTTCGTATTTTGACAAATTTCTATTTTCGGCAGTTTTTTGGGTCCTAAGCTTCAAGAGTTATTTTGAGGCCCTAAATGGTGTTTATTAGGGAAATGAGCAAACATAAATCAAAGAATTACATTTGTAGGCCAATTTTTTTGTCCTCGTATAGACCTTTCTAACAAGATATTGTGTGCGCAAACTAAGATCATATTCCAAAGTTATGGCCCCAGGAAGTTGACATTCCAACTAACCCCATCTGGTCCGATAAGATTTAGGCGCTTCACCTCATAGGGTTAGGTTTTTGGATGTTTAAGGTTTATAATTATTTATTCATGATAAAAATGTTTATTTATGTAGCTTTGGAGGTACCCCCCCACCCTAGGGTACTAGGCCTGGGAGAAGTTTGACCCACATGGTCTTTGTGGGGAATGTACCCAAGCAGGGGCTTTGCACCCAAAGTTGTGGGAACGAAACCAAGTGGAGAATTTTATGGTTTGATCATTGAGGGCATGTGGGGTACCCTTAAAGGGAAAAGTGGAGCCTAAGGCATCGATGACATGGCGTCGGTTGAATGAAAATATTTTTTGTCTTATGCTTTATGGTGTTTAAAAATTTTGTTTTGGTCGGCTTGGAGTTATATGATGACCCTTTGTGGCTAAGGGAAACCCACCATGAACACTAAAAAAAAGGAAAGTAGATCTCATTCAACACATCCATCCAAGTGTATTCATTCAAGTGGAGAGACAAATTTGTGGAGCCGCATGCCTAAGGAGTCATGCTAGTGAGTGAGAAAGTAGGAGTTAAGATCCATATTCTTATGTCTGGTTTGGCTGAGTAGGAGAGATATGTTGGGCAAGTTTTATGGAAGAATTATGGGCATGTGTATGGTGTAAATATTTGTATTTTTAGGCTGCATTGTTCTATCCTCTAGATAAGGGTCGAGACCCATTGTATCAAAAGTTTTGGAGGAACGAGAGGCCTAGCTAGTTGCTGGAGAAAAGTTGCATTATCTTGTGGGACATCGTAGAGAATTCAGGCCTAAAAGAGGATATTTGCGTAGTGTTTTGGAGGGCCTTTGGAGGCAAAGTTAGATTTGTCCTGTGGTGGTCACAAATCCCTAAAGAGGGTTGAAACCCTCAATGATTTTTTTGCACAAAGCCACAAACTTCAGGGTCGTTGAAGACGCCTTTGAGAGGTATGTATTCGTATTTCATGTTGATGAATGCTACGAGATGGTAGGACTGTTGTAGTGGTGTTTTGGACAATGTGTGGAACAACCTATGTACAAATTTCCTTATGGAGTTAAGGATTTTTAGTGGTTATGTATTTGTGCCCTAGTACAATGAACAAGGGCATACTTGTGACTATTAGGAGGGCAGCTTGTTTGGGACCTAGTTCAGAGATATCAAGGTTGAAGAATCTATAATAATAGGGTTGGATGTGTGAGCCCTAGTTCAACAGGTTGTAGTGGAAAACATTAGTGATAAGATGGTAGCTTTTCAAGCCCTAATTTTGGTCATCTTTGGAGCAACAAAGAGATTAGTAGTGGGCATAAGTTGAATACCTTATGAGCAATTTTGTTTGAAGTGGAAAAGTGCTAGACGGTAGCCTATGTTCAATCATCTTGGATCAACCACGGGTGATTGATAGAGGTTTATTGATGGCAGAAGATACAAGCATTTATGAGGTTGTATATGTCTTGTGAGTAGTAGAAGAGGAGGAAAAGCGCCTGCCAGATGTGTTCAAGGTACGTGGACTGAAAGGGTTGTGGAGCACTACATCAACAAGTAGGCCAAGTGTAATTTTTTTAGGGAAATATTGGTGGTCATAGTTGTTGACACCAAGCCCTATTTTTTCTTGTATCAGGGTTGTATGTAAGGGCCATGATCCCTAGTATGGGAGCCTTACATTTTTTGTATTGATATTTTTAATATAACAAATTTTGGGTTTAAAATTGTCATGTGCATGAGACTAATTCATTGTTATATTATTTCGCTATGTAAAGTGCCTGTGTTGTGGCAATTGAGTGTGTTTATGATCATGATTTTAGACTCATAACTTATTCTTAAGTGTTGTGGCATTTGAGTGTGTATGTGATCATGATTTTAGATGCAAACCTTATTATTAAGTGTTGTGGAAAATCAACATGGTATCAGAGCTACTTTGAAGGGCTAGTGTATCAGAGTTTGCACAACGTAAAACTCAAGAGGGATTTGGTTCCATTGTTATTGATGGACTAAATAGAAATGGTGAAGTTGTCGATTAGTATGCAATACATGGATAGGTTGGATGGGTTTTCCAACTATAGTCCTTGGAAGGAAAGGATCGAGTTGGTCTTGATGGTGAACAAGAATTAGGATTTTTCCGATAAAAATATCAAGAAACCGACTGAACCTAAGGAGTTGGAAGTGTATGATGATTTGGATACGAAGGTAAAGATGATCATCCTAGACAATGTCAAAGATCACTTGATACCTCATATGTCTAGGAAGAACACTTCCTATGATATGTGGAAATCTCTTTAGAATTTGTTCTAGAATAAGAACGAGAAAAATCTCTTGGTATTGAGGGATAAATTGAAAATCACGAAGATGTCAAACGGTAAAGGAGTGGCCTCATATCATACGAGAATTTCTCATGTTCAAGATGAGCTTGTTACCATCGGTGAAACTGTTTCATATTTTGAGTTGGTGAGGACCGCTTTGAAAGGGTTTACCAAGGAATGTAACCACTTCATTAAAGGGATTGTCACTCGTGAGAAGATAGCAGGTTGGAACAATTTGTGGGATGATTTCACCTAGGAGGAACTACGAGACGAGGTCCTTCATAAGAAGAAAATGTGGCTCTCACAGGGAGGATGAAGGGAAAGGAAAAGAACGACTTGAGAAAGCTGAAGTATTATAATTGTGGTGAATATGGTCATTATTCGAGAAAATGTCCCTAGAAGAAGAAGGGAGACAATGAGAAAAAGTAGGGCAAGGAGATAGCTAGTGTTTATACATCTTCTAAGTTGGATGACCTATTAAGAAGGTTGGACAATAAGGATTTTGATCTAGTTTCTCATTTTTCCGAGGGTACCATTGAAGAGACTCCATGGAATATGTACAATGGAGCCTTGAAACATATGACATGTTCATGTGATGTTTTTGAGACTATAACTGAATGGATCTTGAAGTTGCACACGGTGGTTGGCGACAAGAGTTAGAAAGAGATCAAAGGATCCGGTGTTGTGCCATTTAGGATGGAGTCAAGTCAGTTGTTGTGAGTTCAAGGTGTATTGTGGGTACTAGAGCTCAAGTATAGCATGTTTTATGTCTCAGTGATTGAGGTGAAGAGGTTTGAGGTGATTTTCCAGTTTTGGAAAGTGAGACTCAATCCAAAAGGATCTAACTCTTTTGGAGTTGTCATTGGATTTAGAGAGCATGGTCTATATTGGATGATAGGTAAGCCTATAGATCATGAGAATAAGCATGAGGTTCCTAAGGCTCAGAGGGAGCCAAGTTCTAGTCGGAGTACGCATGTTCAAAGTGTAACCCAAGAAGAGCACATGGTCAATTAGGAGTAAGGGGACTTCTACAACTGGCAAGAAGGAACTGTGGGATGGCATGAAGGACTATTATGAAATAAAGATGAAGCATGAAGATTCTGGTGGAAGAGACACTACTGAGACAAGTGTTATTCATTCTATAGGGTATGCTACAGTGGTGAACGCCAGAAGTTGGGCTAGTGTCGCTGATGACAATGATGATGAGATACTTCTTGGTGGTAGAAATACCTCCATTGCTAAGAGGGAGTGTGTATTTGAGTAGCTTGGGAGGTACTCCCACACCCTAGGGTACTAGGTCTAAAAGAAGTTTGACCCACACGGGCTTTGTGTGCAATGTACACAAGCAATGGGTTTTGCAACCAAATTTGTGGGTGTGAAACCAAATGGAGAATTTGATGGTATGATCATTAAGGTCATGTGGGGAAACCTTAAAGGGATAGGGGGCACCTAAGGCATCGATGAAGTGGCATTGGTTGAATGAAAATAATTTTTATCTTATGCTTTATAATGTTTAGAAAAAAAAATAGGTTGGCTTGGAGTTATGTGATGACCCTTGGTGGCTAAGGGAAACCCACCAAGAACACTATAAAAAGAAGGCAAGCAGAGCTCATTCAACACATCCATCCAAGTGCATTCATTTAAGTGGAAAGATAAATTTGTGAATCTACGGGTCTAAGAAGTCAAGCTAGTGAGTGAGAAAGGATAAGTTATGATCCATCTTCTTATGTCTGGTTTGACCGAGTAGGAGAGATTTGTTGGATGAGCTTTATGGAAATTTTTTGGGCATGTGTATGGTGTAAATATTTGTGTTTCTAGGTTGTAGTGGTCAATCCTCTAGAGAAGGGACAAGACCCATTGTATAAGAAGTTTTGGAGACTCAGGAGGCTTAGATAGTTGCTGGAGGAAGGCCGCATTATATTTTGGGATAATGTAGATAATTCAAGGCCAGAAGAGGAGGTTTGTGCAGAGTTTTGGAGGGTGTTTGGAGGTTGAATTAGGGTTGTCCCGTGGTGGTTACACAATCCCTAAAGAGGGTTGAAACCCTAAGTGATTTATGTGCATAGAGCCACAAACTTTAGGGTTGTTGAAGATGTCTTGGAGAGGTATGTATTTGTCTTTCATGTTGATGAATGCTAGGAGATGGAAGGATTGTCCTAGTGGTGTTTTGGATAGTGTTTAGAACAACCTATTTGCAAAGACCCATATGGGGTTAAATATTTTTAGTGGTACAGTGAACAAGTGAAGGTTTGTTACTATTAATAGGGAAAATTGTTTGGGATCTAATTAAGAGATCTCAAGGGATAGTCTATGGTAAGAGGGCTATATGTGTGAGCCCTATTTCAGTGGGTTGCAGTGGACAACATTAGTGATAAGAGGGCAACTTGTCAAGCCCTAAGTCTAGTCATCTTTGGAGGAGCAGAGAGACTAGTAGTGGGCATGATTTGAAGACCTTATGAGCAATGTCCTTTGAAGTGGCAAAGCAATGCTAAAAGGTAGCCTATGTTCAGTCATCTTGGAGCAGGCAATAATGATTGATAAAGGTGTGTTGACGATTGAAGATACAAGTTTTTTCGAGGTTGCATAAGTCTTGTGAGTAGTAGAAGACTAGGAAAAACACATACCATATGTGTTCAAGGTACGTGGACTAAAAGGGTTATGGAGTGCTGCATCAACAAGTAGATGAAGTGTACTTTGTTCAGGGAATGATTGGCGGCCATAGTTGTTGACACCAAGCCCTAGTTGTCCTTGTAACATGGTTGTAAGTAAGGGCCATCATCCATGGTACGAGAGCCCTATGTTTTTTGTATTAAGATTTGTAATATAAAGAGTTTTGGGTTTAAAATTATCATGTGCATGAGATTGGTTTACTACTATATTATTCCACTGTGGAAAGTTCTTGTGTTGTGGCATTTTAGTGTGTTTGTGATTGTGATTTTAGACTCAAACCTTATTCTTAAGTGCCATGGAAAAATCAACAAAAAAGGCCCATGAGCCTCATTGTAACACAATTTAGAAGGCATGTAGTCATCACATCTATTCTAAGATATAATTTACCATTTCCAAAGCTAGTTTTCTTTCATTTTGCAGGTAAATTTTTTTAAACATTTGTTATTTATTAATTAAATTTTAGTTTCATTGCATCTTTGTGTTTATGTTTTAAATTTGTATTTCATTTCGTTCCTTCATAAATTTGGATATATGGTATCATATTGGCTTCCTCTTTCTCTGTTTTTGTATGCATGTCCCCAATGAGGTCAGGGTATAAAGTATTGTGACTTGAACTGCTTGATCCCTTGCAAGAAAGAAGACCTCAATAGCCTCCCATGATGAAATAAAAGAAATATGAGTGAGCAGGAGATCCTATCAATTTGTTGCTCAAATAATCCCTCAAACGATACATGAATGATATGATGTATAATTATTCCCAGATCCTTCGATAGATACCAAATGGAATTGCATCTTCATCCGTCTGTCACTTTAGAGGCATCACCCCCTTTAAAGTACACGTTAATTTTGACATTCCTATATTTGAATTCCAGATAGATGTAGATGCTCTAGATAAATGGTTACATTTGTTGGAAGGATATTTTGGTCCATAAATTTTCTTATAGAGATAACATTACTTTTGCATTCCTTAAGGTCGCCCCCTGTGTCAAGAACTAGTGGGAAATTTACAGTGAACAAAGGGGCGATGAGGAATCCTCAATATATTTAGTTGCACCCTCCGGGGACTATTTCTTAGATGTTGTTAAGTAATAGTATTACCTTGTTGGGAACTATGAAGACATGTACATAAAATGTATGATGCTACAACAAGAAAGGGACCAAGAAGTGTCGTAGTTCACGAATATATTTCATATCCTACACACGAAGCTAGGTATCAATGACGGTAAGAGAAATCTAGTTCTCAAGTGCCGTGGTTGTCTACACAAATACATCCAAGCAGAAATGGAGTTACTGGAAATCTCCTCGCTTGGTGTAGCATATCAATATGTTTTCAAGATCAAGGAGAAATTTAAATTGAAATTCGCGCAAAGCAGTCACTGGTGGTCAAGCTGAAAGATTTAGAGTCAAAGACATGTTTTGACTCCGAGCCAGAACCCAATAAGGGAAACAAATAATTGGTGCAGAACCCAACACCACTGTTGCCACCACCAAGGTCAAGAAAAGTGATCCTAAATATCTAGAGGAGGGTGAGCTTCTCTTCTACTCATAGATGTGGGCGAAGGGCACTCTGCTGCAATTCATTGTCGATAGTGGGAGTCAAAAGAGCCTCATCTTAGTAGAGGTAGTTAAGTGGTTGAGTTTGCTGACAATAACACACCCGCAACCATACACCATAAGGTGGCTCGACCGAGGGTGAGATCTACGCGTTAGCTAGTAGTGTTGCCTGCCATACAACATTAAGCCTTTTGCAAACAAGGTATTGTGTGATTTGCTCCCCTTTAAGTTTGTGATGTTTTATTAGGCCAACCATACTTGTGGAAGAATTATGTTGTGTATGAGTCCATAAATCATACTATTATTATCAATTTGGACAAAAAACTATATAGGATACTGGAGGTGGCCTCGCCTACCACCATTTATTTGATATTTTCTAAGAAATGCAGTAATATTGATGAGCCCTGGTATTGCACCAAGGATGTTGCAACTCCCAAGGGTTTCTCAACTTCAAATATCAACCTGGAGTTCATACAAACTTAGAGGTGACAGTGCTATATGCACAACATGTTAGGTTCTACTAATGTCAGTCATCTTCATGAAATCAGATCAAGGTGTTCAAAGACCACTCCTCCAACTAATTGCAATGAAAACTTCTTATGAAAGCATAAATGAACATGATACCAACTATAAAGTTGAAAATTATATTCATCAAATGTAAATTCTAATTGAAAATGCATGATGGATAATAAGTTAATCTATTTGCAGAAATAGATTATGTTACTCTATTTTCCATTCATCAAATGTAAATGCTACTTGAGGTTGCATGAGGGAAACAAAAGGATAAGATATTTGTAGGAATAAATCATGATAATATAATTGCACACTTTATTTAAATCAATAACCTACTTTTCATGCATCATTTATCTCCTCACACTTGCTTGAAAATGAGGAATCCAATATTTAACATGCCTATGAAGAAAAATACTAATTCTAACTCTGTTTTTCTATCTGATGGTTGCAGTGATGGAAGGATGAGATTGGAGTGGTCCTAGAGTCTTCCATAATCATAAAATCATAGTGTGGGGGGCACTATTCAACTTAACTATGCCAAAGTCAAAGTTTTGAGCAAAACTGGTTGAAGAAAACAATGATATAGGGCTGCTACAGGAGGTCCTATATTGCTACAGGAGGCCCTGTTTTGCTATAGGATGAGGTCCAAGAGATTTATAAGGACAAAAATGATGTCTTTAAGGTAGAGGAATGTGGATGAAGGTATAAGGAGGTGAATGAAGGGTGTGGGAGCCCCTTGGCCAAGCCTAGTACCCCTCGAATGCCTCTCCTGCACTAAATTTAATTCCCACGGTGTGCTTTCTTTACCCCAATAGACTGAATTGAGAGACACAATTTGGAAGTGAGGTGAGGTTCCTAGGAGGAATATTAAAGGGTGTAGGTGGATGTGGAAAGGTGTGCCCACCCCTGCAAAATAGCACAGTTCCTGCAGCTAGCCAAATACATGCATCAAATGACCAATAATACAGTGAGATAAATTATTATGGAAAATATTAGTTGAATTTTATTAAGACCTATTCTATCCTACAACACTAACCTAATTTCCAAACCAATGATACCAATTCAAAGTTTCAGAAACTAGACATTCAAAAGGATTTCAACTGACATTTATCATTTTCCAAGAATAATAAACAAATCTTTTTGAGTTGTAATTGTGGATTTGTCCAATCACTCTTCCCACAAGAGAGGTGATAGGAAAGCCCGCAATCACAATTTTGTATGATAAAACATATAATGAAACAAATAAAGAATTGCAATACTCTGAAACAAGAACAAGAAAGAAATACAAGAGAGGGACTAAAGCCTATGGGTTGGGCCCAAACACAAGGGTTTCAACCCTCCAAAACTAACTTAGATGTAGATCAATAACTTCTCATTAACAGAAAATGATAGTCACATACATCATGAAAAATAATAATGACAATGTGAAGCATTAGGCTCACAATAACTAATCTTAGTTGCAACCAAAATTTGAATCCTAATGAACCTTTCAACTGGTTTATTTATACAAAAAAAATTGAGGGGAAAATTCCTTGAAAGGGTGAATGCTTGTTATGCAGGCAAATCCCTTCTTTGGAAAGATGCGACCCCTCTAGCCCAATGGGCGGGTCTAGTAAAAACCGTGACAAAGGATACAAGGTTCCTAGTTTAACATTGAAGTAATATGAGAGAGGGAGATGGCCTACCTCACTCCTTATGTAGTTGTTTCCTTGGTGTCAATATTGATCCTTTCGCTTCCAAGCTCA
Organism: Pinus albicaulis; assembly: GCA_034641835.2. Taxonomy (NCBI): domain Eukaryota; kingdom Viridiplantae; phylum Streptophyta; class Pinopsida; order Pinales; family Pinaceae; genus Pinus; species Pinus albicaulis. Next base: position 565,999,249 of record CM076579.1, on the reverse strand, counting down.
TTCCTCGCTATGGCTTCTACACTCGAATACCTGTAGGAAATATCACACGACAACAAACGAAAGATACATAACATATATATATATATATTCCAAAGCAAACCATGTGACATATCAAGTAGTATCATGCTAAATCAATTAATAATAATGTATTCATGGGAAGCAAAGCATGCTTTGTATTATTAAATGAACAAAGGGAAGCTTACAATTGGTGCTTTGATGTTGGAGGCCTCCTTTAGAGTGGAAATCCAAGTCCTAGCCTAGCCTTTCAATATCTTCTCCTTCTTCGTCAAATTGACAACATTTAGGCACAATCAAGCAAGAGAATGGAAACCAGTAATGACCAACCAAAACTCATTAGCATGGTACTCTTTTATATCAGAGCTAGGGAGGTTATGGATCCACTAATGAGGGGGGAAGGCATTATCTCAAAGGGGAAAATCTTTGGAGATAATATCAAGGGAAAAAAATGGGATTATTCGACCATATCCTCAACCAAAAAGTACTAGCACTCCATTCTCGATAATTCTAGAGGTTGAAGCTTCTACTCCATTTTTGGAGAACTTGCCTGAAGAGAACCAACATGGCTTTACTGCTGAATTCCCATGCTAGCAATGTTGTTAACAGGTTAGGGATAGGGTGACAAGCATGAGGCTATTAAGGGAAGAACCGTGCCAGGCTTGTAAAAAAGGTTTTTTACAAACTTTTGCAAAAAAAATTCAAGGCATTTCTCTTTTATGTCTTTGAGGATATCTCAATCATGTTATCGAGGATTAACAAGTTTATACATCTTTTGTCGCTATGCGATGTTTGTGACATGAGTGACACAAAAGACAACACTTAAGGTAAATACTGAGGAATGCGACAAAATAATTTGTAATAGATGCCCCCTAAAGCATAAAATTAGAACCATAAGTGATGGTTGAATCACTTTATCAGGCATGGCAAGGACTTTGGGAAACCACCATCAAGAGACCTTCCAATCAAACACAATACAATATATGACATATATTACATAAATATGCCTAATAAAATATCTCTGAATAGGCATCAAATAACACATGAACCCACGACATGGACGTAGCCATTCGTCTGAAAGAGATCATGGAAATAGATGCATGGTATGGTAGCAGCCATCCGTATAGAAAGGATCATGTGTACAGTCTTGAATACTCAATAACTCCATGCGGCCTGGATAATAATAGATGTGATCTAGGGTATTCGTCTCTATCTCGATCTACCCATTGTATGAATGTAACCATGTGAATAAATGTGTTGATGTCAAACATGGTAGAAACCACTTGATTACCAGTCGATGATGTAAACCGTTAACAGGTGCGAGAGAAACCACCAATAATGACGATGGCCCTTAAGGTACGACAACACAATCTATAGGTGTGAATGAATGATCTGAATTCGAACACTTACAAAATCATTTGATTGAAGGCCAATGATGTGAACATGTCGTCAAACGCGAAGAAATTTCCATTGAGGCATGCAAGCTCAATGTGCTGAAAATGAGTTTCTAGATCAACTTCCTGGATAATGAGTTGTAGTCGACAGGGAGTGATCCGTCAAAGGAGGGCCATAAAGATTTCTCAAGATGATATGAGTGATTTAGGACTATTGCAAAGAGGTTCAAATAAGCAAAGGATGTTTGAACTTTACGTATAGGACTTCTCTTGAACATATCGACAACACGACTCCAACATTTGGCAGCATTTGACTCAAAATAGGATCAAAGGTCACGGTGACAGTAGATGATGATAAAATGAGAGGAAAATGGATTTACCAAATCCAGGAATGCAAATGAAGAATGAAGGATAGCCCCTACCCGACATGAAATGCAGATGAGTGTCATGTTCAAGATTAACAAGCTACCTTTGGTACAAAACACAAAACATGCTTCACTTCCACTTTCCCTCAGTACAAAACACAAATCATGCTTCACTTCCACTTTCCCTCGTGTTACACAGTATTTTGTCACCATCCCTGCAATCCAAATTCTGAACATTGGAGGACCATTTCAGTGACCCCTGTGTACTATCATACATTGCCATGAATGTCATTGCATCCCTTGACATGTTAGGAACATAATCTCTATTGATCATTCCTCAAGTAGACCCTCAAAAACCTATGCTTTGGGTCAGCGTTGGTAGGTAGTTATGTCCTCGCGCCCATGGAAAAATTTACTCTGAGCCTAACACTGTGGTTGCTCTGTCTTTGAAGAGAATCCGCGGAAAACTGCTTTTGGAAATTTTTTTAAAATATAAATGAAGCTTCCATTCTTTAACAGCTTCGTGGGCGGAGTCATGGTTGTTAGTTCGACTGGATCAAGTCGAGTTTCTCCCTTTGGCCTATTAGTTCCTACAAATGTGGCGCAACTTCCCAAAGGAATAGACCTCTCCTCCACCTTATGTGGATCCCGAACCTCCTCCTCCTCTCCCATAAATTCTTCTTCCTCACATTGATTCAGCTATCTGAACAGTCAATAGTTATAGCAGGTGTGTTGAAGAGAGTAGAGAAGAGTCCATTGTTGTGAGAGAGATTTTGAACCCATTGCCTCATTGAGTGGAATGGCGAATGAATGCTTTGAGACATGCCCGACTGATCCCGTTGAAGGAGGTCTACAATGTCAAGCCGTAGGTTGTAAATTTTTTTTTCATATATCAATATTACATGACTGGTTCAAAGTTCCAAATTTGTTTCCATTTATATTCGAAGTGTCTAACTCTCCTTGACTAGTTGGATAGTTGTAGATGAATATATATGTTTGTATGCTGTCAGCGTTTGTTTGATATTTGTTTAGGTGCATGAATGTCATCACCAATGGAGTGCAAGGCATGAAGGAAAAGATTGAAGGATTGATGCAACGTGCCATGACAAGAGCATTGGAATAAGGTAGGATATCTGTTCTAGTCCATATTTCATTTACAAACTAGGAATTTAGGAATTCAACGTGTTCCCTTGTTGCTAGACCCACCCTAGGGCTAGAGGGATTGCCTTTGTCTGCAGAGGGGATTTTCCTGCACAACAAGTTGGCGACCATACTGGGGATCAGTGTGCATGTCATCTCTCGTTGTTCGTTTTGAATTTTTGCTTGTTTGTCCAACTTTGGTCGTATTGTAATTTCTCTGCTTTGTTTTTCTTGTTTGACTGTTTCAAGCCATTTCACCTATTCTTAGAGTGATAAGCTTGGTTTTTTCTCAGCTTCCCTTTATTTCTTCCTTAGTTTCCTTACTCGGCGCTACTATTTTCCTGACAGTCGCGTCCATAGGTGCAAGTTTCCTTTGGCGCAGGTGCGATTTTCCTTGTTCAATGCGGATTACTACCGAACAGTCGCGCTGATTCCTGTAGGTTTGGTTTTTGGGCTTCTTTCCTGAGTTTCCAATGTGTCTTACCCTCTGGATTGATCCATTTGGATTGATTTTTGACTTCGTTGTCTCATTCATTTCGGTTGGTTGTCTCTCATTCGATCAGTGTGGATTTTTCATCCTAGGGATTCTAGGTGTCTCGAATCGTTTGTTTGGTCACATGTTCGTTGAGTCCTTGAGTTGTGTATGAGTTAGATTAGTCGTTCATATTCTTATCCTATTGTCTAATTTCTTGGTCTTTTCTTTCGATTCTACGTGTTGTAGGATTGTCGAGCTGTCATTTGGTGTCCGCTTGACTCTCCCTCCATCGCCCCGAGCATGGATCACATTGCTCGTTGAGTCGACTTGAAAGTCCTTTGTTATGTATGAAGAAGTGCATGTATGATTTGGGTGCATTTTTGCGTGTGCTTGAAGTTGATATATTCATGTTTTGATAATCTCATTCGAAACCACTCAAAGCTAGTATTTGTTTTTGTAGTGTAGAATTGGATTGATTTCTCATCGCTTATTAAAAGAAAAAAATTGCATTCTTCCTTTTTGTTTGAAAATTAAAAGTTCTCTTTTGCATTCGTAGGTTTATTTTTCATTGGAAAGTGAAAAACAAGAGAAGATTTTTCGTTTTTTGCTTTGGCTGTGTTAGTAGCATAAAGGAAAGTGTCATTCTTGCATTTGATTGATTGCTGCTTTGTTGCGAACTTCTATCCCTCTCTTAGCTAGCTTTTCATCGAATGAAATTGTATTCTTTCTCTCATATAGTGGTGCATTAGAGATTTGAGATTACATTCGGTAAGGCCTTGAAACTGAAACATAATTTCAAGATAACCCATAAAATTAACTCAATCAACCTAAGGAAACTGTGTGTTGGAAATAATGAGAGGGGGGTGAATCAGTATTTATTTTCAATTGTTAATTATTTCCAGTTAGATTCTTCACAATTAAAGACAGAAAGGTGTATAAAAATAATATTAAGGATTGATAAGAACTTCAATCCCTTTTTTGATAATAGTATACAATAGAAGAGTGAAGGGAACCAACCCTTTTAATGAAACAGGTACCAACCTGTTGCCAAGCACCAACTTGGACTTTGATGAGGCTCCGACCTCTAGGGCTCCAACCCTATCTTCTCAAGGCACCAACCTTGTGTTTATGGTCACCTACCCCAAGGACACCAATCTCTTAGTATTATTTTTAATAGAAAATGTGTGATGTACTTACTTGACTGTCATCAACACGATTCTTCATTGTACTTTGTCCATCATGTGACTTCAATAATCCTCACATAAGTCTGAGCCTTCACCAAAGTGCAATCCACTGCAAGGACAACATTCCTCTACAATGTTCACTGTTCGAGTCAAGAAACACAGTCCAACCACCTTTTTATAGGTTCACAATCATAGGTTTCCTAACTGTTGATTTGTTGCAGTGTATTAGTCTAACTTTGAAGGAGGTCCGAGGCTGCAACTGAGCATGAAGTAGCTTTATTTCAGGTTTGAGAGTAAGGTTGTTGTAGCTCTATAATTCAATGTCTAAGGTGAAATCCTTTAAGTGACCGAGTTTGAAAATGAGTCTGAAATAACACTCTCAATAGGTCCGAGGTGTTGTAGTATTGTTTGAGTTGTTGTATTATGGTCTGAGCTCCACAATCACAAGTCCGAGATACTGTAGGATACTATAGGCTTCACAACCTCAGGTCCGAAGTGCTGTAGGATAGTCCGAGAGTATAACAACAAGTCTCCCATAGAATTTATTACTACCCATCAATATATTAGTGACCGTTTACCACAGGTGGCTAGACAAAGATAATATGTTGTTCGAGCTTGAGGAAGAATAACCCAAACAATATGCTTTTTAAGTCCTCCTCGGCCTTAGTTCACAAGATGTGAACTCTCCTCAATATTCTATGTTCCTCAGATATTCTTCACCGAATTGCTGGCTAGAAATGAACACAGATTTATATATATAGTAGTTTGTCCCTATGAAGAGACACATCCATTGGAAGAGAGGCCGACATTATATGACTGCATAGGTCAGCTTGACTGTATATATATATTTTTTTTATCTTAAAAATTCAATTTCTCACAAACCATTGGGAGTTTCGGGGAAAGTAAGAGCTCGTTGGAAAGAGGGAAAAATCATCTTTAATATGGTCTAGGATTCATTATGAAAGGATGCCTCCAAGGTGTCTAAATTTATTTTTCTTTGTGACCGTTCATGTAATTTTAGTGCAGAAGGTGATTAGGACAGTAAGAGATCATTAGAGCTCCTTCATCATGGTGTTTCTTCCATGTCATCATGATAGTATAGCATCATGCCATCATATGATAGTGCACATGTATGTCATCATATGTCATAGTGCAACATCTATCAATCTTCCATTAAGAGAGCTAATCAAGAGAGCTTATATTCCATCAATGACAATTATTGACCAACATAGTGAAACTTAACACTCACACTTAGAGGTCTAGGCTAGTGACGTGTTCGATGTCATTAAACCTAGCATTTGCCGTTCGCAATCTTGCATTAGAGATACCCATCGCGTATATAAAGAGATACCCTCATAGGTTGCAATCCTTTATCCATAGGAAGCCGAGTCTACCGCCCTATAACCAAGATACACCGAACACAACATTTGGGGAGACTTCCTGCATGTACGATAAGTCCTTGGTCATTTCTCTTTCATTTGATCACCAAGGTGTATATTGCAGTTCACGGGAGCTTGGTACATCCTCTTGCCTAGAGTTCATCATTATGATTTTTCTGTGACTTTAAAATTTTAAAATATCATCGAGCACTTGTCCTTTCGAGCTCGTCCAAATTGAAAGTGACTAGAGTCACCTTTTGTCCTTTTCTTGACTCTTAAAACATGAAAAGGCAGAGTTTTGTTTCAGTGTCATAAAATTAATTACCCCCGATCACATGACCATTACGTTATTTTCTTGGCTGGTTCATGAGTAATTCCTTAGTGATTTTTCTTAAAGCCTCGAATTGATCGTCTCTTTTCTCTCCTTTTTTGAGACAAAGTCACGTTGGAGGAATCACCTGTTTCGTCGCCCTCTTCATTACCTCATAGTGAAGAGCCTCCCCTCGGAGTTTCTTTGGAGACACCTCAGTATTTTGGGACTCAAAACCTTGAGGGTGCTATCCTCCCAAGCGTTCAACCTCTCGCCACTCGGTCTCCTGCTGAGGAACCGTTTGACATCAACTGGCAGCCCCCGGATGCTTTTTTCTTTTTGAGAGAAGATCCCCCTCAGTGCTCAGATTCGCTCGCAACACCATTGTTCGGTGCTTTTCCCTCTACTTCTCGCCAGCTGTTCCCTGACAAAATGTCATCCAACTTGGATGCCTCGAGTCCTGTTAGTAGTGAAGATACTTTTGTATCTACGAGAGAATATCAATTCCCTCTGGAGAATTTTCCTTACGTAACAACGAAGGACGAAGGTTTCCTCTCAGCCTTCATCTCTCCCAGCTGGTTATCATTCTTTGGGTCAAATAATTTCTGGTGCTGGATCTTTGTAGCATAACCCACTATGGTCAAGTACGACGACTCCTTCTACAAGGTTGTTTATGTTGGGTCCATTGTCTTCAATTCCCATTGTTTCGACGATTGTCACGTCTTTCTCAACCCAGCCCACTGTTTGTTTGGCTTCTTCCACACCATCCGCTAGTGTGATTCAATCATTGCCTTCATCTTCTACTATTCGTGGAATGCATCCCAATGCTTCCATGATATCTGTTGGGCCCATTGTGAATGGATCGCAGCCTCACATATCGGGAGTCCATCAACCTATTGGTAGCACGCCTATCTATTTTAATCCTATTCTGGGAGGTTTGTCATATGACCAATATATGATGACTATTCAACATCAGAACTACCTCCCCCAGGGTTCCCAAAATATTATGACCCAGGTAAATCTACCATAGTACTGCGATGAACATGGGAATCATGTCTATTACCATGGGCCTATTTCACAAGGTCCATTGTATGTTCAAACACCACAATTTTCGGTTCGCCCAAACCAATTTACGTACCAATAGGGACAACCTTATGGTCCACAAGGAAAACCCTCTCACGGAAAACCTTCGGTCCAATAGGGACAACCCCACAGTCTTACTGGTCAACCTCATGTTAAACAAGGAGCGTCTTATGTTCCTCACGGGAAAACCTATCCTCCTAAGTGGAAACCTTTTGTGTGAAAAAAACAGCCTTACATTCAACAAGGCCCATCTCTTGTGCAACAAGGCCAACCCTTCATAGGTCAACCGGGTCAACCTAGTCTTTAGGGACATCCTGAATTGTCTCAACCATCAGGTCAACCTGGTTTTTAGGGACAAGATGGTCCGCTTCCTTTAGGCCAACCTGGTTTTCAGGCACATCCTGTTCAACCTCAGTACCCAGGCCAACCTCCACCCCAGGGACATCCTATGCAGCCTTAGGGCTAACCTTTCATTCCTCAAGGTCAACCTTCTATGGTACAAGGTCCTCCCCAAGGCACTGCTTTCATCCTGCAACAAAATCCATATGTTGCTCAAGCTGGGCCTCAGTGGTTTACTTATAATCAGTACCCTGGTCCTCAACCAAGTTATGGGTAGAATTACCAAAATTATAACCCCTATGGACAAAATCCTCCATGACAGAACATATGGGCTCAAAATTTCTCTCGACCTGGTTGGAACCCTAACTTCGGTCTTTATCAAAGGCCTGCGATTCCTTTCAACCCGCAATTACCATTCCTTGCTACGCTGGAACTGCTTGATGTGTCTAAGTTAACAAATGATCCTATTATTCATAATCCATATTGGCCCCCAGTTCTCACCAAGATCCCTGGCGATTGTCCCAAAGTCGAAGGTAAGTCTGGAGAAGAACCCCAGGAACATGTTATGACATACCACCTATGGTTCTCCTTTAACTCCTGGATTGATGGTTCTATTCGTTTACGTCTTTTCCAAAGGACTCTCACTGGTGCCGCTACAAAGTGGTACATTGAACTCTCCCATGACACCTTTCAAGATTTCAACTAAGGCTTGAATTGGCATTTCTCACACACTTTCAGCTACCGGTTCATTCTCAAATGGGAACACACCTCCTAACATCCTTGAAACAAGATCGAGTCACCCATATCTCCGATCATATTCATGAATGGAGGCGGTGTCATCGTTTGATGAAGTTTGAAATCCCTGATCAACTTCTGACTGATTGGTTCACTACCTCTTTTATCGGTTTGATTACTAAGGACATCGCTATGGGGGCATGTGTTACTGAGGAGCAAGCCATTGCTCGTTCCAAATACCTCGATCTCGTGTACTCTCAATCTGGCACACTTTATGAACTATTTCTTGATGCTCCACGACTTGGAACTTCCAAAGCTCTAGGAACACCATTTGTTGACGGTATCATTGGTTCCATGTCTCAGTCTTCTCGTAAGTCTTCTCCTATTTCTGTGAAGCAAAAATATACTCCTCCCACCGATACTGCTTCTCAGCCACCTTCCAATCCTGGAAAAATCACTGAAGTGAATGTCATCCAGTCTACTTCGACGGATAAAACTTCCAAAGGTAAGAAAAATGGTAAAGGCAAGGCCAAGGCCGATACCCCGAAACAAGATTCTCCTAAAACCAATACTTATGATGGCTTGAAACGTAAACTGAAGCATCCTTGTATGATATGTGACGATGAGCATTACACTAAGGACTGTCCACGATGGGCCGAGGTGAGTCGTCTGCTCAAAGGCACTCAAGGAACTCCGGATGTTCTTAAGGAACCGTTCCCATCACAACAAACTCAAATGGTGGAGCAACCTCTGTCATCCACCCCTTTTGGTTCTCAAGTTTTCATGATGAATGGTGCTACACCCATATCTATTTCCACTATATCAAAATATTATACCGAACCGCGTTAGGTGGCGGGGAAAGAGATTACAGATGGTCCTCCTCCCCCACCTGCTTCTGGCCCTCTTCACATTTAAAGGCCCAGTCCTGAGCCCGTTGTACGACCACCTTCTAAAGGCATGCTCCATAAGTCCTCCTTTAACCCGAACGCCCGTGCCGCTCAACATTACAATATTGTTGAGGATTTGGCTCAGGCGCCGTCCGCTATGTCCACGCTGGAGGTGCTTCAGAGCTGTCTGTCACAACAGAAGGCTTTGCTATCCACTATTAGAGGATTTGACCCTTCCGATTCAAGCCTTATCACTTTTGATCTGGAAAATTTTGTTCCGCGTCTCCCTCACCAGCTTGCTTTGATTATCCAAGTTGGGATTAATGGTAAGAATATCCATCGATCAGTTGTGGACAAAGGTGCATCTACTTGCATCATTTATGTTGCATGCTAGAAAGCCATTGGTTCTTCGAACCTTAACCAGTCTCCAAACGCTTTAGAAGCCTTCGACGACAGGGAATCTCGCCCTCTTGGTGTCCTCACTAGCTTACCTATAACGTTGGAAGGAAAAATGGTTAATGTCAAGGTTGAAGTCGTTGATGCCAAACTCAACTATAATATCCTCCTCGATCATAGTTGGACTCACGCCATGCTATGCATACAATCCACTCTCTTTCGTGTTCTTTAGTTCCCACACGAAGGAAAGATCATCACTGTCGATCAATTATCATTTTTCACTTCCACCTCCTTCGAGAGCAACATTTCGTTTGTAGACCACATTCCTATGCCTTATGAAAGTGTGGGGCCAGGAATTTTCAAATATCCTGCCCTCATGGGTCTTTTTTCTCTTCCTCCGCCCAACACTGCTCAGGTCAATATGATCTCCACATCTTCTGATTTGTAGATCATCCCTTAGCCTGAGCAGGTTGATTCGTTTTCTGGTGTGATGCCATTAAGCCCAATGGAAATTGATTATTGTGAAGCTACCTCGGCTTCGGCTCCTCCTCCTTCTAATCATACTCCTACGAGTATGTCTCTCGACACGTATTCTCAATCCCCTTAGCTCAGTGCTTCAAATTCTCCTGATCACTTGAATGAGACGTTTCCAAATAATGAAGCCATCATGGAAATCATCTCTCTTAAGGATCCTCTCAGGGACGATAGTCATCACCGTTCCTCCTTTCTGCCCGGTCTTGGGTCCATGTCTACTTGTCTTGATACTTTCGCTTCCCAAGCTCCTTCCCATCCACTTCAAATGCCTATCTTGACACATGAAGTTTTCACGGAAGGTAACAGGGTAAATATCACTTAGACGATGCTTATTGACATCTTCGTTAAACTGGGGGTTGTCGAGAAAATACACATTAGGGTGACCTATTCTCCTGATGAGATCAAGGTCTATACTTGTCTCTTCCGAGAGTTTTGAGACGTTTTCCCTTGGTCCTATGAGGAAATGCCCGACATTGATCTGAGTATGGTCATGCACGAGATCCCTACTTACCCTAATGCGAAACCTGTTCACCAACGCCTTCGTCCCTTGCACCCTAGAAAGGCAGCTACCATAAAGATAGAAGTTGAAAAACTTCTCAAAGCAGGCTTCATTTATCCGATCCCCTTGACAGATTGAGTCTCTAACATTGTCCCCATGGATAAAAATCAGGGTACTATTTGAGTTTGTGTGGATTGCCGCGATATCAATCGTGCTTGTCCCAAGGATAACTATCCCACTCCCTTCATTGACCAGATCATTGACGAATGCGCTGGGAGTGAGATTTTTTTCCTTATGGATGGGTTCTCTGGTTATAACCAGATCAATATACTATCGGTTGATCAACATAAAACCACCTTCATCTGTCCATGGGGCATTTTTGCGTACAAGAAGCTCCCTTTTGGCCTTAAGAATGCCGGTGCGACATTCCAATGAGCAATGTTGTATGCTTTTCACGATATTAAGCACATTGTTCAACCTTACTTGGATGACCTTCTGGCTCATTCAGCTAAGCGTAAGGATCACCCGAAACACCTCCGTAAAATCTCTTTTCGCTATAGACGCTACAACATTCGGCTTAATCCACACAAATGTGTGTTCTGCGTCGATTCTGGCAGACTCCTTGGGTTTGTCGTTTCCAAAGATGGAATTCATCTCAATCCTCTTAAGGTCGAAGATATTGTTAATCTCCCCTCCCCTTTCTCTTTACATCGGTTGCAGATTTTGCAAGGGAAAGCTAATTTCTTGCGTCATTTTATATCGAACTATGCTGAAGTGGCCTAAGTTTTCACGCAATTGCTGAAGCAAGGCCTCCCGTTCCTATGGGATGAGATTGCCCAAAAATATTTCGATGCACTGAAGACTTTGCTTGTCAATGCCCCTCTTTTACGTCCCCCAAATTATCATCGTGACTTTTCACTCTTTTTGGCTACCGATTTTAACACTATTGCCATGGTTCTGGTACAGGACGATGACGATGGTGATGAGCATTTCATTTATTATCTTAGCCGCAATCTTCTCGACGCTGAAACATGTTATGCTCATGTAGATAAATTGGCATTGGCAATTGTTCAAGCCGTCCAATGCTTTTGCCATTATATTTTACTCTGCACAACAACCATGATTTTTGATTGCAACCCCATGACCTATATTTTAACTCGACAATTGTTGGGGGAAAGTACTCTAAGTGGATAGTTATCCTCCAAGAGTTCGATTTGGAGTTCACTACCTCCAAATCGAAGAAGTAATTGGTTTTTGCCGAGTTGATATGCTCTTTACCCTCTACCTCTGCTCCCTCTGGTTCTAAGGAACACATTCCAGATGACACTCTTTTTCTGATTAGCACCCTCGATCCATGGTACGGTGACATGATCGTTTATCTATAGACTTCTACTTTCCGATCTGAGTTGATGAAAGATGCTCGTCTATGTATCCATCATCATTTGCAACCCTATCACATAGTCGAAGATACTTTATACTGCATCGGAGCTGATTCCGTTCTTCGTTAGTGTCTGACCCTCGAGGAAGCTGAAAAATTCCTCAATGACTGCCATTCCGACGCATGTGGCGGTTACATGTCTGGGTATGCTACTGCTCAAAAAATCCTTCGCGCGGGATATTTCTGGCATACCATTTTCAAATATTGTATCCTCGCTATCCGTAAGTGTCACGAGTGCCAGATATATCAGCACAAGATGTGCACACCACACGATACCCTTCATCATGTCATTACCGTTGGTCCCTTTGCGAAGCGGGGTATCAGTTTTATGACGTGTAACCCTCGCTCGGTTGGGTGGCATGGTTATTGACTAATTCACTAAATGGGCTGAAGCAATGCCTACACTCACAACTGACGGTAAGATGACTGCCCAATTTCTTTTCAATCATGCGATTACCAGGTTTGGTGTCCCTCAAGCCATCGTCACTGATCATGGCTCCGATTTTCTCCATTATATGATGGTTGAGTTGACTACTAAGTTGGGTCTGCAGCACGACAGCTCAACACCGTACTATCCTTAGGAAAATGGCTAGGTTGAAGTCGTGAACAAAGCTTTAGTCACCATGCTTCAACATATGATTGGGATGCACAAGTCCAATTGGCATCTCATGTTGTTTTCAACTCTCCAAGCTTACCGAACCTCGGTGAAGGATGAAACCGGATTCACACCATTTCAGCTTGTTTATGGTCTGGAAGCTACCCTTCCAATTGAATGTGAAATCCCTTCCCTCAAGATAGCTGTCAAATTAATTCCTAATACCTCACCAGAGGAAGAACACCTCCTCTATTTGGAGAGGCTTGATGAAACTCTTTGCTTCATTGCTTTAGTCATAGAAGCACAAAAAAATCGGGTCAAATCTCACTTTGACAAGACGGTTTCCCCTCGTACCTTCGTAGAAGGAGACTTAGTCCTCTTGTATGACCAAGGTCATGATAAGTTGGGGGCAGGTAAATTCGAAACCATGTGGCATGGGCCCTACATCGTCAAGTGTGTTTTGCAGAACGGGGCCTATCAACTTATTGAATATGAAGGCTATCCCTTGGATCAACCCATAAATGGGATGTATCTCAAAAAATATTATGCATGAGTTTCTCACGAATTCTTTTTGTACATAAGTGTATTTTTAGTTTTTGGCTTGGTGTGCTTTACAAGCAATTTTTTCCTGCTTATTGTGTCTTTTCTTCCTATGTGTTAGCCACGTATAAAAATTTGTCATATCAAATGGTGGCTAAATCTTTTTTAGCCTTCAAGAAAAAATTTCATGACCAAATTGTGAGTTCTTAAAGTCTTATGATGACATTTACTCTTTGAGATAATCTTAATTGCTATTTCCCTTTTAATCCTAAAAAACCTTGCTGTTTACCAAAGAAAACTGCTTAAGAAACCCATTTTCCATCATTTTCACTCCTCCTTTCACCTATTTTTCCCTTTCATAAAATCCCTCAAAAACCCTTCATCTAACCTCTAAAACATTCCAAAGACCCTTTTAAACCATTTGTTCCCCTTTCATTTGGTTTAAAAACTCCTATCTCCTCTACCAGAACCTTATCTTGGCCTTAAAAACACTATTTTTGGGCCTAAGACACCCTTTTTACATTATAAGGCATTTAAGCCCCCGAGGGCTTATATCCTTTAGCACCCCATCCTTCACATGACCTAAAGCCCCGCAGTCGGGTGCTAAAGTCCTAAACCCCATCTCCAAACCCCTTATTTCCTTTATTTTTCGTTATTTTCCCATCCCTGACATTTCGATTTCAAATGAATCTGGACCGTTGATCCAAAAAGAGCAACGGCCATCGGGTCACTTTCCTTCCACCTTTTCATTTTCCCATCCCTTTCTCCTTGCAAAACCTCTGCCTCCTATTTTAATCGCGACCGTCTGTCAGACAAATCCGACGATTGGGATTTAACCCGATGGCCTATCGCACCCATCCACTATGCAACAAAATATCCCACGTCACCGTGGACCCCACTCATCTTCCTCCATGCAGCTTGCCCTCCATCGCGCTCAACCTGCGCCATTAGATGTACTGTCCCTCATCCGACGGTTGACAATCCATTTCGCATAATTTTTATGCCTAAACGTTAACGCCGAAAAAAAAACGCGAAATTGGTGGTTTTGTAAATCCACGTGTCGCGCGATGAATGGAATCACGTTTTTTTGGAAAAACCATTTATCCCCTCAGAGCTCGTGTGAAAACCATTAATGGTTTTCCGCCAAACCGCTGTCCTCTGCAATGTTATTTTGACTTTTAATCTTGGCCGTTGATCTCTGTGATCGAACGGCTCTCATTGTATTTCACCTCCATTCGTTTGCCCCCTATCTATTCTAAAAAATGATCCATTGTGAGTTATCCGCCGTCGATCTCTGAGATCGAACGATCCCGATTTAATTTCGCCTCCATTACGTTTGCCCTCCATCTAATGTCTCAGATGATTCCATTAGACGATCTCCACCGTTCATCATTCTAGTCCGACGACTCCTATTCAATATTGTGCCCAAACTCCATTTGCACCTATTTCTCTTCTGCCAAGGGTTTTTCTCCCTTTTCGCTGCAAATTCCTCCATTTCGCACAGCTCCATCCCCTCCATTAAACCTCTGAAGCAGTCTTAACCAAATTCCGCAGGGTTTATTAATGAATTTTTTGGTGTTTTGCAGGGTTTCAAACGGTGTTTGCTCTGTGTTTTTCCCAGTCACAGTTAGGTGACAAAAGGGCCTAGAATGACGATTCTGTGGCTTAAAATCAAAGGAAAAAGGAGCTGCGAGTTTTGAATCCAGGTCTAAATCATCTGGATCACGATCCAGGGTTTAGCATAAGCCCTCCAACTACATAAAGCCACTTGTATAAACAAGCAAACAAAGTGTATCAGTGAATAATCAAGGATAAAGGGATTAATGCCTAAAATCCTGAAGATCAAGGTTTTTAATCCACAGGTTTAAAGGATAAAGACAATGTTAAGGAACAAAGACCCAAGAACAAAGATCAAAGGTTTAATTAAGCCTAAACACAGACAAAAGCAGATTAAAGTCTTTAAAGGTAAAACAAAGAAACATATAAGTGAAAGAGGCCTCCACTGCCACATCAGAGGCCATTTATCCTCTTCAACTACCAAAGTGCCACCCGCAGCTTCAATAAATCAAAAGGAGGCCTAGTTATTGCCTAGTCAGTGATATTTTTACCTAAAGACAACCATAGTTATTGCCAATCTGCCTAAAGAGTTTTAAAGTCAACAAAAACTGCCAAGTGGTTAAAAACTTAATGAAAACCAATTAATACAGAGAAAGATCAGAAAAATTCTCTATTGAATCCCTCAAAGGCAGAGAAGCATTAAATCTTTTATTAATTGAACTAGAAATCTTATTTTTCATCCCACCTCCTCTTTCTTCTATAAATATTTCTGAAGAAGATGAGATGTTGTTGGTGGTTGGACTTTGATGTAATACTTGCTGCTCGAAACTTTCTGCATTTAAATAGTTCTCACAGGCTGTTGAAGCTCTATTGGTAATCAAAGAAGTTAGGATGAGAAGAGAAGTTGTTGCTGTACTGAAACATTGGACTTGAAGTATGTAACTGGATTGACATCAATATACAATTTGATTCATGGGATCCTGGTCTATACCATTGGTGATGTGCCTCTCATTGTTCTTATTTTCCTTCTTAGGTTTTTCACAAAATTGTTCATTTTTCTCTGATAAAGAACAACAAATATAGAGCTAGGATTTACTCTTATAAGTACCCTACCCTCACTGATAAGCTTTATTTTTATGTTTTCCTCCTTTGTGTATTTAAGAATGATTTAATACAGTCCAAGCAGTCAAGGAATGTTGGTGAGCCCATGTCTTACTGTCTAAACTTTAAACATTGTTCTTGAATGATATTTTCATCACATGCTAAGTAGAGTCGGACTAGGAAAGTTTATGGTTTGCCCTATCTTCTAGTTCTTTCTCCAAAGGTTGTTTGAAAGTTTCCCTAAGAGTATGCTGAAATCAGGTCTAGATTTTAATGATATCTTACTTGATCTTAAGCTACACTTTATTTTCTTATCTTTTTTCATCCCTTCTGAAAGTAGTCATGTGGATTATTGGATTGTTTGTCTGATAAGTTAGCTTTAATACAAGCTTGTCCAAAGAAGTCTATGGTTAGCCTTGTCCTTTGGCCGATTTCAAACAGTTACTTAAAAAGGATTTTCTTGTTTGGAAAGTTGATAAATCCTTGTTGAAATTATTGGATTTTTCCACCCTCACAACACTTTTAATGTTCCATTCCATCGTTTAATCTAAAAGATCCTTTGTTATAGATGAATTTCCACATGGACCACTCTTGAAATTGTTGTACAATTAAAACCTTTTATGACTCCATAGCCCAATGGATTAAGTGTTGTTTCACACCCATCCTATCAACTGAACCTTGTTTTGATTATTCACACCTTCATCCCTCTGAAGCTCTTTCATTTTCATGACTTTCCACTCAATTAAATATCATACCCAACCAAAAAAACAAACAAAAACCCTTGTTCTTAATAACTAGCATAAAATCACATTTTAGAACCTTAAAAGATAAATCAATCTTTGCACTTATAGAGAGATCCCTCTCTGGATTCAGGAGGGCTAGATCCTAGAATCCCAAAGTGGTTCTTATGTTGGCTCTGCAGCTTTGTATTTTCTAATCTTGCAAACTACAGAGACCTAACATTCTGGCGACTCCACTGGGGATTCTGAGTAAAATTACATCTTATACATCCTTAAGGAACTCAGAAAACCCAAAAATATTTCAGATTGGTATTCATAATAAACAATGGTGGTGGAGCATAAAACATTTTACCTTCAAAAGCTAAAAATTTCCACCTGGTGACTCCACTGGCCTCTAGTAGGCATATTACCTCTCCAGTCTTTGTAGAATCCTTTGGGAATGCATTGAGAAAACCCAATCATACTGTTGGTGGATAGAAAAATTTAAATCATCCACCTGGCGACTCCACAACTCTTAAAAAACCAAATGACTCCATTGGTAGAAGGCTTTGAATTGGTTGACAAGATACAATGACCTCTTTTCTGATTTACAAACATGGATTTAGATATAGACCAAGAAACCAAACTAATGGTCATGATGGAAAAAATGATGTACATGCTTGGAAAGAGAATGGATAGGCATGAAGCTAATTTAAATATTGGTGATCCAGAGCAACCTATGCCTTTCCCTGAGCAAACACAAGCTCAACAACTACAAGACATGTATGATGAGCAAGACATGTGTGAGGAGCAATATTATAGAGAAAACAATGAATACAAACTACTAATCATGATGGAAAAGATGATGTACATGCTTGGAAAGAGAATGGATAGGTTTGAGGCTAATTTAAATATTGGTGATCTAGAGCAACCTATGCCTTTCCCTGATCAAACACAAGCTCAATC
Organism: Pinus albicaulis; assembly: GCA_034641835.2. NCBI lineage: Eukaryota > Viridiplantae > Streptophyta > Pinopsida > Pinales > Pinaceae > Pinus > Pinus albicaulis. The sequence continues at coordinate 565,981,598 of CM076579.1, read as the reverse complement.
ACTTCAAGACCTAGACAAGGAGAAAGATATGTATGATGATCAAGACTTTATAGAAGATGATGAGCAAGGTTACAAAGAAAGCAATGAAGAAGGTTGTCAAGAAACTCCTGATTGCCTCCCTAGATCTTCTACTATGCTATTAAGAGAACTTCACGATCAAATTGCAAATACTAATAGTGAGCAGTACTTTGAGGAAACAAGTAGCCACTTAGAAAACACAGAACCTGAAATAGAAGCTAAATCAACACTTACAGGGACTCTCCCTCTATGCTATAACTCATTTTAGATTTTAAGAGAAGAGTGGCATCCTGATAATGTAAAAGAAACAACTCATGAACCTTATATGTAAACCGAGTGTCATAATAATCATGAGGAATTGTTTGAAACATAAGAAGATCAGGAAACAATAGAAAATCCTCAAATTTTCCCTGCAAACTCAAGTGAAGATTCACTAAAATAGGCTCAAGAAGACATCCAGCCTCAAAACCAGTTAACACAAGAGAAAGAGGACTGTTGTTCTTCTATCCATGCTAAAAAAGAAATCCCTCTTTTGACAGAAGAAGAAATTGATCATGTATTAAACAAACAGCCAGCCTCTGAAAATTTTTATAAAACAAAAGCTCTTGCTCATTTACCTACCAAACCTTGTTGTCTTGAACCAGAAAATAAACTTGTAGATCTGAACAAAGAAAGACCTGTTGATAACCCAATATGCTTGATTGGTGAAATTGTTTATACTAATGATTGTTCAATTTTTGATCATTCTGATGATGATGATGAGTTTCAAACATAAACTAATCATGCAGGGAAACCAACAGTTGATTGGTGTCATAAAAATCTTTATCATCAGCTTGAAAGCAGTAATCAACCAGTCCAATCCATCGGAAACAAAAATATGTCAGTCGTAATGTTGACATTGAAAAGAAAGAGGAATTTCTTGAGAAGGATGAGGATAGAGAATCTTCTCCTGAAAGGGTTGAGGTAATAAAAGATACCCCTGATCAAGAATATAATAACCTCTTTACAGAGTATAGTCCACTGAATCAGAGCATAACAGGACTAAAAGAGGAAAACACTGCAGTGTATGATGAATTTTCCAGTTCAGATGACAATGAAGATGAGGAAGACTGTCTTCCTCAAAAGAATCTTTGCCTTGATCTAGTGGAGAAAGAAGAGATGATCCTGGTTGAAACACATCTTACAAATATTCATAACCAGGCATTGTTTCAAGATCCCTATGCTCACTTCTTGAAGGCATTTGAAGAAGGGATAAAGGTTATTAGGAGCAGTGTATTACCAAAAGCAAGAAGATTATTTAGCATTGCTGCTAAAAAACAAAAGGAATGGGAGTGGCCTTGTTTGTCCAACCTGCCCAAAGAGATGAAAAAGGACCAATCATGGAATCATTTATTGGATTGGTTGTACTGGAAAAGAGATTTCATCAGCTAAACATGTAAATATTCCAAGTTAGATTAGGTTAGATAGGAATGTCAATAAAGCTCAGCTATGAGCATTTAGTTAGTTGTTGATTTCTGCTTTGAAGAATAAAATGAGAAAAATACAAAAACAATAGAAAAGAGAAAAAGAGGGCAAAGAAAAACAAGAAAGGTACAACCTCATACCAAAAAGAGAGACAAAGTCTGAAAGTGTGCAAGCTCAAATGCCACTCCTAAGAACACACTTCTAGTTAGTCATACAACCTAATCATGACTAATTAGCTTTTGAATTTACTGCTGATAGGTTAGTGAATTATATTAGCCAAAAAACTCAATCTTGGCTTATCAGTAAGGTAGATTAGGATAGAAAAACGAAGGTTCAAACAAGCTCAAAATCCGAACCTATGAATCTCAAAAGAAGAATGGCTCTAATTAGATCAAATCTTGAGCCAAAGATAGAAAAAAAACTGGTTCTAATATGCTCAAACCTGAACCAGATGAGAAAGAAAAACAACTCAAACAAGACTAAAACCAGAGTTGAAGAATAATGAAGGATGTTTTTGATTTTCAGATCTTAAGCCTTCACCATTTTTTTAAAATTTTATGCAAATTTTAGTCTATGTGCAGCTTGTTTTTATGCCATAGATTTGTAGCAAGTCAAACTGCTTAATCTTGGCTTGGCTGCTTTTAAATTTCCTGTTTTAGAATTTAGAGAATAAAAGTCTGTCAGATAGTCTAATCTTGACAGATAGTAGTTAGGTAGAGAATTTATGAACTCAACTGTTTAAATTGAGTTCATGGAGAAATAAGAGTAGAAATAGATTAGTTTCCTGTTTTTCAAAAAGAATAAAATGTTGATGAAAGGTTTGCAAGCCCAAATGCACCTTCTGAAGAAAAAATGTTAGGAAGTAGGTTGTGTAGGTAGTTGTTTGGGGAAGAAATTTTCTACTGATATCAAATGTTCTAATCATCTTTCAAGAAGCTGATCAGAGAACAGGAAAAGGTTGTAAAAAATGCAATATACTGATCTACATTCCAGAGACGAATTTCTGTGGTTCTTGACACCTCCAAGGAGCTGCCATTCCAAGTTGGAGCCGCTGTTAGCCACCTATAAAAATTTGTCATACCAAATGGTGGCTAAATCTTTTTTAGCCTTTAAGAAACAATTCATGTTCAAATTTTTAGTTCTTAAAGTCTTATGAAGATCTTTACCCTTTGAGTTAATCTTCACTGCTGTTTCCCTCATAATCCTAAAGTACCTGTTGTTTTACCAAGAGAAAACTGCTTAAGAGGCCCCATTTTCCCATCATTTCACTTCTCTTTTCACTCACAAAAAATTCTACTTTTTACCCTTATTCCCTCCATAAACCCTTCTAAAAAGACCCCTATTTGACTCCTAAATCATTCCAAAGACCCCTTAAAACCCTATATTTCCCCTTTATTTGGTTTTAATTTCCCTCTTTTCATCTATCGGAACCCTTATTTTGGCTTAAAAATCACTGTTTTTGGCCTAAAAATCCATTTTCTACACTATGATGTTTTTAAGCCCTTGAGGGCTTATCTCCTCTACCACCCCACCTTCACATGACCCAAAGCCTCGCAATCGGGCGCTAAAGGCCTAAAAACCTCTTCCGTAACCTTATTTTTCTTTGTTTTTCATAAACTCGACGTTATGTTTTGAAATGGATCTGGACCGTCGATCTAAATAGATCAATGGCCATCGGGCCCCATCCTTCCACCCGATCGCATACCTTTCCCTTTTCCCCTTTCAATACATCCACTCTTCCTTTTATATCTCCACCGTTTGTTTATCTGATCTAACGAGTGGGATTAAACCCGATGAACCTCATTCGCTGTTTAAACCCGTCCACCATGCGATAAAAATGATGACGTAACCATGGACCCCACTACTTTCCCCGCATGTGCAACTTCCCCGTCGTGTGCGATCCGCACCGTCGGATCTGGAGCCTCCGATCCGAAGGCGGACGATGCGTTTCGCGTTTTTTTTGTGACCGCAAGTTAACACCAAATATTTACACGAAATGGGAGGTATTAAGAGGGACAGGTGTCAGTAGGTGTATGGAATCACGTTATTTTTGTGAATACCACTCACCCCCCTCAGCGCCACGTGATAACCATTAATGGTTTTCCGCTATACCGCTCCCCCCTCCGCAATGTAACTCTGGATTTGATCATGGCCGTCGATCTCTGAGATCGGACAGTCCTAACTTAATCTCACCCCCATTCAGTTTTCACCCAACTCGCTCCCGAAAGACTTCATCTGTCGATCTCGACCGTTCATTATTCTGATCGAACGACTTATGTTATATCCCGATCCCAATTCATTTGCCTCCATCTAATCTCCCAGATGATTCCATTATATGATCTCCACCGTGCATCATTCTAATCCGACGGATCCTATTCAATATCGCGCCCAAACTATATTTACACTTGTTTCACTTCCGCCAAGGGTTTTTCTCCCTTTTTGCTGCAAATTCCTCCATTTCGCACAGCTCCATCCCCTCCATTAAACTTTTGTAGCAGTCTTAACCAAATTCCGCAGGGTTTCTTAATGAATTTTTTGGTGTTTTGCAGGGTTTCAAACGGTGTTTGCTCTGTGTTTTTCCCAGTCACAGTCAGGTGACAAAAAGGCCTAGAATGACGATTTTGTGGCTTAAAATCAAAGGAAAAAGGAGCTGCGAGTTTTGAATCCAGGTCTAAATCATCTGGATCACGATCCAGGGTTTAGCAGAAACCCTCCAAATGCATAAAGCCACCTGCATAAAGAAGCAAAAAAAGTGTATCAGTGAAGAATGAAAGATAAAGGGATTAATGCATAAAAGCCTGAAGATCAAGGTTTTTAATCCACAGGTTTAAAGGATAAAGACAGTGTTAAGGAAAAAAGACCCGAGAACAAAGATCAAAGGCTTAATTAAGCCTAAACACAAAAAAAACCAGATTAAAGTGTTTAAAGGTAAAACAAAGAAATATATTAGTGAAAGAGGCCTCCACTGCGACATCAGAGGCCATTTATCCTCTTCAACTACCAAAGTGCCACCTGCAGCTTCAATAAATCAAAATAAGGCATAGTTATTGCCTAGTTAGTGACATTTTGTTTAAAGACAGCCAGAGTTATTGACAGCCTGCCTAAAGAGTTTTTAAGTCAACAAAATCTGCCAAGTAGCCTAAAAACTTAATGAAAACCAATTAATACAGAGAAATATCAGCAAAATTCTCTATTGAACCCCTCAAAGACAAGGAAGCATTAACTTGTATTAATTGAACCTATAGACATTTTCTTTCATCCCACCTCTTCATTTTCTTATAAAATCTCCTTGAGGAGCACATGGTTGGTTGTTGGACTTTGATGTAATACTTGCTGCTCGAAACTTTCTGCATGTAAATAGTTCTCAGAGGCTGTTGAAGCTCTGTTGGTAATCAAAGAAGTTAGGCTGAGAAGAGAAGTTGTTGCTGTACTGAAACATTGGACTTTAAGTATGTAACTAGATTGACATCAATATACAAGCTGATTCATGGGATCCTGGTCTATACCATTGGTGATGTGCCTCTCATTTTTCTTGTTTTCCTTCTTATGTTTTTCACAAAATTGTTCATTTTTATCTGATAAAGAACAAAAAATATAGAGCTAGGATTTACTCTTACAAGTACCCTACTCTCACTGATAAGCTTTATCTTTATGTTTTCCTCCTTTGTGTATTTAAGAATGATTTAATACAGTCCAAGCAGTCAAGGAATGTTGGTGAGCCCATGTCTTACTGTCTAAACTTTAAACATTGTTCTTGAATGATATTTTCATTACATGCTAAGTAGAGTTTGACTAGGAAAGTTTATGGTTTGCCCTCTCTTCTAGTTCTTTCTCCAAAGGTGGTTTGAAATTTTCCCTAAGAGTATGATGAAAGCAGGCTTGGATTTTAATGATATCTTGCTTGATCTTAAGCTCCACTTTGTTTTTCTTATATGTTTTCATCTTATTTGAAAGTAGTCATGTGGATTACTGGATTGTTTGTCTGATAAGTTAGCTTTAATACAAGCTTGTCCAAAGAAGTCTATGGTTAGCCCTATCCTTTGGCTAGTTTCAAACAGTTACTTAAAAGGATTTTCTTGTTTGGAAAGTTGATAAATCCTTGTTGAAATTATTGGATTTTTCCACCTTCACAACACTTTTAATATTCCATTCCATCATTTAATCTAAAAGATCCTTTGTTATAGATGACTTGCCCCATGGACCACTCTTGAAATTGTTGCACAATTAAAACCTTTTGTGACTCCATAGCCCAATGGATTAAGCGCTGCTTCATGCCTATCCTATCAACTGAACCTTGTTTTGATTGTAAGCACCTTCACCCCTTTGAAACCCTTTCATTTTCAGGAATTTCCACTCAATTAAAGATCATACCCAACCAACCAAAAACAAACAAAAATCCTTGTTCTTAATAACTAGCCTAATATCATACTTAAAACCTTAAAGGAGAAATCAATCTTTGCACTTATAGAGAGATCCCTCTCTGGATTCAGAAGGGCTAGATCCTAGAATCCCAAAGTGGTTCATATGTAGGCTCTGCAGCTTTGTATTTGCCAATCTTGCAAACTACAGAGACCTAACATTCTGTGCTGTTAGCCACCTATAAAAATTTGTCATACCAAATGGTGGCTAAATCTTTTTTAGCCTTTAAGAAAAAATTCATGTTCAAATTGTTAGTTATTAAAGTCTTATGAATATCTTTACCCTTTGAGTTAATCTTCACTGCTGTTTCCCTCATAATCCTAAAGTACCTGCTGTTTTACCAAGAGAAAACTGCTTAAGAGGCCCCATTTTCCCATCATTTCACTTCTCTTTTCACTCATAAACAATTCCACTTTTTACCGTTATTCTCTCCATAAACCCTTCTAAAAAGACCCCCATTTGACTCCTAAATCATTCCAAAGACCCCTTAAAACCTTATATTTCTCCTTTATTTGGTTTTAATTTCCCTCTTTTCATCTATCGGAACCCTCATTTTGGCTTAAAAATCACTGTTATTGGCCTAAAAATCCATTTTCTGCACTATGAGGTTTTTAAGCCCATGAGGGCTTATTTCCTCTACCACCCCACCTTCACATGACCCAAAGCCCCGCAATCGAGCGCTAAAGGCCAAAAAACCTCTTCCGAAACCTTATTTTTCTTTGTTTTTCATAAACCCGACGTTATGATTTGAAATGGATCTGGACCATCGATCTAAACAGATCAATGGACATCGGGCCCCATCCTTCCGCCCGATCGCATACCTTTCCCTTTTCCCCTTTCAATACATCCGCTCTTCCTTTTAGATCTCCACCGTTCGTTTATCAAATCTAACGAGCGAGATTAAACCCGATGAACCTCATTCGCCATTTAAACCCGTCCGCCACGCGAAAAAAATGATGACGTAACCGTGGATCCCACTACTTTCCCCGCTCGTGCAACTTCCCCATTGTGTGCGATCCGCACCGTCGGATCTAGAGCGTTCGATCCGACGGCGAACGATGCGTTTCGCGTTTTTTTTGCGACCGCAAGTTAACACCAAAAATTTTTGCGCGAAATGGGCGGTATTAGGAGGGACAGGTGTCGACAGGTGTATGGAATCGCATTATTTTTGTGAATACCACCCACCCCCCTCAGCGCCGCGCGAAAACCATTAATGGTTTTCCGCTATACCGCTCCCCCCTCCACAATGTAACTCTAGATTCGATCATGGCCGTCGATCTCTGAGATCAGACAAACCTAACTTAATCTCACCCCCATTCACTTTTCACCCAACTCGCTCCCGAAAGACTTCATCTGTCGATCTCGACCGTTGATTATTCTCATCGAACGCCTTATGTTATATCCCGATCCCAATTCATTTGCCTCCATCTAATCTCCCAGATGATTCCATTAGACGATCTCCACTGTGCATCATTCTAATTTGATGGCTCCTATTCAATATCACTCCCAAACTCCATTTGCACCTGTTTCGCTTCTGCCAAGGGTTTTTCTCCCTTTTTGCTGCAAATTCCTCCATTTCGCATAGCTCCATCCCCTCTATTAAACCTCTGTAGCAGTATTAACCAAATTCCGTAGGGTTTGTTAATGAATTTTTTGGTGTTTTGCAGGGTTTCAAACGGTGTTTGCTCTGTGTTTTTCCCAGTCATAGTCAGGTGAAAAAAAGGCCCAGAATGACGATTATGTGGCTTAAAATCAAAGGAAAAAGGAGCTGCGAGTTTTGAATCCAGGTCTAAATCATCTGGATCACGATCCAGGGTCTAGAAGAAACCCTCCAAATGCATAAAGCCACCCGCATAAACAAGCAAACAAAGTGTATCAGTGAAGAATCAAAGATAAAGGGATTAATGCCTAAAAGCCTGAAGATCAAGGTTTTTAATCCACAGGTTTAAAGGATAAAGATAGTGTTAAGGAACAAAGACCCAAGAACAAAGATCAAAGGCTTAATTAAGCCTAAACACAAACAAAAGCAGATTAAAGTGTTTAAAGGTAAAACAAAGAAACATATAAGTGAAAGAGGCCTCCACTGCCACATCAGAGGCCATTTATCCTCTTCAACTACCAAAGTGCCACCTGCAGCTTCAATAAATCAAAATAAGGCAGAGTTATTGCCTAGTCAGTGATATTTTGTTTAAAGACAACCAGAGTTATTGATAGCCTGCCTAAAGAGTTTTTAAGTCAACAAACTCTGCCAAGTAGCCTAAAAACTTAATGAAAACCAATTAATACAGAGAAATATCAGAAAAATTCTCTATTGAACCCCTCAAAGACAGGGAAGCATTAACTTGTATTAATTGAACCTAGAGACCTTTTCTTTCATCCCACCTCCTCATTTTCTTATAAAATCTCCTTGAGGAGCACATGGTTGGTTGTTGGAATTTGATGTAATACTTGCTTCTCGAAACTTTCTACATGTAAATAGTTCTCAGAGGCTATTAAAGCTCTATTGGTAATCAAAGAAGTTAGGCTGAGAAGAGAAGTTGTTGCTGTACTGAAACATTGGACTTGAAGTATGTAACTGGATTGACATCAATATACAAGCTGATTCATGGGATCCTGGTCTATACCATTGGTGATGTGCCTCTCATTGTTCTTGTTTTCCTTCTTATGTTTTTTCACAAAATTGTTCATTTTTCTCTGATAAAGAACAACAAATATAGAGCTAGGATTTACTCTTACAAGTACCATACTCTCACTGATAAGCTTTATCTTTATGTTTTCCTCCTTTGTGTATTTAAGAATGATTTAATACAGTCCAAGCAGTCAAGGAATGTTGGTGAGCCCATGTCTTACTGTCTAAACTTTAAAAATTGTTCTTGAATGATATTTTCATTACATGCTAAGTAGAGTTGGACTAGGAAAGTTTATGGTTTTCCCTGTCTTCTAATTTTTTCTCCAAAGGTGGTTTGAAAGTTTCCCTAAGAGTATGCTGAAAGCAGGCTTGGATTTTAATGATATCTTGAATGATCTTAAGCTGCACTTTATTTTTCTTATATGTTTTCATCCTATCTGAAATTAGTCATGTGGATTACTAGATTGTTTTTCTGATAAGTTAGCTTTAATACAAGCTTGTCCAAAAAAGTCTATGGTTAGCCTTGTCCTTTGGCTGGTTTCAAACAGTTGCTTAAAAGGCTTTTCTTGTTTGGAAAGTTGATAAATATTTGTTGAAATTATTGGATTTTTCCACCTTCACAACACTTTTAATATTCCATTCCATCATTTAATCTAAAAGATCCTTTGTTATAGATGACTTGCCCCATGGACCACTCTTGAAATTGTTGCACAATTAAAACCTTTTGTGACTCCATAGCCCAATGGATTAAGTGCTGTTTCATGGCTATCCTATCAGCCGAACCTTGTTTTGATTGTAAGCACCTTCACCCCTTTGAAACCCTTTCATTTTCAGGACTTTCCACTCAATTAAATATCATACCCAACCAACCAAAAACAAACAAAAATCCTTGTTCTTAATAACTAGCCTAATATCATACTTAAAACCTTAAAGGATAAATAAATCTTTTCACTTATAGAGAGATCCCTCTCTGGATTCAGGAGGGCTAGATCCTAGAATCCCAAAGTGGTTCATATGTAGGCTCTGCAACTTTGTATTTTCCAATCTTGCAAACTATAGAGACCTAACATTCTGGCGACTGCACTGGGAAATTATGAGTAAATTACATCTTATACATCCTTAAAAACCTCAGAAGACCCAAAACATTTTTAGATTGGTATGTAAATCAATAAATGGTGGTGGACCATAAAACATTTTACCTCCAAAAGAGCTAAAAATTTCCACCTGGTGACTCCACTGGCCCCCAGTAGGCCTATTACCCCTCCAGTCGTTGTAGACTCCTTTGGGAATGCATTAAGCAAACCCAATCATACTGTTGGTGGAAAGAAAAATTTAAATCATCCACTTGGCGACTCCACAACTCTCAGAAGACCAAATGAATCCACTGGTAGAAGAATCTGAACTAGTTAAATAGACACAATAACCTATTTCCTGATTTACAAACATGGATTTAGATATAGACCCAGAAGCCAAACTAATGGCCACAATGGAAAATATGATGTACGTGCTTGGAAAGAGAATGGATAGGTATGAAGCTAATTTAAATATTGGTGATCCAGAGCAACCTATGCCTTTCCTTGAGCAAACAGAAGCTCAACCACTACAAGACATGTGTGATGAGCAAGACATGTGTGATAAGCAAGATTATAGAGAAAACAATGAAGAAAAACTACTGGTCATGATGGAAAAAATGATGTACATGCTTGGAAAGAGAATGGATAGACATGAAGCTAATTTAAATATTGGTGATCCAGAGCAACCTATGCCTTTCCCTGAGCAAACACAAGCTCAACCACTACAAGACATGTATGATGAGTAAGACATGTGTGATGAGCAAGATTATAGAGAAAACAATGAATACAAAATACTAATCATGATGGAAAAGATGATGTACATGCTTGGAAAGAGAATGGATAGGTTTGAGGCTAATTTAAATATTGGTGATCTAGAGCAACCTATGCCTTTCCCTGATCAAACACAAGCTAAATCACTTCAAGACCTAGACAATGAGCAAGATATGTATGACGATCAAGACTTTATGGAAGATGATGAGCAAGGTTACAAAGAAAGCAATGAAGAAGGTTATCAAGAAACTCCTAATTGCCTCCCTATATCTTGTACTATGTTGTTAAGAGAACTTCACGATCAAATTGCAAATAATAATAGTGAGTAGTACTTTGAGGAAACAAGTAGCCACTTAGAAAACACAGAACCTGAAATAGAAGCTAAATCAACACATACAGGGACTCTCCCTCTATGCTATAACTCACTTCAGATTTTAAGAGAAGAGTGGCATCCTGATAATGTAAAAGAAACAACTCATGAACCTTATATGCAAACTGAGTGTCATAATAATCATGAGTAATTGTTTGAAACAGAAGAAGATCAGGAAACAATAGAAAATCCTCAAATTTTCCCTGCAAACTTAAGTGAAAATTCACTAAAAGAGTCTCAAGAAGACATCCAACCTTAAAACCAGTTAACACAAGAGAAAGAGGACTGTTGTTCTTCTATCCATGCTAAAAAAGAAATCCCTCTTTTGACAGAAGAAGAAATTGATCATGTATTAAACAAACAACCAGCCTCTGAAAACTTTTATAAAACTAACGCTCTTGCTCATTTACCTACCAAAGCTTGTTGTCTTGAACCAGAAAATAAACTTGTAGATCAGAATAAAGAAAGACCTGCTGATAACCCAATATGTTTGATTGGCAGTATTACTTATATTTATGATTTTCCTAACTTTGATCTATCTAGTGATGATGCTCCCCAAACATAAGTTAACCTTGCAGGACCATCATTAGTAGATTTATGGGATGAAGATCAGTTCCTTCAAAGAAGTAATAAGCCAGTGCAGACTGTTTATGATACTGATGAAGAAAGTTATGAAAGCTTGGAAGTAAGTAAAGATTCGTTGGATCTTTACTCTACTTCATCTCAGACCATCAGTAATAATTTCTATGTGATTGGGAATCAGCAGCCTTTCAGCTCAAAGGTTGAGGAGGAAAGCAATGAAGAAATTGTTGAGCAGGTTGAAACCAAGGAGCCTTCCCTTGAAAAAGAGGAAGCAAGTGAACATACCCCTGCTCAAGAATATAATAACCTCTTTACAGAGCTCAGTCCATTAAAACAGAACACACCAAGACTTCTAGAGGACAACACTACAGTGTATGATGAATTTTCCAGTTTAGATGACAATGAAGATGAGGAAGACTGTCTTCCTCAAAAGAATCTTTGCCTTGATCCAATGGAGAAAGAAGAGATGATCCTGGTTGAAACACATCTTCCAAATACTCTTAACATGGCATTATTTCAAGATCCCTATGTTGATTTCCTGAAGACATCTGAAGAAGGGATAAAGGTTACAAACAATAGTATATCACCAAGTGCAACAAATTTTTTTAGAGCTGCTGCTAAAAAACAAAGAGAATGGGAGTGGACCTGTCTTTCCTACATGCTCAAAGAGATGAGAAAAGACCAGTCATGGAACCATCTGATTGACTGGATGTATTGGAAAAAAGATTTTGTATGTTAATAATGTAAATATTCCAAGTTAGAGTAGGTTAGATAGGAGTGTCAATAAAGCTCAGCCTTTGAGCATTTAGTTAGTTGTTGATTTTTTCTTTGAAGGAGAAAAAGAAAACTACAAAAAACAATAAAAATAGAAAAGAGGGTAGATTTTAAAACAAGAAAGGTACAACCCCATACCAAAAAAGAGAAACAAAATCTGAAAGTGTGCAAGCTGAAATGCCACTCCTAGAAACACACTTCTGGTTAGTCCTATAGCCTAATCATGACTAATTAGCTTTTCAATTTACTGCTGATAGGTTAGTGAATTAGATCAACCAAACAACATAATCTTGGCTTATCAATAAGGTAGATTAGGATAGAGGAAACAAAGGTTCAAACAAGCTCAAATCTGAACCTATGAATCTCAAAAGAAGAATGGCTCTAATTAGATCAAATCTTGAGTCAAATATAGAAAACAAACTGGTTATAATATGCTCAAAACTTGAACCAGATGAGAAAGAAAAACAACTCAAAAAAGCCTAAAAACAGAGCTGAAGAAATAATGAAGGATGTTTTAGTTTTCAGATCTTAAGCCTTCAACATTTTGCTTTAATTTTCTGCAAGTAAAAATATATGTGCAACTTGTTTTTATGCCATAGATCTACATCAAGTCAAACTATTTAATCCTGGCTTGGCTACTTTTAAATTTCCTGTTTTAGACTTTAGAGAATAAAAGTCTGTCAGACAGTCTAATCCTGACAGATAGTAGTTAGGTAGAGAATTTATGAACTCAACTGTTTAAACTAAGTTCATGGAGAAATAAGAGTAGAAATAGATTAGTTTCCTGTTTTTCAAAAAGAATAAAATGTTAATGAAAGGTTTGCAAGTCCAAATGCACCTTCTGAAGAAAAAATGTTAGGAAGTAGGTTGTGTAGGTAGTTGTTTGGGAAATACTTTTCTGCTGATATATCAAGTTCTAATCATCCTTGTTAGCAGCTGATAAAAAGATTATCAAAGTGCAAGGCACTAATCAACATCCAGAGATGAATTTCAGTGGTTCTTGACACCTCCAAGGAGCTGCCATCCCAAGTTGGAGCCGCTGTTAGCCACCTATAAAAATTTGTCATATCAAATGGTGGCTAAATCTTTTTTAGCCTTCAAGAAAAAATTTCATGACCAAATTGTGAGTTCTTGAAGTCTTATGATGACATTTACTCTTTGAGATAATCTTCACTGTTGTTTCCCTTTTAATCCTAAAAAACCTTGCTGTTTACCAAAGAAAACTGCTTAAGAAACACATTTTCCATCATTTTCACTCCTCCTTTCACCCATTTTTCCATTTCATAAAATCCCTCAAAAACCTTTCATCTAACCTCTAAAACATTCCAAAGACCCTTTTAAACCGTTTGTTCCCCTTTCATTTGGTTTAAAAACTCCTATCTCCTCCACTAGAACCTTATCTTGGCCTTAAAAACACTATTTTTGGGCCTAAGACACCCTTTTAAATTATAAGGCATTTAAGCCCCCGAGGGCTTATATCCTTTAGCACCCCATCCTTCACATGACCTGAAGCCCCACAGTCGGGCGCTAAAGTCCTAAACCCCATCTCCAAACCCCTTATTTCCTTTATTTTTTGTTATTTTCCCATCCCCGACATTTCTATTTCAAATGAATTTGGACCGTTGATCCAAAAAGATCAACGACCATCGGGTCACTTTCCTTCCACCTTTTCATTTTCCCATCCCATTCTCCTTGCAAAACCTCCGCCTCCTCTTTTAATCGCGACCGTCCGTCAAACAAATCTGACGATCGGGATTTAACCCGATGGCCTATCGCGCCCATCCACTATGCGACAAAATATCCCACGTCACCGTGGACCCCGCTCATCTTCCTCCGTGTAGCTTGCCCTCCATCGCGCTCAACCCGCGTCGTTAGATCTGCTGCCCCTCATCCGACGGTTGAAAATCCATTTCGCGTAATTTTTACGGCTAAATGTTAATGCCGAAAAAAAACGAGAAATGGGTGGTTTTGTAAATCCACGTGTCGCGCGATGAATGGAATCATGTTTTTTTTGGAAAAACCATTTATCCCCTCAGAGCCCACGTGAAAAACATTAATTGTTTTCCGCCAAACCGCTGTCCTCTGCAATGTTATTTTTACTTTTAATCTTGGCCATTGATCTCTGTGATCGAACGAATCTCATTGTATTTCACCTCCATTTGTTTGCCCCCTATCTATTCTCACAAATGCTCCATTGTGAGTTCTCCGCCGTCGATCTCTGAGATCGAACGATCCCATTTTAATTTCGCCTCCATTGCGTTTGCCCTCCATCTAATCTCCCGGATGATTCCATTAGACAATCTCCACCATTCATCATTATAATCTGATGGCTCCTATTCAATATCGCACCCAAACTCCATTTGCACCTGTTTCGCTTCTGCCAAGGGTTTTTCTCCCTTTTTGCTACAAATTCCTCCATTTCGCACAGCTCCATCCCCTCCATTAAACCTCTGAAGCAGTCTTAACCAAATTCTGCAGGGTTTCTTAATGAATTTTTTGGTGTTTTGCAGGGTTTCAAACGGTGTTTGCTCTGTGTTTTTCCCAGTCACAGTCAGGTGACAAAAAGGCCCAGAATGACGATTCTGTGGCTTAAAATCAAAGGAAAAAGGAGCTGCGAGTTTTGAATCCAGTTCTAAATCATCTAGATCACGATCGAGGGTTTAGCAGAAGCCCTCCAACTGCATAAATCCACCTGCATAAACAAGCAAACAAAGTGTATCAGTGAAGAATCAAAGATAAAGGGATTAATGCCTAAAAGCCTGAAGATCAAGGTTTTTAATCCACAGGTTTAAAGGATAAAGACAATGTTAAGGAACAAAGACCCGAGAACAAAGATCAAAGGCTTAATTAAGCCTAAACACAGACAAAAGCAGATTAAAGTGTTTAAAGGTAAAACAAAGAAACATATAAGTGAAAGAGGCCTCCACTGCCACATCAGAGGCCATTTATCCTCTTCAACTACCAAAGTGCCACCTGCAGCTTCAATAAATCAAAAGGAGGCCTAGTTATTGCCTAGTCAATGATATTTTTGCCTAAAGACAGCCAGAGTTATTTCCAATCTGCCTAAAGAGTTTTAAAGTAAAAAAAAAACTGCCAAGTGGCTAAAAAATTAATGAAAACCAATTAATACAGAGAAAGATCAAAAAACTTCTCTATTGAACCCCTCAAAGGCAGAGAAGCATTAAAACTTGTATTAATTGAACTAGAAATCTTATTTTTCATCCCACCTCCTCTTTCTTCTATAAATACTTATGAAGAAGATGAGACGTTGTTGGTGGTTGGACTTTGATGTAATACTTGCTGCTCGAAACTTTCTGCATGTAAATAGTTCTCAGAGGCTGTTGAAGCTTTGTTGGTAATCAAAGTAGTTAGGCTGAGAAGAGAAGTTGTTGTTGTACTGAAACATTGGACTTGAAGTATGTAACTGGATTTACATCAATATACAAGCTGATTCATGGGATCTTGGTCTATACCATTGGTGATGTGCCTCTCATTGTTCTTGTTTTCCTTCTTAGGTTTTTCACAAAATTGTTCATTTTTCTCTGATAAAGAACAACAAATATAGAGCTAGGATTTACTCTTACAAGTACCCTACTCTCACTAATAAGCTTGATCTTTATGTTTTCCTCCTTTGTGTATTTAAGAATGATTTAATACAGTCCAAGCAGTCAAGGAATGTTGGTGAGCCCATGTCTTACTGTCTAAACTTTAAACATTGTTATTGAATGATATTTTCATCACATGCTAAGTAGAGTCGAACTAGGAAAGTTTATGGTTTGCCCTGTCTTCTGTTTATTTCTCCAAAGGTTGTTTGAAAGTTTCCCTAAGAGTATGCTGAAAGCAGGTCTAGATTTTAATGATATCTTACTTGATCTTAAGCTACAATTTGTTTTCTTATCTGTTTTCATCCCTTATGAAAGTAGTCACGTGGATTACTGGATTGTTTGTCTGATAAGTTAGCTTTAATACAAGCTTGTCCATAGAAGTCTATGGTTAGCCCTGTCCTTTGGCTGGTTTCAAACAGTTACTTAAAAAGGCTTTTCTTGTTTGGAAAGTTGATAAATCCTTGTTGAAATTATTGGCTTTTTCCACGGTCACGAAAATTTTAATGTTCCATTCCATCATTTAATCTAAAAGATCCTTTGTTATAGATGACTTGCCCCATGGACCACTCTTGAAATTGTTGTACAATTAAAATCTTTTATGACTCCATAGCCCAATGGATTAAGTGTTGTTTCACACCCATCCTATTAGTTGAACCTTGTTTTTATTATTCACACCTTCATCCCTCTGAATCTCTTTCATTTTCAGGACTTTCCACTCAATTAAAGATCATACCCAACCAAACAAACAAACAAAAACCCTTGTTCTTAATAACTAGCCTAAAATCACATTTTAGAACCTTAAAAGATAAATAAATCTTTGCATTTATAGAGAGATTCCTCTCTGGATTCAGGAGGGCTAGATCCTAGAATCCCAAAGTGGTTCATATGTTGGCTATGCAACTTTGTATTTGCCAATCTTGCAAACTACAGAGACCTAACACTATGCAAATGTCTGTCACTCCTTATGTTGGTTTTGTTGACGATGCCTCCCGCAGTACCCGGAACCTATCCTTCGCGACTTGGGTGATTTATGATCCTAACAATGAGTTGGTAGACCTTCAAGGTATTTTTCTAGGACATACAACCAACAATGTCACTGAATACAGTGCAGTTATCGAACTTCTTACTAAAGATATTTCCCTCGACATTCATGAAATAATTGTAAATCTAGACTCTTAGCTTGTTGTTCTCCAGCTCAATGGGCATTATTCTGTCAGATTCCCTCAGGTTTTAAGGATGTATTTGCATTTTCGTTTGATAGAAAGGTATTTTGATTATATCATATATCAACACATTCCCAGAAGAATGAATATGTTAACTAATGTAGTAGCCAATATTGTATTAGATATAAATTTGCGAAATATGTAAAAGAAATCATCATCACATAGTAAGATTTAAATAGGAAAATAGGCATATATATATATAGATTGTTTGCATCCACGTGTGCATCATAGTTCAAGAAATATATGTGTTTTGGTTACATCCAGAGACATCATGTCTCTCAAAAAATATGTAGAAATGAAACCTAGGAGTCTAATCCGCATGGTGCTCATGATAGCATGTCACTGCCTGTACGACCCGCCTCAGGAGTCGATGGATGCGGTTAGACACTCCTATGGTGTGCCTCTGATAAGCACAAGGAGCTTCCTGATCTCACATAGTCTGGGATCCCACTTGTGAGTCCCTCTAATTTGCACACGATTTCTTCCTCGTCACCATGAGGGGCTTCTTCAAAATCTCGTGGGACCCTTCGTGCTATGGGGGACATCCCCGCAGGTCTCTCTAGTCCAACATCTACAACACATGAGTAAATATCAGAACACATATGCAAAAAAAACATAATACTCATAAAAATCCAAAATGAGTTTTTACCTAAATCCTTGTCCTAGTTATCCATTCTGGGAGTGGAAGGTCCGGATCACCCCTTAAATAGGTGCTGGTGTACGACCATTCCTCTACCACGATGACCTGTTGGTGTATCCAGTCGAAGAATACTGGCCTCCACGACATGTGTTGACCACCTCCTGATTGAGGCATCAGCTCCGCCCAACGGACCATCTGTGGCTCTCATGTTGGTGGCATAGGCACAACCACCTCCTCGCGCTGAAATATCGACAACCATTCCAAGATGAATGGTATCAATATGGATCCATATCCAAACTTTTTCAGCTTACCATTTTTGTATTTGGTTAACTGACGTTTCAAGTTGATTGTCACTGCTTCTGCCCAATTGAAGATGGTTGGAGCCATGAAATCTATGGCTAGTTGAAGCTGTGTCTTCGTAGCTTCATGGGGAGCCTAAGATATGAAAACCTGAGTAATAGTATGTAGCACTACCCTTAATGCAAAGTCAAGCACTATTTGAATATCTACCTTACCACTCTTATATCCTTTCTTTGCTCCGGGACAAACTCTGTCTATCAACATATCCATGCTCTCTCCAAGAGCTCGAGTACCTGTCAAAAGTGGTTTCTCTCCCCTTAGAGACAATATAGTTATGAAGTAAATGTGGGAGACTTCTATCTCCAATTCTTGGTCATGAATCATGAATGTCTCTCAATCAATGTCCCACACACTAATCAAGTATTGTAGCAGCTCTAGCTGAGCTCTCAAACATGGGGTTAGGAAGAATTTTAAGAGCCCACAATTTCTCAGTGCATCCATACATGCATAATTTCCCATGGCTTGTTCATCCTCTTCCCCATGATCTCGTTCTTTCCAATCTATGACCATCTTAGCTACTAATTTTCCTACAAAAACCAATAAATGGGATTCTATTAGCATTTGGTTAAAATTTGAAACGTTTTTGGCTGGCCATTTTGGGAGAAAAAACTTAAAACATTGGGCGTGGCATTTGACACCACTGTTTTGCAAACAACAGTGCCGAATGACGCCTTCCCATTGGAAATTTTCAGGGTTGGGCGTGACTCCGTACTTGGAATTGGCGTCGACCGTCGCAGCCTCGATTTTTCAAACTCTTCCACAAATTCATTAAAACCGTGAAATCAAGTAAAAAATTTCTTAAATTGCAAATGAATTTCAGAGCTCCTACTTGGAAAAAACGGATTCGTGAATGACCTCCTGGATTGCCTGCTGTCGGTTCCGCAAGTTCACAGTGGAAAATGGTAAAAATGCTCACAAGAAGGTGAATAGGTAAAAAGTGAATTGTTTTTACTATTTGCATTTTTTATGACATTTTCTAAATCCTAATTAGGTTTTTGGACACCTTTTTCGATTATTTTATTATTTTTTCTCGAAAAATGGGTTTTACGTTTGTTTCTTGTGTAGCAACAAGTCTTAAAAATGACGACGATGAGGAAATGAGTTGTATTTTATTAATTTTTCGGAATCGGAAAAAACATGAAAAAGTCACCCCCCGGAGTCACCTTTCAACCTTTTTCTGACTCTCAAAAATTGAAAAGATTGCCAAGACTCTTGTCGTTTTGAACTCGTTAAAGGTTGGGAAACGTCATCTGCCTAGTATATGTTTAACCCTTTTTCGGGCTGGGACATATTATTTACGAAAAATGAATACCTTAGTCGAACATGGCTAAGAGGTTATCTCAGATATTGTTTTCTACCTTTTCGGATATGCAAGACTACCTATGAAAAGGAACCTGTTGGAGTTTTCTTTTCCGCTTCTTTTCAAACTCTCTAAATACGAAAAGACGCCGAGTTCTTCCTTTGCCAGACTTGTTAAAACTAAATGACATCGGATGCTATCACCATGACGTTACCTCCTTCCTCCTTCCTAGGGCTCATAAAATGTACTAGGATGGATTTGTCTGAAGGAAAAACTTACATGAAAAGCATATGCTATCCCCTTCAAGCTTGTTGCCAAAAATAATTGGGGTACTCGCCAGAAATGGTGGGGGAAATGGAACCAGTTCTTAGTTGTGTCGGCAGTATGTCACTCTTGAACATGACACTTGTCTACAATTTGTGTCGGGTTGGGGACATCCCATATTCGACATTTTTCCTCCATGGGTTTGGGTTATCCATTTTGACCTCTCATCTGCTCTTTTCCTTGTCACCATGACCTCATATTCCTTGATGTCAAGTAATAGAAATTCTAGAGTCATGTCGCCAATATGTTCAACAGAAGTTCCTTATGTAGTTTTCAACCCCTAATCCTCTGTTTGGTCTTGATTCATTATCATATTATTCCTCTATCTCGTGTTAATGATGTGGGAAACATTATGGCCCTACTTCGACAGGTCACTTCCTATCGACTTCAGCTCATTATCCAGGAAGCTGATCTAGAGACTCCCTTTTGGTACCTTAGAGCTTGCATGCCTCAATGGCAAGTTCTTTGCATTCAACGATAGGTTCTCATCATTGGCCTTTATTCAGGTGATTTCACGGGTGTTTGAATCTAGCTCATTGTTCACATTCCGTGGATTGTACTAGCAGTACTTTAAGAACCATTGTCATTATTGGCAGTCTCTCTCACGCCTGTTAACAACTTTCATCATTGGATGGTAATCAGGTGATTTTCTTGCGTGTTTGACTTCAGCTTATTCATTCACGTGCTAGGATTTGTACTTGTTCGGGTCGAGACAGAGTGCAAGACCCTGGGTTTTTTCTGATAAAATCCAGGCTGTAGGACAATTTTGTTTATCATGACTATATGCATGACTCTTCTGATTGGATGATTACAACCATACCTGAGTCTATCTAATGATCCTTCTCACAGGGTGGCTGCGTCCAAACCTTGGATGTTATTACATGTTCTCTATTATGGATGGTTGTGCCCATACTACATATTCATGTATCAGAGATATCAATGATACTTGATCTTGCAAGTCTTCCAACGATTGTATTTTGGTTTGGGCATGTTCTTGTAAAGAATTTCACCCATCTCTCTCTCTCAGACTTCATGCTTTAGGGGCATATGTTACACAGTATTTTGTCACCGTCCCTGCAATCCCCATTCTGAACATTGGAAGACCATTTCAGTGACCCCTGTGTCCTGTCATACATTGCCATGATTGTCATTGTACCCCTTGACATATTAGGAAGATAATCTATGTTGATCATTCCTCAAGTAGACCCTCAAAAACCTATGCTTTTGGGTCGGTGCTGGTAGGTAGTTATGTCCTTGCGCCCATGGAAAAAATTACATTGAGCTTAGCGCTGTGGTTGCTCTGTCTCTGAAGAGCACCCGCGCCAAACCTCTTTTGAAATTTAAAAAAAAAAAGAAATGAAGCTTCCATGCTTTAGCAACTTCGTGGGCAGAGTCATGGTTGTTTGTTCAACTGGATCAAGTCGAGTTTCTCCCTTTGGCCTATTAGTTCCTACAAATGTGAAACTTCCCAAAGAGATAGATCTCTCCTCCACCTTATGTGGATCCCAAACCTCCTCCTCCTCTCCTATAAATTCTTCTTTCTCACATTGATTCAACTAGCTGAACAATCAATAGTTATAGCAGGTGTGTTGAAGAGAGCAGAGAAGAGTCCATTGTTGTGAGAGAGAGTTTAAGACCACCGCCTCATTGAGTCAAATGACAAACAAATGCTTGGAGACGTGCTCGACTGAACCCGTCGAAGGAGGTTTACAACGTCAAGGCGTAGGTTGTAAACTTC
Source organism: Pinus albicaulis (assembly GCA_034641835.2). Lineage (NCBI taxonomy): Eukaryota > Viridiplantae > Streptophyta > Pinopsida > Pinales > Pinaceae > Pinus > Pinus albicaulis. The sequence goes on along the minus strand of CM076579.1, from coordinate 565,960,308 downwards.
TTTTTCATATATCAATATTACATGACTGGTTCCTGGTTCCAACTTTGTTTCCATTTATATTCGAAGTGTCTAACTCTCCTTGACTAGTTGGATAGTTGTAGATGGATATATATGTTTGTATGCTGTCAGCGTTTGTTTGATATTTGTTCAGGTGCATGAACGTCGTCACCAACAGAGTGCAAGGCGTGAAGGAAAAGATCGAAGGATTGCAGCAACGTGCCATGACAAGAGCATTGGACTGAGGTAGGATATCTGTTCCAGTCCATATTTCATTTACAAACCAAGAATTTAGGAATTCAACGTGTTCCCTTGTTGCTAGAACCACCCTAGGGCTAGAGGGATCGCCTCTGTCCGCAAAGGGGATTTAACTGCACAACACCTCGCTATTTCTAAGAGTACCTCTTTATTTTTTATAGCAACCTTGAAGATGATACCATATTCTTAGTGTATAAGTTCACCCTTTAGATGAATCCATCCTAGTAAGTTTAACGAGCCCTAAGAAGAAGTAGCTTGGTCTCGTCATGGTGACAAGTCCTTTGTCGTTTAAGTTTTACGACTTCGTGTTGAGTCTCAAAATTGTCTTCCATATTCATACGTATTTCCATTATGTCATAACCATTCATCTCTCATTCCATAACTATCTGACCTAAAACCCTACATCAAGTAACCATTTTCATAAATATATGGGTTAGGATCCTTATTTTCCAAAGTCATTTATTTTATGTATTTAAAGTGAATTTATGATTAAAAACTATAAAATTAATATGGTTTCATATATCTATATTTGTGTTATGAGTTTTGTGACATGTTTAAGCCTATTTTGGAGATTCTAGAAGGGTATTACTTGGCCTCCCAAGATCAAATTCGAATTCAATTCAAGAGGTGGACCATATTCCAAGGAGAAAGATCATGGAGATCTTGATGTGTCATAGGATTTGTATCTAGAATTTAGGGATAAGTTGAGACAAGTATGGATCTAGTAGATATTTAAGGGATTTACATTTATTGAATAGATATCTCTAATTTTTGTATAAATGGGGGAATATTTCTCCTATCATGTCATGTGTAAAATTTGATTTATGCTCAAGCTTTGAATAGAGAATTAGATCACGGCACCTTACTCAAGAGTGTTTCGAGATGCTTACATATGGAGCATCTCGATTTACCATCTCTCATGCTTTTGGATCGACCATCTACAATGTGTGAGATTTATTTGCTTTCATAGATTAAGATTTATTTACTTTCTTAGTATTAGTTTTAGAATGAATGTGTAGTCTTTGCTTTCCTAGAACATCTCAAGAAAGTAGATTATTCTATTTTCCAATTGGATTATGTTTGAGGCATTAAAGATCACAGTTGTTTAGTTTATTTACATGCTTTTACATTGTTTTCTTAGATTAGATCCTCAATTATGTGTATAATTTAATGCTTCTAAAGATCATGTCAAGTGGGTGACTTTGTCATAATTCCAAATTGCATGCTCGAGTATTTAACCTATGCAATAATTGAGTTCTCCTTTACACACCTTTATACTGCTTTCCTAGATTGGATCCTTAGTTATGTGTATAATTGAATGCTCCTAAAGATCGGGCCAAGAAGGTGACTTGTCATACTTTCAAATTGGGTGCTCGAGTGTTTAACCTATGCAATAATTGAGTTTTCCTTTACATGTTTTTAAACTGCTTTCCTAGATTAAGATCCTCAGTTAAATGTATAATTGGATGCTTGTAAATCATACCAAGAAGGTGACTTTGTCATACTTACAAATTGGATGCTTGAGTGTTTAACCTATACAGTAATTGAGTTTTTCTTTACATGCTTTGAAATGCTTTCTTAGATTAAAATTTCAATTCCTACAAATGTGATTGCGCGCGCTATATTTTCTTTTGAATTTGTTTTCTTTCTTTTCGTTACTTTATTTCATAGGTTAGTTGAGTTTCATTTTTATTATTTGGTTTCATAGATTAGATGAATTGGTTTTCATTATTTTGTAGTTAGATTGATCTAAACTGAAAGACAATTTTTAGCACATACAGTGCACGCATACTTTGCAAGTTTACGAAGCCCTCGGGTTGACAAATTAAATGACAGAAAATTATTTTGGCCCAACATTTTGGCGCCGTTGCCAGGGAAGTGTGCATAGGAACTAGCTTTCAGTTTAGAGTGTAATTTATTTTTAGTTTTTACTAACCATTTATGGACAAATGATCCAGAATGTAGCCCAAAGACTACATTGAGGAATGGTATCAAAAAGCGATTGCGCCACACCATTAATATATTCTTCAAGAGATACTTGCGGCAAATCGAAAGATCAAGGCAATTTTTCATATCCTTACAAATAATTATGTACATTTCGTAAATTTGGATATGAATATTTCAAAGATTCTAATCCGTAAATGGCTTCTTTGGAAGCATTCATATACTTAAAAAAAAAGAAAAAAAAAAAGAAAAAGAAAAAAATTATTATTTTTAGATAGATAGGAAAAATAAAAATAAAACAAAGCTTGGCTAGAATTTTAGAATTTTTTTGTTTTGTTTTTTTTTTTGTTGTAATTTTTAAAACAAATTTGCAAATTTTTTTGTGCACTTAGAGTCACACAAGAATAGTTTCAATAAAAAATATATATTGATTAATAAAAATTTGGAGTATGCTCTCCTCCTGCACTTTGTGTGATCTGGAGGATAAAAAAACATAATCACATAAAATAAAACAAGCTCACAGAGCATTAAAATGGAAATGCGTAATTACTAAAAAACATCAATTTTGAAACGTGTTTTCTGATCAACTAAGGGTGATTCTGAAAAAACCAAAACATGGGTTTTTCTCAGAATGGGGTGAATTAAGTAACATGATAATTATTCCCTCAATTTCGCAACCGTTTGGGAGAAATTCGTGGTTCTTTGGAGCCTTAATTTTCAGACTGAGTGAGAAAAAATGGATTTTCAATACACAGAAGTTGTGGCCATGATGGAAAGAGAAAATTCAATTTTTTTATCTACAGGAGATAGATCCGCCACAACCCAGCTATGAAGTCTCACACAAGCCTTCAAGGTAGCATCTCCATGCCCGGTGTGCCTGCACAATAAAAAAAAAAAAAAATTAACATTAAAAAAAAACTAAAAAAAAACAAATAAATTACTACAAAAGTTTTGAATTCTCTCCATGCTTGCAACTTGCAACAAAAATAATAAAGAAATCATGAACAATTTCAGAACTTTAATAGTATAAAAATTGGTTATGAGATCCACTATTTGAGCAATAAGGATGAATTCAAAAGATATAAGAAATTATTTGACAAATATTTTGGAATCTCATTTTCTTAAAAATCTTGGATTTAGAGGGAAAAAATAATGAGTTCAAAAGATATGAAAAATGATTTGGCAAATATTTTGGAATCTCATTTTCCTAAAAATTTTGGATTTAATTTGGCCACTTGTCAAATTTTGTTTTTTTATTAAAATGAACAAAATTCCATTAAATTCATAAATATTGCTTGATCTATTGGTAAGTCATTCAAGTTGCATAATAGAGGCCATGAGTTCAAATCTTGTGGAGATTGGAATTTGTTAATTCACAAATAAATTTGAAATTCATGATTGAAGTAACTAGAAAAAGTTGTTTTGATGGTTTATTTAAAAACACGAGATTTACACAATGAGAAAACTATCATCAGAGTTTGAAACAGTAAAAAAGGAAGAAATTGTCGAAAAGACACAAGAAGTAACTTGAGGCACTAGTTTCGACACAGGTATAAATTCTTTTGGTTTTTCTTCGTGAACTTGTTTTAATAGTACCAATTCTCAATTTTTTGTGTAAATGCCATAATTAGAGAGATTGATCACCTCTCTCTTTTGATAATCTTACATTCCATTGTAGAAGAAATACTAATTTTTTTGCAGGTTCCAGGAGGAAGGACAAATGACTACAAGCGAATAATGTTTCTCTCAGAGACAACATTTCTTTTACAAGAAGATGATCAGCAACAAAACATCAATGCATGAGCACATGCTAATGCAGATAAGATCCAACACTTATTTCAGATGCCATCATCTCCATTACATCTATGACTTCAAAAAAAAAAAAACATTCACCTCATTTCCCTCTACATTCATTATTGCATTTCTACTTAGTCATATCCTCGTCTCATTTTCCTCTCAGAGACAACATTTCTTTTATAAGAAGATGATCAACAACAAAACATCAATGCATGAGCACATGCTAATGCAGATCAGATCCAACACTTATTTCAGATGCCATCATCTCCATTACATCTATGACTTCAAAAAAAAAAAACATTCACCTCATTTCCCTCTACATTCATTATTGCATTTCCACTTAGTCATATCCTCGTCTCATTTTCCTTCACTGCTCATTTTTTTTCACAGTCATTATATTTTCCTACCTTGCTTTCAATAACCTGTAACACAGCAATAAAACCATTTAGCTTCTTTACAATGCTGATTCATTCCATTTCCATTTTCATTTTGTCAAATAAACCTTGATTCACTGCAAAAATTTTCATCCATAGTCCTTCAAAAATTATTCTCTCATGTTCGCGTTAGATGATGGAGGATTCCTTAAGGCATCCCTTCTAAAAAGTCTTGGCCTATCAACATCAACACATTATCTAGGTCCAAGACTAGAGTCCTTATTAGTATCTTGAGGCTTGTATGCATTAGTGACAAGTTCTCTCGCTGACAATCATGAGAATACATCAATGTTCCTTGATCGTAAAATCTTACAAGTGGCTCGACATCAACTCATCTATTCGCACTTCACAAGATGTAATTAGGTACCTTGGCACTCATTGACATTAATGGTGAGTTTGCCTCGCATTGGTTAACGACATTCATCAATGGTCAGTAATCTAATGACTTCTCTCCATGCTCAATATCAACACATTTATTCGCATGACTATAATTGTACCATCGAATTTTGTAACAATTGAAAGACTACATCACTTCAACAGTTTGTAGCAGGAATCAATTTGTATCAGCAGCATTAGAGATCCCAATCTTGTCATCAACACAAAGAGAACAAAGAAACAGATCAAATTCTTTTGTTTACATACTTCATGATCCAACATCATCAATAGCCACACTCTTCAATATACACAACTCATCCACATTTAAGGTAAGTGAAGGTATGTGGTTTTCTAATTTTTTTGTCATGTAATTCCATAGAATGCTAAATTGTAACTTTGGAAAAATTCCTCACTCCCTTTTTCACATTTTCATATCTTTATTTGGGGGGATGGGACATCATTTCATATTCACATGTCATACACTATCACACATTTTCATTTCATTCCAACTTGCATATACTTCCCAACCAACTATTGTTGCAATATGATTCCAAAAGATTATATGCTTTGCAAATTATTAGTTCATTGATGAGTTTTTATAGTATTTGATTCTAAATGTTTTCATGAACTTCGATGCAACAGAGAAAATAAAGCATTGTTACATAAGAACCATTGTTGAAAAATCGATTGTCACACAAGAACCAAAAAGAAAAAAAAGAAAAAAAAGAAAATGTTGCATTCAAATGTATTATACTTTGCCAAAAGAAAATATCATGAAACAAAGTTTGGAAATAATCTATACAAAACAAAACTCATAAAAGATCAACTCAAGGACAAATGAATCAATGCAATAGTTGCATGAAGACATACAACAACTTCAGTTGGGGGTATGTTGAGTCTCAAAATTATCTTCCATATTCATACATATTTTTATTATGTCATAACCATTCAGCTCTCATTTCATAACTATCTGACCTAAAACCCTATATCAAGTAACCATTTTCATAAATATATGGGTTAGGATCATTGTTTTCCAAAGTTATTTATTTTATGTATTTAAAGTGAATTTATGATTAAAAACTAGAAAATTAACATGGTTTCATATATCTATATATGTGTTATGAGTTTTTTGACATGTGTAGGCCTATTTTGGAGATTCTAGAAGGGTCTTACTTGGCATCCCAAGATCAAATTCGAATTTCAACTCAATAGGTGGACCACATTCCAAAGAGAAAGATCATGGAGATCATGATGTGTCATAGGATTTGTATCTAGAATTTAGAGATAAGTTGAGACAAGTATGGATCTAGTAGATATTTAAGGGATCTACATTTATTGAGTAGATATCCCTAATTTTTATATAAATAGGGGAAGATTTCTCCTATCATGTCATGTGTAAAATTGGAGTTACGCTCAAGCTTTGAATAAAGAATTATATTGTGGCACCTTACTCATGAGTGTTCCTTCACTTTGACCCGGTTTTGCTTACATATGGAGCATCTCGATGTATCATCTCTCATACTTTTGGATCGGCCATCTACAATGTGTGAGATTTATTTTCTTTCATAGATTAAGATATATTTAGTTTCTTAGTATTAGTTTTAGAATGACTGTGTAATCTTTGCTTTCCTAGAACATCTCAAGAAAGTAGATTCTTCTATTTTCCAATTGGATTATGTTTGAGGCATTAGAGCTCACAGTTGTTTAGTTTCTTTACATGTTTTTACATTGTTTTCTTAGATTAAATCCTCAATTATGTGTATAATTGAATGCTCCTAAAGATCATGTCAAGAGGGTGACTCTGTTATACTTCCAAATTGCATGCTCGAGTATTTAACCTATGCAATAATTGAGTTTTCCTTTACATGCCTTTATACTGATTTCCTAGATTGGATCTTTAGTTATGTGTATAATTGAATGCTCCTAAAGAGTAGGCTAAGAAGGTGACTTGTCATACTTCCAAATTGGGTGCTCGAGTGTTTAACCTATGCAATAATTGAGTTTTCCTTTACATGTTTTTAAACTTCTTTCCTAGATTAAGATCCTCAGTTAAATGTATAATTGGATGCTTGTAAATCATACCAAGAAGGTGACTGTCATACTTCCAAATTGGATCCTTGAGTGTTTAACCTATACAGTAATTAAGTTTTTCTTTACATGCTTTGAAATGCTTTCTTAGATTAAAATTTCAATTCCTGCAAATGTGATTGTGTGCGCTATATTTTCTTTTGAATTTGTTTTCTTTCTTTTTGTTACTTGATTTCATAGGTTAGTTGAATTTCATTTTCATTATTTTATTTCGTAGATTAGATGAATTGGTCTTCGTTATTTTGTAGTTAGATTGATCTAAACTGAAAGACAATTTCTAGCACATACAGTGCACACATGCTTCGCAAGTTTATGAAACCCCCGGGTTGAAAAATTAAATGACAGAAAATTATTTTGCCCCAACAATCCGACGTAGGGGTAACTCGATATCTTTTTCATGTTTAGGGAGTTTGAAAAATAGACGGAAAATAAAACTCCAAAAGGTCCCTTTTCGTAGATAGTCCCTCGAATCCAAAAAGGTAGAAAACAATATCCGAGAGAACCTCCTGATCATGCTTGACCAAGGTATTCCTTTTTAGTAATTAGTCAATCTTAGCCCAAAAAAGGGGTAAACGTATACTGAGACAACACCAATTCATTTAATTTAACAAGCTCGAAAGGAGAAGTGTTCGACAACCTTTTCATGTTTCGAGAGTTAGAAAAGAGCTTAAAGTTGACTCTAGAGGGGTTCCTTTTTCATTTGTTTTCACGAGTCCGAAAAAAGTGATAAAAGACAACTCGTCGTTCCCCATTGATCGAATGTGATTCATAATGACCTGCTTCTGCACATGTAATAAAATGTCACATTGATCGACATAAATATGGGTAAAAGTACTCATAAAACGATAAAAAATATTTTTTTAATAAAAATATTTGGCAAAATCCCTTTAATAGAAAAAAGTAAAAAGTAAAAAATACTTTTACCATTTGGAGTTTGATAGAGCACTTTTCCGTCCATTTTTATTCGAACTTCCGATGCACCATTCTACCAATCCATGCCACCATTTTCAGTTCCATTTGTTGCAAGTAATAGATATCTCCTTAGCTTGCATTTTCCCTTTATTTCTAAGCATTTGTAGCAAATTTTTGCCTGGTTAAGGAGCCCTTGAAAAACTAGGGCACATGGGCAACCAATGCAGGTTTGACCCGTCAGGTCCATGTTGATCACCCAAACCCTTAACGCACCAGCATGTGAAAATTGCTAGATAGTTGCGTTGGCGTCGTGAGTGAATTTCACTTGGTAAATGCCCAATTTTCACTCAGTTTTTTTGCTAAATTTTCTCCATGGAATATGTTTAATCCTTGTTAATTGATGTTTTATAGGAGAATTATGGCAATTGAGTGGAAAGAGAGGGGTCATGAGTTTGAGGATCGAGAAGTAGATTGGGATCTAAATTTCATAAGAGCACTCTGTAACTGCGAATTTCTCAAATTATTTTTGACACCTGGGATGAGGTCCCAAGTGGACTTATTGAAGTACTTGGTGAGATGGTGGGATGTAGACTGCCAAGTTTTCGTCATTGGTGATCATGAATTAGATATTGATATATTCAATATCTATTTCATCATTGGTCTATCTAGGAGGGGATTGCAGGTCTAGCTAGCAGGGTCTAGACCAGGAGGCGAGAGTACATATATGCTTATATCCAGACATTGCAGTGGTGGGTGACCAAGAAAAAGAGTGGGAAAATTGACATCAAGACTGTCAATGCCCTAGCTCTTCAGATATTCCTTTACACCATTACTTGGGTGGTAGGGGTACATGCCCTTTCAGTCCTTTGGTCTCTGCTCTCTTCAGAAATCGAATTCGGAAATCACAATTTTGAATTGATGCCCTTAAATGCATGTGCTCATTTCCTTATATCTTCCTTCAACTCTTATTTAACATCATCGTTTACTACCTCTTTAGAAATAGAATTCTGGAAATAAATCTTCAAGTCTGGAAATTATAAATCTGAACAACTTTTTCAAATTAACCCTCTCTATCTCAGAAATGGAATGCTGGAGATATAAATCGACCTTCAGGTCTTGCAACCACTGCATGTACCTATCTTTGTTTTCGATTTTAATTACCCTTTACTGCTTGTTCAGAAATCGAATCTTAGAAAGAAATTGATTTTCTGGGTGTTTCTACAATTACCATCATGCACTTCAGATTTGTTCTGAGGTTAACTTGAGTTTTGTGTAGCTTGAACTTGGACTTTTGATACCACCACGCAGTTGAAACTCAGATTTCCACCAACAATTTCCTAGCTCAGAGTTTATCACATTGTCAAGTGAAGTTTGTTGGTTACCTACACTGCCAATTTTTAAATGCCAATCTCATATCACCAAAAAAATTGAACTACCTGCATCTAAATCCTACTCAAACTCAACTCGTTATCTTCTGCGACTTTCACAGGATTTGAATGGATTTTTCAATGTTTAATTGGCGAGATTATAATTAATGAAACAAAATGCTGTCTTCTGGCTCTTTATGGATATTTTTGGTATTACAAACCTACACATTCCCCAAACAAATCATTCTTTGTCTTCATTTCAAAATGTGTTTCTACTTTTCCTCTATGTTGTGTTTCTTACTTGAGCTGAGACGCAATAATGAGTTGAATGCCTTCTTTTCCTGCTTGAAGGTGCTCTCTGGGTTTTCTTAGCATTACACTACTCTGCGTAGGTGATGATTCCTGCTTTTACTGCACAAAAGGTACTCTGCATTACATTGAACGTTATCACAAATGCTGCATAAATGTTTGGTGATTTGCTTTAACACTTGTTTTCTTTTCTTTTGTCAATCTGATGACCGCCTCTTACCTCATACCCAGTTTTCATGACCGCCTTTTTTCACCCTTATCGATTTCAAAAATCGATTTCCTTATTATTTTCTTTGTGAATGGCGCATGAGTGTATATGCTTTGTTATGATTGTATGCAATTGCCTCATTTTGATGCATTTGAATTGATTTATATGCATTTGAGTTATATGCATATGTTTTTTTTCGATTCATTTCATGAGTTTTGTATGATGAACCTTATAAGATATCATCAATTTCTCATTATTTTCTTTCATGTCCTTTTTGTCATGATATATCTTTTCTCCTTGTCCTTCAAACTCCATGTCTTCATGATGCATTTCTTAACATTATTACTATTTGAGGTAGCTTTTTGAAATGACCATTTAAGGTCATCTCAAGTCCTATAATAGAGTAAAATGTTTTCACTTTTAATGCATCATTGAATCACGAATGAATCATTCCACCTTTATTCTTCTTTTTATGACACTAACCATGCTTGTTTGTTTTGCAGAGAAGATTTGTAGGCATGCCTTGAATAGGTAGTAGGGTGGAAGGTTTTTATGAAAGAGGGATATAGGGTTTTTATGAATTTTGGTATGTACATGGAATGAAGGGTTTGCACTCTTATAAATTAGGGTTTAATTAGTCTCCTAAGTTAAGAATTATTTTCAAAATAAAAAATGGTATTAAGAATAATTTTATAACTTACAATACTTTCCTTGATTGAGTATCTCCTTCAGTTGATGATGATCTTGAATAGTCTTGATTGAGTACGTCTCTTTTTGAATAATGAACTTGAGCGAATACAGGTGCCTCATGATGATGAACTTTGATCTTGATTGAGTACATGTCCCTTTTGATGATGAACTTTGTATATAAGTCCATTCTGACAAAAACATTTATGTTGATCCTCAGGTACCTTTGTATGTTGCTCATGTGATGCTGCTTATATTCAGGTCCCTTCTGACAGATTTTGATGTTTTAATTTTCAGGTCCTTATTGAAGTAAAATTTGCAATTTTCACAGGTCCTTCACATTTCGAGTTGCTTCCATATCAAGTTCAACTGTTTTTTGAGTTGTTCTACCATGTTGAGTTGCTCAACTTTTTAAAACAAATGCACTTGTTTTATTTTGTCTTCCCCCTTTCTTATTTTGAGACTCGTCCTCAAGTATCCAAATTGGATAATAGAATGTCAAATTGAAACATAAAGTGAATTAAAAACACATTTTTTTATAAAAAGGAATTCATATTAGCCAAGTGACTTGGTTTTCCAATATGAGTTCAAATTTGTACAGTGCCACGAGTCTGGATTTTCACAGCCAAATATCTTTATTATTTTTTATCTTTTTTTTTTTGGATGGAACGGTGGGGTATAATGAGTAGGGGAGTATGGAAATCCTATGGAAGTAAGATTGGTTGAATTCATGATCTAGGAGTAGATGGATAAATAGATAATATATCTGGACTTCAACATGAATGATTATGGAGCTTAACATACAGTATGGTAGATGAATGACATCATGAACAAAATGAAAGGATTATGAAAGGCTTCTTAGGAAATGGATGTGACTTTTCATGGTACAAAACTTGACTTCTTCTTCTGATGATTAGCTTCATGTATTTTTCCCTGATCTCGATTCACCTTGTAAGATTGTTGGTGTTGTTGCTCAACAACTGAAAGCAAGCTTCATGAGTTTTGAGTTTCTTTGAATGAAATCAACATCCCGTGAATTCCACTTTTCTTTGAATCAAATATTTTCATTTAATATTCATAGATAATAATTTTTAAAGATTAACTTTGAAAAGTCCTTCGTCCATGGAGTTCACCCATTAAATCTTCCCGTGACCTGTAAAAACATAACACTTTCCTGCAATACAATATTAGATTATGGAGGAAGAGAGGTGTAAAATATCTCTTCTTCAAAGATGTAACGAAAATAATTACAAGCAATGCTTGAAAAACAAGTCAAAAAATGATATACAAAGAAAATGCATTTGTTTACCCCTTGAGGAATGGTGGCCAACCTAGGCCTCTTAGCGGTAATTTGCTCACAAAATATTTGTTTTATATCCGATTAGAGTGATTCCAAAGCGAAGTTGAAGTGAATTCAACTGACTAATTCCATTATAAACATGTTTTCAAAATGGTTTAAAATGACATGCTAAAAAGGATGAGAAGTACCATGTTTGATAGAGCTTCTTGTGAATTTTTTACTAGACCAACAATCACTATTTGGAGTGTAACTTTTTTGTTAAAGATCGGATCGATGTGATTCCACTTGGAGATTAAATTAGATTCAATTTTGTCTATCTAGTAGAAGCAATTTTTTAAAATCCTCAGGTTTGATATCACAAAATTACTGATAAACAAACCTAGGAAGTAGAGTTTCACTATGCTGATTTTAAGACATGCAGTCACTAAATGTGGCATAAATTTTTCATTTGACCACCAAATGGGATGATTAAAATTGTGTCTTGAACTAGACTTGAATATATATCTCCCATATACACGAGTTTTGAAAATAATATGATTTGATAAGTGAAATATGTCAATGAAAAGTAAAAACCTAAAATTGTCACCGTGCATATTTTTCGACAAGCAGTTAGTATTTTGAGCATAACGTTTTCATATGATGTCGGATTGAGGTGATTAAAATTGATTTCGAAACTATATTCCAAGGGCTATATTCCTTATACATATTGTGTAAAAATGTTTCCATTAGAACCATCGAATCAAAGTTGTACTAACTCTGTACTCAAAATTTCTCTTGAGACCTAGTATTTATTTTGATCATATTTTTTGATTTGTGAACCAAATTGAAAAATTAAAAATGGGTTTAAGAACTAGATTTCAAGAGATTCTTTGTTTAAAACATGTTTGGAAAATGATCATATATGGTTACCCAAAATATGATTGTTGTTAGTTCGTTTTTCCATAAAATCCTTCCGAATGAGTATTGAACAATGATTTCAAAAATTATTCATGAGGATTTGAACCAAAATTATTATGCAAGTCTTATTGTGAACTCATTCTATCTATTTATTTATTTATTCTATCATATCCTACTCTATTAAATAAAATAAGTTATTTTCTCAAGTATAAGAGAATTTCCAATGCATCCATTTGCGTAATAAGATCATAAGTAGACTCACACCCAAGTTTAAAAAATATACCTTAATGAATGCCTGCACATGAAATATTAGTTGATCATAAAAATGAGATGCTAAGGAATGTTGAAAAATGGAGTGGTGTTGTGGCCTAATGACTAGTTGAAGCCAAGTTTTGAAATGATCTTTGTTGCTTGACTTTCCTTAATTGTCACATCACAAGGTTCTTTTTGTGGAACTTGTTCAAAATCATGAATGCACAAGGGATCTTGTGATAAATATGCTAGATATTCTTCAATTTCTAGCTCTATTATTTGAAATTCATCGCATGTGATCCATAACTCTTTGATCTCCTTACAAAGATAACTAGAAGAATCTTCTAGGTTCTCTTCATGTGGATCCTCTTCATGGATGCTTTGTTCCTCTTCTATCTTTTGAAATGAAGATTCATCCCTAGTGACCATTCTAAATGTGGACAAGGATTTGAGAAGATCCTTGTGGTGGCATACCCTCCTTCTCTAAATAACTTCTTTAACATCATATTTTGTAGATCTCGTTTTGCAAATGGATTTTGTAGTTATTGAGATTTTTTTTTTTAATGGTTGGGGGGTGTAATATTCCAAATTAGTAGTTAGCTAATTGGAATATTAATTTTGATCAATTTTGGCATTTCCTAATGTTGGGTGTAAATAAAGCAGACAGGGGACCCACAAATAATAATTAAGCCAAATAAATTATTTTCCTAAAATCCCTAAGGGAAAATTGCGGCCTTAGTGGTGGGGTCGAATTGGCCTTAAGTGGCAGCATAGAAGAGGAACAAAAATGACAACATGGGATTGGCTGGAGAAAGGCAATAGACGATTGGCCCAAGGAGAGGCAGCGTAGGCCAAGGTGGGGCCCAAGGAATACACTGAGCCTCAATGGAAAAACTGAAGAAGGAAAGACTCATTTGGTATGCATTCATCTAATTTTCTCTTTGTCATTTTGACTGAGCACACTTGAGCCAGAGAGCCAAGTCTGCAGTGCTGTTTAGCACAAGAGATCTTCAAGCGGAGATCTCAACCTCTACCTCGGGGGACTTCGAGTGCTCGCTTAGGAGAGGAGTCATGCATTTTGGCAAGAGATTTACACAACAGAAGCAACAGGAAGAGCGTAGCCCCTTTAGGACTACGTAGAGGCAGAGTAGGTTGCACAGTGATTGTGCAATCCATTTTGGTGTGGGTGTCGAAAGTGTGGAGAGCCAAGGAGTTTCAATAGGACATTTGGAGGGGAGGCTAGCCACCTTCTACTAGGGATTTTGGTATCATTATGGAGGAATTTACTAGCAGATTCATTCAGAGGTTCGATTTCCCCAGTAGAGTAGCGTGCCAAACCCAAAGGGGCCAGGAACCGTGGTCGAGATTTTAGAAAACCCTTCACAGGTTTTTGTGGGTTTATTGAGGAGGGTCCAGTGTTCGATTCCCAAAATTTTCTGAGCACAAGAGGTAGCCTAACCAATAGTTCAAAGAAAACCAACAACAAGATTTTCTGGGCTAGGCAACACAGTGATTGAGCCACGCAAAGCTATTTATAGCAGGAGTTTTGTTTGGATATGTGCAATCTTTTTAGCACCTCACTTGTACTCTTTTTCGGCATATTAATAAAATGGATCAACAATGATTTTTGGCTCCAAATTCCGTGTTTAATGGTATATTTATTTTTGATGTAGTTTTTAGTCTATTTTGCTTTATATTACTATTAAATCCCAATTTGGGATATTAAAGTGGTATCAAATCTCATAGACTTGGCTTAACATGTGGAGCATGCAGTCTATGACACCAGAAGACAAAAGAAATATAACTTACTGGTGGCAAAGGTACAAGAGCATAGAAAGAAGGTTCAAAATCATTCCTGATCAGGTTGAAAACATTCCGGTTGTTGAAGAAAGAGAGATGGCACACTAGGATGATGGGAGGAATGAGGAGAAGGAATATGCTTACCTTCTTATGAGATCTATGAAAGACCTCGCTAAGAAGATTGAGGAGATGGGTCAAAAACTCAGTAGTGGCAGTAAGGGGAAGGGAATTCAAGGGGAATTCTAGATTGGAGAAGGGTCTGGCACATCGCAGCACCAAGGAGGCCCTCATACTACCTCTCTGAATGTACCAACATTCCGAACACCAATATAGTGTTGGGGGTCCAATGGCTCATCACCCTTGGTAGAGTCACTACATATTGGCAAAAGCTAGAGATGGAGTTCTTGGAAAAGAGCGGGAAATTGGCGATGCTTAGGGGTATGCATACATACCCACCTCAGACAGTTTCTATGCATAGGATGGAGGCATACCTCATACGGGGAGACATAGAGTGGGCAGTTGAGCTGAGGATTTTGGAAGAAGATGGTACAACTTGACCCACACATCCAGATGTACATGCCATCCTCGACCATTAATCCATGGTTTTCGGGGACATTTCGCTAGGGCAGCCACCTAACCGAGGATTTGAGCACACTATTGAGTTGGAGCATGGCATTCAGGTCATGATCTCAACTCAGTATAGGCACCCCAAGGCCTATTGGGATGAGATCAAAAGGGCCATATATGAGCTTTTGGCCTTGGGCCACATTCGATCGAGTTCGAGCCCCTTTGCTTCTTCTATAGTCCTGGTGAAGAAGAAGGATGGTACATTGAGAATGTGTATTGACTACAGGGCCCTGAACAAAAAGACAATGAAAAACCGTTACCCGATCTCGCAGATAAATGAGCTGATGGATGAGTTGAAGGGGGCTAAGTTCTTCTCCAAAATAGATTTGAGATCAGGGTACCACCAGATTGGAGTGAGGGACAAGGATCTCCCCAAGACAACGTTCATGTGCCATTATGGGCACTTTGAGTTTTTGGTCAAGCCCTTCGGGCTAACCAATGCTCCAGCCACCTTCCAGTCATGCATGAACCACGTCTTTTGTGGCTAGCTACAAAAGTTCGTGCTATTTTTTTTTTTATGACATTCTGATATACAACTGGACATGGGAGGAACATTTGCGGCATGTGGAGGCAGTGTTGTGTATTCTAGAGGAGTAGAAGTTTTACGCCAAGCTGTCCAAGTGTGAGTTCAGGTTGACTGAGATGCTATACTTGGGCCACATCATAGGCAAGGATGGTGTGAAGGTGCATGAGGAGAAGATCAAGGCCATCAGAGATTGGCTAGAGCCCAAGAATGTCACCGAGATGAGAGGATTTATGGGCATTTGTACTTATTACAATAATTTCATGAAGGGCTTCTCTCAGTTAGCTGTGCCCCTCACAAACTTGACCCGGAAGGGAGTGTTCACCTGAACCCCCACATTTTAGGAGGTTTTTGATCACCTCAAGAAAGTGATGAGTAGTTGTTCGGTACTTGCACTCCCTGATTTTACCAAGCCCTTTGTCTTGGAGTGTGATGCATCCGAAGTAGGAGTCGGGGCCGTATTGATGTAGGATGAGCACCCCATCACTTTCGAAAGCCGAAAGCTCCTACCTCATGAGAGGCATTACCCCATATACGACAAAGAGATGTTGGCCATCATGCATGCATTGGTCAAGTTTAGACAACATTTTGTGGGGAACTGGTTCAAGGTCAAGACTGACCACAACAACTGCGGTACTTCCTAGAGTATAAACAATTGCAAGAGAGACAACATAAGTGGGCCAGTAAGATCCAAGCATACAACTTTGAAATTGAGTATGTCAAAGGGAAGAACATTGTGGTGGCTGAGACCTTGTCTCAGAGGCGAGCGTCCCTCTCCCTGACAAGCATAGAAGCAAATTGGAAGGCACAGTTATCGTTGGAGTACTCGAAGGATCAATTTGCAAGTGAGGTTTTGGATGGGTAGGTGATGGATGATCGGTATCGGGTGATGAATGAGGTCATCTACTATCGAGACCGAATCTTTTGACGACCAACTCTCGATTGCAGGAGAATATCCTGTATGCATCACATGATTCCCCACTATCAGGGCACCAGGGGTTTACCAAGATCTGCAAGACCATCAGAGAGAGGTTCTCCTGGAAGAGGACGTGCTACGACATGTCCGAGAGTGCGTAGTCTGCCAAAGGAACAAGGGAGAGTTGACCCATCTAGCTGGGTTGTTGCAGCTGTTTCCCATTCCAGAGGGGAACTGAGAGAGCATATCGATGGACTTCATCACGGGGTTTCCCATGGCGCAGGGTAAGGACTGCATCTTCGTCGTAGTTAATCGGTTGACGAAGTATGCACATTTATTTTCTATTTCAGCTCAGTACACAACCTCACAGGTGGCCGAGTTGTTTTTCAGAGATATTTTCCAGCTACATGGTCTTCCAAATACCATAGTCAATGACCGGGACAACATATTTATGGAAGGATTTTGGCAGGAGTTGTTCTGACTGGTGGGCACAGAGCTCACACCGAGCATGAGCTACCATCTGCAGATTGACGGGCAGATGGAGATAGTGAACAAGTGGTTGGAGGGCTACTTGTGGAACTATGTAATAGGGTAGCAGAAGGCCTGGCTACATTGGCTACACTTGGGGGAGTACTTCTACAACGCCACTTTCCATATGTCTATTGGTATGTCCCCTTTTCGTGCTTTGTATGGTTATGATGCATTAACATTTGTTGATGTTATGTTCAGGGGAAGTAAGGGCCCTAGGGAAAAATACTGGATCTAAGAGAGTCAGAACATCCTTAGGGCTCTCAAGGATAACTTGAGGACAACACAAAATCAGCAAAATATGTATGCAGATCGGGGCCGTGTAGAGAGGCAGTTTGAGGTGGAGGACTTAGTGTACTTCCGACTTCAGCAATACAGATAGTCTACGCTGAAGCAGAAGGGAGCTGAAAAGCTCAAACCTTGCTTTTATGGGCCATATAGAGTTGTCCGACGGGTTGGAGAGGTGGCATATGAGCTGGAGTTGCCACAGGGGAGCTAGATCCACAAAAATTTCCTGTCTATTTTGCTTTATATTACTGTTAAATCCCAATTTGGGATATTACAAGGGGTTTGTTTTAGATATATAACTTTATAATTTCTATGTCTAAGCATGAATAACCATAATGAAAAATGTTTTTGTTTTCATGTTTGTTGTTGTTGTTGTTGTTGTTATATATATATATATATATATATATGTTTTCTAAACAATCTTCTGAACTAGCTCTATCTAAGCGTGCTTCCCCGACAACGACACCAAAAATGTCAATCTAATTTATGGGGTTGAATTAGAGCATCTATTTTAATTATTAATCCGGGATGGTAAACTTAGAAGCACACCAAGGTATATGGAATCTTAGATTAAACTAGTGTAGGAAGTAGTTGTTTAGATGAAAATAATGGAAATGCATATTACAAATATAAATTACTGAAAATAAAGCATTGAAATTTTGATCTAAAAGCAAGAATGCAATGAATATTTATGGAGTATAGCCAACAAGGAAGAGGCTCTAACTTAGAGGTCCTGGTTGTCCTTCCTCATTATTCCTATTCCAACAAGATCAATTCCACCATAAAGCATATAACTAAAGCAGTAAATATCAAATGCATAAACACAATTTCCAGTTCAGTTCTTAATCTAGAAGGAAGAAGATCTAACTTACATACCTTGGTTGACCTTCCTTACTTAAACCAATTACTGAAAGAAAATCATTCTAAAAGCATAGATGATAACCAATTCAAAAAAGCAGTAAAGATTAAATGCACAATTTCCATTTTAGTTCTTAATCTAGAAGGAAGAGGATCTAACTTAGATGCCTTGGTTGACCTTCCCCACTTAAACCAATTGCTAAAAGGAAATCATTCAAAAACATAAATGGACAAGTATATAATGAATATATTCAGAAAATATTCACAAGAAACTATAAAGGAAACAACAATCTAAAATATTCACAATTATACACAAAGTTATACTGCAGTGTACTTAGCTTAGAATGGGGGCCCTCCACCTTTTCTTTGTACACTTGAAGACTATCAACTACAGTAGATCAACAATCACATCCCACAACAAGGACAACAAGAAATAGAAGACAAATTCTTCAAATTATATTCAGAAATAGAGAAGTCTCAATAATCATAATGCATGTTCATAAGTGCTGAATGGTTGTGCTTAAATAAGCCAAAAATATAACAAACTTGGCTAAAATAGTTGGAACAACCTATAAAAGTCCTAATCTATCAAATCAGGTCGAACTCATCCTTTTGGTTGCACAAAATATGGTCGAATCCTACTAAATCACAAAACTGCCCCTTTTAGTTAGAGATTTGTGGATGACTGATCAAGTTTGACTAGCGTTGACCAGGCATGTTTGGAATCAATTGGAATGCGCCAATAGGAGTCTTTCCATCCTTGGTTCCCATTTTTCTCGAATATATCTTTAGTTTCTACCCAGGTGTCCCGCATATACGACATCAATGGAGCCATTACATGAAATTTTGTTATAGTAAAAAATATTTTTTAATACCCATTTTTTACTAAAAATTATAAAATTTAAAAGACTTAATTATTTGACCTTAATGTATTATAAGAGGCAAAAATACGGAAAATATAACCATAGTATGATGGTAAAGGATGATTGATAGATGGATTATGTATGGCAAAAAGGGTCAAAACTGAGGGCCAACATGGACCTGGATGGGAAAATAGATGAATGGGGCTAAAATGAGTGGAAGGAGAGTGATGTAGGTGGTATCAAGAAGCGGGACCACACAACCAAAATAGATATTTCCCATTTAGTGCCAACCCCAAAGCCAAATGGGCAGTAAGGGAGATCCCACGAGACTGGTACATAAGGGTAACTGTGAAATCAGGCAATGGAAACAAGAATAAAAGCCTAACCCACTCTTTCCACCGAATTTGCCTACCAATCCATGCCTAATAGTTCCCATGACAAGTATGGAAAATTACTCAACTATACCAATGAAAAGTCATACCTTTGGGGTTGGGAGGCTAACCTTCAAAAATACATTCATGACAAGTGGTTGAGGGATCTGTTACTTACCATTTTGTGGGTGGCATCCCTAGGAGAAAATTTTCTCCTAAGTGGTCCTCAACCGATAACCATTAAACCCTTGTGGCCACCAATTATTTCATTGTGCCATTTCTACGCCACCTGAGCCAACCATGTGGTCCTTCACCCGTCTGTCATGATCGCATGTTTGAAGGTGGGCCTCCCAAACCTAAAGGTATGTCTTGTCATTTAGCAGTTGAGTATTTTAGTTTAGGTATCATGGAAACTTCTGGGCATGGATTAATGGGGGGATTGGACGGTTAATGGGGGGATTGGACGGAAAGAGTGGGCTAGGTTTGTGCTTTTGTCCCCTAGACCTCTTTTGAATGTTACCCTTGGATCCTAGTCCCGTGGGATCTCTTTTATTTACCTTTGGGCTTTAGGGATGGTACTACATGGTAAAACCTAATTTTGGTTGCATGGTCCTGATCCCCCATCCACATATATCACTCCCCTTCCGTTTATTATAACCCCATTTCTCATCTTTCCCACCTGGGTCCACAATTTTCCATTGGGTTCACATAGGGTTAGCCTCTCCTTCCCCTTGCCCACACCTTGGGTTGGGCCTGAAACGATGCTCTGAAGGTTGATGCAGCCGAAAAGAAAAATTAAAAGCATAATTGGCCACATTCAACCGTAAAATGCACCACAAAATGCAAAATATGCCCATGAAAAACATATTTAGCACATGGGCAAAATCCAATGCATCAACTCTACCCCATTTCCATGGCCATCACCTTGGTTCCTATAGGCCCTAGACGAGCCTCCTTTATCATTCGAGAACCCATGATTGTCCCAACCCCTAGTGGGCAATCGACCTCCCTACCTTAAAGGGGATATTAACTACTATACCTTACACATCATGCTCTTATCCCTTGATCCCTAAACAATTAATCAAAGAAAAACCATAAAAGGAAAAAAAAAAACATATGAAGAAGGGTGGAAAAATCAAGGCCAAGGTATCTCATGCACCACTATTGCTCCCTCCTATACATTATATTATTAAGTGTGGACTTCCCTTTATTAGCTACCCTTGTACCCCAACATGTGACCAGGATTGCCCCTTTCATTCCCTATTCCATTCATCTTTTTATCACATTCCACCACTATTTGAAGGATGTACCTTGGACATACTATCCCCTTTAAAAGTAGAAACCACCTAATAGGTTACTTGGTTAACCCCCCTTGGAGCTTAGAGACATTCACACATGCTAAAGCCCATTATTGAAGGGCACGTCATTATGAAGTGCCCACATGTTGTCCATGGTTTGTAATATCTTTAACTCAATTTCTTTAAATGACTTGTTGTAATGGAAGGAAAGGGGATGCATTGGATCTTATGCAACATTGAAAATGGTCTTCATTTTGGGTTTGGTTTGCTTATATGGGGTTCTAACCCTCCGGAGGGCTACATTGGCACATGTAGGGTGTGTGTAGAGAGCCACGGGCCTCCAAGTAGTAGACAACATTCCATGGATCCCTAGATACGTTGAGAGATTTCTCGATATTCACCTATTGGACAATGAAGATGCTCCTAGTTTACCATGCCCAACCAACTCCATAGTTGTACCATGAACTTAGCAGATGACCCATAACCTGTATGTTGATGTGGCATCACTTACACCATCATATGAGCCCTTGAAAATGGTCTACATGCATCTTCGATCTATTTGGAGACCCATGAGGTTACTTGTGTGCCCCCACACCCATTGGGAGCACCACATGTTTATTATTTGGAGAACAAGGGTCCAACCCCTTGTCCACTACCTTTGGGAGTCCTATTCCACATCATGACACCTATGGACTTCATCAATCCTCCTCTAAGGCACAACGACATGTACTATTGATCATTTGACCTCTTGAGAGGTTTATTATTTTGTTTATGAGCTAGTTTGGTGGGATTGTCATCAAAAGTTAGTTATTTTGTACATTATTTTATTTTAGGGGTTAGTTAGGCCTAATTAGTTAAATTGATCTCATTAGAAGTGTACAAATACAAGTGATGTGATTTCATTTTAGCATCATCACATGGATTGGACTTGTATCTATTTAGAGAACTTCGTTATCCTTCTTGGAGGACGAATTTTTGGAGCATGGAATGAATTTTGATGTTTGGATCATTTTCTCTTGTCTTGGAGCTTCCTGATTGGAAATTTTTTTGATGGTTGGATATACTCTTATACATGTAAGTGAAATTTAATGCTATTTTTTCTTTCTACTTTTTCACATACATTTTTGCTGAGATTTCACTATACTAGGGCTAATTTACTGTATCCATTTATGCGAAGTTGTGGAAATTTTGTTTCTAGATATTGTTGCTTCATGTATGGGCCATGTATAATGAATGAATATTCTTAGAGATGTTTCACCATGGAAATCCATCTTGATAAGACATCTATTTTTCAAAACGAAGTGTTAGGTCAATTTACTAAGTAAACTAATGCATGTGTTTTACTTGGAAGCATGTCCAAAGTATAAGGATTTCAGGTAAAGTCAATTTCGGAAGGCAAGGCTCAAAGGTTGAAGGAAACATATATTACAAATATGTTATAAGTTTAAAGGTTAATGGAAATGCATATTACAAATACAAGTTCTAACTAAAAAGTCTTTGATTCAAGATGCAGTAAGCGAAGGAAGAGGCTCCTAACTTAGGAGGTCATGGTTGTCCTTCCCCATAGTACTGTCCTCAAGAAGAGAAACTAAAGAGCAGCACTTTGTGATGTGTAGAAAGCAAGAGAAGAGGATCCTAAATTAGAGGGTCCTGGTTGTCCTTCATCACAGTTCTACTCTAACAACATTACCATTGCATCAAATCATAAACTGGAATTCAAGAAATGCAAAAGGATGATTTTTAGTTGTGATACATAACTTGATAGAAAGAGAATTTAACTTAAATCCTTGGTTGTCCTTTCGTACGCAAATTAGTTTTTAAACCAAAATAATCCAAAAATCATACATAAATCATAACACATCTAAATAACTGAATCATAAAACTGAAACAAGAAATACTGAATCAAACTATGCTAATTTATACTAAATTTAACCAAAGTGTACTTAGCTTGGTATGGGGCCCTCCAACCTTGCCTTGTACACGTGAAGAATTCTTCAGCTACAAATAACTTAATAAAGCATCCATAGCATGAACAACAAATAGAACAGTAGAAATGATTCTTCAAATTATCTCAAAAGTCTCCAATAGTCTTAATACCAAATTACACATATTACCCTCCTGAATGGTCCATAAATTTTGTTTAAATAGGAAAATCATAAACATACTTTGCTATAATGGCTCTAACAACCTTATCAATCATAATCCATCCATACAAGTCGAACTCATCAAGTCTGTTCACAAAATCAGGAAAAATCCCACAAAATAATAAAGCTGCCCCTTTTTACTAGGGATTCCTGAATGACAAGTCAAGTTTGACCAGTGTTGACCGGGCCTGTTTTTGCTTAGTTTGACTGAACCAATAGGTGCTTCTCCATCCGTGGTTCCCAAGATTTCCAAATATGCACTCAGATCTTGCCCAAATGTCCTTCACATATGACTTTAATAGGGGTTTTTTAATGCAGTCCAAAATTACTCTTAAAACCCAATTTTTACAAAAATTTCCAAAAATTGAAAAAATTAATTTAGTTACCTGAATATGTAAAATAGGAATAAAATGAGGCATATATAGGTGAAATAGGATGGAATACGGTGGAATATGGTGGTAAATAAATGGATTTAGTATAGGCAAATATGACCAAAATTGAGGGCCAACACAAAGTATAAAGTCTTTGAAGTTGCTTTTGCTACAAACCCTAATGCTAAGCGAAGTTGTCTTTGAGGCCTCTGCGACATAGAAAATCCAAAATCCATAGTCATAATTCTACTTGACTCCAATATTCCCAAAAGTATTAGGCACTGGTCCTCCATAGGTTATCACCTCAAAGCTTATTTCTTTCACCTTCCCCTCTTTCTAAGCCTAGCCTACATAGGTCATATAGGGCATAAATTATCTCACAATATAACCATCCAAACACTTTGATTTTTGGTCCAAAACTGCGCTGGTGTGTCCTCAAGAAGCCCTCCAAATTTCATGATATTTCGATGGTGGGATCTTGAGATATCACAAGCACTAGCTCGAAGATCGATCCTTGCCCTTGGTTTCCTTAAGCTAGAAACCTCATTGGGATCATTGCATTACCTTTCATTGAAAATTCCTTCCTTGATCCCCCTTTTCATCACTGATTAGTTCAATTATATCATTGGTTGCTCAACCCCATTCCCTGGACCTAACCTCGGGTCCACTTGGTCCCACAAATTATCAAATCCAATTTCACAAAGAACACTTGGAAGCCAAGTTTCCACAAGGATTTTAGGAGATAAGAATCTTCTTGACAAGTCATATAATGAAACCCTAGCTCTTAGAATTCCCCTAAGCCCTTCCTTGAGAGCCTTAAACCTTGCCTTCCAAAGAAAGCAAGCTATACATTTGAGCCTCTATTGTGAATAGGCCCCCAAGATCACCCCTCACCCTATCATTGACCTACTCATTTCATGGTCCTTATTATATCAGGTCTCCTCCCATCGATGAAATTATGTAAAGAGTGGGGAGCCATAGTCGCAGTGGTATATTTCTCCATTGTTGCACTTGATCTCGTAGTAGCCCTCCAAGGATCCCCTTTTAGGACCCTTGCTAGTTTGAGCGGTAACAGGACCACATGGTTAGATCATGTGGTAGAGATAATGGCACACAAGACATGTGCTTTGTTCCCCATATGACATATGGACATATCATTATTGGCGACTCCATTAGAAGAACAAAGCCCTAGTTCTTTATTGAACTTTAATCTTGTAGGGTGAAGCAAACATATTTCTACGCATCTTTAAATTCACCCTTGTGACTCCTACATATTTTTCATGTATAGCTCAAATAGGTTGTCTTTGTTTGATAATTTTCCCTCTTTGGACATCGCTAGCGTCCCTCGGCACCCTAATCATGTCACAAGAAGGATGGTAAATGGGGTGCCTATGTTTGATAGTGATCCACTCTCCGCAATTAACCATGTTGAAAGATTTAATGCACATGCTTCAAGAGAGAAAGTGGTTCACCAAGATGTCCTTATGTTGTGTGCATAACTCATGGTTGCATGATCATGAACCTAAGAGAATATCATCTATTGAGGAGTTCATTGATTGTTTTATTAGACATTTTCAAGTATACCCTGCATTAAGCATCCAAGAGGAAGCCTTCATTTAGCATCATCAAGACACTAAGAATCTAAGTAATGAGCAGGTAGACGAGTCCTCCTGTGGTCCACATGATGAAAAATATGATTTTGAGAACACATGTGTTGGGAAGGACGAGTCTATGGAAGGTGAAGTTGAGACTAACCTTACTTGTCCTAAAGATATTACTCACGATTCTCCTTTTGAGACCCTTGAGGAAGGTGATCCCATTAGCCCCTTGGAAGATGGTGTTTAGTCAATTTAGTGTTCCTAAATTTCTTTCATTAATTATCAACCAGGGCTAGTAAATTGATGAAGTGTGATGCACCATATGTGCTTAAGCAACCTATTTCTTCCTTCGTTGTGTTTGTGTTTATATATTGTTTTTAAGGGGTTTTGTTCTTTAAGTCCTTAAGATGACTAACCTAGAATTATAAAAAAATATTTAAGTTAATCTACTTCAATTTGAGAAGAAAGAAAATGAAGTGTACTAAAACTAATCTAAATTTCATAAAATCAAAACCTAAAGCTAAGAGCTAGTTTAAGACCTAGTTTTGAAAATCAAAGCATCTATCTATTTGATTGGTCAATCCTAATCCATGGATCTCCTTTAGCATGCCAAGGCTATAGAAAATAAGACAAATAAAGCAAATGAAAGCATCTAAGATGTGTCTAGTTAGTCCAATTATTCAACTGTAAAGAGTGACCTTTTTTGAAGTAATGTCTGAGTAAGCTAATTACATCTGTTTTAAATTAAAGCACTAGGAAAGCTTTGTAAATAACCCAGAAGTTGCATTACATTTAATCATTCAACCATCCTCTCTTAATATGTTCAGATGAGTTTCCTTGTGGAGTGGTTTTTAGAAAGATTATTGTTTGCCGTCAAATGAGGGTCTTAAAAGTAAAAACATGCAAGGACTAACTAATATCAACCAGATGTATAATTGACTTATCAGTATCACTCAAATGTGAAGCTTTTAACCTCTTGAAGTGTCTTTGGAGAAATCAACTATGCCTCTAGTTATTGGGAAGCAAATGACAAGAAATAAATTCAACCACTGCACATATGAAACATGTAACCATTAATATAGATTTGGTTTATTGGAAATGGTTTTTATGAATATTAATTTGATACAGCAGTTGGTAATTCTACTTTATAAAAATGAAAAGGTAAGACAATAAGCTAAACAACCATGGTTTCTAGCACTTCAATCTTTATTTCAATATGGAAAATAGAGTTTCTATCTTCTTGAAACGTTTTGGAAGACAAGTCTGCACAATTGAAATCTATCATTAAACTATTTGAAAACTGGAAATGAAGCATAAACAAAAATTACTGAACAGAATGAAAGAAATCTAACTAGAAAGCATAATAAAAACCTCCTTTAGAAACAAGGGGCCCTCCGCTACTAAGTTGGTTGACTCCTAGCTTGTCAAAAGTGCAATCAAACTAGCATTTGATAATTGAACTTCTTTATTGAAACAGAGTCTTGGAAAACAAAGTATTCACTTGCAAATCTGAACTGTACTAAAACTTAACTTTACTTTCCCTCGGTTTTGTGGAACCACTATTTAAAGAGGAATTACATAACTAATTGCGAGCTAAGTTAGCTATAGGTGTCTGTCTTGAATTACAATCAAAATAGGACTATTGGACTCATGATTTGCCTCGAAGAGCAAATCAGGAGTCCTATTGCTGTAGGTAACATTCTTTGACTTGTAACTTTGGCCGTAGGTTTAGGCACCTCCATATGTTGATTTGGATCAAATGAGTAGGATAGAATCTATGTTGGAAGGATTCTAGAAACACCCATGTAGCTTGCTTCCTTATGTGACACCTAGAACCTAGTGAACCATAAGAGTAGTTGCGGAATGCACAGTCAGCTGCAAAACAGGCTACATTTTGTAGCTAATTTGCAAAAACTTATCAAAATAAAAAAAATCATGAAAATACAATATGACAATCATTTAAATGTATCCTTGAGACAAAATCTTGGCATTCTTACTGATTAGGGTTTATGAACTGATGGAAAAGAGGTGAAATGTCATAAAAAAAACTATAAAGAAGAGGGTAATCATGAGACTCAACATACCCCCACTACGAAATCATTGCATGTCCTCATGCAACTTTGCCAAAATTATGAGTTCTTTCTTTTACTGCATATGCTCAGATACTTCAGCTAGGACATCCAACCTTATTCTTCTGTTCCTCTTTGAAGTTAATGTCATCCTTGGATTTTTCATGAGAAGTTTGAATCTAAGGTTTATGATTGCTCTGTTCAACCTTTTGTTCTTCTTCTTCAATTTATTATTTTCTTTGTGAAATAGCCCTAGCTGCAGAGTAGTATCATCATGCATTGTCTTTTTCAAATTGATTTGTTCCTTTAAGATCTCATTTTCATTCTTGATGTGCCTGTTCAATGTCTCTAACTCATAATTATCTTGCTTCAGAGTTTCAATCAGAGGTTCTTGTGGATTGACATGTGTTTCTTGGTTCATTGAGGCACTTCTTTCCAATGACTCCACATAATCATATATCTTCTGCTGAACTGGGTCTATACTAGGAGATCTTCTACTGGGGCCTTCTTCAAAATGATAAGCAGGAGGATTTTGAGGGCTGTACTCAGGAGAATTAACAATGGGTGATGGAACTGGAGTTTCTTCTTCTATATTTATGAGTTCTGTTTCTTTAGACAATTTCCTTTTCATAGTGCCTCGGAGTCTAGAACTCCTTCTCAATTTTGGAGGACTTTCATTTCTTTCATTTACATCCTCATTCTCTTTCTTTTTCTTCCCTTTGGTCTTAATTTGTTTCCTAATTTCTGTCAGTTCCTCAGAAATTAGTTTTTCATTATCCCTCTGAAGTGAAGTTTTAGGTCTGTCTTCAATAGTTACATCAATTTTCTTCCTTTTACTTCTCTTGCCATTTTCTTCCTTGGGTGGTGATTCTGGTTGTTCTTGAAAATGATTCCTAACAAGGAAATCCTCCCAATTGTCTCCTATGCTCCCTAAATGAAATTCAATCAACATTTTCACTAAGCCATGATGATGCATAGTGGTTTCTATAGATTGGATTCTCTTCTGTATATTCGAAGCCATTCTCCTTAGACTATTGAGTAGAAAGAAAGGTAGGTTGATCTCACCATTTTCTAGAAAATTCATTAATAATCGGATATGATAAACATACATGGTTCCATACCTTCCCTCACAAGTTATGAATTTTTTCAAAATCAACAACACATTTATCCATTTACTTTTTAGAGTAGTGCTTGGAATTCCCTTTCTAAAGACTGAAACATCCATACCTGGATTTTTAAGTATCACCTTCCATGACTCATTGTGAAATTATTTGTTCTTTAACCACTGCTCTCCATGACTTAGGAGCTCCGTTTCTTCAGCCAATAATGACTCCGTTATTGTGAATTTGATGTCCCCAATCTCCACCTCAGTCCCATCAAAAGATCTAGCAAATGATTTGGTAATTTCCTTATGAAAACCATAAAAATTTTCTATAAACTTAAACCATCCATCTTGTTGTAGTATCTCCTTAAACTGTGTATATCCCTCCATGTATTTGATCCCCACTAGTTCTGTTATGAAAATCAAGCCCATCTTCCTCTTTTTAGAATGCCTTCAACCTTCAAGATTACCTCTTTGTGGTGTGGAAATGCATTGGTTGAAGAGTTGATGGAGATGAACGAGCTGTGGAATTGGTAGAAATGAAATGAGCTATGGATCTGATGGAGGGTTTATGGTGAGATGTAGGGAGTAATTAAGTGATACAGTCTTGAGGAGATGTGGAAAAACATGTTACGTCATGATCATGACTATTAGTCATTAATCAGGGGTTTTTAATGATGGACCGTTGTGGAATGTTATATGAGGGATATGGTCGAGATATATCATGATGAGGATAATCAATTCGAATGATAGGTTACCAAGGAACATATGAATGTACACATTATACATATTTCATGTTTTAAGTTTTGCTATTAAAATAAATTTCTACAC
Source organism: Pinus albicaulis (assembly GCA_034641835.2). NCBI lineage: Eukaryota > Viridiplantae > Streptophyta > Pinopsida > Pinales > Pinaceae > Pinus > Pinus albicaulis. Next base: position 565,931,296 of record CM076579.1, on the reverse strand, counting down.
TTTACCTTAGAATTTGACCTTGTTGTTTGTTGTTGCTTGATGTTGTTCCTTAGCTTCTCTTTGTAGCATGGTGTCCTTCAAAACATAATCTTTTAGTCCCTTTTTTCAATTATCATGTCAGTATTTGAAATGGCTGCAGAATAGGATCATTTTTCAAAAATGTGCTCTACTGCAGAATATGATGAGCTGCAGAATGTGATGAGCTGTAGAACAGAGTATATATATAATTTTTTCTTTTCGAATATGGAACATGAATGGAATGAATGAAAAATATGGAATGAACATGGAATGAAGATGATATGGATATGAAAAATGAGATGAAGGTGGAATGTAATGAAATGACAATGGAGTGAGATGAATAATACTAAGTTTGTTGATTTTTGACTGTAAATATGAATGTAGTTTTCACTACCTTATTACAGAAAGGAAAATGGAAAATATAGGGTGTCAGAGAGATCTGATTTTCACACTGTATTTTCTGTATAAGTATGCCAATCATTGATTGGTTTTCATACTTATACATTTTTATTATTATTATTATTAACTGATATAGGAAAATTAAAAGCTAAGTTAGTGAATAACAATAATTCTTCTTCACTAACTCCATATCAAAATTATCTTGAAATTTCTTGACAAACTCTTCTTTTGAAAGTGGTTTATGATATACTTTCAACCTATGACCATTCACAAGAAGAGATACCTTTTCTTCATCTATTGTTCTGATCCTTACTGCTCCATTATCAAAAAAAAAATCAATCTCATATGGCCCAAGCCAATGAGTCTGAAACTTTCCTTGAAAATCCTTGAATTTTGAGTCAAACAAGAGTGCCCAATCCCCTTCTTGAAATGTTTTCTCTTTGATGTACTTGTCATGCCATTTAGTCCTTTGCTGCTAGACTATACTGGTTCTTTGGACTGCATCTTATATGATTTCATCTAATTCATTGAGTTGCTCCAGTCTATGCTTCTGTGCTTCTGATAAATCAAGTCCCAATTGGACTTCCATCTTGAAGGTCTTGATATGAAATTCTATAGAAAATAGGACTTGCTTCCCATAAACAATTTCATAGGGAGTATGTCCTATTGTGTTCCTCCATGTAGTTCTGTAGGCCCATAAGGCTTCAGGAAGCCTTTCTACCCAATCTCTTCTGTGTAGATGAATAGTCTTAGTGAGAATCCCTTCGATCACCTTATTGGTAGATTCAACTTGACCATTTTCTTGTGGATGGTAAGGAGTAGACTTCTTGTGCTTGATTTTGTAATCTTCTACAATCTTTTGCACCATATTTGATGTAAATTCAGTGCTCTGATCTGTTATAATTTCTCTTGGAACACCAAAACGAGTGAAGATATCCTCAAAGAGAAAACTAACTACAAAACTTTCATTAGCAAAAGATAGTGCTTTAGCCTCTGCCCATTTAGTGACAAAATCAATGCATACCAAAATAATTTTTTTTAGTTTAGATGGAGGATTAATAGGTCCAACAAAATCCAAATCCCATTTTTCAAAAGGTTCAATAAGTACCTAGGGTTGTAAAGGCATTTCATTTGAAGGAGAAGTTTTCCCTACTCTTTGACAATTGTCACATCTTTTGACATATTCTTTAGCATCTTTGAAGATGGATGGCCAATAATATCCTAAATGAAGGATTTTATAGGTTGTCCTTTTGTCAGCAAAATTTCCACCACAAGGTTCATCATGACATGCCTTAAGCATTTTAGGCATTTCATCTTCTTGAACACATATACCGATAATGAGATTTGGACCTGTCTTATACAATTCATTGGTGATCCATGAATATTTTTCACTTATTTTAATGGTTCTTCTTTTTTCTCTAGAATTCATATGTGAAGGTAATTTCCCTGTAACTAAGTAATTGGAAATATCTGCAAAATAAGGGGTTCTAGCAGTTATTAAAAAGATATATTCATCAAGGAATTTATCTTCAACTGGATTATTATCTTTAATATTTTGAATTCTAGATAGAAAATCAGCAACTGTGTTTTGTTTTCTAGGCCTATCTAGAATAGTGATGTTAAATTCTTGCAAGAGTAATAGCCATCTTGTAACTCTACCATTAGTAACAGATTTGTTCATTAAATACATAATTGCACAGTGATATGTATGAACAAAGGTCTCATTGCCTGTTATGTAATGTCTGAACTTGTTGATATCATGAATAACAGCTAAGAATTCTTTTTCAGTTAAAATGTAATTCAACTCTGGGGAAGTTAAATTCTTACTTGTGTAATATATGGCATAAGGGATCAGGTATTTTTGTCCTAACACAACTCCTGGAGCTGTGTCTGAAGCATATGTTGATATATGAAAAGGTAGTTTCCAGTTAGGCCCTCTTAATATGGGTGCTTCAGATATTTTTTCTTTTAAGGTTTCAAATGGTAATTGGCAGTCTGCATTCCATTTGAATTCATAGTCTTTGGTGAGTAGTTTGAAGAGTGGGGATGCTATTTTGGTGAAATTTTCTATAAATATTCTATAATAACCTATGAAATCTAGAAAACTTCTAACATCCTTTTGGCAACTTGGAACTGATAACCTGGAGATGACCTCAACTTTTGATTTATCAACTTTAATTCCATCTCCTGAAGTAAGATGTCCTAAAACAATCCCTTCAGTAAACATCATGAAACATTTCTCATGACTTAGTGAAAGGTTTGCTTCCTTAAATATTTTAAGAACCTTTTCCAATTTTTCTAAAGCCTCCTCAAAATATTCCCATAAACTGTAAAGTCATCCATATATACTTCTACACAATCATGTATTAGATCAGAGAATATTCCTAGTACTGCCCTTTGGAATGTTGCAGGTGCATTGCACAATCCAAAAGGAAGTACTCGGTAGGCATAAGTTCCCTAAGGATAGGTGAATGTGGTTTTATCATGATCTTCATGTGCAACTTGAATTTGATTATAACCACTGAAACCATCCAAGAATGAGAAATATTTATTGCTTGCTAATGTATATAATACTTGATCTATAAAAGGTAAAGGAAAATGATCTTTAAGAGTAGCTTTATTCAATTCTCGATAATCAATGCATACCCTCCATTTACCATTTTTCTTGGGTACAATCACCAAGGGAGACACCCACTGACTGTCTGAAATTGGATAGATGAAGTTTACATTTAACAACTTCTATGGCTCTTCTTTCACAATTTCCCTAAGATTTGGATTCATCATTTTTTGAGGTTGTCTAATAGGTTTGCAATTTTCCTCAATGTAGATGTGATGTATACAAGTCTTAGGACTAATTCCTTTCATGTTAGTGTATTCCCAGGCATATGCAGATGAATGTTGTTGCAATGTTTTGATTAGCCTTTCTTGTTGTAATTTTTCCAAGTTTCTGCTTATATTCAAGGTTTTCCTTGGAAAGATTTCAACTGTAGAGCTACCAAATTCTTCCACAGAGTAAATAGACATCTGCCTAGATGACAAGTATTCAATATTAGATCTTTCTTGAAATTGATCATGTTCATACTCTAGAGATGACTCATAATTTTCTATTGCATTTAATATTTGACTATCTTCACTGATATTTGAAATAGTGAAGAGAGGTTGTATGTTTTCTTCATCACCAATCCATTCCTTATCATATATTTTTGTGATTGTTCTTACTGGAGGATACATAGTGAATTTCTTAGTTGAATTACCATTAGAAATATACATGTCACCACATCTACAGCTAATGAAAGCATCAACTGTAGCCAACCAAGGTCTTCCTAATATGAGTGGATGTACTCCTAGATTGTTCTTAGGGGTTAATATCATAAACTCAATAGGATATTCCCAAGAATCTAGAGATAATGAAATATCTTCCAACACACCATCTGGTTTGATTACAGATCTATCTGCTAACTGCAGTAATGTAGGTGTATAAAGAAGATTAGGAAGCTTGAGTTGTTCCATGGTTTGTTTGCTCATGATGTTTATTGCTGCTCCTAAATCAATCAATGTATTTGGAATTTCAATTACATTGATATGTGTTTTGACTACTGGACTTTCAGGATCTAAATATTTTTGAATTGCAATCTTTCCCATCATTATGTCTGCTATCTTTCCTACAAGCTGCATTTTTTTTATTTCTCTAATTTTTCTTCCTGGTTTCTTCATACTCAACTCCTTTATTATTTTTGCTAAAATTGGAATTTCCTTGATGGCTTGTAACAAAGGAATTTTGATGCAAATATTTCTCAATTCATCTAGGAATCATAATTAGGCAACATAATATGCTTTTCTACACCTTTATCAATTTGTAATCTCTCAGGAAAAGGAGGTGTAGAAGTAGATAATGATGGTTTCTCTATGACAGGAGTTGAGTTTATTGATTGTTTTTGCTTTTCTTTTTCAGAATTTTGGTTTTGAAGAGTTCTTCTTCAAAAATTTTATTGAGATGTAGAGAATCTTCCTCAGAATTGTCTTGTTCTTGAATAATTATAGAAGGTTTCCTCTTTTCTAATATCCTACCAGACCTTAGTTGAACATCATTAAGATCTATAGGATTTGTTGGAAATTATTGACCTTCTATCATATAGGTATTCTAAGGTTTTTTATTGTTGGGGTTTGGTACTAGTTGGGTAGGTAATTGATTTGGTCTCTGAGGAAATGGTAGTGAGAGTTGTGGATTTTGGTTTTGGACTAGAGGTTGTTGGTTTTGTTGAGGAATTTTCTGGGGAGGATAATTTGGATATGATGGAGGATATAGATAGTACTTATAAAATATTCCATATGGGTTTTGCATGCCTTGACCCCAAGGTTGAGATTGATATTGAGATTGGGGCCAAGGTTGCTGCCAAGAATTCCAATTTGGTGGGGGCTGAGTATACATTTGGTTGTTAAACCCTTGAGCGTGTGGCCCCTGCCATGGTCTTCTAGAGACAAAACAAAGAGATTCTGTAGGATTTTTTTCTTCTTGGAAAACAGCCTTAAGACCAGGAATTGAGGGACAATTCTTAGTCTCATGACTATCAGAACAAATCACACAGGTTTCCACAACTTTTGCATCAAGAGGACATTCTCTCAAAGCATGTTTCTTTCTGCATTTTGGACAGAAAATAGCCAAGGCATCAGTTTCAGCTTTCTGCTTGTTTTGTAACTTAAGGGTGTCTATTTGTTCACTAAGACTCCCTAAAATGTATGTTTTTAATTCATCAAGCATGTTTCCAATTTCTACCCTACTCATTGTTCCAGATGCAGATTTGTTTACCCTAGCAAGAGTAGGATCTCTTGGTCCTTTCAAAAAAAATTATTTTCCTCTTGAGAGATTAATACATAGTTCCCCAATATCAGCTAACGGAAGTTGAGATATGTCTCCCTTCCCCATCATGTTAAGGATATCTATCCATTCATCTCTAATTGTTTTCAACAAAAGAGCTTTTAGAGTATCTTGATCTAGATTTTCCTTTTTTTCTCTCTTAATGTTATAGTTGAATCTTTCAAGTAAATCCTCCAAATTTTCATCCTCCTTTTGCATCATTTTAAACACTTCTTCTTTATGGTTAACAAGTATACAATAGTCCAAATACCTTTCTATAAATGCTCTCTTCATATCATTCCATGACTCAATAGACCTAGTGATTAGACTCATGAACCATTTTAGGGCTTCTCCTTTCAATGTTGAAGGAAACAATTTGAGTTTTTGAGCATCTTGTAGATAGTCATAAGTTCTGCACAAGACTTCAAATTCAAATAAAAATGTCTCAGGGTCTTCACTTTTTAACCCATGAAATTTTGGAAGAACAGAAAGTAAGATATTTTTCATAGTAGCATTTGTCTCTTCATATACTATAGGGAATCCAAAAGAACTTTCAATTCCCCTTTTACCTCTACCTCCTTCTGCAGTTCCTCTACCTCTTCCTCTATATCCTCCTCTACCTCTACCTCCTCCAAATAGCAAGTTTTCTCCATTAAATATTTCTCCTTCTCCTTCTCCTCCTTCTTCTCCTCTTCCTGCCATGATAGATTCTTCAGAGTTGATATAAGGTTTAGTCTAGAGGGCTAACTGTTCTTCTAACTCTTCTATCAATGGTATGTTGAAGAAAGGCTCTTCTTCTTCCTCTTCACTAGGGATTCCTAATTCTTCAGCTAGAATATATTCCCCTATAGAAGTGAAAAAGGTTACTCCTTCTATTGGATTCCTAGGATCTTCTTCCTCTAAGATTGCTTCAGTGGATGAAGTGGGAGACCCTCCTAACTGGATATCTGATCTTAAAACTTCTGGAAGTCTATGACCAGTATAATATGGGATATGATTTTGAGATGGAGGTGTACTACTTCTTGGTCTAGGTGGGGTGAGTGGTGTTGTAAGGATTAAGCTTCTGCCTCTATCTATAAATCTTCCCCTAGAGTCTCTTTCTCTACGCATATCATTGTTTTTGAGATGTAAGGAATAAGGCTACCTAGTTACACTTCCCCGGAAACAGCACCAAATTTTTTAGTCAATTTAGTGTTCCTAAATTTCTTTCATTAATTATCAACTAGGGCTAGTAAACTGATGAAGTTTGATGCACCATATGTGCTTAAGCAACCTATTTCTTACTTCGGTGTGTTTGTGTTTTTATATTGTTTTTAGGGGGGTTTTGTTCTTTAAGTTCTTGATATGACTAACCTAGAATTATGAAAAGATTTAAGTTAATATATTTTGACTTTAGAAGGAAGAAAAGGAAGTATACTAAAACTAATCTAATTTTCATAAAATCAAAACCTAAAGCAAAAAGCTTAGTTTAAGACGTAGTGTTGAAAATCAAAGCATCTATCTATTTGATTGGTTAATCCTAATCCATGGATCTACTTTAGCATGCCAAGGCTATAGAACAAAAGACAAAGAATGCAAATGAAATCATCTAAGATGTGTCTAGCTTACTCCAATTATTCAACTGTAAAGAGTGACCTTCTTTGAAGTAATGTCTGAGTAAGCTAATTACATCTATTTTAAATAAAAGCACTAGGAAAGCTTTGTAAATAACCCAGAAGTTGCATTACATTTAATCATTCAACCATCCTCTCTTAACATGTTCAGATGAGTATCCTTGTGGATTGGTTTTCAGAAATATTATTGTTTGCAGTCAAATGAGGGTCTTAAAAGTAAAAACATGCAAGAACTAACTAAGATTAACCAGATGTATAATTGACTTGTCAGTATCACTCAAATGTGAAGCTTTTAACCTCTTGAAGTGTCTTTGGAGAAATCAACTATGCCTCTAGTTATTAGCAAGCAAATGACAAGAAATAAATTCAACTACTGCACACATGAAACATGTAACCATTAATATAGATTTGGTATATTGGAAATGGTTTTTATGAATATTAATTTGATACAGCAGTTGGAAATTCTACTTTATAAGAATGAAAAGGCAAGACAGTAAACTAAACAACAGTGGTTTCTAGCACTTCAATATTTATTTCAATATGGAAAACAGAATTTCTATCTTCTTGAAACGTTTTGTAAGACAAGTCTGCATAGTTGCAATCTATCATTAAAATATTTGAAAACTAGAAATGAAGCATAAACATAAATTACTAAACAGAATGAAAGAAATCTAACTAGAAAGCATAATAAAAACCTCCTTTAGCAACAGGGGCCCTCTGCTACTAAGTTGGTTGACTCCTAGCTTGTCAAAAGTGCAATCAAACCAGCATTTGATAATTTAACTTCTTTATTGAAACAGAGTCTTGGAAAACAGAGTATTCACTTGCAAATCTGAACTGTACTAAAACTTAACCTAACTATCCCTCGGTTCTATGGAACCACTATTTAAAGAGGAATTACATAACTAATTGTGAGCTAAGTTAGCTACAGGTGTATGTCTTGAATTACAATCAAAACAGGACTATTGGACTCATGATTTGCCTCAAAGAGAAAATCAGGAGTCCTATTATTGTAGGTAACATTCTTTGACCTGTAACTTTCACCGTAATTTTAGGAACCTCCATATGTCAATTTGGATCAAATGAGTAGGATATAATCCATTTTGGAAGGATTCTAGAAACACTCATGTAGCTTTCTTCCTCATCTGACACCTGGAACCTAGTGAACCATAAGAGTAGCTACGGAATGCACAGTCAGCTGTAGAACAGGATGCATTCTGTAGCTAATTTGCAAAAACTTATCAAAATAGAAAAATCATGAAAATGCAATATGAAAATCAGTTAAATGTATCCTTGAGATAAAACCTTGGCATTCTTACTGATTAGGGTTTATGAACTGATGGAAAAGAGGTGAAATGTCATAAAAAAAACTGTAAAGAAGAGGGTAATCATGAGGCTCAACAGATGCCATTGGAGATTACTTCCACATTCAAAAGGAGAAATGGGAAATTGTTGTTCCTCAATTTGATTTTGCTCCCATTTACGACATCGAAAAGGAGGATGAGGCTAAGATTGGTTTTCCCTTTCTCTCAGGCACTATTTATCATGACATATCCATTGATACCCTTGGGAAGGGGAATCTTTATTTTCCCTTCCATAAAGAGGGGCAGTTGGAAGTGATCGATTTTCCTTTTAGGAGAGACCCAATCTTTGATACCAAGGAAATCAATAAGGCTCCCACCTCTCCTGAGTATGATTCTATGTTCAAATCACTTGAGCCTTTAGGTTATGATTTTGGGGAAGAAGAATCTGTTGAATACAATACTTCATCCTCCCTTTTGCCTTTTCCTTATGGTCATCATCTTGAGTCTTCATCAAGTGATTCTCTCACCCCTTGTCATATGATCTCAAGTGGAAGTAAACCTTTCTGTGAAAATTTCAATCCTGAAAATACTTCTACAATGATAGATTTATTTCTCCTACTTATTATTTCCAATAAGTTATTTACATAATTATTCCAGTAAATTTCGAAATAAATACTACTGCACCATTCACTCAAGTATATGTAGAGAATAAAACAGTAAGTACAAACATAAGAATCAATCACATAGACACTTATTTTTTGACAATTGTCCCCGGAAAAACCCAATGCGGGAAAACCGACGCAATAGATGAGGGTTTATATATTATTCTTCAGCAATGAAATTATTTACAAGAAAAAGACTGCAGAATTCAGTAGAAAACACCCGAGATAAATTCTCACGAACCCTCTGGAGAATTTCTGACACTTGAAAGACCCACAGCTTCTTTCTACATTCCTCTGTGTGTCTCTCTGCGCAGTGCCTGCGTGACACTGCATCACTCTGCGTGGGCTCTCTGTGCTGCATTCTATGGCCTCCTTCTGCATCCTTCTTTCCTCGACCCTTGTCACTTATGACTCCCTCTGCTTCTTCTTCCCTGCAACTCTTTCTCCGAAATCAAATTCTATTCCTTTAGAATCAACTTCCTTCTGGTTACTGAGTGTATGCCCGACTTGCTTTCCAAAAGACCCTCAAGCCTTCTTTTATAATCTTCTCATTGATGAATCATCGACCTAGATTAGAATTCTAATCAATGGCCAACATTAAAACTTGACTTGATCTTCGTTCTCTAGAAGATTCACACTTTGTTTTATTAATACCCATTAATTATTTAATTTCCTTAAGTTTAGACTTAGGGTCTCCATTAAAATAATTAATTATTTTAATAAAACATAAATCGAGTAGAATTTCCACAAACGGTTTCTGGGTTCTTTGGAATATTGATGTCCAAGCCTCCTTACAAATTTTGAGACTTGGAAAACTTTCTGATGCTACAAAATCAACACTCCCTCTTAGCCATGAAAGTGTTCTAGCAAAATGCCTACTGCATGCTACTCTGTCTTGAAGCATCTTCTGCGCTGCTGATGCCTAGCTGTTACCCATCATCTGCTGCGCTGCTGCCCATGACACTGTCACTGTCACTGCCTCATCTGTACTGCAGCTCCCTCTAAATACTGAGCCTATCCATTCTTGCTATTGAAATGGATTCTTGATCATCCCCATCTTTTCTTTGAAATAGACAAACTTAGTCTTCATCAAAGATTTCGTGAGGATATTCACCACTTGTTCTCATGTAGGAGTGTACTAAAATTGTACAAATCCCCGTTGGACACAGTCTCTGATGAAGTGACAATGTCAATGTGCTTCGACTGATCATGAAACACAGGATTTTCAGAGAGCTTGATGCAACTCTGATTATCACATAGAATGATGGTTGCCTCCATATTTTCCTTGAGTAAGTTCACAAGAAATTTTCGAAGCCATATGGCCTCACATGAAGCTGTGCTTGCTGCCATATATTCAACATATGCGGAGCTCAAAGCCACGGATTTCAGTTTTCTGCCGCACCAAGAGGTCATTCCTGATCCAACATTGAAACAATACCCACTGGTACTTTTCCGATCTACTGTGCTCCCAACCCAATCCGCGTTAGTGAACCCACTCAACCTTATGTCATTTCCTTCGGTGTATTTCAGTCCAAGCTCAACTATTCCTTTTAGATATCTAAGAACATGTTTGGCTGCTGCCCAATGAGCCCTCCTTGGTTCCACCATGAACTGACTGAGAGTATTGGCAGCATAACCGATGTCTAGTCTCGTGTTTACTAGATACATCAGAGAACCTATGAGTTGCCTATACAACATAGGATCAGCCTCATCATCTTCAGGCGTGTCAATTTTCTTCTAGTTGGTAATCATTGGAGTAACCATGGGTATATAGGCCTCCATTTGAAAGCTCTTCTGAACTTTTGTAGTATACCTTCCTTGACCAAGGAATATCTCACCCTTCTGCTACCAAACTTTCAACCCCAAAAAATAGTGCATCAGCCCTAGATCCTTCATGTCAAATTCTGCAGTTAAATTCTCCTTGCAGTCCTTGATGAGCCTAGATGATCCTGTCAGAAATAGATCATCTACATACAACACTAGTATCAAAGGCTCATCCCCTACTCTCAGATAATAGAGATTGGGATTTGCGTCACTCTTGACAAATCCCATCTTCTGCAAGTAGCTGTCAATTCGACCATACCAAGCTCTAGGGGCTTGCTTCAGTCCATACAAGCCCTCTTGAGCTTGCACACATGAGTTTTTTGCTCATGCATCTCAAATTCCTCTGGTTGTTCAATATATACTTCTTCTTCTATCACCACATTTAGGAACCCTGTATTGACGTCCATCTGGTGAATCTCCCAGCCCATCTGGGAAACAAGGGATATCACGGATCTAATGGAAGTATATCGGGCTACTGAGGCGAAGGTCTCTTCATAATCTATTCCTTCCTTCTGAGCGTACCCCTTTGCCACAAACCTGGCTTTAAATTTCTCAATGCTACCATCTGCATCATATTTGATCTTGTAGATCCATCTCGAACCTACAACTGATCTATCCTAAGGCCTGAGAACCACTTCCTAGACATCATTCGTCATGATGGAGTTGTATTCTTCCACCATCGCATTGACCTATACCTCATTCTAAGCTGCCTCCCGAAAACTAGAGGGTTCCCCAACCTATGCTACCAAAGCTTGGTACCTTTCAGGTTGCCTGTGCTGCCTCCTCTCATTTCTGGGGGCTCTGACAAACTCTTCTGCGTCCCTCAGAAATTGTCGTAATTCCCTGCTTGTCCTACCATTGGTAGTGGGTGGATCTACCTACTCCCCTTCCTGCAAGTCCTCGGGAGATGTATCCCTTGGATCCCCATGCCTTGGAGAGGCACTCTTATTACCCTTCGTAGGTCGTTGTGGTTGGACCAGTGGATCCTCCTCAGACTACGTAACAGAGGGCATCTCCCAAGATTTCCTGAAGGCCCTTTCCTCCATGAAATTCACATCCCGCCGTACTAAAATCTTCCTTCTCTCAGGAATGTAAATATAGTAAGCCTTTGCGTTCTAGGTATATCCCACCAGCGATCCCTTTTCCGCAGTCTTATCCAGTTTCTTCCTCTTCTCTTCAGGCTCATGACAATATGCTGCACTGCCAAAGATCCTAAAGTGGCTCACTTCAGGCTTGCTGCTAGTGAAGACACTTTCTGGAGTGATCTTACCCAATGCTTTGTGAGGAATCCTCTTCTGTATGTAGACAGTTGTATTACAAGCTTCATCCCACAGGAATTTGGGCATGTCTTGATCATACAACATTACCCTTGCACCCTCGAAAATAGTTCTATTCTTTCTCTTTGCAATTCCATTATGCTCCGGATTATATGGAGTGGTCCACTCTCTTCTGATGCCTTCCCTTGCACAGAATTTTGTGAAGTTTTTATCAATGTATTCTCCACCATTTTCTGATCGCAGTGTCTTGATCTGCTTTCCTGTCAGAGTCTGGACCAGAGCTTTAAACTCCTTGAATCAATCAAAGACTTCGTCTTTGGTCTTCAGAAAGTAGATCCAGGTCTTCCTAGAATGGTCATCAATAAGGGTGACGAAATATTCGACACCACTAAGAGCTCTAGTGGACATTGGTCTGCAGATTTCCGAGTGTATTAAGCCCAACACAATCTTAGCCCTATTGATGATTCTATGACACAGTGCCTTGGCATACTTTCCCAATACGCACCCTTTGCAGACATCGTCTCGCTTGGTGCTCAGTTCTGGAACTCTCGTGACAGTCTTCTTGAGAATTCTTAATGCCCCATGGTGTAAGTGCGCCATTCTCCTATGCCATAACTCATTCAAATCCTTCTCATTAGTGATGGCTATCAGTGCCATTGGGGATTCAAACTGTAACTTGTAGAGTTTATTGCTCTTGAATCCGATTTGTGCCTTCTTCTTCCAACTTGGGTGTTTGACGTATACTCTATTGCCAATGAAGTAAACGTCATAGCCTTTGTTTTGAAGCTGTGACACAGAGAGTAATTTCATCCCCAAAATAGGCACATGCAACACATTTGTGGCCCGAAGCTTATTACCAACTTTTGTTTGAAACACTATGGTACCTCTTCCAATAGGGGTACATTTGCCCTTATTTCCCATGGTGATTTTAAAGTTCACCTGCTCTTCTTGGTTGCTTGAGAAACATTCTCGCACTCTTGTCATGTGAGTAGAAGCCACACTATCAATATACTAGATCTCAGGAGGAGCTAAGCTTGACACAAGCAAATTATTCTTCTAATCTGGATGCCAGAACAGAAACGTCGTGATCCATATATTCTTTCATGCTTTCCTTCTTCTCTGGAGAACTACGTGAACCCTTTCGAGCTGCTGCTGCAACAATGTTTGATCTACGTTCCATCGTTGGTTCTCTGCTCCTGGTGCTCATCTTTGCTCTGATACCATGTGAAAATTTCAATCCTGAAAATACTTTTGCAGTGATAGATTTATTTCTCCTACTTATTATTTCCAATAAGTTATTTACAGAATTCTTTTAGTAAATTTCGAAATAAATACTATTGCAACATTAACTCAAGTATATTCAGAAAATAAAACAATAATAAGTACAAGCATAAGAATCAATCACACATACACACTTATTTTTGGACAACTGTCCCCGGAAAAACCCAATGCGGGAAAACTGGTGCAAGAAATGAGGATTTATATATTATTCTTCAGCAATGAAATTCTTTACAAGGAAAACACTGACAAACTTCAGTAGAAAACACCTAAGATAAATTCTCACGAACCCTCTTGATAATTTCTGACACTTGGAAGATCCACAACTTCCTTCTGCGTCCCTCTACGTGTCTCTCTGTGTAGTGCCTGCGTGAGACTGTATCACTCTGTGTTGGCTCTTTGTGCTGCCTTCTCTGGCCTTCTGCGTCCTTCTTTCCTCGACCCTTATCCCTGCCGACTCCCTTTGTTTCTTTTGCCCTGCAACTCTCCCTCTGAAATCGAATTCTATTCCGTTAGAATCGACTTCCTTCGGGTTACTGAGTGTATGCCCAACTTGCTTTCCAAAAGACCCTCAAGCCTTCTTTTATAATCTTCTCATTGATGAATCAATGACCCATATTAGAAGTCTAATCAACGACCAAGATTAAAACTTGACTTGATCTTTGTTCTCTAGAAGATTCACACTGTTTTATTAATACCCATTAATTATTTAATTTCCCTAAGTTTAGACTTAGGGTCTCCATTAAAATAATTAATTATTTTAATAAAACATAAATTGAGTGGAATTTCAACAAATAGTTTTTGGGTTCTTTGGAATACTGATGTCCAAGCCTCCTTACAAATTTTGAGTCTTGGAACACTTTTCGATGCTACAAACTAAAAATTCTCCCCCCTTCCAAATTTGGTGTCAAGGAAGAGCCCCTCATTGGTTATACTTTACTCCCTTGGACACACCCTTAGGGGTTTGATCACTGCATGACCTTCCCTCTCCAACATGACAATGAACAACCTATTTGCTGCACTCTTTCTTTCCCTCACCCTTCATTCCCCTCTCATCACAACCTTATGTCATCTACAAAGCACAATACTATGAGCAATGATTGTGATAAGAAGTTCTTAAGGATAATCATTCATTCCACCATTATGTGCTTAGAGGGAAGGTCCCACACTTCTAGATTGACTCATGTTCCTTGTTGAACCCCAAAATTGCTTCTTTTTTTTTACAACCCTCTTACACTCCATCCTCCTCCTTTTTAATCCTAATAACTCTAATTGGGCATCAATTTACAAGGTTTATGGCATAGCAGGTACATAATCATCTTATGTTTCAAAAGTGTCATTGTTCTTTATTATTTAACTCAATATTTACATGAGCTACTGAATTACAATGATTCTGCAACTAATGTCTGATTCTACAACGAAGTTGAAGGTTCGATGGGTTCCGAAGTTGCAGCCGAAGAACAAGGCATATGGGCAGGTGGAAAATAACTGGCACAATGATTTTTACCTATCTTCATAACTTGGATCAATAAGGAAAGCACCATAGAAGCTCAATCAAAGTAAAAGTCAACCGTCGTGGAAGTCAAACAAGGCGAAAGAGAAATTGATGCACACTGATCTTTAGCCTCATGATTTGCTTCGTTGATAACAAATCATGAGAGAATCATGTTATCTATCTGTTTTATGTTAATTTTAGTCATCGTCGAGTAGGGTAGGGTCATAATACTCATAAACATTTATGTATAAGAGATTATAAATCTGCCTCTCGGCATAACAGTCGCATACTTGAATATTGTTTAAAAAAAACTTCATTTTTGCAAATACAACCAATGTTTTCATTTCATTCATTTGTTGTGTGATTTATCAATGCGAATTTAGTCTTGTGAAGGCATGATGCTGACACCTACTTCTCGCAAAAGGGCCCCCTTGAGTTGTAAGGTTTTCATTAATTTTAGATAACATTTCAATTTTGTGTTTTCTATAACATTTCATTAGTTGATTTAAATGCTTAAGTTTTGGATTTTGAATGAATGCTTAATATTGTTTTTAGAGTAAGATTGTTTAATTATTTTGCTGTAAAGTGAAGCCGAGATCTTTTGTGCACATGGACAGAGTGTAGGTTGATATAGGTTTGCAGTATAGTTGTGTGAATATGATTTTAAGTTAGAGTTAATCTCTCTTTTTGTCAAAATGAATTTAAATTTAGTTTTATTAGCAAGTGTGATTTCATTTCAACAAGTGTGATTTATTTCAAGCTAGAGTGAAGCAAGTGTGATTTTCTTTTGAGCAAGAGTGATTTATTTATGAAAAGTGTGATTTTTATTTTAAGCAAGTGTGATAGTTCTAGTATAATATTTCTTAGGCAAGTGTGATAATTTCATGGTGATTTTAGTTTGCAAATAATTCTCTTAAGCAAGTGTGATGAGTTTGATTTTAAGAGTGACATATTTACTTTCATAGTTAACATGTGCATTTCGATATCTCAATTTAACTTAAATATTGTTTGAGTAATAAGGACTCCTAACACATACAATGTGTAGAGCCTCATGATTGCTTCATTTTGACACTCTCTCTTACCTATTTTTTTCTATTTTTGACCACCATCATCAACTCAAATAAGCATCAAACTACAAGTTTTTGACATGGTAAGGTATTTAATTGTCTTGTCTTTCATATTTAATAATGCTCCTTATTATTAAGTTAATATTTGTATCAACTACAAAATTGACATGATTTTGCAGCTAATATGCGTTTCTTTAGCCAACTCCATGGTTTACCAGACTCTGAGGTGCCAGCTAAGCAAAGAAGTATATGGACAGGTGGGGATTGATCTCCTCAAGGATTTCCTCCTATTCATCAGAGCCAGATCACAAAGGAAATCATTCGATTGTGTGATCAAAGGAGCAGGTCAACATGTTGCTGAACATGCGAGCGAGAGTCCGAGAAATTCACGCATTCATGATTCGCTTTGCCAAATAGAAAATCGTGAATAAGCGATATTCTATTATTTTTGGAAGTCAAATTAGAGTTTATTTAGCTTAAGTAGGCATGAAAGCCTCAAACAATTATGAACACGGGTTTTATAAATATTGTGCAAACAAAACTAAAGATATGTATGTAGCGTTTAATTTCTAATGCGGCAATGATGTGCTAAAAACTTTGTTTTTATCATTTTAATGAAGAAGTGATTTGAAGATTTGATGCGTAGCTAACTGTTCGTGTGAAGCTTTGAGACCGCTTGTTTGTGGAGGGCCCCTGCAAACAATGAAAATTCTGCATTTTTATGTTTTCATTTCATCATTTGATGTAATTGTTTACATAGTTTTATTTTATCATTTGATGTAGTTGTTTACACAATTTCCTTTTATCATTTGCTATAGATTCATTAGTGTTTCCTTTTGAATTTTCAATTGTAGAGTAATCATTCTTTACAGATTTATTCATAGTTTTATTTCAGAGCATTGAGTGATTTCTTTACAAGTTTTCATTTCTAGAATATTTCATTTTAAACTAGGAATGAGAAGATGTGTGGTTTCCATTTCTAGAATTCAATTTTGTCTTTATGCAAATAACTATTAGAACAATGGCCAAGTAATTATGTTCTTAGAGACTAACAATAGATTGGTTAAGTTTCTTAATGAGATAGTGAGAATTTGCTTTAGTTCTATTTTGCAATAGTAAAGAGCATGTTGATTTCATGAGTAAGAAAATTTTAGGAACTTAATTGTGATTTGAATGCATCAATTTCATTAGGAAACATAAGAATAAAAATCATCCTTAGAAGTAATCATCACATCAATAAACTGAAGTAATAAAAAGAGGCTTCTAGCATATATAGTGCACTTGCACTTCACAAGTTTACCAACTCCAGTCAATAATTTATGTAGCAATTTAAAACCATTAAATTGACAAACACAGTGCACATACATTTCATCAATATACTAGCCCTGGTTGATAATTCATGTAAGTAATTTAACTCCAATTAAATTACCAAACATTCCTTCTCTTAGGGATTCCTCCCACCTCACATGGAAGCCATATTTTCCCACCTCCTGCCCACACCATCTTCCATTTGCTTGGGTTTGCATTTTCTTTGGAATTTGTTGCATGAGTGATCATATAGGCATGTATATTGATTTGATGATATGTTGGTTGCACTGGCTTTATGATTCCACTTAATATTAGCTCAACCATATGCATGTTAGAGTAGGATGCATTGCATGTGATTTCCGCATTAGAGCTAATGTCATATGATATTTCTCATAGTAGATTAGCTGCAATTAGATTAAAATTTTCATATTTCATTTTATGTTGATTTTACAGCCTAACAATAAGCATGGGTGATCACAAGACACTGTACAAAAATGTTTCCCTGTCTATTTAGTCTATGATATGTGCAGGTAACAGGTCTACGATAACCAAGAGATTGCTGGTGTTCTTGTGACCTCTCGTTCGAGCAGCTTCGCCCACTTTTCGAGAGATCATGTCCCAATTGGAGCCAGGTGTTACCCACCATTTTATGGGTGGCATCCCTAGGAAAAAAATTTCTCCTAGGTGGTCCTCAGCCAACAGACAACAACCCCTTGCATCCACCAACTAGCTCGTTGTGCCATTTCTCTGGAATCTGAGCCAACCATGTGGTCCTTCACCCGTTTTTCATGATCGTATGTTTGAAAGCGAGCCTCCCAAACCTAAATGTATGCCTTGTCATTTGGTAATTCAGTATTGTAGTTTATTTATCATGGAAACTTCTGGGCATGGATTAATGAGGGGATTTCACAGAAAGAGTGGGCTAAGTCTGTGCTCTTGTCCCCTAGACATCTTTTGGATGTTACCCTTGGATCCTAGTCACATGTGATCTCTTTTATTGACCTTTGGGCTTTAAGGATGGTACTACATGGGAAACCCTAATTTTGGTTGCGTGGTCCCACTCCCCCATCCACATATATCAATCCCTTTTTGTTTATTATAACCCCATTCATCATATTTCCCACCCAGGTCCACAATTCTTCACTGTGTCCACATAAGGTTATCCTCCCTTCCCCTTGCCCACCCCTTGGGTTGGGCCTGAAACAATGCCCTAAAGGTTGATGTAGCTGAAAAGAAAAATTAAAAGCATAATTGGCCACATTCAACAGGAAAATTTACCACAAAATGCAAAAGATGGTCAGGACAAGCATATTTAGCATGTGGCCAAAAGGCAATGCATGAGCTCTACCCCATTCCCATGACCATCACCCTAGTTCCTATAGGCCCTAGACAAACCTCCTTTATCATTCAGGAACCCATGATTGTCCCAACCCCTAGTTGGCAATGAATCACCCTACCTTAAAGGGGATATCCATTGTTATACCTTACACATCATGCTCTTATCCCTTGAGTCCCAAGCAATTAATCAAAGAAAAATCATAAAAAGGCAAAAGGCATATGAAGAAGGGTGGAAAAATCAAGATCGGGGGATCTCATGCACCACGATTGCTCCCTGCTATACATTATATACTCAAGTGTGGGATTCCCTTTATTATCTACCCTTGTACCCCGACATGTGGCCCATGATTGCCCCTTTCATTCCCTATTCCATTCATCTTTTTATCACATGCCACCACTATTTGAAGGATGTACGTTGGACATACTGTCCCCTTTAAAAGTAGAAACCACCTAATAGGGTACTTGGTTAACCCCCTTGGAGCTTGGAGACATTAGCACATGCCAAAGCCCACTATGGAAGGGCATGCCATTATGAAGTGCCCATCTATTGTCCATGGTTTGTAAGCTCTTTAACTGGATTTTTTCAAATGATTTGTTGTACTAGAAGGCAAGGGGACGCATTGGATCTTATGCAAGATTGCAGATGGTCTCCATTTTGGGTTTGGTCTCTCTATACGGGGTCCTAACCCTTTAGAAGGCTACATTGGCACATTTAGGTTGTGTGTAGAGAGCCATGGGCATCCACAATAGTAGATAACATTCCATGAATCCCTAGAGACGTTCAAATATTGCTCGATATTCACCTATTGGACGAGGAAGATGCTCTTGGTTCACCTTGCCCAATTGGCCCCACAGTCGTACCATGCACTTGGCAGATGACCCATGACTTGTATGCTTCTGTGCCATCACTTACACCATCATCTGAGCCCTTGCAAATGGTCTATAGGAATCTTCGATCTATTTGGAGACCCTTAAGGTTACTTGTGTGCCCCCACACCCAATGGGAGCACCACATGTTTATTATTTGGAGAAAAAGTTGCCAACCAAGGGTCCACTACTTTTGGGAGTCCTATTCCACATTATGGCACCTATGGACTTCATCAAGCCTCATCTAAGGCCCAATGACATGTAATATTGATCATTTGACCTCTTAAGAGGCTTATTCTTTTGTTTGTGAGCTTGTTTGGTGGGATTGTCGCCAAAAGTTAGGTATTTTGTACATTATTTTATTTTAGCAGATAATTAGGCCTAATTAGCTAAATCAAACTCATTAGAAGTGTATAAATACAAGTGATGTGATATCATTTTAGCATCATCACTTGGATTGGACTTGTATCTCTTTAGAGAACTTCGCTATCCTTCTTGGAGGACGAATTTTTTTGAGCATGGAATGAATTTTGATATTTGGATCATTTTCTCTTGTCTTGGAGCTTCTTGATTGGAAAAAGTTTTGATGGTTGGATATACTCTTATACATGTAAGTGAAATTTAATGCTATTCTTTCTTTCTACTTTGTCAAATACAATGTTGTTGAGATTTCACTATACTAGGGCTAATTTATTGCATCCATTTATGCAAATTTGTGGAAATTTTGTTTCTAGATAATGTTGCTTCATGTATGGGCCATGTATAATGAACGAATGTTCCTAGAGACATTTCACTATGGAAATCCATCTTGATAAGCCATATATTTAGCAAAATGAAGTATAAAGTCTTTGAAGCTTCTTTTCCTGCAAACCCTAATGCTAAGCGAAGTTGTCTTTGAGGCCTCCTTAACATAGAAAATCCAAAATCCATAGTCATAATTCTATTGACTCTAATATCCCAAAAGGATTAGGCACTGGTCCTCCATAGGCAATCACCTCAAAGCTTATTTCTTTCACCTTCCCCTCTTTCTAGGCTTAACCTACATAAGTCACCTAGGAAATCAATTATCTCACAATCTAACCATCCAAACACTTCAATTTTTGGTTGACAATTGCATCGCTGTATCCTCAAGAAGCCCTCCAAATTTCATGAGATTCTGACGATGGGATCTTGAGATATCGCAAGCCCTAGCTAGAAACCTCATTGGGATCATTGCATTACCTTTCATTGAAAATTCCTTCCTTGATACCCTTTTCCTCCCTGATTAGGTCAAGTATATAATTGGTTGCTCAACCCCAGTCCTTTGACCTAACCTTGGGTCCACTTGGTCCCGTGTGGTCCCACAAATTATCAAATCCAATTTCACAAAGACCACTTGGAAGCCAAGTTTCCACAAGGATTTTAGGAGCTAAGAATCTTCTTGACAAGTCATTTATTCAAACCCTAACTCTTAGAATTCCCCTAAGCCCTTCCTTGAGAGCCTTCAACCTTGCCTTCCAGAGCAAGCAAGCTATACATTTGAGCCTCTCTTGTGAATAGGCCCCTAGGATCACCCCTCACCCTATCATTGACCTATTCACTTCGTGGTTGTTATTATATCGTGTCTCCTCCCATCAGTGAAAGTCCGTAAAGAGTAGGGAGCCATAACCGAGGTGGCAGTAGGCGATTGCTCCATTGTTGCCCCTGATCTGGTAGTAGCCCTCCAAGGATCCCCTTTTAGGACCCCTGCTAGTTTGAGTGGTAACAAGACCACATGGTTGGCTCAAGTGGCGGAGGCAATGGTATATTGAGCTATCTGGTCGCTGCAAGGGGCTGTTGGCTGCCGACTGAGGATCATCTAGGAGAAAAATGTTCTCCTATATACACTACCTACAGGTGGTGGGTAACAGGACCAATTTTTTTATTGCAATGATAATGATATAGAAACTCAATATGAAGAAGAAAAAAAAAATCAACATTTTGAATGAGATTAAAATTTAAAAATTTGTTTAAACCTGTTATGAGTTCATTTTATGGCCACTCAAAATAACAAAGAAACCAACATTTTTGATCTAAAATCTAGCAAGAATAATTTTGGTTTGATAGAATCACAAATATTAGATATTAATTTTTCACAATCCAAATGTAGTAAGGGTATTCAAGGACATTGAATTATCCACTTTCACCTTGAAAAAAACAATTTCATCAATTCAAACTTATAATTTTAGTAAAGGATTTTTATTAACTAAATTCAAGTGATGACAAACCAAAAAAGGCAGAAATCATAAAATGTTTATCCTCTTTCATTAAAAATATATATTTTTTACTTTAAAATCTTATCTTTGAACCCATTATTCTATCAATTTACTTCATATATTTTATTTGCAACAACCAGGGGCCATGATAAATAAATTTTAAATTTAATATAATGATGTAAGTTTCTTATTATAAAATCTTACGAGAAAAAGGAGCTAGTCTATTTGAAGTGGTTATTTTTACTCATGCATAATGATGTGTCGGTGGATCCATAGAAAAATGTGGTGAAAATTGCATTGCAAAGTAACAAAAGAGGCACAAGACAAATTTGCAACCAAGTATAATTGCTATTTAAAACAGTGTTATTTTAACTTCAATATATTCAATTGCGAATCATAATTATAAATTTACAAGAGATCAGTTCTTTGCAATTGCATTGGTTCAAGACTACTTGACCAAATAATATTCCATGACTAACCTTGCCTCCCCATCACCCTCGTTAACAAATACTAGGAAACTTATTAGAACAATGCTACTAAATCTTATATCCATAGGATCATCACCAGCCACGCCTTTTAAAGATAAAAATCGAACCCCTTGAACCTCTGCCAAGCCTAATTCTCTCATCCAAATATATTATTGCAATTTTGACAGTACTCTGACCTCCATACTGAAAATTAAATGAGCCAAACTTCAACCTAGGTGGGTCAAATGTAATTTCAATCCATTTGTTGTCCAAAGGCGTGAATTTCCCTGCTTTCACAATATATAAGGAATATTGAGAATCCTATGAACATTAGCAACATGCTAAAAAAGTTTAAGGAAAATGATATCAGCATAATATAGTAATGGAATTGAACAATCCTGCACTTCTACATGCATATTAGAAGTTGCAGTCATGGGAGAAGGGGATAGTCTGATAAAAATAAAGCTATAAGTATTAAAAAGGTTGTTCGACACAAGAAACAAGTGAAAGGACTAATCATCTAAATATGAATACTAAATCCCAAATATTTTGAACAAACCAAGCTTGTCTGACTTGAATGAAAATTGCCAATTATTCCTCAGCCTACGCATTGGGAATTTTCTTAAAAATCTTTCCTTCAACATTGTACCAACAACTCAACAAATAACATGAAATGAACATGAACTATAATGCAATATGCAATGGCATCAAACGAAGACAGAATTTGACATTACATACTGGCAATAATATTACACAAAAAATCATAAAGAAATGTCAATCGAATGTTCCAATGAAAAAAGATAACTTCGTATTCCTGATAGCTTATCATGTTCTCATTGGAATCACTACGATTCATTGAATACTCTTGCATAATCGATTCAACTACAAATCAAATTACAGTGCTTAATTAGTCACACACAGTATTGTGCATAGGAAAGGACTTATAAAACATAGCAACTCAGAAAATCACATAAACCATAGCTCAAATAATTGGGCAGCAAAATCAACAAAAAAATTGTATCAACAAAATAAATATACAACAAAAAATACGAGCAATATGAATCTTTACATGTTCAATAGTGAATCAGCTACCCAACCCTAATATTATGTCATAAGGTGTATAAATCAATGTTGTGAACATCAGCATCGGGATAAAATCCGGCAAGGGTCCGAAAAACCAAAAAATCGTAAAAAATAGGGAAAATATCGGTGAAAATCGGCAAACATCGGCAAAATTAAAATACCATACAAATATTTTTAAAAATCGGCAAACATCGGCTAGGCCAAAAAAATCTTGATTTTGAAATAAAATCAGGATGTTATCGAGATGTTTGCAACACTGGTATAAATAAT
The DNA here is from genome assembly GCA_034641835.2 of Pinus albicaulis. Classification (NCBI taxonomy): domain Eukaryota; kingdom Viridiplantae; phylum Streptophyta; class Pinopsida; order Pinales; family Pinaceae; genus Pinus; species Pinus albicaulis. The sequence goes on along the minus strand of CM076579.1, from coordinate 565,907,937 downwards.
CTGAAAAGAACAGACAGAATAGTTTGCCTCTTATCTGCTAATATTCAATATGTTACATTACCTCACATAAATTCAGGAAAGCAGAAGAGACAAAGTCATGGAAGACAATCCATTGTGATTGTTAGTATTCTTTATTGAGATTATGGCTAATCTTCAATGGAGGCCACATGCCAACCCTCTATTTGATGGATCAGTAGGTAGCTTTATTAAGCCTACATATGGGTAATTAACTGATTCGTAAATGGAAGGCCTGTAGCCTGTCCATTTGTCAACACAGATCCTCTATATCAGTGTAGTGCGACTCTTATAAGACAGGTTTTATAGCTAGACGGGTCACTCGCATAGAACCCATGGTTTTTACTCGTACCCGCCAAAACCCGCATAAAAATCGGCTACCCACATTGAACCCGTGAAGGCATATGACCCGTGGAGACCCTCAATTTTTTATTTTATTTTTATTTATTTTAATTTTTTTTTTTTTTTTGTGCTTAAAATTTGGTAAATTTTAAGTTTTTTTTTTAAATATTTTGCCAAGTCTTATACGGGTCGTTCCCAAGTCTTATATGGATCACCGAGTCAATAGCCAGACAAGTCTTATATGAGTACGAGTTGTGCAACATTGCTCTATAGAAATAGATTTTGTTCTCTGTGCTTCAATAAACAAATATAGATAGCCATGATAAAATGGTCAAAGCAAATGATGTTCAGATATACCCCATACAACACTCCTAAATCTGTTTGCAAACTGAGTTTAGATGCTATGACTTAGAACTGAATTAATCTCCAGCGCTTCCCAATCACAAATCTAGGAGAATATGGTTGTGGTAGAGTGATTACACAATCAAACAGATAACTGAGATTTTTTCTTTTTTCCCATTCTCCTACACAATTATAACAGGATGCAAGTGCTTCCTTCTGGGTATTGCTATCAACGTAGCCAAGGAAACCAATCACTAGCATTCTAATTTACAATTTCCAACCTATTCTACAAAGACAATTAACAAATTGCATGACTTAGAGTATATCACTGCAAGAATTGAATGAAGGGTTGGCTGTAGGTGCATTTCGACATGCCTTATACAATGAATCAACTAAAGAAAATCACTGCCATCAACTGAGAATGAACATTATGGATACCAATCAGTGGTTCCAAGTGCTTCAATAACCCAATGAACTCAGCAAGGGAGCTGTGGGTGCAATCACTGATCGAGGGATGAGATTATAGCTAATAATCAAGCATGATAGAGGAGCGGTAGATAGCATGGTGTATTGGTAATTCTCTTGGACTGTCATCAAATTCCAAGAGACCAAATTCACACACATATACTACGAATTAATAATCTCTAGTGACTCATGCCATTGAATAGAGCAAGAGATATTGTGCTATAGATGTGTTTTTTATGCCAGCAAACAAAACAATTAACACGTTGATCTTGTAGCATGTAGAAGACACATGCACAAGCAGTTTCTTATGCCCCCACATAGAGCTCAATGTAGAAATGCAATTAGTGGATATGGGATTGTGCTGATATGGGTAAATTAAATAATGTATAGGCATCAATTTAAACCCAACAGTCCAACTAGATGATAACCAGAACAACAAACATAACAAACACAGAATAAAGTGCTTAGTCACATGCCATAGCAACAAAGATTCACTGCCAGATGTTCCTGGAAACCCCACTAGGAAGAAAAATATGTTCTAACTTCTAGGGGATTTTCATTAAGAGAAATTCATTAAAAAGAAGGTGAGATGTGAATAGAAAGCTTTATGCATTGTTCCCCACTAGCAGACAAATTTATAGGCGTATTGAACTCGACATCAATCTTTGCCCATGTGTGAATAGGCACAGTGTCTCCCATGTCGTATGATCTTTGAGCTGATTGCCTCTTAGAGCCTCTCCTCTCTAGAACTTCCCTTCTTCATATCCTGTTAGTCTCTGCTCTCTTCTCTTTCATTGAATGCCCTTCTTCATCAGAACCTTGAATTTAATGGGCTACCTTGGAAGGAAAACCATCACAATGGTTTATTTCAACTTTCAAGGAAATTTTGAACATTTTATCAACTTTGCCAAAAAATGATTACATGCTCACAAAATTTACAAAGCGATTTTGATAAGGATCTTGTTAGCACTCTGTGATTTTTCTAGGCTGAGGAGGAAAATGACAAAGATAACCACAGACCACTTTAGGCCATAATCTAGCCCTTCTAGTCTAGGGCTCTCTCACTTAGTTTACTCAATAAATAGGATATTAGGCTAGGTAGTAAGCTCAAATGGGTTTTGATTTTACAGATTTGTTGATGAGAAAAGGAGGAAACCATTGGGCATGGAGTCATGATCAAAATCTGTTTTCTGTCCAGTGAGATGATGAGAAAATAGAGGGTTTCTCCACAGGGGCGAGGTAGGTAGTTTTGGTGGTAGTTTTAGATCAAATTGTTGTATAAGGTGAAGGAAGAATAAGTGAAGAACAAGCACATTAGAGCATCAAACACTAGATGAATTCTAAAATGCTGTACTAGAGCAAAACACTGTAAACATGAATAAGTTAGCAAACTAATCAGGGCATCATTAAGGATGAATTCAGAATCAATCATCTGGTTTTTCCAAGCAAGAAAAATGTACATTAAAGGGATGAAAACACATAAGATAACTCACAAATCACAGGATGCACAAGCCACCAAAATTCTGACAAGAATCCCTGCAAATCACCTGCTATTCCATTCATTCACTAGCAAAAAGTCTTCAAAATTACAGTGCACAAAAAGTCTTCTCTCTCAACTCAACCAACAAAAACTTTACAATGTTTTTTCTATCCTTATACATTCTCAAAAATTCGATCTCCTATCCTAGGTGGTTGAATTCATTGACCAAAACTAATTTTAACTAGATATATTCAAAATGTAGTACATATACTTAAAAATAGGAACTGTTTTCCTCAGTGTGGAAAAAATCCCGATTTTATCCCGACTTTTTAAAAAAATCCCGATTTTTTGCAGGCGCCGATAAAATCGGCCGATTTTTTCCCGATTTTTTGAAAGTTGAAAAAGTCGGGATTTAATCGTTATAATCCCGACTTTTTGCCGACTTTTTCCAAAAAATCGTGAGGGAGGTAATTTTTTTAATAATTTTTTTTTTTTTTTTGAAAAAATCGGGATTTTTTCCAAAAAGTCGGGATTTTTTCAAAATATGAATATTTTTGTATTTTTTTAGTTTTGCCGATTTTTTCGAAAAAATCCTGACTTTGCCGATTTAATCCCGACTTGAAGCCCTGCCGATTTAATCCCGACTCCGACTTTTTCCACATTGGTTTTCCTTGTAGCCAATCCAAGTTTAAAACATCACAACCTTGGAATACTGACCAATAAACATTACACACAACCTCTAGAATAATTTACCGTCTATTTACATGCTCAAAACTATTACTAGGAGTCAAGAATTCGAATTTAAGACAAAATGTGGCTAACTGTCCAGACTCGCAGCGCCATTAGGCAGATTCACAACAAATCAAAGTGACTTTTAAGCTTTATATTGTTGTGGCCTCTAATAGAAAAAACGAAGCAACTGGGTATGCCTCAAATGCTCCTGTCATGGTGATAGTCCTCCTGAGCAAGTTTGAAAACACATGTAGACCTCCCTTTGGCTGGCACCCCACTTTCGCAGCACACTGTCTGTTTTCGCAATGCCTTTTCAAACTGAAAACTTGATGACCTTTTCCTTCATTTGGAATGTGTCGAAAACCTTAGAATAGGTACTGGAAACTTCATACCAATGTGGAAAAAGTCGGAGTCGGGATTAAATCGGCAGGGCTTCAAGTCGGGATTAAATCGACAAAGTCGGGATTTTTTCGAAAAAATTGGCAAAACTAAAAAATACAAAAATATTCATATTTTGAAAAAATCCCGACTTTTTGGAAAAAATCCCGACTTTTTGGAAAAAATCCCGATTTTTTCAAAAAAAAAAAAAAAAAAAAAAAAAAATTACCTCCCTCACGATTTTTTGGAAAAGGTCGGCAAAAAGTCGGGATTATAACGATTAAATCCCGACTTTTTCAACTTTCAAAAAATTGGGAAAAAATCGGCCGATTTTATCGGCGCCTGCAAAAAATCGGGATTTTTTTAAAAAGTCGGGATAAAATCGGGATTTTTTCCGCACTGCTTCATACAAATCCTTCATGATAGCAAAAACCTTGAACTTCACTACCCCATAGCTATCAAATTTACATATGGAAAGCATAGCAAGCCCTCACTGCAATTTTGCTATTTTCACCAAAACTGATCTTTGAGCCAAAAATGAAGGTTTCAGGGCTGGGTTGAAGATTCTTGCTGGAGTTTTATCTTTGTACTAGCCTGTGCTGGCAATTCCAACTTACCTCTCTTCCTCTTTCTTCTAGCTTCTCTGAGTTCAGTAAGCCTTTTCTTCACCAACCTAAGTCTTCTTTTCAGGACCAGATTTTGCACATACAAATTCTTCACTTGCCTATGCAGAGGCAATTTCCACCTTAGCTTATACCTGGATTTGTCAAGAACTAACATAACAACATCTACCTCTTTGAACAAGGCCATCTTATCCCTATGGTCTTTCTTTGCAAGTTGATCCACTTGATGTTGTACACCTTCAAACTGCTCTAGTAGCTTCTCATATTCCTTTTGTTCATAAAAAACCACAAGTTGCATAGTTTCCTTTTCTTGTACCTGTACCTTGGAAATGTACCTAGTCTCAGGTCTCCTTGAATACTGAATTGGCTCTTTCATCTTGTCAACATCAATCACTACTTTGCCCTTGCCATTGGCACCATGTGTTAATACTTCCTTTGATGACTCTTCTCTTCTAGGCTGGATAGTTTCTTGAGACACTTTATGTTTAATCTCCCTATTCTCCTACTACAAATAAGCTATTGTCACATGTCCTTTGTGTGAAAATTCCACAACTAGGAATCCTACTGCAACAACTGATTAGATTTCTTATATTTGTTAATTGACTGAACAAATTATTTATTGTTTGCTACAGTAAATATCGAAATCAATACGCTGCAACCTTCACAAAATAAATACAGTTGAATAAATACAATGCAGGAAAGCTAGAAACACACACACAAATAACTCAGTTATTTTTGGACTAAGTCGGAAAAACTCAACTTGGAAAAACCAGTGCAACAACTGAAGGTTTGTATATTATGCAGTAGTAAATTCTGAGTACAAGTCTATGGTTGCTCTAAATCTAGCAAACCATACAGAGTAAATCTAACAACAAGTTAGTGAGAAAAATCTCACTCAACAGCTGGCAGTCTGACACTGATCTGTGCTTCGGATGAGCTACTCTGCGTTGCCTTTGCGCAGTCACTGCGACAACCTATTCAGTACTGCGTCCCCTTCGCTATCTGATCAACCGTTGTCTGGAAACTTGACCTTCCTGGCCCTCCAGTCTCACTCCGGCCTCTGGAACTGAATCAGCTCTGTCTCCCAGCAAAAATATGGATCTCCTCTAAAGCATTGCGCTGCCTTTACGTGGCCTCTGCGCTACCTCTCTACTTTGCACTCACGGGATCTGGAAAAATCTTGCTTCGACCTTACTATCCCTGCCCCTCTCTCACTGCAATGAGCTCACTAACTCTCTCTCTGACAACTCAGTGCTGCTACTCTGGAAATCAATTTTCCAGTGAATTTGATATGCTCAAGTGTGTTCTCCAAGTGCCCATCGAGTTCTTATAATCTCTCGTTGAGACTTCAACGACCACTATTAAAACTTAATCGATGGCTAAGATTAACTAAGACTCAATCCATGCCTTTTTCTAGAAGATTAGCACCTAACTTAATTAATACCTTTTAATTAATCATATTTCCTAAGTCTAGACTTACGAAATATTAAAAACTGATAAATTATTTTAATTAAGCCATCTCTAGGTGGAATTTCCCCAAACGATTTACGGGTCTTGGAGAATACATGTGTCTTATCCTCTTTGCAAAATCTCAAGGCTAGAGCACATCCGATGCTACAAAAATCAACACTCCCTCTTAGCAAGGAATGTGCTCTATTATTGCTACCCTCCTAATAGCAATACTCTGATTTTGCACCATCTCCTGTTGCATTGCTGATGTCTGGCTACTGCTACCCACCAACTATTGCACAACTTTGATTCTGAGTTGCATCTGTGCTGTTGCTGACCCTACATACTACTGCTAACTACTGCATCTGCATTGTAACTCTATTGTTGCTGCTACTGCAACATTTGCAATTGTATTTTGTCTGTTGCTGCAACAACTGAGAGATGTCCATCACACTGAACCACTATGTCCAGTCTGATGCATTTGTCACCCGAGCCCCGACTGTTGCTAGTCTTTGCGCTATCATTGAAGCCTCTGCGCTGCTGCTGACTCTGCACTGTGCCTACTGCGCAACTGCCAACTCTGCTCTGTGTTGCTTAGTCTTTGACCGCTACTAGTTATTGCATCTGTTACTCTATAACCTGATTGCACCAACTGCCACTAGTCCATCCTGCTACTACTGCTATGGGCTTCCGTAGCAAGGTATTGATCCAAGAGGTGGACTCTTCAAGGATCTCCCTCTTAGCGAGGAATGTGCTCTATTATTGCTACCCTCCTAATAGCAATACTCTGATTTTGCACCATCTCCTGTTCCACTGCTGATGTCTGGCTACTGCTGCCCACCAACTATTGCACAACTCTGATTCTGCGTTGCATCTGTGCTGTTGCTGACCCTACATACTACTGCTAACTACTGCATCTGCACTGTAACTCTGTTGTTGCTACTACTGCAACATTTGCAATTATCTCTTGTCTGTTGCTGCAACAACTGAGAGATGTCCATCATACTGAACCACTGTGTCCAGTCTGATGCATCTGTCACCCAAGTCCTGATTGTTGATAGTCTTTGCGCTATCATTGAAGCCTCTGCGCTGCTGCTGACTCTGCACTGTGCCTACTACGCAACTGCCAACTCTGCTCTGTGTTGCTTAGTCTTTGACCGCTACTAGTTATTGCATCTGTTACTCTATAACCTGATTGCACCAACTGCCACTAGTCCATCCTGCTACTACTGCTATGGGCTCCCATAGCAAGGTATTGATCCAAGAGGTGGACTCTTCAAGGATCCTTCCCAACTGTAGCTCTCTGGGGCTATAAAACTAAATCACCCCACCTCACCCTTGGAGGTATGTCAGTGATCATGGCATACTCTTCCTCCAGTCTGGAGGATAACCTTCTATCTCAACAGATGTAGCCTGCAGATCCTGCTTCTCCTCTTTGTCCTTCTTCTTAAGAGGACACTAGGTGTTGTAATGACCAAGTTCACCACATCTGAAGCATTTCGCCTTTGAAATGTCCTTTCTTTTGCACTGCTCCTGCTGCCCCTTTGATGCAAGGGCTACGTTCTCCTCCTCTTTTACTTCCTTCATCCCATAACTGCTGCTTCCTCCTATTGCGCTCTTCACCAAGTCTCACCTCATCTCCTCCTGCGTAGATCTGCCCACATTCTGTCCCAGCCTGGCAAGTTCTCTTTGCCCAGGATACTCTGGACGAATACTTGCCACTCCTCTGAAACGTTATTCAGGGCAAATCGTACAAACTCTGTAGGTTGGGGTGTTGACCCAACTGCAGACAACTAATCTCGGATATCCCGAATTTTAGAAAGGAAGGGGTGTATATACTCCCCTTTCTGCATCCTGGTACACCTCAACTTCTCCTCCAAATACATCTTCTACTGCTCGGAAGAACCCTGGTATAGCATAGCAAGGGCATCCCACATGCTTGGTGGTAACTTTGCCATCTATGTAAGATACTACGTGATCTTAAACTCCTTCGAGGATCAACCTCTTTGCCTTCGCCATCTCCTTTTTGTAGGTCTTATGCTGATCTAGGTCCGTGGGTACAACTACCACTGAACTGATATAAGTCTTGAGATCATATTCATCGAGAAGATAGGAAATCCTGCCCTTCCAGATAACATAGTTGGATGAACCGTCCAACCGATCTTGATCTCTCAACGCTGTTGATGCCATCTCGCCAAAAAGATGTCGAACTTTGCCTCTTCTCCTCTGCGCAGCTGCTCACTGGCTCTACGCACTCCCTGCTAGAGTGGGAAAATCTGCTCACGGCTACTACTGCTTTGCGTGGAGAATTTGAACTTCTTGGCTAGAAGTTCCCTGAGGAAAGAATTCCCTCAGTGTGTGCTCTTCTTCCCTTTTGACGCTATTCTGCCAGCAACCGCTGCAAAATAACTGCGTCCAAGTTGAAGATCTGCTCTGCAAGAAAAGTTTTTGTTGCTCCCTCTGCCTCCGACAATCTTCGATTTGGAAATTTTTTTCTATGTTGACTCACTCAGAGAAACAAATTTTCCTAAAAAATCTGCCCAGTTGGCTAATAGACTGCACAACCTTCTAGGGTTTCGAGCAGCTTCCTACGTAATGCCTCGAAGCTCCCTCTTTCCTTCTGCAACTAAGCTGTTGAATAATGTAACTAGGTTCGGTCTTCATAAATTGTACTTGAGTCAATACTTATTATACTTGTCAAAAGAATAAAGAAAATAATTTTATATTATTATTAAATGACTTATTAAAGCATGGGTTTCATGCTTGGGTCATATTTATTTTAGGTCAAAATCCCTATTGTGGACTTCTAGGCTAAGTTGCCGGAAACGCCTAAGCTGGCCCTCGGAAACTCGGATCCCCGTTTCGGAAACTGAAACCTGTACGAAACTCCTCGGAAACACCTTGGATCCGTATCTTATCCGTTTCCGAAATTTTGGATACGGTTTTTCCAAAAAATTGCCGTTTCCGTCCCGTTTTTTAATTTGGATACGTATTTTTAAAAAAATCTGAAACGTATTTCCAAATCTGAAATGTATTTATAAAAATCTGAAACGTATTTGAAAAATTTTGAAGCGTTTCACGATTTTCAGAAACGTTTTTACCCTAATCGATCTTTTTCGCCGGAAACATTATCATTGATTGTGTAATTTGGAAAGGGAATTTCGTTTTTAACTCATATCTTCCGCCGCAAAGGGTTCCGAGTGACTGTGAGAGATATCTTCCGCCGCAAAGCAACTCCCGAGTGATTGAGACGCCACTGTGACAGATTAATCCTCCGCGCAACAGAGTTCCAGTTTCGTCGTCGCCGGTCGGACGTCCGAGTAAGAGAGCAAGCTGCAATCCATCGTCCGAGCAGCTGCCAGCCGCAACTGCCTTCGTGCTGCTGCTCAGGTTCTAAAGCAGTCCTTATGAATTCCTTTTTTTTCTTCGACCTGTTCTTTTCCTTGATCTGCACCGAGATTATGTTACAACTTACCAATGAACTGCCTTAGCTTGGTATTTATGTTTCTATGTTTGAACCGTCATGTCTTTTAAAGGAGAGCCAACATGACTATGATGAAGCCGACGGTCGACCTATTCAATTTATATTAAATTTTTTAATTATATTTTTCACTGAAGTGTCGTATCTCAAGGCTATCAAGTTACTAACACAGTCCTGGGACCTGTATATTACACTTGCAATCAATACTTGACCGAAATATATACTAACTCAGAAACAGAGATATGTGATCCTTAAACTTTGCTAATGCTTTGCTATCTGTCCTATCTTTGCTGACTGGTCTCCTCACTTCGCTATTTCACATGCTGACTTTTAAGTTTTTATCCTTTCTGTAATTGCTATGTTAACTCAGAGCTATCCGAAGTTATTATCAAACAGCAGACTATAATCATGCCTCAGGTATGTCCGAATTCTTCAGACCAATCCGAACTGTGTGTTAGTCTTCTTCCTTCACTGATTTGCCTCCCTTCTATGCATCAAACCGCAGTCCTTAAACTCACACTTAATTGCAGACAGATGATCGAAGTTACTTCAGAGTCAGTAGTCATAAAGAGGGATACGTATTACGTTTAGGCCCTAGGGATTGTGAGATTTTTCTGTGATTACAACTACTTTTAAAAGTTCTTATCAAGCTTTTTTGGCCTTTTTTTGGATTAATGAGGTTCCCATTGCTTTCAAGTTTCCACCTTTTATTTTATTAATTACTCTGGTCTTCTATTCATAGGATTATCCAAGACTCCAAGTTAGTTAGGTTTGAGACCAACTTCTGTTATGGGCCTCCATACCTCAAATCTCTTGTGACAGACCTCCTGTGGCTTGGACTTGTGTTTCGGATTACCCACACCACAGAACTCTGACCTGTGTAGAGAAGCTCGGACAAGCAAGCACGAAATCTGTGGAAGAGTCATTCTATACCCATCATACCTTGGAGTTGTTGGGTGCCCAGAAAACCTCGGATCTAACCACAGAACACTGCAGGACTGTTTTTGGGTTCAGATCTTTTAAGCAGACTGCACTGAGAGTTCGGAAAGGGGCTTAAACTTGTATTTATGTGCCTCGAACCTGTGGTTATCTACCTGTGACACTAATACATATACTTCGGACCTGTATCTTGCTGCAGCAGTATCTCATTCAAAGGCATATATGCCTCAGACAGATCTAAATTAAACTTCTAGCTCGGTGCATGGTGACAACATTGAAGATTGACTATGTTACCCTCAGACTAGAGGGACAGACCTGTTGAGAGCTTAGTGCAGATCTTGGATTGGTGTTTGTAGACTCAATTTTGAAGAAACTATACTTGTTGGAGGGCTAAACCATTTGAAGAAAATTGAAGCTTTGACAGACTACAGTGAACAAATTGGATTCTTGGAGTATTAAAGCTCTAACAGTGAAGTAATCAGAAGGTTGAACAGTGATATGGGAGGTATGAACAGTTGGGAGATTTAAGCAGTGAATAAGCCTAGAACAGTGAACTTATAAGGGAAGACTCATTTTTGAAAGTACTGCTTTCAAGTTTCAAGTTTCAATCTCTATAGAAAATGGTCTAGTTTCCTGTTAAGTACTTTTATTCAGCTAGGCTGCCCTGATAGGGAGTACCCTTAATTTCCTTGAGAGATCATCAATAAAATTATAAATGCTAGGAACTTGGAAGTACTTCAAAGTTTCAAACCTTCCAATGGTGAAGTTATAACACTTTGCTGTAGGCGAAATATCTCTATGGCACACATACACAGTGAAATTTCGTGAAAGAACTGACTTCAATTTTCAAATGGTCACTGATAATTTATTCAAGTTCAGATTTTCAATAAAATATTAAAATCATGGACAGAGGTATTCTGGGCAGTTAGTAATGTATTCAAATTTCACAGTTCTCGCAGTTACAGTCACAAGTTAGGTTCTAACTTCTCACAGTTATTAATATAATCTATACCAATATGTCTAATAGACCATTACTCAGTTACTGTGCATCTTTAGATTTCGAGAAGCAAACATCACTGATCTTAATGGCTTGTCCAGATTTTAGACTCTCACCATTAATGAAAATAGTAAATACACAGCAGAAAGTTATATAAAACCTGGTATGCTTGGCTGCTAGCAGAACTTTAAAGTTTAAAGTTTAAACTTTCAGGGTTCAACCCAAATATTTATTATTCAGTTTAGTAACTACTAACTAGTAACAACCTACAGGATTTTGTCATTTGAGGGCAGGTATACAGTTCACATTTTTATAAATTATTTATCTTCATTGTTTAGTTTAATATTTAAACTTTATCCTTATTTTGCAGATTAATATCATCATCAATGGCATCTTCAACTTCAGTGATCCCTGATGTACAGACAATGGAGAATGAAAGTGAATCTTCCCTTAAATTTGATCCAAAGTCACCACTTTGGAAATATGTAACCATTGTTGGGAAGATCCAAGGAGGTGGTTCAACTGTATGGGTTTGTAGTGAATGTAAAAAAGAGTTTAGGGGATCATACACACGGGTCAAAGCACATTTGCTTGGGTTAAAAGGCAATGGGATTCGACTCTGCAGCGGCCCACCTAAAGAGAATGGGACAGATGGAAGTGGTTTGAGCAAGTCAAAAATTGCAAAATATCATAAAGAACAAGATGAGACAGATGCTAAATCAAATGAGGCAATTTCTACAAGGGCTCCAAAATCTTCATCAAGGCCTCCACTTCATTTTCATGGAACAGGAATTGTTGGTTCAAACAAGCAGTCTAATTTGGGACCACTTGAAAAGAGTTTTAATAATGACTCGAGAGAGATTGCAAATGCAGCAATTGGTCAATGCATTTATGCAAATGGCCTTCCTTTTAACCTTGTGCGGTCTCCTTACTGGGCAAAGATGATAAAAGCAGTGAATGAAGCCCCAAAAGGGTTCAAGAGCCCTGGATATGAGAAGGTTCGCACTACGATGTTGAGTGTTGAAAAGTTGGATTTGGAGTCCAAATTAAGCCCCATTCGTAATTCATGGCGCATTTCAGGGGTGTCCATCATTTCTGATGGATGGAAAGATCAAAGGAATAGGCCTTTGATTAATGTGATTGCTCAAAGCCCAAAGGGGGCAATGTTTTTGAAGGCAGTGGATTGTGAGGGGCAGATGAAAGATTCTCAATTCATTGCTGACATCTTGATTGAAGCAATTGAATCGGTGGGGCCAGAAAATGTTATCCAGGTAATAATTGACAATGCAACGGTGTGTAGAGCAGCAGGCCTAATTATTGAAGGCAAGTATCAACACATCTTTTGGACCCCTTGTGCTGTACATTCATTGAACCTCATGTTGAGCAAGATGGGGAAGCAAATCGAGTGGGTTCGTGTTATTTTTGAAGAGGCAAAAGAAATTCAAGCATTCATCACAAACCACCACATGTCCCAAGGCATCCACAGAGAATTTGCAAAGTTGGAGTTCCTTAAGGTACCTAAACATTAATCAAATAATAGTTTTCAATCAAGATTAATTTGATGATTTTATTTTTTTATTTACTGAAACATTGGAAATTTGGCACTTGCAGGTTGCCGAGACTCGATTTGCCTCTCACATCATAGTCTTAACAAGGCTTACGCAAGTGAAAGGTGCATTACAATCAATGGTATGCAGTTCTCTTTGGAATCAATGGAGGCAGTCCCAATCTGATAGAGCACAAACAGTCAAAAAATTGATTGTTGATGATGAATGGTGGGATAAGGTTGAGTACCTTTTGGCATTTACTAAGCCAATAGTGGATTTGCTCCGTATGTTTGATATATATATGCCTAATTTGGGAGAGGTGTATGAAGACATTGATTCCATGATAGAGAAGATAAGGATGGTTATAAATGCCAAGGAGAATGACCCAGATGAAATCTTTTACAGAGAAGTAAAAGATATATTGACCAAAAGGTGGAACAAGATGACCACGCCATTGCACCTTTTGGTCTATGCAGTGAATCCAAAATATTATGCTGCAGAGTTGCTAAGTGATCTAGAAAGAACTGTACCAAGCAAAGACCCAGAAGTCTCACAAGGATTTAAAAAGGCTTTTAGAAAACTTTTTACAGATCCTGAAATTGGGCATCGGATTCGTTTAGAGTTTGCTCATTTCGTGGGATCAGAGGGTTGGGGCTCTGATATTGATTGTATGCGGGACAAGAGGGCAATGAGTCCAATTGACTGGTGGAACTACCATGGTGGGGAACTTCCACATATACAAAATTTGGCCATCAGGATTTTGTCACAGGTTGCTAGTTCCTCTTCAGCAGAAAGGAATTGGAGTACATATGGCTTCATCCATTCAGTGAAGCGAAACAGATTGGCTTCAAAGAAGGCTGAGGAACTAGTGTATGTTCATTCAAACCTTCGCCTTCTGTCACACAAGAGAGATGAATACAAATTTGGGGCCGCCAAATTATGGGATGTGGAACCAGAGTTCCTGACTTGGATATGACAGTGAATGCCAGGGCTCATATGACTTTGTTTGATGTGGAGTCATCGATAGGTGGATCTTCAAGTGAACATGGCAGCAATGTTCCCACTTTTGGAGATGATGTGGAAGTTGATGACATATTTGATGATATGTAAATGATATTTATGTTGATGATTGAAATTAGAAACAAAAACTTGATGATATGTTGAACTTGAATCATGATTCATGAATCATCATTTATGAATCATTGAATTTTCAATTTATAAATTATAACTTTATGTTGATTCCTGAATTGATGATGATAGATAGATGAATAACTTTATGGCATACGCTGAATTGATGATGATGATAGATGATAAATCATAAATCATAATTCATATATGATAATTGATGAATAGATGATAGATGATAGAATCTAGATGATATCATGATGATCTTGATGATAGATGATTAATCATTATGGCATTATGCATTTTTACTATTTGGATATAATCTAGATTCTCAAACTTCAAATATGAATCATGAATGGCAATGTAAATTTGATATATATATATATATATATTTTAATATATATTATATATATGACGTGGCGTTTCCTGCCGTATCGTATCCAGATTTTTTGAAAATTTGCCGTATCCGTTTCAAACCCCGTATCCGTATCCGTTCCCGTTTCCGTTTCAGTGCAACTTAGCTTCTAGGTTTTATTTTGAGTCTATAGGATTACTGCAGATTTAAATTGATCCATATTGGGCTTTTGAATCATGCAAATAGGTCAAGTATTGAGTAAAATATGATTTATGAAGCCTCCACATCAAGTTGGCTTTAAGGTGATCAAGTCGGCATCAAATCCAATATTTTGAACCCATCATAAGGCTATATATACAGGCAGATCGAATCCACTTGGAGACAATTCACTGCAACACAGAAATTCGATTTTGTAGTTGTAATAAGGAGAAATTGTGAAATTAAGGAGAAGGACGTTCTGGATTCGGTTTTGGGCACACTTATAGAATTGAAGAAAATCGAAATTTTGGCACCACTCTCTCTACATTTGGAGCTATAGCTTGGGAGATCGAAGTTCTCAAATTTCTACTACAACAGTTGCTACATTAGTTGTTGCCAAGGTGCTGCTGCCAAGAAAGGAGGAAGTTGAAGTTTGTTTTGTTGAATGTTGCTGCTTGGAGAAGTTGTATTGGGCCTAAATCGAAGTCTTTAAAGCTATATCAAAGTCTCTACCTCAAGATCAAAGTCTCAAGAAGCAAGGTTAAGTTCCAGGTCATCATAGTGTTGCTACTGCTGCTGCCAGATTCAGGAAGGATCACAAAGAAGGTTGACTTGGTGTGGAGGAAGTCCGGGTCAAGGTCTAGAGTCTCAAGAATCACTATTGAAGGAAGAATTATTGACTGGGTTTCCCCCTCGAGGGGGGTTTTGCCTTGGCTGTTGGCCTACATCTGGTGTCCTTGATCTGTGTATTTGCTTTGATATTTGCTTGATGAACTGATAAGAAGAAAGATAGGAAAAACATAATAATAACTAAAGAAGATCACAAGTAAATAATCAAGAACAAGAGGATCTTTCTGCCTTTGATTCTCTAACATGGTTTCAGAGCTTTGGTGAAAGAAGAAGGAAAAAGGCAGTCTCAAGGACTTGATGAAGGAAGTCATAAGAAGTTCACTAGAAGAAAGATGTCTAATACTATAAAGGGAGAGAACAAAGCTTGAAGGAGCTTCAAATTATAGGTCTTGGAAGAAAAGGATTGACATAATCCTTGAAAAGAACAAGGTTTTAGATTTAGTCAAAGGAAAAATGAAAAGGCCTACAGAAGAATCAAGTGATGCTGAAAAAGTAAAGTACAGAGAATTGGAATTAGTAGCTATGGCTTTGATGGTTGAGGGCATAAAGGACAATCTTGTCCCCTTCACAGCAAATATTGATCATACTCAAGAAATGTACGAGGCTTTGTCAAAACTATTCACCATCAAGAAAATTGAAAAAGTGGCAAGTCTGAAGAATGAAGTAAGAACTACTAAGATGACAAAGGAGGATACTGCTTCCTCTTTCTTTGTGAGGATAGCAAGGATAAGGGATGAGCTTCTTGCCATTGATGAAATAGTACTAGATAAAGAACTAGTGATTACAACCACTTTGGGACTACCACCTTCTTGGGGTTCCTTTGCTTCAACTCTCAACAACTAGAAAGAAACACCCACCTTTGAGGAGCTATGGCCAACATGCAGTCAAGAAGAGTTAAGAGTCTCCATGGTAACCAACAATGAAGAAGTTTCAAATGCCTATGTTACTCATCATAAAGGAAGATTCAAGAAGAAGGCACCAAAGTAGAAGGTTGACATGTCAAAGATTGAGTGTTATCATTGTCACAGAATGGGACACTACAAGAGTGATTTCCCTGACAATCCTAGGAGCAGGAAAAGAGATAGAGATCATGCAAACATGGCTGAAGAAACATCATCCCTCAAGAAAACAAAGACCGAAGAAGAATTGGGGGACTTGCACTACTAAGCCCCTTTTCTCTTATATTTCATTTGTATATTTTATGTAGTATAGGTTTAACATCTTCTTGGAAACATATTTCTTTGTTCTATAAGTTTTAGGTTTTCCTTCAAGCTTGGGAGGGAGCGCACAACAACTCCTCAAGATAAGTATCTCATTCCATCTACTTGTCTTCATGTACTTATTTAAGATTTTGATTATACTAAATACTAATCACTTGTCTACCTCGATTCCTTGTCTAGGAATCAATCTGCTGAATATTCAAGAATCATGGAGAAGGCTTCAAGGATCAAATAAGGAGGCGAAACAAGTCAAAAGGTTTGTCAAAGAATCAAAGGTATGTATTGAATATATATAGTCTTGATACTCTCTTTGAAATATCCATTTCTATGTTACTAAATGTTGCTATGTCTAGCTCTACTGAATCCTGAAAGGATTCTTGTTTGGGATGATTCATTACCTGATGAATCCACCCACCTTACACACCTATGATTGCTTATATAAATAGAACTTTAAGGAGGTTCTCTAAAAAACCCTAACCTAAGGGTATGTTGATAATGTGTGAAACCCTAAACCTATTTAGGGCTATTTATGAAGAAATTGTTATTTTGATTGATATATTGATAAATGTCGAGTTTGGGATTTGGATATGATCATGGAAGCTCTAAACTTGTTAGAGTTGAAATGATGTTGTTCGAAATCTCAAACCTTTGGAGTGTGATATAATGAGGGTTTGCTTTGGCAATGAACTGAAACCCTAGGTTTTGGTTAGGCTTATAGGCAAAATCCTTATGGAAAGTCCTAGGAATGAAACCCTAGGTATATGTTCTCTTGATTGAATCCCTAGCCTAGTCTAGGACTAACTTATAATGTGCTTATAATGGTGATTTCCTAGATATGTGTGTTGACCTATTTTCCAATGGTCCTAAGAATCTAAGGTTTGGAAACAAACCTTAGTCAAAGTTTGAAAGATCTAGGATGGCGATTGAAAAGCCTAGGGTCTATAAATAAATCCTAGTAATGATTAAGTTCTATAGTATGTATGCTGACTTGAATCTATATAATGTGTGCTGAGAATTTATAGATGGAAAATCTAGGGTTTACATTGAATCCTAGTGGATGTTACATATGTGCTTATTGAATTCTAGGATCTATATTAAACCCTAGTATAATATCTTCATGATATGTTCTGATATTTGATTTCAAATCTATGGTATGCAACTAACTCTAGTGAAAGCTGATCATGACAATGTCTGAGCTATGATTAAACTTGATTGACTCTTTTATGAAATCTAGGATTTGTATGAATCCCTAGTGGAAAGTCTAACATGTGAATTCTAAAGGTTGTAAGATATCTTGTAGATATATATTCATTCTAGCGTTTACTAAATGTTGTAGCAAGGTATATTATAACTTTGAAAGAAATATTGAAACCCTAGATAGAATGAAAGACATTGTGAAATAGTCTAGGGTTTATGATAAAAGTCCCTAGCAAAAATGTTGAAGAGTATATGTGTTAAAATTGGACAACTAGGTCCAAACTCCATGTTGTGATGCTCAGATGAAGATACCAATATTTTTATTGGGTTCCTCTTTTGGAGAGGTGTAAGATCGATCTAAAATTGATCTTAATCCGATGAGCAGAACATTTATTTTGAATTTATTTTTAATAATTTCAAATATGTGCAGGTTGGCCTTAAGGTTTTACACCCCCAGCAAATGTGTCACACACCTCAGTGATTGATATAAATAGAGTCAACATTGGAGGACATTTCACTCATCTCATCCTCACACATCATCTCTCCCTCCTCCCCAGGTCGTTCGAGCTCCTTGGAGCGATTTCCGAGTTCACACACATGGGAAAGGACGTTGCCATTCTTGCGATCGTTGTTGTTGTCGTCGGTGTCGTTGCTGAATTTATTTGCTATCGTTCTTCTGATGCCGTTCTTTGCGGTGTTATTCTTAGTTGGGGCAACGTTAGTAAACTTTTGGAGTTGACTTTGGAGTTGACTTGGGTTGACTCGGTCGCTGATTTGAGGATTGTTGTGACACATTCTGGGTTGGTTGATCAAGGAGACTTTGCTGGTTGAAGCATCCTGTTGACCGCCGTAACGCACCACCACATTTTTCTGTTTCTGGTTTGTCTTCTATAGATCCACTGGTATGTTCTATCAGCATTTTACTTGATTGTTTATGTGATTGCTGTGGTGAAAAGTAAAGATGCATCAAGCATAGAACATCTACATAAATTTACAATATGTCTCTTGTTTGGATATCTGATATGTATAAAGTTGAAAATGCTTACGTAAACTCTGATATGGCTAACTTTTTGCTTCTATAGTTTTGGTTGTACTTGCTATCTAAAGTTGTGCAGGTATATCATGAAAATGAGAAGCTAATAAGTATGATGAAAATGATGGAAGCCATGAAAGATTCTCCAACACCTAAAGAAGTTAAATCTCCCTACATGAAGAGGGAGCCTGGATAGATGTTGATCTCCCTAGATTAAGAGGGAGCCTGGATAAAAGAAGAAATGGTTATGGTTCTCTACTTCATGTGTCATGCACTAGACCAGGACTAATAGCCGTAAGTCTTAGTGAATACCATAAGTAAGAATCATAGTCATGGTTGGAGAATATATTATGAAAAGATATGTTGCCACATGTAAAGTAGGAAGAGGAATCTTCTCCTGAAAGATTCTATTGATAATCCTCTTGGAATTACTTGAAGGGAAACATCGAAACTCCGAAGTTTGCTTTGATTATATATTTGAAATTATTGATGATTGGGGATTCTCTTTGCACAGGTGAATCTCTCGTCGGACTTGATAGCGTGTTCCTTACCAATCAGTTTGATTGGGAGAGATTGGGTGTCCTTGATTTGTTGGATCAAGGTGTGATGAGGCTTTGTGAGTGAAGCATTTCTTGGAAAGACATCGGGCTTGCACTTTGTGTTGATGTCTGGTTAGGAGGGTGGCATCGGGTGGATATGCACCTAGTTCCCTGGGTTGATGGTTAGTAAGTAAGCCTAATGGTACCTATAGAGGTTGAAAGCTTTAGTCCATCTTAGTCCCACTTGGATAGATTGCCTTGGTCAGGAATCTAGTCCATGGTGTTGATTTTGTAGCATTGGAAAGTGTTCCAAGTCTCATATTTTGGGAAGAGGCTTGGACATCAGCATTCCACAGAACCCAAAAATCGTTTGTGGAAATTCCACTTGGATCATGATTTATTAAAATAATTAATATTTTAAAGTGTTCCCTAAGTCTAAACTTAGGAAAATTAAATAATTAAAGGGTATTAATAAAGCAGAATGTGAATCTTCTAGAAAATAGATCAAGTCATCTTTTAATCTGAGCCATTGATTAGAGATATAATCTGGGCCGTTGATTCATCAACAAGAAGACTATAAGAGAAGGCTTGAGGATCATTTGGAAAGTGTAATATTCCAAATTAGCAGTAAGCTAATTGGAATATTAATTTTGATTTATTTTGGCACTTCCTAATGTCAAGCGGAAATAAAGTGGGTAGGGGACCCACAACTAATAATTAAGTCAAATAAAATAATTTCCTAAAGTCCCTAAGGGAAAATTGCGGCTCTAGTGGTGGGGTCAAATTGGCCTTAGGTGGCAGCATAGAAAAGGCACGGAAAAAACAGCGTGGGATTGGCTAGAGGAAGGTAGCACGTGATTGGCCAAGGAGAGGCAATGCAGGCCAAGGTGGGACCCAAGGCATAAGTTGGGCCTCAATGGATAAAAGGAAGAAGGGAAGGCTCATTTTGGCATTCATTCATTCAGTTATTTTCTTCTTGTCATTTTGACAGAGCACGCTTGAGCCAGAGAGCCAAGTCTGCAGTGCTGTTTAGCACATGAGATCTTCAAGCAGAGAACTCAACCTCTACCTCGGGGGACTTCGAGTGCTCGCTCAGGAGAGGAGTTCCACATCTTGTAAGGATAATTTCCATCAGCAACATCAGGAGGAAGCGTAGCCAGTTCTGGGCTGCGTAGAGGAGGAGGAGACTGCGTAGGGGAGGACATAATGCAGAAAGGATTTGGTTGTTCCGGGAGGTGAGAAGAAAGGGAGTTGCAACTAAGATTTGGTGGGGAGGCTTGGAGCTTCCTCACAGGTATTTTTGTGGAATTTTGGAGATATCCAGCAGCGGGATTTACAGGAGGATTGATTTCCCCAGTAGTGCCGTGAGCCAAGCCCAAGAGGGCCAATTTTCGGGGTCAAGCTTTGGCCGAACCCTTTCTGTGTTTATACAGGAGAAGCCAAGATTAATTTGGCAGAATTTTCTGGGAAAATTTGAGGTGTCAAACAAAGATCCTAACTCAGCCAGTAGTTAAAGGAGCTAGGGGAAATTGGGCCGAAATTCCAGGGTCAACATTTGGCCAATTCCTTCGTGGGTTTTTGTGGGTTTCTTGAGTAGAGTCTGGGGTTAAAGTCCCTGAATTTTCTGAGCAGTGTAGCAGGCCTAGAGGCATTTCTTCAAGAGTAGTAGCAACATTTTTGGCAGATTTCAGCGTAGAGCTATAGCCATACAACGTAGTACCATTAGTGGGGGATTTCAGCATTGATTCAGAGGGCTTCTCTAGCTTGCCTTGAGCAAGCCCAGGTGCCTTCATTCCAACACCTCCATTGTACTCATTTCTAGCAAATTAATAAAATGGCTCAGCAGTATTCTATGGCTCCATTGGTGTTTTGATATTAGTTTTTGTTTTGTTGTCTCCTTAATGTCTTTTATCCTATTATTTCTGTTATTTTCTCATTTGGGATATTACATAAAGAGAGCCGAGCACACTTTCAGTACTCGAAGGAAATCGATTCTGAAGTAAGAGAATTCGATTTCAGAGGGTGAGGTTGTAGAGGCGGGGTTGTAGACGCAGAAGGAGGAAGGGGAAGTCAGAAGAGCGAGAAGGACATAGAGATAGCAGCACTGAGAAGCAACACTAGCCCTCCATGTAGAGTGACGCAGTCCAGCGCAGTGATTGCGCAGAAGGCCACGCAGAGTGATGCATAGGGAGGAAGGGTGCCTTCGATGTGTCAGAAATTCTTCCGAAGTGTTCGGAAAAATTATCTCAGGTGTATGCCAGACATCTGCTCGTCATATTTTCTATAAAAGATTTTGCCATTGCTGAAGAATAATATAAACCCTCATCTTCTGCATCGGTTTTCCCACATTGGGTTTTTCTGGGGACAATTGTCCAAAAATAATTGTGTTCATGTGATTGTTTCTATTGTGTTATATGTGTTCTATTTTTTCTTCTGCTTCTGATTAAGTGAATGCTGCAACTGTGTTTATTTCAGAATTTACTGAAGCATCTGTAAAAAACTTATCATAAATGAGTAGGCGAAATAAATCAATCACTGTAGTAGTATTTCAGATTGAAAATTTCACATGGTATTAGAGCAAAAGGCAAAAAACAGAAGAGGAGGTTCTGCAATGGAACTAAGATCCAACATCGATACAACAACAACTTGGAAGGGTTCAAGCAGTCCTCCAGAACACATGGAGAAACAGAGGGATCATGACATTTCAGTTCTGGCATCCAGACTAGAAGAGGATTTCTCTTGTGTGTCAAGCACAACCTCTCCAGGGGTCTGGTATATTGACAGTGGAGCATCTGCTCACATGACGGGAGTTCGAGAATGCTTCTCGAGCTACCAGGAAGAGTAGATGAATTTTCAGATCATGATGGGAAATAAGGCCAAGTGTACCCCCGCTAGAAGAGGAACCATAATATTTCAAACAAAAGTTGGTAACAAGCTTCGGGCCACCAATGTATTGCATGTATCGGGATTGGGGATGAACTTGCTCTTGGTGTCTCAACTTCAAAACAAGGGTTACGATGTACACTTTAATGGAAATAAGGTTTATGTCAAACACCCTAGTTGGAAAAGGAATGCACAAATTGGAGTGAGAAGCCATAAACTGTATAAGTTACAACTCGAGTCTCCAATGGCACTGATAGGCAGTACAGATGAAAGGGATTTGAATGAGTTATGGCACAGAAGAATGGGGCATCTACATCATGGAGCATTGAAGATCCTCAAAAACACTGTCATGGGAACTCCAAAACTTAGCACAAGGAAAAATGACGTTTGCAGGGGATGTGTTCTAGGGAAGTATGTCGAGTCAACATTTCCAAGAAGCAGCAGTAAGGCCAAGAGTGTGTTGGATTTGATACACTCAGATATCTGCGGACCAATGTCCACGAATGCTCTCAGTGGTGCAAAGTATTTTGTCACCTTTATTGATGACCATTCTCGAAAGACATGGATCTACTTTCTCAAGACCAAAGATGAAGTCTTTGAGCAATTCAAAGAATTCAAGGCTTTGGTGGAAAATTTAACCGAAAAGCAGATCAAGAAGTTGCGATCAAATAATGGTGGAGAGTATATCGATAAAGACTTCACAAGATTCTGCACAAAGGAAGGCATCAAGAGAGAATTGACAACTCCATACAATCCAGCACATATTGGAGTTGCGGAAAGGAAGATAGGACCATTGTGGAAGTTGCGAGGGTGATGCTGTATGATCAAGACATGCCCAAATTTCTGTGGCCAAAAGCTTGCAATACGACAGTGTATGTGCAGAATAGGGTGCCTCATAGAGCATTGGGAAAGGTGACTCTTGAGAGTGTGTTCACTGGCAGCAAGCCTGAGGTGAGCCATTTTAGGATATCTGGCAGTATATCATATTGCCATGTACTCGATGAGAAGAGAAAGAAATTAGATCAGACTGCAGAGAAGGGTTACCTTGTGGGATATAGTGAAAATGCGAAGGCATATCGCATCTATATTCCCGAAAACAGGTAGATCGTAGTAAGGCAGGACGTGAAATTCATGGAGGAGAGAGCCTTCAGGAGATCTCGAGCAATGGCTACAGATACACAGTCTAAGGAGGATCTGCTAGTACAACCACAATGGCCTACAGAGGATGGCTCGAGTGCCTCTCCGCGACACAAGGATTCTGAGGAAAGTTCTTCCGAAGAAGAGCAAGCAGGAGAGCAGGTAAATCCACTCACCACTAGTGGAAGAATGGGCAGAGAACTCCAACAGATTTTGAGGGATGTAGAGGAATTTATTGGAGCCACTAGATATGAGAAGAGGGTACGCAAGCAACCTGACAGGTACCAGGCACTGGTAGCACAGGTCGGAGAACCCTCTAGTTTTCGAGAGGCAACTCAACATCAGGTGTCAGTAGATGCTATGGTGGAGGAGTACAGCTCCATCATGACAAACAATGTGTGGGAAGTAGTCCCTAGACCTCAAAACAGATTGGTTTTAGGATCAAGGTGGATCTACAAGATCAAGTATGTTGCAGATGACAACATAGAGAAATTCAAAGCCAAGTTTGTGGCTAAGGGGTATGCATAAATTCTAGAAGGAAGGGATTGATTACGAAGAAACCTTCGCCCCTGTAGCTCGGTACACTTCAATCAGATCCGTCATCTCTTTTGCAGCATAGATGGGATGGGAAATTCACCATATGGATGTCAAGACAACGTTCTTGAATGGGGTGATAGAAGAGGAAGTGTACATAGAACACCCAGAGGGCTTTGAGACACATGAGCAGAAGACTCATGTATGCAGGCTTAAGAAAGCCTTGTACGAATTGAAGCAAGCCCCTAGAGCAAGGTATAGGCGAATTGATAGCTACTTGCAGAAGACGGGATTTGTCAAGAGTGACACAAATCCCAACCTCTACTATCTAAGAGTAGGGGATGAGCTGCTAATTTTGGTATTATATGTAGATGATCTGTTTTTGACTGGATCACCTAAGCTCATCAAACACTGCAAGGAGAATCTGGCTACCGAATTCGACATGAAGGATCTGGGGTAGATGTACTATTTTCTTGGTTTGGAGGTCTGGCAGTAGAAGGGAGAAATCTTCCTTGGGCAAGGAAGATATACTACAAAGATCCTGAAGAGGTTTCAGATGGAGGACTATAGACCCATGGCTACGCCAATGATTACAAACTGGAAGAAGATCGACACATTCGAGGATGATGAGGTTGACCCTACCTTGTTTAGGAAGCTCATAGGATCATTGATGTACCTGGTCAACACTAGACCAAACATCTATTATGCAATGAATACCCTCAGTCAGTTCATGGTAGAACCAAGGAGGGCTCATTGGGCAGCAACCAAACATGTTCTCAGGTACTTGAAGGGGACAGTCGAGTATGGGTTGAAGCACACCAAGGGAAATGAAATCCAGTTAAGTGAGTTCACTGACGCAGATTGGGCTGGAAGCTCAGTGGATCAGAAAAGTACTAGTGGGTACTGTTTCAGTCTCGGATCAGGAATGACTTCCTAGTGCAGTAGGAAACATAAATCCGTGGCACTGAGCTCAGGCGAGGCTGAATATATGGCAGCTAGTACAACTTTGTGTGAGGCCATATGGCTTCGTAAGTTGCTCATGAACTTGCTCCAGAAGAAAATGGAACCGACCAAAATTTTGTGTGATAATCAAAGTTGCATCAAGCTCTCTAAGAATCCTGTGTTTCATGATTAGTCGAAGCACATTGACATTAGGTGCCACTTCATCAGAGACTATGTCCAACGGGGAGCTGTACAGTTGAAGTGCATTCCTACAGGGGAACAGGTGGCAGATATCCTCACGAAAGCTCTGGGTAAGATTAATTTTACTTACTTCAGGGAAAAGATGGGGATGGTTAAGAACCCATTCTAGCAGAGGAATGGGTGGACTTGAGATTCAGAGGGAGCTGCAGTACGGATGAGGCAATGGCAGAGATGGTGTCACGGGTAGCAGTACAGAGGGCAGCAACGCAGAGATGAGGGGAATCAACCAAGACATCAGCAGTGCAGCTTTAGGTCAGAGCAGATGCAGTTGGTATTTTGCTTGAACACTTTCCTCGCTAAGAGGGAGTGTTGATTTTGTAGCATTGGAAAGTGTTCCAAGTCTCATATTTTGGGAGGAGGCTTGGACATCAGTATTCTAGAGAACCCATAAATCATTCGTGGAAATTTCACTTGGTTCATGCTTTATTAAAATAATTAATTATTTTAAAGTGATCCCTAAGTCTAAACTTAGGGAAATTAAATAATTAAAGGGTATTAATAAAGCAAAGTGTGAATCTTCTAGAAAATGAAGATCAAGTCATCTTTTAATATGAGCCATTGATTAGAGATATAATCTGGGCCGTTTATTCATCAACAAGAAGAATATAAGAGAAGGCTTGAGGGTCATTTGGAAAGAAAGTCGGGCACACTCTCAGTGCCCGAAGGAAATCAATTCTGAAGTAAGAGAATTCAATTTCAGAGGGTGAGGTTGTAGAGGCGGGGTTGCAGACGCAGGAGGAAGGGGAAGTTAGCAGAGCGAGAAGAAGGCAGAAGAAGGACGCAGAGAGAGCAACGCTGAGCACCAACACTGGCCCTCCATGCAGAGTGATGCAGTCCAGTGTAGTGACTGCGCAGAAGGCCATACAGAGTGACGCAGAGGGAGGAAGGGTGCCTCCAGTGTGTCAGAAATTCTTCCGAAGTGTTCGGAAAAATTATCTCAGGTGTATGCTAGATATCTGCTCATCATATTTTTTGTAAAAGATTTTGCTACTGCTGAAGAATAATATGAACCCTCATCTGCTACACCGGTTTTCCCACATTGGGTTTTTCGGGGGACAATTTTCCAAAAATAACAGTGTTCATGTGATTGTTTCTATTGTGTTATATGTGTTACATTTGTTCTTCTGCTTTTGATTAACTGAATGATGCAACTGTGTTTATTTCAGAATTTATTGAAGCATTTGTAAATAACTTATCATAAATAAGTAGGCGAAATAAATCAATCATTGTAGTAGTATTTCAGATTGAAAATTTCACACATGGCATTGCAGTGCTTAAACTGTTGAGTGACCAATGGATAGAGTTCCTTGGTCAGGAATCTAGTCCATGACATTTAAGTGTTTAAAGATTCTTCATAGTTCATATAGTTGAGATCCACCTTGTACTATTGAGTTATAAATACCTCCCTAGTTAAGAGGGAGTGTTGAAGAATGTAACTAGGTTTGATCTTCATAAATTGTACTTGAGTCAATACTTATTGTACTTGTCAAAAGAATAAAGAAAAAAATAATTATATTATTATTAAATGACTTATTAAAGCATGGGTTTCATGCTTGGGTCATTTATTTTAGGTCAAAGTCCCTATTTTGGACTTCTAGGTTTTACTATGAGTCTATAGGATTATTGCAGATTTAAATTGATCCATATTGGGCTTTTGAATCATGCAAATAGGTCAAGTATTGAGTAAAATATGATTTATGAAGCTTCCACATCAAGTTGGCCTCAAATCCAGTAATTCGAATCCATCAGAAGGTTATATATACAGGCAGATCGAATTCACTTGGAGACAATTCACTACAAGAAGAAAATTCGATTTTGTCGCTGCAACAAGGAGAAATTGCGAAATTGAGTAGGACTTTATCGATTTGGTTTTGGGCACACTTATAGAATTGAATAAAATAAAAATTTTGGCACCACTCTCTCTACATTTGGAGCTATAGTTTGGGAGATCGAAGTTCTCAAAGTTTTGCTACAACAATGGTTGCATCAGTTGCTACCAAGGCGCTGCTGCCAAAAAAGGAGGAAGTCGAAATTTGTTTTGCTGAATGCTGCTGCTTGGAGAAGTTGTATTGGGCCTAAATTGAAGCCTTTGAAGCTATATCAAAGTCTCTACCTCAAGATCGAAGTCTCAAGAAGCAAGGTCGAAGTTCCAGGTCATCATAGTGCTGCTACTGCTGCTGTTGCTACCAGATTCAAGAAGGATCACAAGGAAGGCTGACTTGGTGTGGAGGAAGTTCGGGTCGAGGTCCAGAGTCTCAAGAATCACTATTGAAGGAAGAATTACTGACTGGGTTTTCCCCTCGAGGGGGATTTTGCCCTGGTTGCTGGCCTACATCTGGTGTCCTTGATCTATGTGTA
The DNA here is from genome assembly GCA_034641835.2 of Pinus albicaulis. NCBI lineage: Eukaryota > Viridiplantae > Streptophyta > Pinopsida > Pinales > Pinaceae > Pinus > Pinus albicaulis. The sequence goes on along the minus strand of CM076579.1, from coordinate 565,880,735 downwards.
TTTGCTTTGATATTTGCTTGATGAACTGATAATAAGAAAGATAAGAACATAATAATAACTAAAGAAGATCACAAGTAAATAATCAAGAACAAGAGGATCTTTCTGCCATTCTGATTCTCTAACATGAGGTCCTCGGCTTCTTATTTTCCCTCAGATACCATGTGAAAATTCGGCAACTTGGAATCCTATTGCAACAACTGACTAGATTTCTTCTATTTGTTAATTAACTGAACAAATTATTTATTGTTTGCTAAGGTAAATATCAAAATCAATACGCTGCAGCCTTCACAAAATAAATACAGTGGAATAAATACAATGCAGGAAAGCTAGAAACACACACACAAATAACTCAGTTATTTTTGGAATAAGTCCTCGGAAAAACCCAACTTGGGAAAATCGGTGCCACAACCGAGGGTTTGTATATTATGCAGTCGTAAATTCTGAGTACAAGTCTATGGTTTCTCTAAATTTAGCAAACCATACAGAGTAAATCTAACAACAAGTTAGTGAGAAAATCTCACTCTGCACCTGGCGATCCGACACTGAGCCAGGCTCCGGATGAGTTGCTTCGCACTGCCTCTGCGTCAGCCTATGCAGTACTGTGTCACACAGCTAGGAACTACGACCCCTTTGCTATCTGATCAGCCGCTGTCAGGAAACTTGACCCTCCTAGCCCTTCGGTCTCTCACTCTGGCCTCTAGCATTGAATCAACTCAGTCTCCCAACAAAAATACGGATCTCCTCTGAAGCTTTGCGCTGCCTCTACGTGGCCTCTATGCTGCCTTTCTGTGGCACTTGTTGCCTCTCTTTTGCACTCACCGTATCTGGAAAAATCTTCCTCCAACCTTACTATCCTCGCCCCTCTCTCACTGCAATGAGCTCACTGACTCTCTCTCCAGCAACTCAGCGCTGCTACTTTGGAAATCGATCTGCCAGTGAATTCAATCTGCTCAAAAGTGTTCTCCATGTGCCCATCGAGTTCTTCTTATAATCTCTTGTTGAGACTTCAACGACCACGATTAAAACTTAATCGACGGCTAAGATTAACTAAGACTTGATCCATGCCTTTTTCTAGAAGATTCGCACTTGACTTAATTAATACCTTTTAATTAATCATATTTCCTAAGTTTAGACTTAGGAAATATTAAAAATTGATTAATTATTTTAATTAAGCCATCTCTAGGTGGAATTTCCCCAAACAATTTTTGGGTCTTAGAGAATACATGTGTCTTAGCCTCTTTGCAAAATCTCAAGGCTATAGCACATCTAATGCTACAAAAATCAACACTTTGTCTAACTGATCCTACAATTCCCTACTTTGCTGGTCTTTTTCATCAATTTCCACCTCTCTTTGTGTTCTTTCTGATTCCATGATTTGAATAGGAGATGACGGAGGAACCACAGATAACCTCTTTGTTGCAGACCTTGTTCTTGGCACCCTTACCACCTTCTCTATCTCAGGGGAGAATTGTAGTTTCTTAGCACTTTTCTTACCATCCAACTTGCCTTTGGTCAAAGGTTTCTTGACTGAGCTTGCTGCAAGTGAAACTTCCTTAATCACAACTAAAGGAGTATCTTTCTTGGTCCTTTGAATGTTTGAAGACTGAGTTTCCCAACCTGAAGAGACCAAAAACTTTTGCCATGTTTGCTCTCTCCTCTCAAGCTCCTTCAAGACCAGTGCAATATTCCTAATGGTAAATTACAGGAATAATAGGCATCAAAAGACATTAAGCAAACAACAAAAATAAACACGCCATTAGAACACAAATTGAGCTGAGCCATTTTATTAATTTGCGGGAAATATGTACAATGGAGGTGCTGGAATGAAGGCACCTGGGCCTGCTCAAGGCAAGCTGGAGATAATCTCTGAAATATTGCAGAAATCCCCCTTTGAAGGTACACTGCGTGCTGTAGCTCTGCATTGTCACTGGCCAGAAATATTGCTGCTGCTACTCTAGCTCTGCGCTGTTATTCCTGCTCTGCTCTGCGCTGCTACTATTTCTCTATGCTATCATTGGCCAGAAATACTGCTACTACTCCGATTGATCTGCTATTTGGGTCTGACTCCGGCTCTGCATTGTTACTCCTGCTCTGCGCTGCTACTCCTGTTCTGCGCTGTCACTGGCCAAAAATGTTGTTGTTGCTCTGAATGAAATGCTGCTAGGGCCTGCTACGTTACTTAGAAAATTCTGGGACTTTAACCCCGGACTCTACTCAAGAAACCCACCAAACCCACGAAGGAATTGGCCAAATGTTGACCTCAGAATTTCGACCCAATTTCCCCTTGCTCCTCTAATTGCTGGCTGAGTTGGAGTCCCTGCTTGGCCCCTCAATTCTACCTAGAAAATTCTGCCAAATTAATCTTGGCCTCTCCTCAATAAACCCAGAAAAAACCAGAAAGGGTTCACCCAAAGATTGACCCCGAAAATTGGCCTCTTGGGCTTGGCTCTCTAAATTGCTTGGGTGAATCGATCCTCCTGTAAACCCTGTTGCTGGAAGTCTCCAAAATGCCAAGAAAAATCCCTGTTTAGAAGCTCCAAGCCTCCCCAAATGATCCTCCTCAATGACTGCGTAGCCTTTGCGCTGCTTTGGATACCACTGCGCTACTAAAGTGATGACTGCGCTATGGATGAAGCTCCTGCTGCTGGAAATGATCAAACTATGATAAGACACCTGTGTGTTGAACATCACATGTAGACTTGGCTCACTGCTCAAGCGTTCTCTTGTCAAAGACAATTTCGAAATGGATGAATGAATGAATGACCAAAATGAGCAGCTTGCTTCCTTTTAACTAAGCCTGCCCAACGTTCCCTTGGTCCCCACCTCAAAACTGTTCTGCCTCTAATTCATACCAATGCGCTGCGCTGCCACATGTGGGACGCAATATCTCCTCATTAGGCCCCCATCCTCTACAATAGCCGCAATATTTGCCTTGGCCTAATGTTTTGATCTCTATAGTTTCCTAAGTTTAATTGTGGGCCCCCAAACCTACATCCTCATAGTCAAAATGTAATAGTTAGCAAAATATCAAAAATTAATATTCTAATTAGTGAAATTGTTAATTAGGAATATTACAACTAACAACTTAGTCAATGCAAAATGAAATAAATTGGCCTCCACTTGACTTCCTTTTGTCTGCACTCGATCAACCATATCATACAAACTCCTGAACAAATAATAGGGAAGACTCATAGCTTTCTTGCCAATGAAATGCATTAAGAGCTTGATGTGGTAGTGATAAACCCTATTGAATCTTCCCTCACATGTAAAGTACCTTTGGATGACTTCTAGCAGCTTGCCATGATGGTCCTGTAAATAAATTCTAGGAACAGATGAACGATACCCTTTCCTATGCTTAGGCTTGAGAAAATCTTTGAAGGCAACCAAATCAAAATTCATTCCTTTGAAACACTCCTCTCCACCTAAAGGAATCTTAGTGGCCTCAGATATTGTTAGGGCTGAAACTGGAAATGTCAGGCTTCCCAACTTTACCTTTACACCATCAAAACCTTCAACGAATTCTTTAGTCAACTGCAAATGGTATCCTTGAATGCTTTCACAAAATCTCATGCATCCTTCTTGCTCAAAAGCCACCCTGATGGTTTGGTCTGCATTGATAGCTGAGATGTCTTGTGGTTCAAAATGCACAATGGCTCCCCCTTTATGTTTTTTGTCCTTTGGTGTTGCCATATTTTCAATTTTGTAGTGATGAATTTGGTAAGGTTACTAGGAAACAATGAAGGTGTTTCTGGCCTTCCAAACCTTATGTCAATGTTTTATAACACACTCCAACAATTAAATTAAATCCCACAACTGCATGCACTCTCAAGCAACCTTACAGAACTTAGAAAATTGATAATTGTTGACAAGTAATTTGACTAGGGACAGTTGTAGCGCAGAGGTTCAAAAACGCAACGCAGAGGGTCAAATACGCAACGCCTAGGAAATTTTGGTTTTTAACACATTTTTGGGCATAAATTTTGAGGGAAAAGCTTTGGTAACAACCCCTAGGCTAAAAAACAATTTCATGCAAGGTTTACACAACAAAAGAGGTGAATTGGAAACTTAGAAGATGAGGTGTGATCCACTGTGTGGATTTGCACCGCTTTAGGATGAAAGTGTAGCGCCAGTTTAGGAGAAAATGCAACAAAAAACATAGAATTCACAACGACAACACATTTTCACCCTATCTACAAGTTTTACTGATATATACTGGCTTCTAATCACAATTGTAGAATTGTTTTATGTCTAAATGATAAAAACCAAAATGAATTTGCACTTGTGAGCGAAATTTTTACACTTGCAATGCAAGAAAAATGGCACTATCTAAACTCACATCGCCCTTGCAGACTTTGCGCAGCGAAGAAAACATGTGGACATGAGCCTCTGATGGAATTGTTGAAGAACTGAGCGTTGAGTGAAGATATTAACCCAATTGATCAAGCAAAATAGCTTGGAGCAGGTATCAATGATCTTGATCACGATTTTGAATGGGAAATCATGAAAACACAGGGCATGCTAAGATTCGCAGCGCTTGAGAAGAGAGAAGTATTGTACTCATAACCATTAGCTCCTTTGATGAGATCACTATTATGATGTTGAAAAGACTTCTAAACTGATTCATCACCACCTCCAAATCTGTTCCTATTCACTTCTTATGATTTCTTTGATGTAGACTTGATTTCCATGCTTGGAATTTAATAACCAAAGTTTGATTACAGTGACACCTAGAATCTTTTATCATGACAACTGACCTTTATGATTACTACTTCGAATCATGACTTTTTGTGACCATTACATTTCAAAAGATGTCAAAAGGCTTTTTGACTCTATGATACTTTGACAAGTTTAACCTTTTAATGCCATGACACTTATGAAAATCAAAACTAATACACTAACATGACCCTATGAACATGACCTCAAGTGACATAGTAAGAGTATCATAATCAAGATGCCTAGACCTAGGACACTAACAAATCCAATTTGGATCACAACTCCACATTTTGTAGATTTTGGTCCCCAAGACCTTCAAATCCCTTAGATCTTCCTTTTTGCCTTCAAGCATCCTCTGGCAAATCTCCAAGAAAGGGTGCAGGCTCCACTTTAGGACAAAAGATGGGGGCTGAAAAGGGGCTTCCTTTGGCATAAGTTTGTTTTCCATTTCATGGTTAGACAGGACATCCGTTGCTGCAATAAGTCACTGGACATCCACTGTTCCTTGGGCTACAAATACAAGCAACTTCTCTTTCCACTTGGCTTTGACCCTCCAAGATCTTGGTGGTTTGGTTCTTGATATGGAGTTTTGGGTGAAGCCTCCAACATTTGGCCTCCAAATGTCCAATCAATCTATAGCACTGGAAATAGTTCCTACATGGGCGTCTTGGCCTTCTAGAGTGCTAACAATTACTAGCCTTATGATCCCTTTTCTTGGAACTGGGAAACAAACTGAAGATACTAGGGATCACAATTGTGAAAAATTCTAACTTGAAATTCTACTGCAGCCAATGATTTATTTCTCCTACTTCCTTTTCCACAATAAGTTATTTACAAGATCTTTCAGTAAATATCAAAATAAATTCTACTGCAATTATCACATAATTGCATAGAGAAAATAATAGTGAAATACAAGAACAAGAATCAATCACATCAACACAGTTGTTTTTGGACAATAGTCCCCGAAAAAACCCAATGCAGGAAAACTGGTGCAGCAGACGAGGGTTTATTTATTATTCTTCAGCAACAACGTTTTTTTAATAACGTTGGGTTATTAAAAAAACTCAGAACCAGGTTATTCCTCTCTTTTGAAATCTATTTCACCTGTATGGATTCTCTTTTCAAAAACAATCTCTTTACAAGTAATGATTTGCAGAATCATGGAGAAACTTTTGTGGAAAACACTTGAGATAATTTTCCTCCAATCACTGGAGAAATTATGACACCCAAGAGACCCTCCAACCTCCACTGTGTTACCTTTGCATCCTCTTCTGCACAAGGACTGTGTGAGGACTGCGTCCTCTGCTACGCTGTCCCTCTGCTTCACTATGTCCCTCCTCCTCTGTCTTTGACTGATGCTGATACCCTCCTCTTATTTCACCCTACAACTCTCCCTCTGAAATCGAACTCTTGCTTTTGGAGAATCGATTTCCCTCGGGTTACTGAGTATTTGCCCGGTGTCTTTCCAAATGACCCTCAAGTCTTCATTTATACTTTTCCTGTCGAGATGTCAACGACCGTGATCAAATCTCTAATCAACGACTAAGATTAAAACAAACTTGATCCTCGTCTCTTAGTAGCTTCTCACCCATATTTATATTAATTCCATTTAATTATTTTAATTCCCTAAGTTTTAACTTAGGAATCATTAAAATAATTAATTATTTTAATATAATGCACTCTGGGTGGAATTTCTCCAAACGATTTCTGGGTCTTGGAGATCTCATGTATTCTAGCCCCTTAACAAAATTTCAGAGCTAGAGCACATTCGATGCTACCCAAAAATCAATACTCCCTCTTAGCAAGGAATGTGCTTTAGCAATACTTCCCACAAGAAGCATCACCCTGATCCACGACATTGGTCCACTGCGCTGCTGATGCTCGACCTGCTGCCCTTCATCTATTGCGCTGATGCTGCCATTGTATTGTTGCCCATGACACCACTGTTGTCACTGCAACTCCCTCTTAAGTACTACACTATCCGTCTCTGCTACTGAAATGGATTTTTAATCAATCTCTCCCTGAAATAAAAAAACTTTGTTCTTCCTAGAGCCTTAGTGAGGATGTATGCCACTTGTTCTCCTATCGGAGTGTACTGTAACTGTATTGCCACCCCGTTGGACATGGTCTCTGATAAAATGACACCTGATGTCAATGTGCTTCGATCGATCACAAAAAACCAAATTCTAAGAGAGCTTGATGCAACTTTGATTATCACACAAAATGTTGGTCGCTTCCATCCTTCTCCTAAATAGATTCACAAGCAACATTCTAAGCCATATGGCTTCACACGATGCTGTGCTGGCTTCCATATATTCTGCTTCAGTTGAGCTTAGTGCTATGGACCTCAGTTTCCTACTGCACTAGGAGGTCATTCCTGATCCAATGTTGAAACAGTACCCAGTGGTACTTTTCTGATCTACCAAACTTCTAGCTCAATCTGCGTCAGTGAATCCACTCAGTCCGATGTCATTTCCTTGTGCGTACCTTAATCCATGCTCGACTGTTCCTCGTATATATCTGAGAAGATGCTTGGCTGCTGCCCAGTGCGCCTTCTTTGGTTCCACCATGAACTAACTGAGGGTGTTGACTGTGTAACAAATGTCTGGCCTGGTGTTGACCAGATACATCAGGGACCCTATGAGCTGTCTGTACAAGGTGGGATCAACTTGTTTATCTTCAGACACATCAATCTTCTTCCAGTTAGTAATCATTGGATTAGCCATGGGTCTACAGTCCTGCATCTTGAACCTCTTCAGAATTTCTATAGCATATCTCCCTTGTCCAAGGAAGATTTCACCCTTTTGCTGCCAAACTTCCAACCCCATAAAATAATTCATCAGTCCCAAATCCTTCATGTCGAATTTTGTAGCTAGGTTCTCCTTGCAATCCTTAATGAGCCTAGATGAACCTGTCAGAAATAGGTCATCTACATATAACACCAGAATTAGAGGCTCATTCTCTACTGTCATATAGTAGAGGTTAGGATCTGCATTGCTCTTGACGAATCCCATCTTCTGTAGGTAACCATCAATTCGACCGTACCATGCTCTAGATGCTTGTTTAAGCCCATACAAGGCTTTCTTTAGCCTGCATACATGAGTTTTCTTCTCATGTGTCTCAAAGCCCTTTGGTTGTTAAACGTATACGTCTTCTATCACCCCATTCAAGAAGGCAGTCTTGACGTCCATCTAGTGAATCTCCCACCCCATCTGCACTGCAAGGAATATCATGGATCTGATAGAAGTATACCTAGCTACTAGGGTGAAAGTTTCTTCGCAGTCTATCCCTTCCTTTTGAGCATACCCCTTAGCCACTAACCTGGCTTTATACTTTTCCACGCTGCCATCTGCAACATACTTGATCTTGTAGATCCATCTCAAACCTACAACTGATCTGTCCTGAGGTCTACATACCACTTCCCAAACATCATTGGTCATTATGAAAGTGTATTCCTCCACCATAGCATCTACCCATACTTAACGCTGAACTGCCTCCTGAAAACTACTGAGATTTTGGGTTGCATCGATTGTGTTCTAGCTCCGAAACTTTGTGGAGGGGCTAGAGCCTAGAACACATGAGATCTCCAAGACCCATAAATCGTTTGGAGAAATTCCATCCAGTGTGAAAGTTATTCAATAAATTAATTATTGTAATGGAGACCCTAAGTGTAACTTAGGAAAATAAAATAATTAAAGAGAGTTAATTTAAACATGTGGGTGAGAATATTCTAAGTAACATGGATCAAAGTATTTTTTAATCTTAGTTGTTGATTAGAGATTAGATCACAGTCGTTGATTTCTCAACGAGAAAAATATTAAAGGAAGGCTTGGGGTAAGTTGGAGAAGACACACAGAGTCTAAGAGATCGAATTCTTCTAACGGAGCAGTGCTTGGACGAAGATCATCTCTGAGTGATTCAGAGAAGTAGTGAGGGGCAGATGCAATGATTTTTCGGAGGACCAAGAGTACAAAGCAGAGCAAGGGCAGCAGAGACGCAGATGAGGTAGCACAACCACTAGAGAGTGTGACATAGACCCCAGAGAGGGTGATGCAGGCCCACGTAGGGGCAACGTAGAGCCTCCGAGGGATAGTCCAAAATTAGCTGGAGATCGGGGTTTCTAAGTCAGCAGGGCTGAAACTCGATTCCAGGAGAAGCTGATCAACGCAGAGGAAGGGTGACGAAGTCCTTCAACCAGGCCCACGCAGGCTTACGCAGTGGCAGCGTAGAGACTGCGTAGAGCTAGCTGGGGTTTCACCAGTGACTGATTCGGATCAGCCAGGACTTGCAGAGCAAGTTAAAACTCACTTTTATCTCTGATTTCCGAGGTTTTCTCTGTTGGGTGAGTCGGATTATGGCACCCTAGATGTACTCAGAAATGCTGCTTAATAATAAAAACCCTCAAAACTGTTGCACCGAATTTCCCGCCTTGGGTTTTTCTGGGGACATTTGTCCAAAAAATCTTTTGTGTCCTTTGTTTGAATGTGCTTATTCTTCAGTTTCTAATCTGTATAGTTGTGTAGGCTACAATGTATTTAATTTGATGTTTTATTGAATAATTTAGAAAAAATAACTTGTTAAGTAAATCAAACAAGTAGGAGAAGTAAATCAGATTTACTGCAGTAGGGTTTCTGTTTAGGAGATTCAGAAATTTTTACATGGTATTAGAGCATTTACAGATCAGGAGGAGCTGACACCATCAACAAAGACTGAAGAAATTTTGTTGCAGGAAGGCAACTGTCCCGAGAGACAACACTGATCCGAAAGATAGGCAAGGAAGGGTGACATAGCGACCTGTGGGGCTCACGTAGAGCCTGCATCAGCCAGGATAGGTGACGTTGTAGTTGCATCAGTGGCAATGCAATGTTTGCTGGCCAACGTAGGGGTTTCAAGTCTCCATTTTTCCAGTTGCCGTGGCTGGAAGTGCAGGTCATTTTCTTTAGTAGTGACTGGTGGGACATTGCTTTTGTTTGAGTAGAACAGTGTCTAGCAAGGTGTGACAAAGTAGGGGAAACAGTCCCTCAACAGACTTTCTAGCCAAAAAGTCTGAGATCCGATCAATGGAATGATTGGAGAGGGTTGATTCGACATAATTGGTGGAGGATTTCTGGGAAGGAAATCTCTAGTTAGAGGGAGTGTAATCTCTAGAGGGTTTCTATTACCAGATCTGAGTCTCTTGCTGAGAGGAGCAACAAAATAAGGGAGAAGAGTATCCATTTCAACATTTTTTAGCAGAGATGACACAAGGACTGAAGGATCAGGACAGGTTGGAAGGAGCATCTAACTTTGTCATATGGAAGGCCAAGATCCTGGCAGTTCTGAATGATCTCAAACCCTTCGTCACAGATGTGGATGAGTATGCCATGAGTGCTCATGCACCTCTATAAAAGAGGTGGGGCAACATATCTCAGTAGATTGAGCTACAGATGGCGATGGCAGGATCCTTGAGGTGCTCAAACTCTTGGATCACATACGAGTTACGGGAGCAATTAAATATAGTAGCAGGATGACTGGAGTCAATGGATGTAGAGGATCATGGAGGCACTTTGGTAGTGCTGGGACACTGAAGACTGGAGCAACGCTGAGGAGAGGTAGCAGCATCACAAAGGCTGATGGGATTTCAACAGCAAAGAGGCAGTGCAGAGCAGCATATTAACAACTAACAACTATGCCCACCAAGATCTCACATGCCCGTCGATCCTTGGAGTACACAACTAACAACTATGCCTACCAGTCATGGCAAATACTCATGAGTGAAAGTCCCATAGGTCTCCTCGATAGAGCATCGATGACCACATTGTGCTTCCCTCGCACATAATCAATATAAAAAATATAGGCCTGCACCTTGTTGACCCAACTCTACTGCCTGTCAATGAGGCCCTGCTACCCCATGAAGTGGCGAAGACTGTTATGATCTACCTTCACCTGAAACCGGTTACCTACCAAATACCACCATAACTTGGCCAATGCATGCATTATGGCCAACACCTCCTTGTCGTATATGGAATACAACCTCTCATGCGGTAAGATATTTCGACTCTCGACAGCAATGGGGTGCCCATCTTGGGACAAGACTGCCCCATTCCCCTCACCTGATGCATCACATTCCAATGTGAAAGACTACGTGAAGTCCGGGAGTGCCAATACTAGGCTACTACTCATCAAACCCTTGAGGCGATCAAAAGTTGCCTGAGCTCCATCTTTCCGTGCAAAATCCCCCTTCTTGGTCAGATCTATGAGGGGTGCTACAAACTGTGAGAAGCCCTTAACGAACTTCCTATAATAAGTGCAGATGCCAAGAACCCTCTCAATGCTGTCACATCTCTAGGTACCAGCCAATCCCGAATTGTCCTAATCTTCTCCTCATGCACCTTGACCCCATCTGCGCCAATAATGTATCCCAAGTAAAGCATCTATGTCAGCCCAAATTCACACTTGGACAACTTGGCGTAGAATTGCCGCTCCTCTAAAATGCGCAACACCGTCTCTAGATGCTGCAGGTGCTCCTCCTACATCCCGCTGTAGATCAGGATATCATCGAAGAAAACCAGCACGAATCTCCTCAACTGCTCCTTGAGCACATGGTTCATGCATGACTGGAAAGTGGTAGGGGCGTTGGTCAACCCAGAAGGCATGACCAGGAACTTGAAGTGCCCATAATGACACCTGAAGGTTGTCTTCGGAATGTCCTAATCCCTCACCTGGATCTGATGATACCTCGACCGTAAATCTATCTTAGAGAAGAACTTAGCTCCTCTAAGCTCATCCATCAACTCATCCATACGCGGTATGGGATACCGATTCTTCAATGTCCTCCTATTGAGCTCCCTATAATCAATGCACATGCGCAAAGTCCCATTTGTCTTCTTCACCAATACAACTAAAGAAGTGAAGGGGCTGGAACTCGGCCTAATGTGGCCCAATGCCAACAACTCCAGAATGGCTCACTCAATCTCATCCTTATAGTCTTTGGGATGCCTATAGGGGTGGTGATGATTTCCTGTACACCTGGCTCCAACTGTATGGTGTGCTCAAACCCCTTGTCTAGTGGCTGTCCTGGTGGTATGTCTCCAAAAACTAATGAATATCTGTCCAATATAGCCTGTATGCTTGGATGTGGCGGCTTGGTCTGTCCCCCAGCCTCTGAAATCCTCAGCTCCACTGCCCATCCTTTATCCCCATGCCTCAAAGTCAGCCTCCATCCACTGAGCTGAAACCGTCTGTGGGGGATATGAGTGCATGCCCCAAAGAACCACTAGCTTACCATCCAGTCCAGTAAACTCCATCTCGAGCTTCCTCCAATCGATGCGAACTCAACCAAGGGAATACAACCATTGGACACCCAACGCCAACAACTCCCGAATGGCTCACTCAATCTCATCCTTATAGTCTTTGGGATGCCTATAAGGGTGGTGATGACTACCTGTACACCAGGCTCCAACTGTATGGTGTGCTCAAACCCCTTGTCTAGTGGCTGTCTTGGTGGTATGTCTCCAAAAACTAATGAATATCTGTCCAATATAGCCTATATGCCTAGATGTGGTGGCTTGGTCTGTCTCCTAGCCTCTGAAATCCTCAACTCCACTGCCCATCCTTTATCCCCATGCCTCAAAGTCAGCCTCCATCCACTGAGCTAAAACCGTCTGTGGGGGGATATGAGTGCATGCCCCAAAGAACCACTAGCTTACCATCCAGTTCGGTAAACTCCATCTCGAGCTTCCTCTAATCGGTGCGAACTCAACCAAGGGAATACAACCATTGGACACCCATCACCACATTGGTGTCTGGTACGTCCACCACAAAGAAATGATCTGTCATCGAATAGTTCCCCGTGGTCATTGTTGAAGCGGGAACATATCGATTGCATTGCATATTCCTGTCCCCCAATACTAGCACTGAAAACCCCTCAAAATATGCAGTGGTGATGCCTCTCCTCTAGGCCATCTGAGCATCAATAGAATTGTGGGTGTCCCTGTTGTAACTTATTTTGACACCCTGTAAGTTACAAAACTATTTAAAAATAATTTGTCACCTTCCTACTATTTTATCCTTACCTTGATAGATTCCTTCCTTTAAATATCATTTCATCTAACCCTTTCCATTGCTAAACCATGAAGTTATGAAGTTTTTATAACTGTATCAGAGGTGGTTTTTTTATTTATTTATTTATTTTTTTTTTTTAATTTTTAATTTTTAAATAAAATAAAAATTTATAAAATATATATATTCACATTTTTATAAAATTATTTATTTAAAATATTAAAACTTGGTTAAAAAATAACAAATCCAATATCCAAACTATAGAAACCACATTTTATCTCATGCCAAATACGTCAAGTCACAAATCAAATCGAAAAAGTCAAAATTAAAATTTATGCCTCACCCAACGCTTAACTGTTAAACCACCCTAATCTTTCACGCCTCGAGATATGTGCAAAATAAATCAGTGTTATTGATGGATTTCGGGAGAGCCTTTCCTTTTCGACATTTAACCAAGGGGGGGTCCAAAAAGCAGTTTCACATTTACTACTTTTTACAACTGTCACCCCCTTGTTCATTTTGGATCCCCCCCCTCCTAAACCATTTACTACCTACCCCCCCCCCCCTTTGAAATCCATTAATTGTATTGATTCGAATTTTATAAAATATGGTGGGAAGGAAATTTCATATGTTTATGAAATAAATTTTATACGGATGGGAGGTTGAGTAAAATCAAAATGTGACTGAGGTGAAAAGAGATTTTTACGGGTCATGCATTTAAGTAAATGGATTTACAGGTGAAAGTTACAGGTGATATATTTATGAAAGGAGTTCACAGATGGGAGGCTAAGTAAAAACGAGACCGAGGTAAAAAGGACACTTACAGGTGTGAAATGAGGTTACAGGTAAAAGTAAAAGGAGGCAGAGTAAAAACCAAATTTGACAGAAGGAATTGAGCCATGAGGAAAAGTCACTTATGTCCATTTATTTTCCTGTATTGTTTCGATTTCGAAAAAAAATTATATAAATTATGCACATAGTTTTGAAATTGAAAATAATTTTAATTATTTTTAAAATCAAAACCATGGGAGAAAAACCAACAACAATTTTACATAGATAAGGAGGAACGGAAATTACGAAGGGAAAATGTACGGGAACATAAATTTGGATAAATATTTATCCAAATATTTTACAGGAGTAAAAAGGGAAAGTAAAAATACTTTACCAACTATGGCAAACAAGACATGGTTTTCAAAAATCCATGGGAAAGCAAACAAGACATGGTTTCTAAAATCCATGGGAAGGCAAACAGGACATGGTTTTTAAAAATCCATGGGAAGGAAAACAAGACATGTTTTTTTTATATCATTTAAATAAATATTTTGAAATTTTTTTTTCTGAAATTCATTAACAGAATATTTGAAAAAACATTTATCAAAATATTTCCTCCCAAAATATTTTACGACAAATGGTGCACTTTAAAAGTGACATAAAATCATTAGTCAATTCAAGCATTGGAGATTCAAAGGACACCTAGCAAAAAATATCAGCAGTCATTCCTATTCAGATTTAGAGGCAGAGATATCAGCATTCAGAGGACACCTAGTAGCAGAAGATCAACAAACTGAAATCAAAGTGAAGTTTTCCAGCAGCAGTTTGAGCAGCTCAAAAGTTCAAGGCATAAGACTTGCAAACAGTTCAAAGTTTCCAGCAGATAAATTAGAGATATTATTTTATTTTTAGTTTATTGTGTAGGATTTTATTGCAGAAATATTGTAACAATTGGGAGAGATTTATTCTATATATATTTGATCATTTGTCATAAACAAGGGTTGGATTTTGATGCCAAAACCTTTCAGCTTTGTAAAACTTTTATTTCAGAAACCCTAATTGAAGTCTTCAAAGCTCCAGCTCTTGACAAAAATTGTGTTTCCTGTTTTTTTTCCAGTACTTTCATACTCTATTTCTACACATGTTCATGATTGCATAGGAGATTTTGGGTAAGAATAGATTGAGTATCAACCTCTCTGAAATCCCCTGCAAAGTTATAATCATTTAAAGAGATTAGTTTATTGGATTGTTTGTCTGAGATAACTCCTCTACACCTTTTAATTTTTGCCTTATGTCATCCCCTAATGTGTTCTGTTTGGCTGCAGAAGTCTTCTACACGCATCCAAATTTCCCTGTTTGATTAAGTATTCAGTATTACTGCTTAATTATCAAGAATTTCCTTATATTCTTCTGTCAAATTCTTTAAAAACTCATGTTATTCTGTCAGGCTGGATGATGACACTTTGACCAAGGACTCTGTAAGAGGGGTATTTATTCATGAATAGATATTGGTAATCATTAGTAACCGCCCAAATTAAATAATAAAACTGGCCATTGTGCTTCATAGGATGTTGTCCAGTGATAGTGAACAACATTAAACACGGCCTCGTAACTATTGAGGGAGCCCACTCTGGTTCAAGGGCCAGCTTGAATCTAAAGATTGTTCGAGTTGGTTTCTCGGCGTAGTTTTTACAGCCAAGGACTTCCTATGAGAAACTGATACAACATTTGGCGCCGTCGCCAGGGAGCGAAGTAACGAAGAAATCTTTCCCCGGAGAATTGTCAAGATTAGATCTATTCCTTGCTAGTGAACAAGGAGTAGGCATTTTTATTGGTTGCATTGATTTCACCTGGCGACTCCACTTTGTCATATGGCGATTCCACTGGGTTACCGATTCCACTGTTTCAAGATGTCAGTTGCCTTTATTGCTATATTTGTGCAAGGCTCATTGATAGTTGCAGTCAGCAGCATATGTTTTTTCCTCTCAACCATGATCAGAAATCTAAGATATCCACAGAGGATACAGCTTTTAAAGTTCACGTGTAAGTATAAGTTTCCTAAGGAATTTGAATTTCAAATTGCAAATATTTTTCAAATTTTTAGCTGCTGGCAAAGTGTTCTGCTAGTATATCCAATGGTCACATGATTGCACTGGAAATTTGATTATACACCTAACAATGCAGATTTTCAGTTCAGTAAGGTGGAGGCCATGTGGGATTGAATTAGTTATTTTTAGATTCAATGTGCAGTAGATCAGTGAGTTTGCAGTTTATGAATTAATGCAGTAAATCAATAGTTGTTTCAGCTTGTGTTTCAAGTTTGTAGTATGAAGTTTGGTTTGGTTGAGTGAAACAACTTGCAAAGGATTGAAGGGAGTAAATTTATTGTTGATTGACTCATTGACTCCATAGCCCAATGAATTAGGCACTTTTGTGCTTATTTTCATTTGCAGTGTCAGTTGTTTCACTTCAACAATTTTCAGTTTTCATATTTCAGTGTGAAAGTCTCTGGATTAGTGCAAGCAATATGGTTTCAAATTTGTAGATTACAGGTTTATGAACTGACTCGATGCCCAACAGATTCAACGCAGCTGGTCTACTAGGTTCTCTGCGTCCCACAAGGGGTCTATGTTGTAACTTATTTTGACACCCTGTAATTTACAAAACTATTTAAAAAGAATTTGTCACCTTCTTACAATTTTATCCTACCCTTGACAAATTCCTTCCTTTAAATATCATTTCATCTAACCCTTTCCATGCTAAACTATGAAGTTATGAAGTTTTTATAAATGTCTCCGAGATTTTTTATATATATAAGTTCTTATTTTAAATAAAATTCAATTTTATAAAATATATATATTTTTATTTTTATAAAATTATTTATTTAAAATATTAAAAATCCATTAAAAAATAACAATCCAATATCCACACTATAGAAACCACATTTTATCTCATGCCAAATACGTCAAGTCACAAGTCAAATCGTAAAAGTCAAAAGTAAAATGTATGCCCCACCTCGCACTTAACTATTAAACCACCCTAATGTTTCATGCCTCGAGATACGTGCAAAATAAATCAATGGTTATTGATGGATTTCAAGGGGCCCTTGCCTTTTCGACATTTAACCAAGGGGGGTCCGAAAAGCAGTTTCACATTTATTTCTTTTTGCAGCTGTCACCCCCTTGTTCATTTCGGACCCCCCCTCTGAAATCCATTAATTGTATTAATTCAATTTTTATAAAATGTGGTGGGAAGTGTTAGTCATCCATAATTTTCACTATATGAAGATGACTAAGTATCGGTTCTAGATTTCTAGAAACAAAGTTCATAAACATTGTGAGTTCTAGAAATCTCACTACCTTCATTATCCTTAAGACAATTTTTTCACTATTTCATCATCCCATCATGTCAATGCCCAGCTCACCCATCCCAGATTACCCATCATGGGCTCATGTCACTCAGTTTGTCTTTGTTGTGTCACTTTTGGCCGCAACCCCCTATTTTGTTTTGCCTAATTCCTCCATTGTCCATCTAGGGTTTTTAAGGGCATTTTTTCTTGGTTTCATGACCTCCATGGTTAAACATCAACAAGGCTTGTATTTTGATGCTCTTACACCTCCTCCTATCCTTAATATACCTTCATAAACATTTCCCATCACTCCTATCCCTCAAATTCATCATTTTTCTACAAAACCTAGTCTATGGCCACAATTTGACACTTTTTAAGACTAGGCTTGTGTTTTGCCCTTTTGGACCCCTTCCCCTCACTCAATTCTTGAAATTCCACTTTCCCCTACTCCCTAACATCTATCCCTATCCCCCAAAATTTCCCCAAGAATTTAGACAACCCTTAACCCTTTCATTCCCCTCCCTCTACAAGGTAGTCCTAACTCCCCTACCCTAAACCCTAAATTCCTCTTCCAACTAAGCTAGGGTTTGCTATGGAAAAGAGGCATAAGAGCAGAAGATCCATATGGTAGGTCATATCAGCAATCATGAAGCCATACCAACTCATAAACATCATGCCTCCATCATTTTCCAAGAATTCATTCCAAGGGCCTAGTCATTTGCCACACCTAGGGCCAATTTTGCTTAAAAATATGTTTCTGACCAAACAGAGATAAATTTGGCAAAAGTGAGAGGTTTTTGTCCATCATAAGGCCAAGAAGAAAAACCTCCTTCAGTTTTTACACAGGTATCATGGTTTGGGAGCAATATCAAAAACACAAGTGTCCCAAGAGAATTTCTGCACTGCTGGAGTGACCTTGGGAAAATAAGGTTTTCTCACAGTTGGAGTGTCCAAATGACTTGCTTGATGAATCAAAAGACAACTAGACTTGAAGATCTTTCCAATGAGCTATCATGAGCTCAATTTGGAGTTAAGGAAGGCCTCAAAAAGTAGTCTGCACCAACACTCTGCATTTCTGCACCATCACTTTAATTTTTGACCAGTCTTGGGAAACTCAACTTTTGACAGGGCAAATCAACTCCAATCAGAGAAAAGATGGTATATTTGGAAAGTAGACTCAACAAGCTTTCCAATGAGGTATCACAGATTTCATTCCAACATCGGGAAGGCCTCCAAATGCCCTCTGCAAATTGGCGCTACGCACAGAGAAAATTAGGCCAGAATTGCCAAAAAATTGGTCAAAATCAATCCTTTTTTGGGAAGATGGACAAGAATGCTCTAATGATGACAAAAGGCCTCCTTCATAACAGCAGATGGCATGACAAAGGGTTTCAAGCTGCCTTCCAGGGTTTAGCAAAGAGGCCTTGATTCCATCTCACCAAAGGTACAGAAAAACAAAGAGTATTAGTACAAAGGCATGAGGTTTCAAAAGGTAAAATCAGAGGTCTTAAGAGATCAAAGGAGGCAGACAAGAAGCACTGTATCCCACTTCACCACAGGGACAAAAATGGCCAAAAAGACAGTAAAAAAGTAAGAAGGAAAACAAACTTTAGAAAGTGGGTTTTGGCTCATAAGATTATTTTTCAAAAAGGGTATAGAGGTCTCCTTTACCTCTTCCTCACCTCATTTGTCATTGCAAAAGCAGAGCGAAACCATTGAAAGCATTTTTTGTAGGGTTTTTGCAACTTTGGTTAAATTTTTCGGGCACTACGCACCTGGCCATCAGAGCTGCGCACAGAGGGGGCAGCCGCAATGTTAAATTACACTGCACTACGCACCGGGAGGGCGGCGCTACGCACAGGCAAGTTTTGATCCCATTTTCTCAAAAAACTTCCAAAAATCAAATTTTGCCTCCAAAGCTCCTGCATCTATTAAGCAAAGTTAGTAGTCTTTCTTCCTTGCCTTCCAAGTGGTCTTTTACATAATCAAGGAGAGTATTAAGAATCTAATTTGCCCAAACCCTAATCTTCATGAAAATCAAATATTTGACCTTCTAGGGTAGGGCTTACAAATTGAAGAGTTGTCATTGGTGTAAAGATACTTAGTACCAGCAAGCCTACTTCTAAAAAACTCTGAAGGAGTTCCTAGACTTACTTCATCTTGCCCTCCATTTGCTAAAAATTTGCCCACACCATCACTCATTTTTTCATCGCTAGACCTAAAACAGTGAACACTTGGAGCAAGACAGTGATAGTGATGACACAAATAAAATACTCCCAAGTGCAGAAAAGGGTACTGCTGATGAGCAGCATGAAGACACAGAGGATAATGAAGGAATTAGTGAGGATGACAGTCAACAAGACGGTACACATGACAGCCAAGAGAAAAATGTGCTTGATGACAGTGAGTATAATAATAGTGCAAACAAGTGATGAAATGAATGAAGATGATGAACTTGAGGAAACAGAGGGAGATGATGAGGAAATGGAAGACCAAGAGCAAGCAGATGATGAAA
The DNA here is from genome assembly GCA_034641835.2 of Pinus albicaulis. Classification (NCBI taxonomy): domain Eukaryota; kingdom Viridiplantae; phylum Streptophyta; class Pinopsida; order Pinales; family Pinaceae; genus Pinus; species Pinus albicaulis. The sequence goes on along the minus strand of CM076579.1, from coordinate 565,861,347 downwards.
CTGAAATAGAGTTTGAAGGGGCAGGCAGTGACCAAAGCAATACCACTGATAGGACAGTCAATGAGGAAAAGGATAGTAAGAGAGATAGGTCATGATAAGTCATGATGGCTATCATGACTATCATGACACTAATCTATTGAACCAATCAAGATCATAATGAGAGAATGTATAATGAGTTGATGAGAAAATGACCTGCAGGCTCTCCAATTTATATCCATCAATGAGGGTGTGTGACACATCTATTAGGCATGTGGGACAAATTTGGCCGACCTTGCACATGTGAAAAATAAATTCAAAATAAATGTTCTGCTCATTCGATCAAGATGATCTTTAGATAAATCTTGCACCTCTCCAAAAGAGGAATCCAACAAAAATATGACCATCGTCATATGAGTAGTGCAACATGGAGTTTGGACCTAGTTGCCCAAAATTAACACTCCTTCTCAACTAGGGAGAACTCCATCTGTCCATAAGTGCCATTCATCATGTACCCAACCAAACATCGTGCGTCATCTCGTCGTAACTTGCTTTGCTGGCTCTTTATTTCAGATAGAAAAGGTGAGTCATAAAGACATCACACACAACTAACCCGAAGTCAGCTTAGAGGTAAAAACCTCTCTTGGACTCAAAAGAGTCTCCTACTAACCCGAAGTTAGTTTACTGACCCGAAGTCGGTTTAGAGGATAAAACCTGATCATACTTGATCCCAGATCAAGGTGTTGGACACGTGCCATCCTAGACATAGAGAGTACGACAATCTCCGATGCGTCCATCGGTCTTGTTATGGTCTCTATCCTCATTTCCCACCTCATTGGCCAAATGAGAGGTACTTCCCATGAGTCCGAAACTCCATGGGTAGGATGCGTGCGAGGCACAGATTAGAGAGAGGTGAACCAACTCAATATCATAACGATGGGGAAGAAGCACAATAGGGTTCGGCAAGCCTAGCCCCATGTGTGCTTATAGCTCCAAGAAGCTATCCCCAAGCCCCCTGGAGCTCCTAGAGCTCATAGTCCAACTCAAGCAGGACCCTCAAAATATGGTCTTTCCACGATTCCAAGCTTCTCATGGAAGGTTAGGAACTTGACCTTCGCCAAGGGCTTTGTGAGAATATCCTCGACCTACTCATCAGTTCCTATATGATCGCGCCTTACGATGCCTTGTTGTACCATATCCCGGATAAAGTGGTACCTGATATCAATATGCTTGGATCGATTGTGGAGCACAGGATTCTCAGAAAGACGAATCCCATTCTGGTTATCAGTAAGGATAACAGTGGTATCTAGCACATGCCCAAACAACTCACTGAAGAGCTTTCGCAACCAAACAACTTCACAACAGGCCATACTCGCTGTAATGTATTCGGCCTCAACGGTGCTCAAAGCCATCGACTTCTGCTTCCTGCTCATCCAAGATATCGAAGCAGAACCCAAGGTGAAGCAACATCCAGATATGCTCTTGCGATCCACCACATTGCCAGCGCAATCGGTATCAATATATCCATGGTGTCTCAAACTCCCGACAGTGTATCTCAGCCCATGGTTGATTGTACCCCGAAGATATCTCAATAGATTCTTTGCACCAATCTAGTGAATGTGATGAGGATCAACCATATGTTGACTCAAAGTGTTCACTGCAAAACATACGTCCGGACGGGAGTTCACTAAGAACATCAGGGCCCCCACGAGTTGTCGATACTTGGTAGGATTAGCTAGCACGGGCCCAACAACGTTTCCACTCAACTTCTTAAAGTTGAGTTCTATCGGTGTCGACACAGACTTACAACCCACCATACCAAATCTCTCCAGTAGCTTCACGACATATTTTCCTTGAGAAAGGAAAATCTCGCCTGGCCTCTGCCAGACCTCCAAGTCTAGGAAGTAGTGCATCAGTCCTAGTTCCTTCATCTGAAACTCGGAAGCTAGCTCCCTCTTACACTGATGAATGAGAGGGTCAACACCTGTCAGGAAGAGATCGTCCACACAGAGAACCAGAATGAGAGGCCTTTCTCTATCAACCTTAAAAAAAAGGTTTGGATCAACATTACTTCGAGTGAAGCCCAGCTTCATCAAGTAGTTGTCTATCCTATCATACCAAGCCCTGGGGGCTTGCTTCAACCCATAGAGGGCTTTCTTCAACCTGCATACATGGGTGTCTCTCTCTCGAACTTTGAACCCCAGAGGTTGCTCCACATACACCTCTTCCTTTATAGATCCATGCAGAAAAGCAGTCTTCACATCGGTTTGATGCAAACTCCATCCATGCGTAGTAGCAAAGGCAATAATAAATCGGATGGTGGTATAGTGAGCCATAGGTGCAAATATATCATCATAATCTATGCCTTCTTTTTGAGAGAAGCCTTGGGCAACGAATCTTCCCTTGTACTCTTCAGCACTACCATCAGATCCATGCTTGATCTTATAGAGCCATTTCGAGGTGACAACAGATTTGTCCTCTGGTCTTGGGACCACTTCTCAGACATCATTTTTGATAATAGACTCATACTTCTCGTGCATAGCATCCTTCCAAACTTAATGCTTTACGACTTCTTCAAATGTTCCAGGCTCAGATTGTACTATCATACTCATGGCTGCTAGATACCCTTGGTATCTCTTCGGCTTCTTGCTTTCACGGAATGTCCTCCTTGGGATATGTCTCTCGACATCTTTGAGAGTATCCCTAAGCCATGAGGGTCTTCTCTTATTTGAAGGAGGTGGATCAATGCGATCCATGGGTCCTTCAACATCGAGCATCAGGTCATCCTTCGGCTCTTCCAGCTTCCCTGCTTCTTCATCTTCTTTGTCTTCCTTGGAGCTAAGAAGATTTCTTACTTTCTTGAGGGCAACATCTTCATCGAAGGTGACATCATGGCATATCTCCACTTCTCTTTGACTAGGCACATAGATTCTATATGCCTTCGAAGTTTCACTATAGCCCACAAACATTCCCTTCTTTCCAGAAGCATCTGGCTTGCTTCTCTTTTCTTTCGGCACATGAAATTAAACAGGACAACCAAAAACTCTAAAATGAGAAACATCAAGTTTCTTACCAGAGAAGACTTCTTCGGGAGTTTTGGAGTCCAGAGCAGAATGCGAGCATCTATTTTGAACATACACAGCAGTTTTCGCAACTTCTCCCCATAGAAACTTCGGAAGACCTTGGTCACATAGCATGGCACGGGTAACTTCCACAATGGTCCTGTTCTTTCTTTCAGCACCACCATTTTGCTTAGGAGTGTACGCAGTTGTGGTCTCTCTCTTAATGCCAACTTCTCTACAAAAGTCATTAAACTCATTTGACTCATACTCGGTCCCATTGTCGGTCCTCAAAACTTTGATCTTCTTCTTAGTTTGATTTTCCACCAAGGCCTTGAAGGTACAAAACCATTTGAATGCTTCGTCCTTCTTCAAAAAATATATCCAGGTCTTGCGGGAGAAGTCATTTGTAAAAGTCATGTAATAGGAACATCCTCCCAAGCATGTCACGGGCAGCATACCAGATAAGTCAGAATGTATCAACTGCAAGATATCAGTTGTCTTTAAGACACTAAAGGGGAATGGTCCCCTTGTATGCTTCACTTCGGCACAACCTTGACATATACTTTCATGATCATCTCTAAATTCGGGCATCCTTGTCACCACCTTCCTTGCTTTGGGAAGGGCTTTGTAATGAAGGTGTGCAAACCTCGGGTGCCATAACTTTGTTTGAAGAGTTGTATCACATGTCATAGCCCCCAATGGACTTCCTCCAACCTAGTAGAGTGTATCAACTCTAAAACCAATAGAAAGAGCTTCCTTGAAGTTCTTCTTCCAGATAAGTACCTTTCCATCAATAAATGCCACATACAACACATCTTGTAATCAAATGACTTGACCTTGAGATAAATGGAGGGTCACAGTCCCTGTCCCTTTCACGGGATAGGTGGCATTATCTCCAAGGATAATTTCCAGATTAGTATCCTTCTCAACCAGATCAGAAAGGGCTTCTTTATAACGAGTGAGGTGCCTTGAAGCACCACTATCAATCAACCAGACACCCAAGGTGTCGGGTGGAGATGCAGCAGTGAGGGCAGATACAAGAATAAATTTATTTCTCTTATTATCAACAACATTAGACTCATCGTACCTGGAATTTCTTGACCTCTTGAAAGGTTGTCCATTTCCACTACGATCAGAGGGAGCCCTCCTTTTTCCTTGGAACCTGTTGTTCCTGCCATTTCTTCTCGAGTTGTTGCTATCTGTCATCATCCCTGGGAGAGTCCCTTCTATTAGGGCACTCTCTTGCATCGTGACCAGTCTTGTTACAAGTGTAACATCTTCCCTTCCTTCCTTTGGGCCTTGCTCTACCATGGTTTTGATTTCTCGGGCCACCAAGGTTCTTCTTCTTTGCATGAGTAGCTAAGGCAGTAGGGTCACTTCCATTACCATTAGAGGCATACTCCATCATTCTTGTTTCCTCTTGAGTGCATCTCGTCAGTATTTCATCAAAATCAGGAATCACATCATTATTGAGAATAGTGGTATTGAATACATGCCAATCACGGGGGAGACCTCTAAGTGCAATAAGAACCATCTCTCGATGAGATATTTCTTTCCCAATAGCTAGGAGGTTAATCCTGATTTCAGTGAGCCTCATAACATAGGATTGAATAGATTCATCCTTACCCTTCTTGATATTCTTCAATTTATTCTTGAAGAAGAGGATTAGATTAGCATTGCTAGCCCTGAACATGCTCACCAGCTTATCATACATCTCCTTAGATATCTTCAACTCAGAAATGTAAGCAACCACGTGCTTATGAATAGAATCTCGGATAATCATCTTTGCTTTGATTTCCCCTTTTCTATACTTCGTCTTCATGGCAACAACTGCATTTTATGGAGGCTCTTGGATCTTCCCCTGTACATAGTCCATGACATATTGATCTTCTAGCACCAAATCCAAGGACATCTTCCATGCATGATAATCAGACTTATCAGTCAACTTATCATCAGCCTTGAAACCCTTGTAGGTTGAGGAGGCCATTTGTCCTTGATGGGATTTCTTCCTTTAAAGATTGCTTCTAACACCAGCTTGGACTCTTGGACTTTGTCTTCACCTCAGCTCTGATACCATGTTAAATTTAGATAACAATGGTGTTCTATGCTTGATGCACTTTTACTTCAATCTTTCTTAGGCCCAATACAAAATAGCAATCACATAGACATGAAAGTAAAATGCTGATGGAACACAATAATAGGTCAATAGAAGACAAGCCAAATAAAGATCAGATTTACAATTCCTTTTGTCCAGCGAAGATATGAGATATTGTTGCGTTACGGCGGTCAGCGAGATGCTTCAACCGGCAAAGTCTTTCTCGGTCAGCCAGCACTTCATGTGTCACACCCACAGCCCTCAAAGACAACTCATCACAAGTCAAACCAGGGACAGTGCAGAAAAGTCAACACAGGCAGCAGCAGAAAAGTCAACACAGCAAACTAGGGCTTTGGTCAAATAGCCCAAAATTTCTTGATTTTAGTGCCCAATTGTACGGCCTCCTAAAATCGGATTTTCTGCAGAAGATTGAGGTAAAACAACCAAGGGTTGACCACGGTCAACACTGGTCAATGTTGCAGCAAAAAGCCCTAAACAGATCAGCGCAAAAAACATCTTTGCTGCACACGTGTCAGGGGAAAAAGGCCTCCAAAGGCTATCGAACCAATCAGATCACAATGAGAGAATGTGTGATGAGTTGATGAGAAAATGACCTCCAAGGCTCTCCAATTTATATCCATCAATGAGGGTGTGTGAGCACAAAAAACAACATCTTTGCTCCACATGTGTGAGGGGAAAAAGGCCTCCAAAGGCTATCGAACCAATCATATCACAATGAGAGAATGTGTGATGAGTTGATGAGAAAATGACCTCCAAGGCTCTCCAATTTATATCCATCAATGAGGGTGTGTGACACATCTATTAGGCATGTGGGACAAAGCTGGTTGACCTTGCACATGTGGAAAATAAATTCAAAATAAATGTTCTGCTCATCCGATCAAGATGATCTTAAAATCAATTTTGCACCTCTCCAAAAGAGGAATCCAACAAAAATATGACCATCGTCATATGAGCAGTGCAACATGGAGTTTGGACCTAGATGCCCAAAATTAACAAATTGTGTTCTGCACGAAGAGCTTGAGATCGTATTCATCTAGAAGACAAGTAATCTTTGCCTTCCAGATCACGTAGTTGGAGGCGCCCTCCAACTGGTCCTGATCTCGAAGCCCGTGAGCTGCCATGGTCATCAAATCTGCTCTTCTTCCCCCTCTGCACAACACTAGACAGGCTTACGCACTCCTTATGGAGCTTGTAGATCTGCTGCCCGAATCTGCTACTCAAATCTTGGAAAAAGTAAAATTCCCCGGCAAGGAACTTCCCGAGAGAGAAAATTCCCTCACTGTGCTACTTCTTCTTCTGACACTTTCTACTAGGAAAAATCAAGATTTGCCTGCAGAAACTGCGTTCCACCATCTCTGCGTTGCTCCCTCTGGCTCGACAAAATTCCAATCTGGAGATCTTACCTATCTATCGACTCACTCAAAGAGAGGTCTCACTGCGTTCCACCATCTCTGCATTGCTCCCTCTAGCTCGACAAAATTCCAATCTGGAGATCTTACCTATCTTCCCGGAAATTCAACCCTCCTGGCCTAGACTGCATAATCCCTCTGGGGATTTGATTTGCTGATTTCTGTAGCTCTTCGGCCTCTGTCTCAGCGCTGGATCTACTCTTCCTGTTTCAAAATGCATGCTTTGATACCATGCAAAAATTCCAAGATCTAAATCTGGAATCCCTACTGCAACAAGCTGAACTACTTCTCCTACTTGCAAATCTTATTTAAACAAGTTATTTAAGATTACTTCTTAAAATATCGAAGCAGTTACTGAAGCAGCCTTCACCCATTAAATTACATCTGTGAAAACAAAAATTGAGCAAGAAAAATAATGCAAACATAGGACACCGTTATTTTTGGACAAACATCCCTGGAAAAACCCAATGCGGGAAAACCGGTGCAATAGATTTGAGGGTTTATATATTATGCGTTAATTTTCTGAATACAAATTTGGGATGCCTTTCTGGCAATCCCTACAGAGAATATGTTTGGCAAGGAGTTAGTGAGAGAAGTCTCACAATGATTTTTGGAAACTCGACTGACCAACAAACCCAGGACGGCTAGCCCCCCACTGCGTTGCGTAGTGTCTGCGTCACTTTGAGTGGGGATTGCATGGCTTCTACATAGTTGGTCTTCTGCTTGCTGTATCTGCCCTTCTGGCCCCTTCCGGTCTCACATCCCGGCTTTCTGTCATTGAATCTGGTTGACCCTCATCTGAATTACGAATTCCCTCAAGGTTGCAGCGTTGCCTTTGCATAGCTGCTACGCTGCCTCTACTGATATGCTCTCTATCTTATTCGCGATGTATTCCCAGCTCAGGAAAATCTGCAACTGGTATTACTCTGCCCCTCATTGCAATCAAGAATCACTTAGATCTGATTTTCTTCCGAGCACTGCTCCGTCAGAAAAATTCGATCTCTAGATCCTCTCAGTGTAATTTACAAATGACCCTCAAGTCTTCCTTTATAGCCTTCTCGTTAACAAATCAATGACGGAGATTAGATCTCCAATCAACGGCTAAGATTATATTAGACTTGATCTGCTTTATCTAAAAGATTCACCCACAGTTTACATTAATACTGATTAATTATTTTAATTTCCTATGTTAGACTTAGGGTCATTAAAAATATTTAATTTTTCTTATAAAACCGTTTCTGGGTGTAATTTCCCAAAACCGTTTCTGGGTTATTTGTAATGCATGTGTCTAAACCTCTCCACAAAGTTTGAGATTTAGAGCACATTCGTTACTACCAAAAATCAACAACTTATAGGTGTGAAATGAGGTTACAGGTAAAAGTAAAAGGATGCTGAGTAAACACTAAATTTGACAGAAGGAATTGAGCCATGAGGAAAAGTCACTTATGTTCATTTAATTTTCTGTATGTTGTTTCGATTTCGAAAAAACTTTATATAAATTATGGACATAGCTTTGAAATTAAAAATAATTTTAATTATTTTTAAAATAAAAACCATGGAAGAAAAACCAACATCAGTTTTACAGAGATGAGGAGGAAAGGAAATTATGAAGGAAAAATGTACGGGAACATAGATTTGGATAAATACTTATTCAAATATTTTACAGGAGTAAAAGGGGAAAGTAAAAATACTTTACCAACTATGGAAAACAAGACATGGTTTTTAAAAATCCATGGGAAGGAAAACAAGACATGCTTTTTAAAATCCATGGGAAGGTAAACAAGACATGGTTTTTAAAAATCCATGGAAACGCAAACAAGACATGTTTTTTTAAAATCATTCAAAGAAATATTTTAAAATTCATTTACAAAATATTTGAAAAAACATTTATCAAAATATTTCTTTCCAAAATATTTTACGACAAATGGTAAAACACTTTAAAAGTGACATAAAATCATTAGTCAATTCAAGCATTAGAGATTCAAAGGACACTTAGCAAAAAAGATCAGCAGTCATTCCTATTCAGATATAGAGGCAGAGATATCAACATTCAAAGGACACCTAGCAGTAGAAGATCAACAAACTGAAATCAAAGTGCAGTTTCCCAGTAGACAGTTTGAGCAGTTCAAGGCAGAAGACTTGCAAACAATTCAATGTTTCCAGCAGATAAATTAGAGATATTATTTTATTTTTATTTTATTGTTTACGAATTTATTCCAGAAATATTGTAAAAGTTAGGAGAGATTTATTCTATATATATTTGATCATTTGTAATAAACAGGGGTTGGCTTTTGATGCCAAAACCTTTCAGCTTTGTAAAACTTTTATTTCAGAAATCCTAATTGAAGTCTTCCAAGCTCCAGCTCTTGACATAAATTGTGTTTCCTGTAGTTTCAAACTCAATTTCTGCACATGTTCATGATTGCATAGGAGATTTTGGGTAAGAATAGATTGAGTATCAATCTCTCTAAAATCCCCTGCAAATTTATAATCATTTAAAGGGATTAGTTTATTGGACTGTTTGTTTGAGATAGCTCCTCTACATCTTTTAATTGTTGCCTTCTGTCATCGCCTAAATGTGTTCTGTTTGGTTGTAGAAGTCTTCTACACGAATCCAAATTTTCTTGTTTGATTAAGTATTTAGTATGACTGCTTAATGATTAGGAATTTCCTTATATTCTTCTATCAAATTCTTTAAAAACTCATGTTGTTCTGTTAGGTTGGATGATGACACTTTGACCAAGGACTCTGTAAGAGGGGTATTTATTCATGAATAGATATTGGTAATCATTAGCAACCGCCCAAATTAAATCATAAATCTAGCCATTGTGCTTCATAGGTTGTTGTCCAATGACAGTGAACATCGTTAAACAAGGCCTCGTAACTATTGAGGGAGCCCCCTCTAGTTCAAGAGCCAATTTGAATCTAAAGATTGGTCGAGTTGGTTTCTCGACGTAGTTTTGCAGCCAAGGACAGCCTATGAGAAACAGATACAACAAGCCCCACAGTCAACTAAGACTGAGACACATTGCCCTTGCACAGTGCGTATGATCCTCATGGTCTGAAATTTGGGCACCTCGCACAAAGAGGCAAGAACTCCCCCAAATTGTGTAAAAGATGCTCCTCTTGGTGGAGGTGATGGTGGTGGTGCTCTCTCTGATGGCCCCTCGCAATCTACGCCATCGAACTCCAACTCCACCTCATCTTCCTGATCAATGTCAGAGAAGACCTCAATATAGTGGGCCTTGCCCATTGTGCACCGATGGCCTGGTGCCCACGCCTCTCGACATGTAAAATAGAGCTTCCTCCGCCTGAGGTCTCTCCTAGTCTCATCATCCAACTTCCCTCGCCCTTGGGCTGCTCTTTGTGCTGGTGGTGGTCTAGTGTCACCCCCTTTTTGAGGGTAGGGAGTGTGTGGTGGAAAAGGTGCCCAAGTCTTGGGGATGGTCCCCTGCAAGTCTCTCGTACAAGTCACAGCTTCCAATAGAGTGGAGGGACCGTGTGACTTCAACAGTCAACGCAGTGGCTCCATCAACCCCTCTACAAATGTGTACACCCTCTTAGCATCCGAAAAATTAGGCAGTATGATTGAAACCCTCAGGAACTCTGAAATATAATGCTTTGGATGTCCTGTCTGCCTGAGTTGGGTCAACTCCTTGAAGTGAGCCTCCATATCCCTTTGATAAAAATGCTCCTCTACTATCCACCTAAAATCCTCATAGGAGGTCACGTTGGCATACCCTAGAGTGGACAAGCCATGAAACCACGAGTCGTGTGCCTCTCCCTCCAAAAGCAAAGTGGCCATTTTAATGGCCTCCACCTCCATCATCCTGTTGAGTTGGAAATATGTGTCCAACTTCTCCACCCAAGCACGAGTTGTGCACTTGGTAGTGCCATCATACATGGGGAATAACATCCTCCCAATGGTACGTTGCAATTCAGAGCTCTGCATGCCCTGGCCTCCATAGCTCCTTCCCTTCTCATTCTGCTTGCGTTGGCAATAATTTCTGAAAGTTAGTGTTGCTTTGAAGTCTTCTCCCATGGACTGCCACTCTCTGAAATAATCTCCCATAGGCATCTGATCATCAACTCCTCCTTATTCACCTGGTGCATGTGAAAATCCGGCTTACCCTGAATCCTATTGCAGAACTGGAAATAATTCTCCTAATTGTTAAATTAACTCTTAACAATTTGTTTGCAGTTTTTTATGACAAATACTAAATCAATCACACTGCAACCTACACATACAAATTGCAGAAGAAAAATAAATGCAGGAAGAAATGTATGCACACACACAAATAACACCGTTATTTTTGGATCAATGTCCCTAGAAAAACCCAACTTGGGAAACCGGTGCAGCAACTGAGGGTCTTATTATTATGCAGTAATGAAATATCCGAGTACAACTGGATGCCCAGACTGGCAATTCCACAGAGAAAAACTGGCAAAAATATAGAGTGAGGAATTTCCTCACTCTATAAGTGAATCTGAGCACTGACCTCAGCTCGATCTGGAGCTGTCCAAACTACCTTTGCGCAGTCACTGCGTCACTCTCATGCAGGCTCTGCGTCACTCAGCTGTGAACTGCGTCACCTCAAGTTGTCTAGTCAGTTGTTGTTTGAGAAACTGACCCTCCTGGCCTCTGGAAGCCTTGCCCAGCTTCCGACACTGAATCGTTGCTTCTCCTCCAACAATTACGAATTTCCACTGAAGCTACTGCGCTGCCACTGTGTCAGCCTCACTGTGGCTTCTCTGCCTCTCTGCAAATGCACTCACCGGATCTGGAATGCCTCCTCTAGCTTCAGTATCTCTGCCCCTCTCTCACCGCTTTGATCTCACTAAATCACTTTCGACAACAAAATGCTGCTACTCTGGAAATCAATTTCCGAGTAAAATCAAATTGCTCAAATTCTCAAGTGATTTCTCCAAGCTCCATTGACTTCTTCTTATAATCCTTCGTTGAGACTTCAATCACCAAGATTAGATCTTAATCAATGGCTAGGATTAACTAGAAATCGATCCATGTGACTTTCTAGAACATTCACACCATGACTTAATTAATTCTGATTATTTAATCATATTCCCTAAGTTTAGACTTAGGAAATAATTAAAAACTGACTACTAATCTAATTAAGTCATCTCCATGTGGAATTTCCAGAAACGATTTTTGGGTTTTGGAGAACTCATGTATTCTAGCCTCTCCAAAAAATTTCAAGTCTAGAACATATATGCTACAAAAACTAATACTCCCTCTTAGTGAGAAATGCGTTTTAGTACTGCAACTGTTGGCATAATACACTGTCTTTGCACCATCTCCTGTCACGCTACTAGTGTCTAGCTACTGCTGCCCACCAACCACTGCGCAACTCGGATATGAGTTGCATCTGTGCTGCTGTTGAACCTGCTGAATTGCTGCCAACACTTCAACTTTGTTGTTGCTGCTACTGCAACATCTGCAACTCCCTCTCATCTGCTACTGCTGCAACTGCAACATCTACAATAGAAAAACATCAAAAATACTGAACCAACTGTGTTCAGTATGATGCATCTGTCACTCGAGTCCTGACTGCTACTAGCCTCTGCGCTGTCACTGAAGGCTCTACGCTGCTGCAAACTTTGCACTGCTACCAACTCTACACTACAGTCCATAACATCTGACTGCAACTAGTCTTTGCAACTATCACTCTAGCATTTGACTGCATCAACTACCACTGGTCCATCCTACTACTAAAATATTGTGGGCTCCTATAGGAAGGTACTGATTCAAGAGGTGGACTTCTCTGCAACTGTCACTCTGGCATTTGACTGCATCAACTACCACTGGTCCATCCTGCTACTAAAATATTGTGGGCTCCTATAGGAAGGTACTGATTCAAGAGGTGGACTTCCTTAAGAATCCAACCCATCTGTAGTGCTTTGGGGCTACAAAACCAAGTCACCCCACCTCACTCCTGGAGGGATGTCTGCAATCATGGCGAAATCTTCCTCCAACCTTGAGGACTGCCTATCGATCTCGACAGAAGCTGCATGTTGGTCCTACTTCTCCTCCTTGTCCTTCTTCCTAAGAGGACACTGAGAACTATAGTGGCCTAGCTCTCCACACCTGAAGCACTTGACCTTCGACAAGTCCTTCTTCCTACACTCCCCCTATCCTTGACTGGGACCCTTCAATGCGAGGACCACATTCTCCTCTTCCTTTACCTCCTTCGATCCACTGCTACTACTGTTGCCACTAATGGTGTTCTTCATCATATCTCGCCTCAACTCCTCCTGCTGCAAGTCTGCCCACATTTTGTCCCATCTTGGCAAGGTTTCTTTGCCCAAATTACTTTGGAGTCTGGACAAACACCTACCACTCCTCGAAGACAGAGTTGATAGCTACTCCCACTAGCTCTGAGGGTTGAGGTGTTGACCCTACAGCTGCCAGCTCATCTCGGATCTACTGAATCCTGGTAAGAAAAGGATCTATGCACTCCCCCTTCTGCATACAAGTGCATCTCAGTTTTTCTTCTAAGTACATCTTCCACTGCTCAGAAGATCCCTGGTATAGTGTGGAAAGAGAGTCCCACATCTCTTTGGCCGTTCCCAGGGCCACTATGTGTGAAACCACATGATCTCGAACTTCATCAAGGATCAATCTCTTTGCCTTTGCCATCTCCTTATATTTCTTCAGTTGATCTGGATCCGTGGGATAGCTACCACGTTATCGATATATGCTTTGAGATCATATTCGTCTACAAGGAAGGAAATTCTTGCCTTCTAGATCACATAGTTGGAAGCTTTATCCAACCTGTGTTGATCCCAAAGCCCAGCTATGGCCACTCAACAAAAAAATGACGAAAATATCCCCTTCCCTTCCACTTAGCTCTACGCAGTCCCTTCTGAAGTAAGATACTTCGCTCACAACCACTGTTGATCTGCAAGGGAAATCAAACTTCTTGAGACTAGAAGTTCCCCGAGGAAAATTTTCCCTCAGTGTGTGTTCTTTTTCCTCTCGATGCTAGTTCTACAGCTGCAAAACCACTGCATCCAGCTAGAGATCTGCTCTGCAAAAAAAATTGTATGCTCCCTCTGCCTCTGGAATCCCTCGATTTGGAGAAATCTAATTTCTTTGTCGCTCTCTTAGAGAAATCGATTTTTCCTCAAGAAATTGACCTCTTGGCCAAGGTGACTGCGCTGCCCTCTGGAGTTTCGAACTGCTGCTCACATAGAGTAGTGAAACTCCTCTTTTCTTTTGCTACGGAGCTCTCCGTTGATCATCTGCGCTCTGATTGTGAAATTTCTAACTTGAAATTCTATTGCAGTAACTGATATATTTCTCCTACTTATTTTTCACAATAAGTTATTTACAAAACCCTTCAATAAACAACAAAATAAATTCTATTGCAGTTATCACATAATTTCAGAGAGAAAAGAACATTGAAATGCAAGCACAAGAATCAATCACATCAACACAGTTGTTTTTGGACAATAGTCCCCGAAAATACCCAATGCGGGAAAACCGGTGCAACAAATGAAGATTTATTTATTATTCTTCAACAACAATCTCTTTACAAGGAATGATTTGCAAAATCATGGAGAAACTTTTGTGAAAACATCTGAGATAGTTTTCCTCCAATCACTGGAGAAATTATGACACCCAAGAGACCCTCCAACCTCCACTACATCCTCTACTATGTTGCCTCTCTGCGCTGTCCCTCTGTTGCTCTGCATCCCTCCTCCTCTATCTCTGACTGTTGTTGATACCCTCCTCTTCGTTCACCCTACAACTCTCCCTCTGAAATCGAACTCTACTTCTGGAGTATCGACTTCCCTCGAATTACTAAGTATTTGCCCAGTGTATCTCCAACTGACCCACAAGTCTTCATTTATACTTTTCCTATTGAGATATCAACGACCGTGATCAAATCTCTAATCAATGACTAAGATTAAAATAGATTTGATCCTTGTCTCTTAGAAGCTTCTCACCCGTATTTATATTAATTCCCTTTAATTATTTTAATTTCCTAGGTTTTAACTTAGGAATCATTAAAAACAATTAATTATTTTCATATAATGCTCTCTGGGTGGAATTTCTCCAAACGATTTCTGGGTCTTGGAGATCTCATGTATTCTAGCCACTCCACAAAATTTCGGAGCTAGAGCACATCCGATGCTACCCAAAAATCAACACTCCCTCTTAGCAAGGAATGTGCTCTAGCAAGACTTCCCACAAGAATCATCACCCTGATCCACGACATCGATCATTTGCGTTGTTATGCTTGGTCTGCTGCCCTTCATATATTGCGTTGTTGTTGCCACTATACTGTTGCCCATGACACCACTATTGTCATTGATGCATCTGTACTGCAACTCCCTCTTAAGTACTGCACTATCCATCTCAGCCAATGTGGAAAAAGTCGGAGTCGGGATTAAATCGGCAGGGCTTCAAGTCGGGATTAAATCGGCAAAGTCGGGACTTTTTCGAAAAAATCGGCAAAAAATCGGCAAAACTAAAAAAATACAAAAATATTCATATTTTGAAAAAATCCCGACTTTTTGGAAAAAATCCCGACTTTTTGGAAAAAATCCCGATTTTTTCAAAAAAATAAAATAAAAATTATTAAAAAAATTACCTCCCTCACGATTTTTTGGAAAAAGTCGGCAAAAAGTCAGGATTATAATGATTAAATCCCGACTTTTTCAACTTTCAAAAAATCGGGAAAAAATCGGCCGATTTTATCGGCGCCTGCAAAAAATCGGGATTTTTTTAAAAAGTCGGGATAAAATCGAGATTTTTTCCACACTGATCTCAGCTACTAAAACAGATTCTCAATCATCCCCAACTTCTCCCTGAAATAAACAAACTTTGTTCTTCCTAGAGCCTTAGTGAGGATTTCTGCCACCTATTCTCCGGTCGAAGTGTACTGTAACTGTACTGCACCCCGCTGGACACAGTCTCTAATAAAACGACACCTGATGTCAATGTGCTTCGACCGATCATGAAAAACCGGATTTTCAGAGCGCTTGATACAACTCTGATTATCACATAAAATGTTGGTCGCTTCCATCCTTCTCCTAAATAGATTCATAAGCAACTTTCTAAGCCATATGGGTTCACACGATGTTGTGTTGGCTGCCATATATTTTGCTTCAGCTGAGCTTAGTGCTACGGACTTTTGTTTTCTACTGCACCAGGAGGTCATTCCTGATCCAATGTTAAAACAGTACCCAGTGGTACTTTTCTGATCTACTGAACTTCCAGCCCAATCTGTGTCAATGAACCCACTCTGTCTAATGTCATTCTCTTGGGTGTACTTTAATGCATGCTTGATTGTTCCTCGTATATATCTGAGAAAATGCTTGGCTACTGCCTAGTGCGCCCTCTTGGGTTCCACCATGAACTAACTGAGGGTGTTGACTACGTAACAAATGTCAGGCCTGGTGTTGACCAAATACATCAAGGACCCTATGAGTTGTCTGTACAAGGTTGGATCTACTTCTTTATCTTCAAACACATCAATCCTCTTCCAATTGATAATCATTGGTGTAGCCATGGGTCTATAGTCCTGCATCTTGAACCTTTTTAGATTTTCAGTAGCATATCTCCCTTGTCCAAGGAAGATTTCACCCTTTGGCTGCCAAACTTCCAACCCCAAAAAATAATGCATCAGTCCCAAATCCTTCATGTCGAATTTGTAGCTAGGTTTCCTGTGAAATTTTCAATCCTGAAATTACTTTTGCAGTGATAGATTTATTTCTCCTACTTATTATTTCCAATAAGTTATTTACAGAAATCTTCCAGTAAATTTCAAAATAAATACTACTGCAACATTCACTCAAGTATATGCAAAGAATAGAACAGTAAAAAATGCAAGTGTAAGAAGCAATCACATAAACACAATTATTTTTGGACAATTGTCTTGGAAAAAACCCAATGCGAGAAAACCGATGCAGCAAATGAGGGTTTATATATTATTCTTCAGCAATGAAATTCTTTACAAGGAAAAGACTAGCAAACTTCTTTAGAAAACACCTGAGATAAATTCTCACGAACCCTCTGGAGAATTTCTGACAGTCGGGAGACTCACATCTCCCCTCCGCGTGTCTCTCTATGCAGTGCCTATGTGAGACTGCATCACTTTGCGTTGCCTTCTCCGGCCTTCTGTGTCCTTCATTCCTCGACCTTTGTCACTGCTGACTCCCTCTGCTTCCTCTGCCTTGCAACTCTCCCTCTGAAATCGAATTCTATTCCTTCAGAATCAACTTCTTTCGGGTTATTGAGTGTTTGCCCGACTTACTTTCCAAATGACCCTCAAGCCTTCATTTATAATCTTCTCATTGATGAATAAACGACCCAAATAAGAAGTCTAACCAATGGATAAGATTAAAAATTGACTTGATCTTCGTTCTCTAGAATATTCTCACTCTGTTTTATTAATACCCATTAATTATTTAATTTCCCTAAGTTTAGACTTAGGGTCTCCATTAAAATAATTAATTATTTTAATAAAACATGGACTGAGTGGAATTTCCAAAAACGGTTTATGGGTTCTTTGGAATACTGGTGTCTAAGCCTCCTCATCAATTTTCAGACTTAGATCACTTTCTGATGTTGCAAAAATCAACACTCCCTCTTAGTGAGAAAAGTGTTCTAGCAATATGACTACTGCATACTGCTCAGACCCTGAAGCATTCTCTGTGTTGCTAATGCCTGGCTGTTGCTACCCCTCATTTGATGTGCTATTGCCTACTGTACTATTGCCCATGACACTGCCACTGCCACTGCCTCATCTATACTGCAGCTCCCTCTTAATCAGTGCATTTTTGCTATTGAAATGGATTCTTGATCATCCCCATCTTCTCTCTGAAGTAGACAAACTTTGTCTTTCCCAGAGCCTTAGTAAGGATGTTTGCCACCTGTTCTCTTGTCGGAGTGTACTGTAATTATACAACTCCCCACTGGACACAGTCTCTGATGAAATGACACCTGATATCAATGTGCTTCAACCGATCACGAAACACAGGATTTTCAGAGAGCTTGATGCAGCTCTGATTATCACATAGAATGTTGGTCGCTTCCATCTTTTCCTTGAGTAGGTTCACAAGCAACTTCCTAAGCCATATGGCCTCACACGAAGCAATGCTTGCAGCCATATATTCTGCCTAAGCTGAGCTCAGAGCCACGAACCTCTGTTTCTTGCTGCACCAGGAGGTCATTCTCGATCCGACACTGAAACAATACCCACTGGAACTTTTCTGATCTACTGGGCTCCCAACCCAATCTGTGTCAGTGAACCCACCCAATCTGATGTCATTGCTTTAGGTGTATCTCAATCCAAGTTCGACTATTCCCTGCAAATATCTGAGAACATGCTTGGTTGTTGCCCAATGTTCCCTCCTTGGTTCTACCATGAACTAACTTAGGGTGTTGACAACATAACAAATGGTTGGCCTTGTGTTGACCAAATACATTAGAGATTCTATGAGCTGCCTATACAAAGTATGATCAACCTCATCATCTTCGAACATATCAATTTTCTTCCAGTTGGTAATCATTGGCATAGCCATGGGTCTATAGTCTTCCATCTGAAACCTCTTCAAAATTTATGTAGTATATCTTCCTTGACCAAGGAAGATCTCACCCTTCTGCTGCCAAACTTCCAACCCCAGAAAATAATGCATCAGCCCTAGATTCTTCATTTCAAATTCTGCAGCTAAATTTTCCTTGCAGTCCTTGATGATCCTAGATGATCTTGTCAGAAATAGATCATCTACATACAACACTAGTATCAGAGGCTCATCCCCTACTCTTAGATAGTAGAGATTGGGATTTGCGTCACTCTTGATAAATTCGATCTTCTGCAAGTAGTTGTCAATTCGACCATACCAAGCTCTAGGGGCTTGCTTCAATCCATACAAGGCCTTCTTGAGCTTGCACACATGAATTTTCAGCTCATGCGTCTCAAAGACCTTTGGTTGTTCAATATATACTTCTTCTTCTATCACCCCATTCAGGAACACAATATTGACGTCCATCTGGTGAATCTCCCATCCCATCTGCGCAGCAAGGGATATCACGGATCTAATAGAAGAATATCGAGCTACTGGGGCGAAGGTCTCTTCATAGTCTATCCCTTCCTTCTGACCATACCCCTTAGCCACAAACCTCGCTTTAAATTTCTCAATGCTACCCTCTGCAGCATATTTGATCTTGTAGATCCATCTCGAACCTACAACTGATCTATCTTGAGGTCTAGGAATCACTTCCTATACATCATTTGTCATGAAGGAGTTGTATTCTTCCACCATCGCATCTACCCATACCTGGTGCTGAGTTGCCTCCTGAAAACTAGAGGGTTCCCCAACCTGAGCTACCAAGGCTTGGTACCTATCAGGTTGTCTGTTAATTTTGGACAACTAGGTCCAAACTCCATGTTGTGATGCTAAGATGAAGACGACAATATTTTTATTGGACTCCTCTTTCGGAGAGGTGAGAGATCAATCTAAAGATCATCTTGATCCGATGAGAAAAACATTTATTTTGAATTAATTCCACTTATGTGCAAAGTCAGCCATAATTGAAATGTAGGTTTGAAGCCCCAGTAGATGTGTCACACACCCTCACTGATGGATATATATAGGTCAACGTTGGAGGTCATTTCATCCATCACTCATCACACATTCTCTCTCTGCATCTGATTGGTTCAATCATCACTTGGAGTCTCTTCTTCTCCACACATGGGAAAATTCAGCAAAGACATTTCTGTTTTGACCTAGGGTTTCAACGTAGATTTGACCAACGTTGACTTTGGTCAACGCATGGTCAAATTGACCCCAAACTTGCTCAAAATTTCGATTTCTCTAGTCCGCATTTATTGGCATAGAAATCGAGGTTGACTGTTGACTTTGACTGGGCTGCGTTGACTTTTTGTTGTTTTGCGTTGACCGTTGACTGGGACAATGTTGACTTTGGGTTGACTAGGATAGTTGTCCGAGAGGGTTGTGTGACACTGCTGACCATATTGAGAATTTGCTGGTTGAAGCATCTTGTTGACCGTGTAATGCACCACAACACACATATTTTGCTCATCAAGTTAAGTGTATTTTTGGCTCATCTTCCTTCGATCTATTGGTATGTTCTATCAACATTTTACTTTCTTGTTTATGTGATTGCTGTTTGATATTGGGGATAAAAGTAAAGTTGCATCAAGCATAGAACATCTAGGAAAATTTACATGGTATCAAATCTGAGGTGAAGACAAAGCCCTAGTTTGTAGCAATCACCGAAGAAGAGCATGGGTACCTCAAACTATAATGGCTTTAAAGATGATCACAAATTGACTGGGAAGGAAGACTTCCATGCCTGGAAGATGACTTTGGATCTTATGTTGGAAGACCAAGATGTCATGGATTATGTGCAGGGTAAAATCCAAGAGCCTCCATCCACTGCACATGTTGCCACCAAGTCAAAGTATAAAAAGGGGGAAATTAAAGCAAAGCTGATCATCCGGGATTCAATTCATAAGAGTCTGGTAGCCTACATCTCTGAGCTGGGCACATCCAAGGAGATGTATGATAAGTTGGTCAACATGTTCAAGGCCAACAATGCAAATCAAGTCCTTTTCTTCAAGAACCAATTGAAGAATCTGAAGAAAGGCAGGGATGAATCCGTCCAATCATATTCTCTGAAGTAGATAAAAATCAGAAATAATCTTTTGGCCATTGGGGAGACAATAGCTCATTGAGAAATGGTCCTCACCGCACTTGGAGGTCTCTCCTCCGAATGGCATGTATTCAATACTACCATTCTCAATAACAATATGATACCTAATTTTGACAAAGTACTATCGAGATGCCTACAAGAAAAGACAAGGATGAAGGAATATGAAAATGAAGGAAATGTTGCCTTCACTGCTCATGCTAAGAAGAACAATGGTGGTCCGAGGAACAAAGGAAGAGCAGGGGCCCAAGAAAAGAAAGGCAAATGTTACACATATCACAAGACCAACCACTATGCTAGAGAATGCCCTTTCAAGAAGGATTATCCTGATGATAATAACAACAACAACAACCAAAGGAATGGCAATCAAAGGAACAACAGGTTCAAAGGAAAGAGGAAGGCTCCCTCTGGTGGAAATGGGCAACCTTTCAAAAGGTCGAGAAATTCCAGGAATGAGGAATCTAATGTTGTTGATGATAAAAGAGATGAATTCATTCTTGTATCTGCCCTCTCTGCTGCATTTCCACCCAACACTATGGATGTCTAGTTGATAGCTGGTGGTGCCCCAAGGCACATCACTGGGTTCAAGGAAGCACTTTCTGATATGGTTGAGAAAGATGTTAATCTGAAAATTATCCTTGGAGATAATGCCACATATCCCGTGAAAGGGATAGGGACTATGAACCTCCACTTGTCTCAAGGTCAAGTCCTCCACTTGCAAGATGTACTATATGTACCTGATTTGAAGAAGAGCCTTCTGTCTATTTCGGCCATGGAAGACAAAGGTTTCAATGTGGCATTCATTGATTGGAAGGTGCGCATCTGGAAGAAGAGTTTCAAGGAAGCTATCACGATTGGGTTTAGAGTTAATACACTCTACCAGGTTGGAGGAAGTCCACTGGGAGTGATGATATGTGATACTATCCGACAGACTGAACTATGGCACCGGAGGTTTGGACACCTTCACTACAAAGCCCTTCCCGAAGCAAGGAAGGTGGTTACGGGGATGCCCGAGTTCACAAATAATCATGAAGGTGTATGTCAGGGTTGTGCCGAAGGAAAGCATACAAGGGGACCTTTCCCCTCAAGTGTCACAAAAACATCTTATGTCTTGAAATTGGTACATTCTGATCTGTCTGTTATGTTGCCCGTGACATCCTTGGGAGGATGTTCTTATTATATGACATTCGTAGATGACTTCTCTCGCAAAACCTGGATATACTTCATGAAGAAGAAGGATGAGGCTTTCATGTAGTTTTGTACTTTCAAAGCCTTGGTGGAAAATCTGACAGGGAAGAAGATCAAGATTTTGAGGACCGATAATGGCACTAAATATGAGACAAACGATTTCAAGAACTTTTGCAGAGAAGCTGACATCAAGAGGGAGACCACAACCGTATATACTCCTGAGAAAAATGGCATTGCTAAAAGAAAGAACAAGACCATTGTGGAAGCTGCCCGTGCCATGCTATGTGATCAAGGTCTTCCGAAGTTTCTGTGGGGAGAAGCTGCGAACACTGCTGTGTACATACAAAACCGATGCATGCATTCCGCTCTGGACTCCAAAACTCCTGAAGAGGTTTTCTCTAGTAAGAAACCTGACGTCTCACATTTTAGAGTTTTTGGATGTCCTGTTTATTTTCATATACTAAAGGAGAAGAGGGGCAAGCTGGATGCTTCTGGGAATAAGGGAATGTTTGTGGGCTACAGTGAAACTTCAAAGGCCTATAGAGTTTATGTGCCTGGTCAAAGGGAAGTGGAGATATGCTACGATGTTACCTTTGACGAAGATGCTTCCCTGAGGAAAGTAATCAATCTTCCAAGATCTAAGGAAGATCATGAAGCAAGGCCTGGTAATCAAGAAGAACTGAACGATGAGACGATGCCCGATGTTGAAGGACCAATGGACCCTATCGATCCACCTCCTTCAATGAGGAAGAGACCATCATGGCTCAGGGACACTCTCGAGGATGCCGAGAGACATATCGCCCCAAGGGGGACATTCCGCGAAAGCAAGAAGCTGAATAGATATCAAGGGTATCAAGCAGCCATGAGTACAATCGTACAATCAGAGCCTGGATCTTTTGAGGTAGCCGTAAAGCATCAAGTCTAGAAGGATGTTATGCACGAAGAATATGAGTCCATTATGAAGAATGATTTCTGGGATGTGGTTTCGAGACCGGAGGACAAAGCAGTTGTCACCTCGAAATGGCTCTATAAGATCAAGCATGGATCTGATGGTAGTGCTGAAAAGTTCAAGGCAAGATTCGTTGCCCGTGGCTTCTCTCAAAAGGAAGGCGTAGATTATGATGATATATTTGCACCTGTGGCCCGATATACCACCATTCGATCTATCATAGCCCTTGCTGCTACGCAAAGATCGAATCTTCATCAAATGGATGTGAAGACCGCATTTCTACATGGTGCGATAAAGGAAGAGGTGTATGTGGAGCAACCTCTGGGATTCGAAGTCCAGGATCAGGACACCCATGTTTGTAGGTTGAAGAAAGCTCTCGATGGGTTGAAGCAAACACCCAGAGCTTGGTACAAGAGGATAGATAGCTACCTGATGAAGTTGGGCTTCACTCGTAGTAATGTTGATCCGAACCTTTACTTCAAGGTTGATAGAGAAAAACCTCTCATTCTGGTGTTGTATGTGGACGACCTCTTCCTAACAGGTGCTGACCCTCTCATTCATCAATGTAAGAGGGAGATCGCTGCTGAGTTTGAGATGAAGGACCTAGGACTAATGCATTACTTCCTAGGCCTGGAGGTCTGGCAGAGACCTGGCGAGATTTTCCTTTCTCAAGGAAAATATATTGTGAATCTTCTGGAAAGATTTGGAATGGTGGACTGTAAGTCCGTGTCGACATCGATGGAGCTCAACTTTAAGAAGTTGAGTGGCAGCATTGTTGGGCCCGTGCTAGCAAATCTTACTGAGTATCGTCAACTCGTAGGGGCCCTGATGTTCTTAATGAACACCCGTCCGGACATATGTTTTGCAGTGAACACCTTGAGTCAACACATGGTTGATCCTCATCACATTCACTGGGTTGGTGCCAAGAATCTGTTGAGATATCTTCGAAGCACGATAAACCATGGGCTGAGATACATTGCCGAGAGCGTGACACTCCATGGATATATTGATCTCGATTGGGCTGGCAGTGTGGTGGATCGCAAGAGCACATCGAGATGCTGCTTCACACTTGGGTCTACTTCGATATCTTAGATGAGCAGGAGCAGAAGTTGGTGGCTTTGATCACCGCTGAGGCCGAATACATTGCAGCGCACCGCTGAGGCCGAATACATTGCGACGAGTATGGCCTGTTATGAAGTAGTTTCGTTGCGAAAGCTCTTCAGTGAGTTGTTCGGTAATGTGCTAGATACCACTGTGATACTCTGTGATAACCAGAGTAGGATTCGGTTGTCCGAGAATCCTGTGTTCCATGATCGATCCAAGCATATTGATATTAGGTACCACTTTATCCGGGATATGGTACAACGAGGCGCCGTAAGGCTCGATCATATAGGAATTGATGAGTAGGTCACGGACATTCTCACAAAGCCCTTGGGGAAGGTCAAGTTCCTAACCTTTCGTGAGAATCTTGGTATTGTGGAACGACCTTATGCTGAGGGTCCTGTTGGACGATGAGCTCTGGAAGCTCTAGGGGCTTTGGGGATAGCTTCTCGAAGCTATAAGCAACCACAGGGCTAGGCTTGCCAAACCTTGTTGGTGTGCTTTTGCCCCACCGTTATGATATTGAGTTGGTTAACCTCTCATGATTTGTGCCCTGTATGCATCCTACCCACTGAGTCCCAGACTCATAGGAAGTACCTCTCATTTGGCCAGTGAGGTGGGAAAAGCTAGAGACCAATAGCAAAGACCGATGGACGCATCAGAGATTGTCGTACTTCGGGTCAGGTAAACCAACTTCGGGTTGGTATGTGACTTTCATGTGTCCTAGGATCAAGTCTAGTGAGGTTTTGGACTTCCAACTGACTTCGGGTTAGGTAAACCAACTTCAGGTTGGCATGTGACTTTCATGTGTCCCATAGAGGTTTCAGACCTCTGGGATGAATTTGTCAGCCAGGAGTGATGTCTTTGTGACTCACCCTTTTGTTCTAAAATAAAGAAGCCAGCAAAGCAAGTTACGGCAGGATGACGCACGATGTTTGGATGGCACAGGTGGGATGGAGTTCCCCTTAGTTGAGAGGGAGTGTTAATTTTGGACAACTAGGTCCAAACTCCATGTTGTGACGCTCAGATGAAGATGCCAATATTTTTATTGGACTCCTCTTTCGGAGAGGTGCAAGATCCGATGAGCAAAACATTTATTTTGAATTAATTCCACTTATGTGTAAGGTCGGCCATAATTGAAATGTAGGCTTGAAGCCCCAACAAATGTGTCACACACCCTCACTGATGGATATATATAGGTCAATGTTGGGGGTCATTTCATCCATCACTCATCACACATTCTCTCTCTGCATCTGATTAGTTCCATCATCACTTGAGTCTCTTCTTCTCCACACGTTGGAAAATTGCAGCTAAGACATTTATGTTTTGACCTAGGGTTTCAACGCAGATTTGACCAGCGTTGACTTTGGTCAACGCATGGTCAAACTGACCCCAAACTTGCTCAAAATTCTGATTTCTCTAATCTGCATTTATTGGCATAGAAATCGAGGTTGACCGTTGACTTTGACCGAGCTGTGTTGACTTTTTGCTGATGCTGTTTTGCGTTGGCCGTTGACTGGGACAATGTTGACTTTGGGTTGACTGGTATAACTGTCCGAGAGGGTTGTGTGACACTGCTGGTTGGCTGACCGTATTGAGACTTTGCTGGTTGAAGCATCCTGTTGACTGCCGTAACGCACCACAACACATATTTTGCTGATCAAGTTAAGTGTATTTTTGGCTCGTCTTCTGTCAGTCTATCGGTATGTTCTATCAGTGTTTTACTTTCTTGTTTATGTGATTGTTGTTTGATATTGGGGATAAAAGTAAAGTTGCATCAAACATAGAACATCTACGAAAATTTACATTTTCTGTGCTGCCTCTTCTCATTTTTGGAGGCTCCAACAAACTCTTATGCGTCTCTCAGAATTTGTCGTAATTCCTTGCTTGTCCTACCACTAGTAGTGGGTGGATCTACCTACTCTCCTTCCTGCAAGTCCTCAGGAGATGTATGCCTTGGATCCCCATGCCTTGGAAAGGCACTCGTATTACCCTCCGGAGGTCATTGTGGTTGGACCAGCGGATCCTCCTTAGACTACGTAGCAGAAGGCATCTCCCGAGATTTACTGAAGGCCCTTTCCTCCATGAACTTCACATCCCACCGTACTACAATCTAACTGCTCTCAGGAATCTAAATGCGGCAAGCCTTTGCATTTTCACTATATTCCACTAGATATCCCTTTTCTGCAGTCTTATCCAGTTTCTTCCTCTTCTCTTCGGGCACATGGCAGTATGTTGCACTGCGAAAGATCCTAAAGTGGCTCACTTCAGGCTTCCTATCAGTGAAGACACTTTCTTGGGTGATCTTACCCAATGCACTGTGAGGAACCTTGTTATGTAAGTAGACAACAGTATTACAAGCTTCAACCCACAAGAATTTGGGCATGTCTTGATCATACAACATTTCCCTTGCAGCCTCGACAATAGTTCTATTCTTTCTCTTTGCAATTCCATTCTACTCCGAATTATACGAACTGGTCCACTCCCTTCTGATGCCTTCCCTTACTCAAGCCCATGTGCATTTCTTCCATATATTGTTCCCTTGCTCCATTCTATAATAAAATGGTGCAGCTACTTCCAAATTTCTGATTTTCTAGGTGTTCACTGCATTGTTAAAAAAATTTGTGGTGCAAATTTGTTATTTTCGAGCATATCATTGTTTTTCCTATTTTGGAACATTATAGTGGTATCAGAGCTTAAATCTTGGCTCAGTCGTGGGAGGACTCTCATATGAGAGAGGAGGATAGACAAAATATTACTTATAGAAGGCGAAGGTACCAGAGCAAAGAGAGGGCGCTGGAGATCACTCTAGACATTGAGGACCGTGGAAAGGAGGTGATAGTAGAGGATATCAGAGAGCCCAAGGGAAAGAAAGAGATGGTCTTTGACAGTCCCTTGAAAGCCATGTGGAAAAAGTCGGAGTCGGGATTAAATCGACAGGGCTTCAAGTCGGGATTAAATCGGCAAAGTCTGGATTTTTTCGAAAAAATTGGCAAAAAATCGGCAAAACTAAAAAAATACAAAAATATTCATATTTTGAAAAAATCCCGATTTTTTCAAAAATAAAAATAAAAATTATTAAAAAAATTACCTCCCTCACGATTTTTTGGAAAAAGTCGGCAAAAAGTCTGGATTATAACGATTAAATCCCGACTTTTTCAACTTTCAAAAAATCGGGAAAAAATAGGCCGATTTTATCGGCGCCTGCAAAAAATCGGGATAAAATCGGGATTTTTTCCACACTGCTTGAAAGCCCTGAGTGATTTGGAAAAGGGGCAAAAGGAGATGTTAAATGAGATCAAGATGCAGAAACAGGAGTGGAGCACTCACAGGGATTTTCTATTTGGAGAGACTTTTGGAGCCTCTCAGCAATATGATCATCCTTTACCTATTGCGTAGCCACCATCCTCTACTGGGCCAACTAGAGCTATGTTGCCTTCTTTCCTGCCCTTAGCACCGGAGGAACAAGGAGGAGCTGATGAGGGAGATTATTTCAGAGTATGGCAGTCCATGGGTGAGGATTTCAAAGCAGCATTATCTTTTAGAGATTATTCCCAGCTCAAGCAGAATGTGAAGGGAAGGAGCTATGGAGGCCAGGGCACGCAGAACTCTGAGTTGCAACGTACCATTGGGAGAATGTTCTTTCCCACTTAAGATGGCACTACCAAGTGCACAACTCGTGCTTGGATGGAGAAGTTGGACACATAATTCCAGCTCAACAGGATGATGAAGGTGGAGGCCATTAAAATGGCCACTTTGCATTTGGAGAGAGAGGCACATGACTGGTGGTTTCATGGCTTGTCTACTTTGGGGCATGCCAACGTGACTGACTACCTATGAGGATTTCACGTGGAGAGTAGTGGAGCGTTTTGATCGGACGGATCTGGAGGCTCACTTCAGGGAGTTGACCCAACTCATGTAGACAGGACATCCAGAGCATTATATTTTGGAGTTCCTGCGAGTTTCAATCATGGTGCCTGATTTGTTGGATGCTAGGAGGGTGTACACATTTGTAGAAGGGTTGATGGAGCCATTGCGTGGATTGGTGAAGTCACGTAGACTCTCCACCTTACTGGAGGTTGTGACTTGTACGAGGGATTTGTAGGGAGCTATCCCCAAGACTCGGGCACTTTTCCATCACACACTCCCTACCATCAAAAATGGGCTGAGACTAGGCCACTACCAGCGCAGAGAACAACTCCAGGGAGAGGGTTGTTGGATGATGAGACTAGGAGAGACCTCAAGAGGAGGAAGTTGTGTTTTACATGTCAGGAGTCGTGGGCACTGGGCCATCAATGCATAGCAAGCAAGGCCCACTATATCGAGGTCTTCTTAGACAATGATCAGGAGGATGAGCTGGAGTTGGAGTTCAATGGAGGAGTCCTTACATCTTTTGTGCGGGGTACCCAAATTTCTTTCCATGAGGGTCAGAGGCATTGTGCAAGGGCAGCTTGTCTCATTCTTAGTTGACAGTGGGGCCACCCACAATTTTATTGATGCTTAGATGGTCTAGAGGAGAGGCATCACCAATGCAGAGTTTGAGGGGTTCTCAGTGTTATTACTGGGGGACAAGACTATGCAGTGCAATCAATATGTTCTCGCTTTGACAGTGACCATAGGGAACTATTCATTGACAGATCATTTCTTCATGGTGGACCTACCAGACACCATTGTGGTGACGAGTATCCAATGGTTGTATTCCCTTGGCCGAGTTACTACCGTCTGGAGGCATATTATGGAGTTTACCAAATCGGATGGTAAGCTAGTAGTTCTTCAGGGTATGCACTCATATCCCCCACAGACAGTTTTAGCTCACCAAATGGAGGCAGACTTGAGGCATGGGGACATAACGTGGGCAGTGGAGCTAAGGATTTCAGAGGCTGGGGAACAGACCAAGCCACCACCTCCAGACATACAGGCTATGCTGGACAGATATGCAGTAGTTTTTGAAGATATGCCACTTGGAGAGCCACCAGTCATCACCACCCCCTATAGGCATCCCAAAGCCTATAAGGATGAGATTGAGTGGGCCATTAGGGAGTTGTTGGCGTTGGGCCACATTAGATAGAGTTCTAGCCCCTTCACTTCTTCAGTTGTGTTGGTGAAGAAGAAGGACGAGACTCTACGCATGTGAATTGATTATAGGGTGCTCAACAGGAGGACGTTGAAGAATCGGTATCCCATACCGTGTATTGATGAGCTGATGGATGAGCTTAGAGGATCTAAGTTCTTCTCTAAGATTGATTTGAGGTCAAGGTATCATCAGATCCGGGTGAGGGATCAAGATATTCTGAAGACAACTTTCAGGTGTCATTATGGGCATTTCGAGTTCCTGATCATGCCTTTTGGGTTGACCAACACCCCTGCAACTTTCCAGTCACGCATGAACCATGTGTTCAGGGGACATTTGAGGAGATTCGTGCAGGTTTTCTTTGATGAGATCTTGATCTACAGCAAGACGTGGGAGGAGCACCTGTAACACTTAGG
Source organism: Pinus albicaulis (assembly GCA_034641835.2). Classification (NCBI taxonomy): domain Eukaryota; kingdom Viridiplantae; phylum Streptophyta; class Pinopsida; order Pinales; family Pinaceae; genus Pinus; species Pinus albicaulis. Next base: position 565,832,357 of record CM076579.1, on the reverse strand, counting down.
GATGATGTTGCGCATTTTAGAGCAGCAATTCTATGCCAAGTTGTCCAAGTGTGAATTTGGGCTAACAGAGATGCTTTACTTGGGACACATTATTGGCACAGATGGGGTCAAGGTGCATGACGAGAAGATCGGGGCCATTCGGGATTGGCCAGTGTTGAGAGATGTGACAACGCTGAGAGGGTTCTTGGGAATTTGTACTTATTACAGGAAGTTTGTTAAGGGCTTCTCACAGTTGGCAGCACCCCTCACAAATCTGACCAAGAAGGGGAATTTTGCATGGACAAATGGAGCTCAGGAAACTTTTGATCGCCTTAAGGAGGTGATGAGTAGTTGCCCAGTATTGGCACTCCCAAATTTCACGCAATCTTTCACATTGGAATGTGATGCATCGCATGAGGGGATTGGGGCAATATTGTCCCAAGATGCACACCCCATTGCTTTCGAGAGCCAAAAGTTATTAGCGCATGAGAGGTCGTATTCCATATACGACAAGGAGATGTTGGCCATAATGCATGCATTGGCCAAGTTCCGGTAGTATTTGGTGGGTAACTGATTCTGGGTGAAGATAGATCATAACAGTCTTCGCCACTTCATGGGGCAACAAGGCCTCAATGATAGGCAATAGAGGTGGGTCAGCAAGGTGCAGGCCTATGATTTTGATATTGAGTATGTGTGGGGGAAGCATAATATGGTTGTCAATGCACTATCCAAGATATTTGTAGGGCTTTCACTCATGAGCATTTTCCATAATTGGAAGGCACAATTGTTAGTTGAGTACTCCAAGGATCGGCGGGCATGTGAGATCTTGGAGGGCATTCATGCACATGAGTGCTATCGAGTGATGGCTAAGGTTATCTACTACAGGGGGCACAGATTTCCGTATCCAGACTCGCAGTTGAGAGAGCGGATACTTCATGCAACTCACAATTCTCCATTGTCGGGGCATCAGGGGTTCAGGAAGACATACATGGTTGTGAGAGAGCGCTTCACATGGAAGGGCCTCAAGGGGGACGTGTTGAGATATGTATAGGAGTGTGAGGCCTGTCAGAGGAACAAGGGGGAGTTGACTCACCCAACAGGATTATTGCAGCCTCTCCCCATTCCTAAGGGGAAATGGCAGAGTATCTCTATGGAATTTATCACAGGACTTCTTGCAATGCAGGGTAATGATTTTATTTGTGTGGTGGTCGACCGATTGACAAAGTATGAACATTTCTTTGCCATTCTGACACGTTATTAAGCTTCTCAGATAGCAAAGTTTTTCCTTAGGGAGGTCTTTCGCTTACACGGACTCCCTAAGACTATAGTCAGTGACAAAGACAACTAATTTATCAGGGGATTTTGGCAGGAGCTTTATAGGCTAGTGGGAACAAAGCTCATCTCGAGCGCTAGTTGCCATCCACAAACCGACGGCCAGACAAAGAGAGTAAACAAGTGGCTAGAGAGTTATCTCAGGAACTATGTGATCGGGTGACATAAGGCATGTATTCGTTGGTTGCACTTGTAAGAGTATTGTTACAACACCACACATCATATGTCCATTGGTATGACTCCTTTCCATGCTCTATATGGTTATGATGCTTTGTCTTTTGCTAACATCGTTTTTGGAGACTATCGGGCCCCAAAGGCCAAAGATTGGATCCAAGAGAACTAAGACATCCTCAAGGCTCTTAAGGATAATTCGTTGACAGCTCAGTACCAGCAAAAGTTATATGCTAACAGGAAAAGTGTTGAGAGACATTTTGAGGAGGGGGACTTGGTGTTCCTACGATTGCAGCCATACTGACAATCCACGCTGAAACAAAAGGGGGCTGAGAAGCTGCAACCACGATTTTATGGACCTTACAGGTTGATCAAGAGGGTTGGAGAGGTAGCTTATGAGTTGGAGCTTCCACCAGGGAGAAAGATCCACAATATTTTTCATGTTTCATGTCTCAAGAGGGTGTTGGGGCAGCAAGTTACAGCAACTATGGAGTTTCCTTCGCTTGATGATGAGGGGCATCTGGTTTTGGAACCGGAGGCCATCCTGGAGACTAGGGAGAGGAAGCTCAGGAGCAGAACAATCAGAGAATATTTGGTGGATTGGAAGAGCTTGCCGAACGAGGATGCCACCTGGGAGGGTGAACACATACTTGAGCATCCAGCACTGAAGTTGCTTGGGGACAAGAAACATTTGGGAGGGGCAGACTGTAATCTCCCTTTCTAAATTATTTTGGAACAAGATTTATTTCTACATTTTGGGGGCCAATTTTAGTGAAGTCAGGGCCCATTTGATTTTTATTAGAAGACTTATAAGTTAGGAGTAAGTTTATTTTATTTTATGTTATTTTGTTGGTGACATGTGGGGACCACCCACACATGAAATACACACTCCTTAAGTAACTAGTTCAAAAAGCATGAGTGGGAAAGCGTAGGCTTGGTGAGGGACCCCCGATGGAAGAAAAGGTAGGAAGAAAGGTTCCACTGAATTGGCCCGCTTGATGATGAGGGGCATCTGGTTTTGGAACCGGAGGCCATCCTGGAGACTAGGGAGAGGAAGCTCAGGAGCAGAACAATCAGAGAATATTTGGTGGATTGGAAGAGCTTGCCGAACGAGGATGCCACCTGGGAGGGTGAACACATACTTGAGCATCCAGCACTGAAGTTGCTTGGGGACAAGAAACATTTGGGAGGGGCAGACTGTAATCTCCCTTTCTAAATTATTTTGGAACAAGATTTATTTCTACATTTTGGGGGCCAATTTTAGTGAAGTCAGGGCCCATTTGATTTTTATTAGAAGACTTAAAAGTTAGGAGTAAGTTTATTTTATTTTATGTTATTTTGTTGGTGACATGTGGGGACCACCCACACATGAAATACACACTCCTTAAGTAACTAGTTCAAAAAGCATGAGTGGGAAAGCGTAGGCTTGGTGAGGGACTCCCGATGGAAGAAAAGGTAGGAAGAAAGGTTCCACTGAAGTTATAAAAGGAATGAAGCTCACTTCATTTGGCATTATTGGCTTATCGATTTTGTCTCTGTTGTTCGAGTTGTTTAGTCGGGTCACTTATTGTTTAGCAAGAGTTTTCCAAGCAGAGAACTCATCCTTTCTTCGGGGGACTTCGAGTGCCACCCTAGATAGGTTCATCTCTTGTCATCCGAGGGAGTTTCAATGAGATATTTCCAGCATCTGAATTTAGTTTGCCCTAGCAGTGCGTATTTCTGGAGGATGTAATAGTGGTTCTTGTGTGGCCATTATAGCTTTGTTCTGGAAGTCTATTGCCAGGAGAATTTTGGAGGAGGCCCAGTAGATTTGTAGGCTATTGGGTGATTTTGAAGGCTGGAAGTGGTATCAATATTCAACATCTATTTTGTAGTCTCTGGGATCAGCGTAGAGGAGAGAATTTGGGCAAACGTGGGAGGTAGAGTCCCAGCCTTTGGGGTTGTTGCTTGCCAGGAGAAATAAGGGAAGTCTTGGTGGAGTTTTTTGTTGCACTTTTGGAGTGTTGTGGAGTAATTTTGCTGGTGTTTGGGTAGACTACGTGCTTCAACAGTCACTAGGGAGCGTAGGGCCTTTGGAGGTCGATTTTGGAGGGTCATGATCAGGCCAAACCATTTATGGTTTTTCGTTGGGTTGTCTTGAGGAGCCTAGGAGTAATTTTGCAAAATTTTCTGAGCACCGGAGGAGGGGTTTTCAGCCAATCCTTTGCAGCAGCTAGTGTAGAACTACTAGGACAGCGCAAAGCATCAATTAGGCAGTTTCTAGGTTATTATTATTTCACCTGGGTTTTGCTCTGCTTGCCAAAAAGGCAAGCCCAGGTGCATTTCTTCCATATATTGTACCCTTGCTCCATTCTATAATAAAATGGCTCAACTACTCCCATATTTCTGATTGTTCTGGGTGTTTTCTGCATTGTTAAAAAATTATATAGTGCAAATTTTTTATTTTCTAGCATATCACTATTTTTCGTATTTTGGAAGATTACATTGAAATGATCACCCTTTCATGGATCGGTGCCTAATTCTTTCTGGGGATATGGAGTGTAGGAGAATTGTGAAGACAGATTTTGTTTCTTGCTCTGGGAGGCTCCAAAAGTCAACTTTGTCCAATGTTAAAGGCAAGAGAAGAAAAGTGACTATAAAGCATTTATACTTCCCGACAAATGGCAAAGGCTTATCAAGATAACACGATCCCTAGGACATTTCATTCATCCAACATGTCCCATACATATAAATAAGCTAAATAGACACATAATTTCACATTAAACACATGCAACAATTAGCCCTAGTAATAGTGAGGTTCCAATGTATGCAGCAAAATGAAAAATAGCATTAAACTTGCTCTTACATGTTAGAGAATATATCCAACCAGCACTACATTTGCAATATAAGAAGCTCCAAGATAGAAAAGAACCCAATCCATACATCAAAATTCATCCATAGTCCACAAATATCCACCAAGGAAAAAATGTGAAGTTCTCTAATGAGAGAGAGATCCAAATTCAAGTGATGATCCAAATGAATCCATCCAACGCCTATTTATACACCAATTAGGAGTTCAAATTACCTAATGGCCCTACATTAGCCCCTAAAAATAAAATAATGTGTAAATTAACTAACTTTTGGTGACAATCCCACCAAACTAGCTCACGAATGAAATAATAAGCCTCTCAGGAGGTCAAATAATAATCTATGGATGTCGTAGGGCCCTCCAAGAGGCCTGATGAGGTCTATAAGTGCCATAATGATGAATAAATCCTCAAAAGTGATGGACAAGGGGGTGGCCCCTTGTTCTCTAGACAATAAACCTGTGGTGGTCCCAGTGGGTGTGGGGGCATGTTAATTTTGGACAACTAGGTCCAAACTCCATGTTGTGATGCTCAGATGAAGATGCCAATATTTTTATTGGACTCCTCTTTCGAAGAGGTGCAAGATCGATCTAAAGATCATCTTAATCCAATGAACAGAACATTTATTTTGAATTTATTCAAAATATGTGCAAGTCGGCCTTAAGGTTTTGTGCCCCAGCAACTATGTCTGTTAGATTTGGACAACTAGGTCGAAACTCCAGGTTGTGCTGCTCAGATGACGATCCCAATATTTTTATTGGATTCCTCTTTCGGAGAGGTGTAAGATTGATCTAAAGATCATCTTGATCAGATGAGCAGAACATGTACTTTGAATTTATTCCACTTATGTGCTAGGTCGGCCTGGAATATAATATAGACTTAAATGTCTTAAAGGACGTGTCACACAACCCCAAAGATGCCTATATATTGGAGAGACTTGGAGTTCATTATACACACAATGGGTGGAGGATTTTATTCTCTCTTGATGGCGATGGAGCTGCGTTCTTGGTGCTACGTATTTGTGAATTATTCTTTGTCTGGGTTGTTTTAGGGTTTTGTGTGACACACTTGGCTGAATGACCTATTGGAGACTTTGTTGGTAGAAGCATCCTGCTGATCGCCATAATGCCACCATTCATTATCTCTGTTTTGGCTTGTCTTCCATCAATCTATTGGTATGTTCTATCTGCTTCAGTATTTTGTGCCCTAATCTAAAATGGCATAGAACATGTTCTCAAATTAACATGGTATCGGAGCTGAGGTGAAGGCAAAGCCCAATTTGTGTTGAAAAGCAATCTCCGATCTATTGATCCAACAAGTGCAACACATCACAAGAGAAGAGCTCGGTGAAGAAGGAAAGGGATACCTTTGTCTAGGCCGCAGCAAGGAAGGCTATAACAACGAGGAGGAAAGGGCTTTGTAGGGCATCTTTAAGGATTGTTATGAAGGCCTAGTTGCAGGGATAGAAGGCCGAGGCACAGGATCACATTCAGAGGTGTTTAAGGGCTATTTTATGGGGGGTCTGTCCCTAAAAGAGAATGTCGCAGGCCTATGAAGCCTCACTGAAGCTTGCCACATAAAATTAAGGGAGGCCGAGGAGAACAGCTAGAAGGATGAGACCGCTCTAGATGTTTGCGGCCTTGTTTGAGGGTCAAATAGAAGTATGAAGACGCTGTTTTGGAGGGTTGTTAGGGACTTGCAACAAACTGAGGTAGGCCACAGGTCTAGCCTCACCAAAACACTGCGTCACATTTAAACTGCCAAGTCACCTGTCCAAGTAGTGGCATTCAGTAATCGAGTAGTCCATAATAAATTTTCAGCCAACACCTTTGGGTCGAATAACACTATGGCTCGTATTACATGAGCGTGGGTCCATTGTGGAGGGTGGTCGCAGTCGACTCCGAGGGGATGTGTTCTGAGTCCGAACGTAAGGCTGCAATGGATGATGCAACGACGCTAAGGAGGCGGAAGCAATAAGTTGATCGAAAGAAACAAAGGAGCAGGCCCACGTAATGAGAAAAGTTCAAGCCGACAAGAGCCGAAATTTATTTCGGTCGAATCGCTAAGGTCGAGGACCTTTTTCTAGACTGGCAGAAGGTATTTAGTTGACACAGAAAATCGAGGTTAAATTCGTTGAAGCCAAGCACACCGGTGTTAATGGCAGCATGACGAATTTGTAGCAAACTATTCCCAGGCTGCTGAGTTGCTGGTTCACGAGAGCTGAATTTCACTAAACCTGAATTGGTAATTCCAGCCACGTGGGAATACACATTCACGGCTAAAGAAAAAAAAAAGATCCAAGCTCACCATTAATGCGACCACGTCATTGAAGCAAATTGGGAGCTCCGATAATCTCATGCATAGAGGCTGAACTTGAGTTGCAAGGATGCCCCAGTCACCCAAAATGTCGAGCTTGGGTCGATTATGACCATCTGATTATTAATGCGGGAAGTATCATACGTGGGTCAGCAAAGCCAATTGGGCGATCATTAAGCAATATACACAGCTGCACTTAATCCTGGAGGAGTAATCAGGGGCTTGGACGCAGTGATCAAATTGGACGAATTTTGTAGAGGGAAAGAGTAGAGAGTCACTGTGCATGTTTGGTCGAGCGAGCCCGATGTATTCTTATTCGAATAAATTAATTGGCCCATGAAATACCATCAGCAAGGGAAGGTGTTGGTTCTAATGAACAACAATGGTTGATGTGCACTTATGATTGTGCTAGATCTGCGTAAAATAAAGGTGTCATATAAGGTATGGACTGGCATGAAGAAGGATCAATTTAGTGTTTGGAACATCTGTATGATTGGTTCCTAGATCTGTGCAATTTAGGAGACAAATTGTTGAACTGAGATCTGAAGATTTGAAGCTCTAGATCAGTCAACCATTAACTGTAGTTGGGCAAATTTGGAAGCCCTAAGAAACTATTATTTTTGGAGTTGGAAGGATTTTTAGAGGGTTGACTGCGGAAGCCCTTGGTGCAATATTATGAAGCGGTAAGATTGTTAACTAGATGGGCAAATCTGTAAGCCCTAGGGAGAGTGACAAGAGAAGTTGATTTGTCATTACGTTAGGCCATTTTTGGTAGCCTTAGGAGTAGTCTTCTGAAATGACCAGAAGAATGACAAATGGGCAGATCTGGATGCAGTGCAGGATGCAATGCCAGATGTAGTAGATGAAGACCTCAAGTGTAGGATCATGAGAGAAGGAATCATGATATGTTAGAAGGTAGATTGGGATCCCTAGTTCAGTAAGTTGCACTAAAGAAAATCTCAAAGGGCTGCTTGAGGAAGCTACCACAGATCTCCATAGAATAACAGGCAGTTGCTATAAGGTAAGTATGAGTACTTCTGACACAAGCTAAAGCTTGTAGATATATTCTCCCTGTTTGACAGTGACATATGGTAGAATATGTATGACCATGAAGTTTGAAATCTTCAATACTATATGGCAGTATGACAATGATGAAGAAGATAGTGATGGGTACGTAAAATTATGGCTTCATCATAATCAGCGATATGACAGTGGTGACAGTTCTGTAACCGCAAATTTGAGGAGCTAAATCTGTGATTCTATGTCACTGACATTATGACAGTGACATAGACAGACACCCATGTTTATGAAATTCATAATAGCTGTAAGCTTGTGACAGTATCAGTCTTACATTGGAGCGTAATGATAAACTTGCAAGTGTGAACTGAGAAGTTTTTGCAGCCTTCAGTCACGTTGTTGAAGTCTTGAACCATGATCAGCAAAGCCTGTGAAGATTTGAACAAATATTGTATATGATACATGCCAAAATGCATGATAGCTATATGACAGTATATGGCTATGAGTCTTGGATGGCTTTGACTGTGGGAGAATAAGACTCCTTTCCAAGTTGGTGTTTGGGATGCCCTCATTTAAAATAGATGTCTTCTCTCACAAGAGAAGTTGGCATTAAGAGGGAGAATACAACTGTATATGCTCCTAATCTAAAGAAAGAAGACCCTCATGGCTCAAAGATATATGGCTTCAAAGGGGGAAATTCCGGAAGAAAACCAAGAAGCCATATAAATACCAGAGGTATCTAACTGCCATGAGTACAATATGAGCCAAAATTATTTGGAAAGTTGTAAAGCATCAAGTCTGGAAGGATGTGATGCACGAAGAGTATGAGTCCATAATGAAGAATGATGTCTGGAAAGTACATAATGAAGGATGATGTCTGGAATGTGGTTCCAAGACCGGAAGACAAAGTAGTTGTCACCTCGAAATGGCTCTACAAGATCAAGCATGGATCTGATGGAGGTGTTGAAAAGTTCGAGGCAAGATTCGTTGCCCGTGGCCTCTCTCAAAAGGAAGGCATAGACTATGATGACATATTTGCACCTATGGCCCGATATACCACCATCCGATCTATCATAGCCCTTATTGCTACGCAAGGATGGAGTCTTCATTAGATGGATGTGAAGACCGCATTTCTGCATGGTGCGATAAAGGAAGAGGTGTATGTAGAGCAACCTCTGGGGTTCGAACACCTATGTCTGCAGGTTGAAGAAAGCCCTCTATGGGTTGAAGCAAGCACCTAGAACTCGGTACAAGATGATAGATAGCTACCTGATGAAGCTAGGCTTCACTCGTAGTAATGTTGATTCGAACCTTTACTTCAAGGTTGATAGAGAGAAGTCTCTCATTCTGGTGTTGTATGTGGACAACCTCTTCTTGACAGGTGTTGAGCCTCTCTTTCATCAGTGCAAGAGGGAGCTCGTTGCTGAGTTCAAAATGAAGGACCTAGGACTGATGCACTACTTCCTAGGCCTGAAGGTCTGGCAGAGACCTGGCAAGATTTTACATTGTGAAGCTTCTGATAAGATTTGATATGGTGGACTGTAAGTCCGTGTCAACACCAATGAAGCTCAACTTTAAGAAGTTGAGTGGTAGCACTGCTGGGCCCGTGTTAGCAAATCCTACTGAGTATCGTCAACTCGTAGGGGCTCTGATGTTCTTAGTGAACACCCGTCTGGACATATGTTGTGCAGTGAACATTTTGAGTCAACACATGGTTGATCATAACATTCACTGGGTTGGTGCCATGAAACTCTTGAGATATCTCTGTGGCACGATAGACCATGGGCTGAGATACACTGTCGGGAGCATGACACTCCTTGGATATACTGATGCCGATTGGACTGGCAGTGTGGTGGATCGTAAGAGCACATCTGGATGCTACTTCACAAGTAGATCTGCTTCGGGCAGGAAACGAAAGTTGGTAGCCTTGAGCACCGCTGAGGTCAAATACATTGCAACAAGTATGGCCCGTTGTGAAGTCACTTGGTTGCGAAAGCTCTTCAGTGAGTTGTTCGAGCATGTGCTAGATGCCACCGTTATCCTGTGATAACCAGAGGGGGATTCGTTTGTCAAAGAATCTCATGTTCCACAATTAATCCAAGCATGTTGATGGTTGGTACCACTTTATCTGGGATATGGTACAGCGAGGCGCCGTAAGGCTTCATCATATAGGAACTGATGAGCAAGTCGCGGATATTCTCACAATGCCCCTGGGGAAGGTCATGTTCCTAACCTTCCGTGAGAATCTTGGAATTGTGGAACGACACTATTCTGAGGGTCTTGTTGGAAGATGAGCTCTGGGAGCTCTGGGGATAGTTCCTCGAAGCTATAAGCAACCACAGGGCTAGGCTTGCCGAACCTTGTTGGTGTGCTTCTGCCGCACCGTTATGATGATTGAGTTGGTTCGCCTCTCATGATCTATGCCCCGTATGCATCCTACCCCTTTGAGTTCCGGACTCTTGGGAAGTACCTCTCATTTGGCCAATGATGTGGGAAATGAGAATAGAGACCATAGCAAGACCGATGGACACATCGAAGATTTTTGTACTCTCTATGTTTAGGATGGCACGTGTCCAACCACTTGATCTGGGATCAAGTTTAGCGAGGTTTCGAACCTCCAACTGACCTCGGGTCAGCGAAACTAACTTTGGATTAGTATATGACTCTTTTGAGTCCTAGTGAGGTTTCGGACCTCCAACTGACTTCGGGTCAGTAAACCAACTTCGGGTTGGTATAAGACTCTTTGTGAGTCCTCTAGAGGTTTCGAACCTCTGGGTTGAATCTATCAACCGGGAATGATGTCTTGGTGACTGACCCACTTCTGTTCTGAAATAAAGAGGCTAGCAAAGCAAGTTACGGCGGGTTGACACACAATGTTTGGATTGCACTAGTGGACAGAGTTCTCCCTAGTTGAGAGGGAGTGTTAAATTTGGACAACTCGGTCCAAACTCTGGGTTGTGCTGCTCAGATGACGATCCCAATATTTTTATTGGATTCCTCTTTCGGAGAGGTGTAAGATTGATCTAAAGATCATCTCGATCGGATGAGCAGAACATGTACTTTGAATTTATTCCACTTATGTGCTAGGTCGGCTTGGAATATAATATAGACTTAAATGTCTTAAAGGACGTATCACACACCCCCAAAGATGCCTATATATTGGAGAGACTTGGAGTTCATTATACACACAATGGGTGGAGGATTTTATTCTCTCTTGATGGCAATGGAGTTGTGTTCTTGGTGCTGCGTATTTGTGGAGTATTCTTTGTCTGGGTTGTCTTGGGGTTGTGTGTGACACACTTGGCTGAATGACCTATTGGAGACTTTGCTGGTAGAAGCATCCTGCTGATCGTCGTAATGCCACCATTCATTATCTCTATTTTGGCTTGTCTTCCATCGATCTATTGGTATGTTCTATCTGCTTCAGTATTTTGTGCCCTAATTTGAAATGGCATAGAACATGTTCTCAAATTAACAATGTCACACACCCTCATTGATGGATATATATTGGTCAACGTTGGAGGACATTTTCACTCATCTCATCCGCACACATTTCTCTCTCCTCATCTGATTGGTTCGATGACCTTGGAGGCTCTTCTCTCCACACGTGGGAAAATTTCAGCAGCAGCACATCTCTATTTTTGGCCTAAGGTTTTTGCAGCAACATTGACCAGTGTTAACTCTAGTCAACGCAGGGTCAAACGAACCTGAAACTCTCCCAAAATTTCGATTTTCCAAATCTGCATTTTTTGGCACTATTCCTAAGGTTGGATGTTGACTTTGACTTGGTTGCGTTGACCTAGTTGTTGCTGTTGTTTGCGTTGACTTTTGTTAAATTTGGACAACTAGGTCCAAACTCCATGCTGATTTTGCTTAACTACTTGTATGATTGCTGTGAGAAAAGCGAAATTGCTCCTAGCATAGAACATCTACAAAACTTTACAACTTTTGATTGACAACGTTGACTTTTGGGTGGACTGTTTTGGCTGTCCTAGAGGGTTGTGTGACACTTTTGGTTGGCTGACGATATTGAGACTTTGTTGGTTGAAGCATCCTATTGATCGTCGTAACGCACCAACACACTTATATATTTTTGGCTTGTCTTATGTCAATCTACTGGTATGTTCTATCAGCATTTTACTTTATTGTTTATGTGATTGCTAACTGATATTGGGATAAAAAGTAAAGTTGCATCAAGCATAGAACATCTACAAAAATTTACATGGTATCGGAGCTGAGGTAAAGACAAAGCCCTAGTTTGTAGCAATCACCGAAGAAGAGGATGGGTTCATCAAAGTACAATGGCTTTAAGGCTGATGACAAATTGACTGGGAAGGATGACCTCCATGCTTGGAAGATGACATTGGATCTTAATTTGGAAGACCAAGATGTCATGGACTATGTGCAGGGTAAAATCCAAGAGCCTCCATCCACTGCAACTGTTGCTACGAAAACAAAGTACAAGAAGGGGGAAATCAAAACAAAGCTGATGATCAGGGACTCAATTCATAAGAGTTTGGTTGCCTACATCTCTAAGCTAGGCACATCCAAGGAGATGTATGATAAGTTGGTCCACATGTTCAAGGTCTAACAATGCGAATCAGATCCTATTCTTCAAGAACCAATTGAAGAATCTGAAGAAAGGCATGGATGAGTCTGTTCAATCATATTTTCTGAAGCTGACCGAGATCAGGAATAATCTACTAGATATTGTGGAGACAATAGCTGATCGAGAGATGGTACTCACCACACTTGGAGGTCTCTCATCCGAATGCCATGTATTTAACACTACCATCCCCAATAATAATGTGATACCTGATTTTGACGAAGTACTATCGAGATGCGTACAAGAAGAGACAAGGATGAAGGAATATGAAAATGAAGGAAATGTTGCCTTCGCTGCTCATACTAAGAAGAACTTTGGTGGTCCAAGGAACAAAGGAAGAGCAGGGGCCCAAGGAAAGAAAGGCAAGTGTTACACTTGTCACAAGCCAGGTCACTATGCTAGAGAATGCCCTTTCAAGAAGGATTCTCCCGATGATGATGACAACAACAACAACCAGAGGAATGGCAATCAAAGGAACAACAGGTTCAAGGGGAAGAGGAAGGCTCCCTCTGGCAGAAATGGTCAACCTTGCAAAAGGTCAAGAAATTCCAGGTATGAGGAATCAAATGTTGTTGATGATAAAAGAAATGAACTCATTCTTGTATCTGCCCTCTCTGCTGCATCTCCACCCGACACTATGGATGTCTGGTTGATAGATAATGGTGCCTCAAGGCACATCACTGGGTTCAAGGAAGCACTTTCTAATATGGTTGAGAAGGATACTAATCTGGAAATTATCCTTGGAGATAATGCCACATATCCTGTGAAAGGGACAGGGACTGTGACCCTCCACTTGTCTCAAGGTCAAGTCCTCCGCTTGCAGGATGTACTCTATGTACCTAATTTGAAGAAGAACCTTGTGTCTATATCGGTCATGGAAGACAAAAGTTTCAATGTGGCATTCATTGATGGGAAAGTGTGCATGTGGAAGAAGAGTTTCAAGGAAGCTATCACGATTGGGTTTAGAGTTGACACACTCTACCAGGTTGGAGGAAGTCCACTGGGAGTGATGACGTGTGATACTATCTGACAGACTAAACTATGGCACCGGAGGTTTGAACACCTTCACTACAAGGCCCTTCCCAAAGCAAGGAAGGTGGTGACGGGGATGCCCGAGTTCTCAAATAATCATGAAGGTGTATGTCAAGGTTGTGCCAAAGGAAAGCATACAAGGGGACCTTTCCCCTCAAGTGTCACAAAGACATCTGATGTCTTACAATTGATTCATTCTGATCTGTCTGGTATGCTGCCCATGACATCCTTGGGAGGATGTTCTTATTATATGACATTCATAGATGACTTCTCTCGCAAAACTTGGATATACTTCTTAAGAAGAAGGATGAGGTTTTCATGTGGTTTCGTACCTTCAAAGCCTTGGTGGAAAATCTGACAAGGAAGAAGATCAAGATATTGAGGACCGATAATGGCATTGAATATGAGACGAACGAGTTCAAGAATTTTTGCAGAGACGCTGGCATCAAGAGGGAGACTGCAATTGTCTATACTCCTGAGCAGAATGGCGTTGTTGAATGAAAGAACAGGACCATTGGGAAGCTGCCTGTGCCATGCTATGTGACCAAGGTCTACCGAAGTTTCTCTAGGGAGAAGTTGCGAACACTGTTGTGTACATACAAAATCGATGCCCGCATTCCGCCCTGGACTCCAAAACTCCCGAAGAGGTTTCCTCTGGTAAGAAACCTAACGTCTCACATTTTAGAGTTTTTGAATGCTTGTTTATTTTCATGTGTCGAAGGAGAAGAGGAGCAAGCTGGATGCTTCTGGGAAGAAGGGAATGTTTGTGGGCTACAACAAAACTTCGAAGGCCTATAAAGTCAATGTGCCTAGTCAAAGGGAAGTGGAGATATGCCACGATGTTACCTTTGACGAAGATGCTTCCCTAAGGAAAGTAGTCAATCTTTCGAGATCTGAGGAAGATCATGAAGCAAGGCCTAGAAATCAAGAAGGACCGAAGGATTAGACGATGCCGGATGTTGAAGGACCGATGGACCCGATTGATCCACCTCCTTCGATGGGGAAGAGACCATCATGGCTCAGGGACACTCTCGAGGATGCCAAGGGACATATGTCCCCAAGGGGGACATTCTGTGAAAGCAAGAAGCCGAATAGATACCAAGGGTATCTAGCAGCCATGAGTACTATCGTACAATCTGAGGCTAGATCTTTTGAAGAAGTCGTAAAGCATCAAGTCTGGAAGGATTCTATGCACGAAGAGTATGAGTCCATAATGAAGAATGATGTTTGGGATGTGGTTCCAAGACCGGAGAACAAAGCAGTTGTCACCTTGAAATGGCACTACAAGATCAAGCATGGATTTGATGGAAGTGCTGAAAAGTTCAAGGCAAGATTCGTTGCCCGTGGCTTCTCTCAAAAGGAAGGCGTAAACTATGATGACATTTTTGCACTTGTGGCCCAATATACCACCATCTGAGCTATCATAGCCCTTGCTGCTATGCAAGGATGGAGTCTTCATCAGATGGATGTAAAGACCGCATTTTTGCATGGTGCAATAAAGGAAGAGGCGTATGTGGAGCAACCTCTAGGGTTCGAAGTCCAGGATCGGGACACCCATGTCTGCAGGTTGAAGAAAGCCCTCTATGGGTTGAAGCAAGCACCCAGAGCTTGGTACGAGAGGATAGATAGCTACCTGATGAAGTTGGGCTTCACTCATAGTAATGCTTATCCAAACCTTTACTTCAAGGTTGATAGACAAAAGCCTCCCATTCTGGTGCTGTATGTGGACGACGTCTTCCTAACAGGTGTTGACCCTCTCATTCATCAGTGCAAGAGAGAGCTCGCTGCTGAGTTCGAGATGAAGGACCTAGGACTGATGCATTACTTCCTAGGCCTGGAGGTCCGGCAGAGACCTGGCGAGATTTTCCTTTCTCAAGGAAAATACCTTGTGAAGCTTCTGGAAATATTTGGTATGGTGGACTGTAAGTCCGTGTCGACATCGATGGAGCTCAACTTTAAGAAGTTGAGTGGCAGTGCTGCTGGGCCCGTGCTAGCAAATCCTATTGAGTATCGTCAACTTGTAGTGGCCCTAATGTTCTTAGCGAACACCCATCTGGACGTATGTTTTGCAATGAACACTTTGAGTCTACACATGGTTGAGCATCATCACTTTCACTGGGTTGGTGCCAAGAATCTGTTAAGATATCTTTGGGGCACGATAAACCATGGACTAAGATACACTGCCGGGAGCGTGACACTCCTTGGATATACTGATGTCGATTGGGCTGGCAGTGTGGTGGATCGCAAGAGCACATCTAGATGCTGCTTCACACGTAGGTCTGCTTTGAGCAGGAAGCAGAAGTCGGTAGCTTTGAGCACCGCTGAGGCCGAATACATTGCAGCATGTATGGCCGGTTGTGAAGCCACTTGGTTGTGAAAGCTCTTCAGTGAGTTGTTCGAGCATGTGCTAGATGCCACCGTTATCCTTTGTGATAATCAAAGGGGGATTTTTTTGTCGAGGAATCTTGTGTTCCACAATCGATCCAAGCATGTTGATGGTTGGTACCACTTTATTCGAGATATGGTACAGCGAGGCGTCGTAAGGCTCGATCATATAGGAACTGATGAGCAGGTCGCAGATATTCTTACAATGCCCTTGGGGAAGGTCATGTTCCTAACCTTCCGTGACAATCTTGGAATCGTGGAACGACCCTATTCTGAGGGTCCTGTTGGACGATGAGCTCTGGGAGCTCTGAGGGGCTTTGGGGATAGCTTCTCGGAGCTATAATAAACCACGGGGCTAGGCTTGTCGAACCTTGTTGGTGTGCTTTTGCCCCACCGTTATGATGATTGAGTTGGTTCACCTTTCATTGTTTGTGCCCCGTATGCATCCTACCCATTGAGTTCAGGGCTCATGGGAAGTACCTCTCATTTGGCCAGTGAGGTGGGAAAATCTAGAGACTAGTAGCAAAGACTGATGGACGCATCAGAGATTGTCGTACTCTCTATCTAGGATGGCACGGTCCAACCACATGATCTGGGATCAAGTCTAGTGAGGTTTCAGACCTCCAACTGACTTCGGGTTAGTATATGACTCTCTTGAGTCCTAGAGAGGTTTCAGACGTCCAACTGACTTCGAGTCAATGAAACTAACTTTGGGTTAGTATATGAGACTCTTTGTGAGTCCTATAAAGGTTTCGGACCTCTGGGCTGAATTTGTCAACCGGGAATGATGTCTTTGTGATTGACCCACTTCTAATCTGAAATAAAGAAGCCAGCAAAGCAAGTTACGGCGGGATGACACACGATGTTTGGATTGCACAGGTGGATGGAGTTCTCCCTAGTTGAGAGGGAGTGTTAATTTTGGACAACTAGGTCGAAACTCCATGTTGTGATGCTCAGATGAAGATGCCAATATTTTTATTGGACTCCTCTTTTGGAGAGGTGCAACATCGATCTAAAGATCATCTTAATCCGATGAGCAGAACATTTATTTTGAATTTATTCAAAATATGTGCAAGTCGGCCTTAAGGTTTTGTGCCCCAGCAGCAGTGTCACACACCCTCATTGATGGATATATATTGGTCAACATTGGAGGACATTTTCACTCATCTCATCCTCACACATTTCTCTCTCCTCATCTGATTGGTTCGATGACCTTGGAGGCTCTTCTCTCCACATGTGGGAAAATTTCAGCAGCAGCACATTTCTATTTTCGACCTAGGTTTCTGCAGCAGCGTTGACCAGCATTGACTTTGGTCAACGCAAGGTCAAACGGACCTGAAACTCTCGCAAAATTTTGATTTTCCAAATCTGCATTTTTTTGCACTATTCTCGAGGCCGGACGTTGACTTTGACTTCGCTGCGTTGACCTAGTTGTTGCTACTGTTTGCGTTGACCATTCATTGACAACGTTGACTTTTCGTTGACTGTTTTGGCTGTCCTAGAGGGTTGTGTGACACTTCTGGTTGGCTGACCATATTGAGACTTTGCTAGTTGAAGCATCCTGTTGACCGTCGTAACGCACCAACACATATATTTATGGCTTGTCTTCTGTCAATCTACTGGTATGTTCTATCAGCATTTTACTTTATTGTTTATGTGATTGTTGACTGATATTGGGATAAAAAGTAAAGTTGCATCAAGCATAGAACTTCTACAAAAATTTACAGGGCACACCAATGACTTCATGGGTCTCCATATGAGTAGAAGATGCTTGTAGACCATCTGTAAGGGCTCAGATGATGGAATGAATGCTTCCATGTCATCGTACAAGTCCTAGGACACCTACCAAGCATGTGGTGCACCTGTAGGGACAACTAGGCATAGTGTACCAAATGCATCTTCCTTGACCAAAAGGTGGACTGCTAGCAATCTTTGAACATATTTGGCGATCCATGGAGTGTTGTCTACTGTTGTGTAGGCCCCATGGATCTCTACACACACCCTATATGTGCCAATGTAGCCCTCTGGAGGGTTAGGACCTCGTATAGGGATACCAAACTCAAATGGACACCATCTGCAATCTTTCATAAGATCCAATGTGTCCCCAAGCCTTTCAGTAAAACAAGTCGTTAAAGTAATCCTATAAAGGAGCTTACAAACCATGGACAACAAGTCGACACTTCACAAGGGCATGCCCTTCCATAGTGGGCCTTGGCATGTGCTAATGTCTCTAGGCTCCAAGGGGGGTTAGCCAGTTGCCTTATTAAGTGGTATCTACCTTTAGAGGGGATAATATGTCCAAGGTACATCCCTCAAATGGTGTTGGCATGTGATAAAGAGGTGAAATGGAATAGGGTATGAGAGGGGCAATCATGGGTCACATATCAGGGCACAAGGGTAGCTAGAAAAAGGGAAGCCTACACTTGGGTATATAATGTGTAGGAGGAAGCAATCGTGGTATATGAGTTGCCCCGACCTTGATTTTTCCACCCTTCTTTATATGCCTTCTGCATTTTATGATTTTTCTTTGATTAAGTGCTCGAGGCTCAAAGGACAAGAGAATGATGTGTAAAATATAGCAGTGATTACCCCCTTTTTGGTATGAAAGTTCATTTCCCTCTAGGGGTTGGGACAATCATGGGTTCTTGAATGATAAAGGAGGTTGATATAGGGCTTATGAAACTAGGGTGATGGCCATGGGTATGGGGTAGAGCTCATGTATTGGCTTTTGCCCACGTGCTGATTATGTTCGTCCCGACCATCTTTTGCATCTTGTGGTACATTTTCCTGTTGAATGTGGCCATTTATGATTTTACTTTTCGTTTTAGCTCCTTCAACCTTCAAGGCATCATTCCAAGTCTGACCCAAGGGAGGGGCAAGGGAATGGGGAGGCTAACCCTATGTGGACCCAGAGAGGCAATGTGGACCCAAGTGGGAGAGATGATAAATGGGGGTATAGTGAATGGAAGGCAAGTAGTATATGTGGATAAGGGAGCGAGACCACGCAACCAAAGTCAGGGTTTCCCAAGTAGTACCACCCTAAAACCAAATGGTCAGTAAAGGAGATCCCACAAGACTAACATCCAAGGATAACATCCAAAAGAGGTCAAGGGGACAAAAGCCCAAATTAAGTCCACTCTTTCTAACGAATCCCTCCATCAATCCATGCCCATAAGTGTCCATGATAAGTAAACCCAACACTCAATTACCAAATGACAAGACATACCTTTAGGTTCGGGAGGCCAACTTTCAAACATAAAATCAATACAAATGGGTGAGGGACCACATGGCTGGCTTAAGTGGTAGAGAAATGGCACAATGAGCTAGTTGAGGATTGCAAGGTGTTGCTGACTGCTGGTTGAGGTTCATCATGGAGAAAAAAATTATCCTAGGGATATCGCCCACAAAGTGGTGGGTAACAAATCCCTTTCTCTCATCCCACCTTCACCTAGAGTGCACTTTGGAGAATCTTTTCCCACGATTACACATAAACCCTAGGTCTCATGTGGTCCCATTTTAGGTTTCTCAAGGATAGTTAGAGCTTATTTAGAAGCACATAAGCATCATACAAAGCTTCTTGAGTATTCCCAAATATCTCTGCAGCCTTGACCTTAGGCCTCCTTGCCATCATTGGATATCGTTAACCCTAGGTATAGGTCTCCTCATTGGTCTTTCTTGGAGAGCCTTTTTGCTTCTCCTAAATCTTTGAGCCTTAATTTGAGCCTCTCCTTTGAATGGGCCTTGGAAATCACAATATACCTAGTCATTGATTCCATCATTAATAGTGACTTCCCTCATACCAGGACTCATCCCATCGGTGAAAGTTCGTAAAGAACAAGGGACACTGACTGAGGTGACAGTGGGTCTTTGTCCCATTGTTGTCATTTGGTCTAGTAGTTGTCCCTTAAGTACCCCTACTAGATTGTGTGGGAACAAAACCTCTTAAGGGAAGCTCGAGGTGATAATAAGTGGATTTCAAGGGTATTTCACTTCCTCCAGGAGACCTAGAAGAAACTTGTGCAAGGCCTATGATTTTATGAATAATCGTGGGAAGAAGTGCTTCCAAGGTCCAAGCAAGGAGGAGAAAGGGCTTCTTGTGATTTTCTCCAATGAGTACTAAGCTCATACAACCCTCAAAGAAGTCCCCAAATCCAGGAAATGCAAACTAGGGTTTCCCTCTTAGGGCACAAGATTTTATGGATGAAAACCAATGGGATACTTGCTAAACTTGGAGGTCTTGTAGATAAGACCCTAAGCTTGAAGTCTATGCTCCCGAAATCCACATTTTCACTCTAGAGAATTTTGCTCTATGCCCTGGACTAGTCATCAAATAAGAGGGGACCGAAATTATGGAAGGAGAAATTATGGAGAGAAAAAAGTTTGATCACCAAATGGCTTGGACCAATGCCTTGTCCTTTGGGCTTATGGACCTCCTTTAGATTTTCAAAAATCGTCCTCAAGGAGGTCAAAAAATGTTGCCCTGGCTACCAAACCTCAACAATTACCCACTCAAAAATTATAGAGTTTTATGGAAGGAAAGTAATATTTCATCCGCTAGGAACATTCATCATTTTCCATACAATGAATAACATATTCAATTGTCAACCAAATAGCCTTCAAATTTATCTTCAATAAATTAGGGCATAATAGCATTAACCTAGTTGCAACAATTCAACACATTAGACATATTCTAAAAGCAAACTTCAATATAAAGCACTTACAAGATGACAACACAACATATCCATCCACAATTCAAGAGATAGCTCCAAAGAAGATTGAATTTCAGCTCCAAATATCGAAATGCGACCAATATCATCCAATAGCCAACCAAAGAAAAAGGGTGAATTTGCCAAGAAGGTCAAATTCCCAGGTGTGATGATGATCCAATACAAATGGAGTTGAGTTCTATTTATATGATTCCTACTAGGTTGAATGTAGCCTATAATCCCCTAAACATTATAAAAAAATGGGCAAGATACATCCCTTGGTCACAAGTCGACCAAGTAACTTTTACAAATTATGAATTAGCCATCCAAATGCTAGCCGAATTGATGACGTCATGTTGATACAGGGCCATTGGAGGGCCACGTTGAGTCCTCTTGGTGACAAAATGTGTGAGAGGGCTCCATAAATCACGAACTAGGGGATGGCCCATAATTCTCCATGCAAGTCATGATGTGGGACCCCAAATTGGGTTTGGGGCACAAAATTTGGTCTCGTGTGTCTCCTGATGATGGAATAGCTTGTAAATGCTCCAACACTGAGGGCTCTGATGATGGTGTTTACCCTCCCAAGTCTCATGGGGTGAGGCAAACCTCCTAAGGGCCTTGGATCAACTACCAAACCATGTGACCACTACTAAGCCAGCTAGGGCACACTAGTCCAAGTGCACCATCTCGTGAATAAAGTGTGGCAATGAGCAAACTGTTGAAGGTGCTGAGGGTGCCCATGGCATGAAATGATGCTCTAAACATGATGGGAGTCCCATGGTTCTCAAGGCTTCACCCGAGGTTGTCAATATGATCCTCTGGTGGACTTGGGCCCCAATTAAGTTGCCTAGCCCATGATGAAACCATCTGCCAATTACATATAATGTCCAGTGTTGCATCCTCACCATTAGGCACAATAATTCATTTGTGCATCTAAGTGAATCAAACTTGTTTGTCAAGGGCACATTGAGACTTCATATTGGGCTTCCTCTCCAAATTTGGGGCTTTGACCTCGTAATGGTGTTACCTCCCTAGGTAGGAGTGGTCAATAAACAACCCTATTAGGTGTTCCTAGACCCTAAGGGGAAATACAATTCCTTGGTACACCCTTCATTTGATAGGTGTCACGTGAATGATGATGAATGGATGGGGACACGGGGATCTCAAGGCCAAATGCCATGGGTTCAAGGGTGTCAATGATGAGGGATGTTCACATATTGGGTGTATAGATGTAGGAGGGAGAAATCATGGATGCATGAGTTACCTAGGCCTTTATTTTTCCACCCTTCTTTACTTGTCGTTTGCCTTCTGTTTATTTTTCATTGTATAACTGCTCGGGGCTACAGGTAATGAGAGCATGATATGTATGATGTAAACAGCTATTACCCCCTTAAGGTGGGGCAGTTCATCGCCCACTAGGGGTTGGGATGTGCATGGGTTCCTTAATGATATGAGGGCACTCATGGGGCCCTAGGAACCAAGGTGATGGCAATGAGGATAGGGGGTAGAGCTCATGTTTGGATTTTTCCCATGAGCTATGTTGAATGTCCCGACCATCTTTCGCATTTTATAATATTTTTTTCTTTTGTTTCTTGCTTGTGGCCACAATATGCCTTTAATGTTCTTTTAGTTGCATCAACCTTCGGGGCAACATTTCCAGGCCTGACCCGGAAATGTGGACAAGGGGAGGGGGTATGTCAGTGCCTTGTGGACCTAGTGGTCATGTGGACCCAAGAGAAGGAAAACGATGAAATAGGAGTTGTAATGTGCAGAGGGGAGTGAAAAATTTGGAACGGAAAAACGGGATTGTTACCCACCACCTATGGGTAGTGTATATAGGAGAATTTTTTTCTCCTAGATGGTCCTCAGCCAGCAGCCAACAACCCCTTGCAACTGCCAGATAGATCGATGTGCCATTTTCTCTGCCACCTGAGCTAGCCATGTGGTCCTTCAACCACTAGTCATGAATATATGTTTGAAGGTGGGCCTTCCGACCCCAAAGGTATGGCTTTTCATTGGTATAGTTCAGTAATTTTCTTTACTTGTCATGGTCACTTTTGGACATGGATTGGTCGGGGGGATTCGGCGGAAAGAGTGGGGTAGGCTTATATTGTTGTCTCCATTGTCTGATTTCGTGGTTACCCTTATATCCTAGTCCCGTGGGGTCTCCTTTACTAACCATTTGGATTTTGGGTTGGCACTACACGGAAAATCTCAATTTTGGTTGCGTGGTCCCGCTTCCCATACCACCTACATCACTCCCCTTCCCCTCGTCTTAGCCCCATTCATCTCATTTCCCATCCAAGTCCACGTGTCTGTTGGGTCCACATAGGGTTAGCCTTCCCCTCCCCTTATCCATAGCTTGGGTCGGGCCTTGAACGATGCCCCGAAGGTTGATGTAGCTAAAAAGAAAAGTAAAGCATAATTTGGCCACTCTAAACAGGAAATGTACCACAAAATGGAAAAGATGGCCAATACATACAAATTTAGCACGTGGGTGTTTGATTTCTGGTAGCATCGGATGTGCTCTAAGTCTCAAATTTTGTAGGAAAACTTAGGCACGTGTATTCCAAAGAACTCAAAAAGCATTTTGGAAAATTCCACTCGGATTATGTTATATGGAAATAGTTAATTATTTTTAATGGGACCCTAAGTCTAAACTTAGGAAATTAAAATAATTAAAGGATATTAATTAAAACAGGGTGTGAATGTTCTAGAAAAGACAGAGATCAAGTCAAGTTAATCTTAGCCGTTGATTATTGATTTAATCTCAGTCGTTGATTGATCAACGAGAAGATTATAAGAAGGACTTGTTGGAGCATTTGGAAGATACACCAAGAGACCGACAAAGTCTAGAGATCGAATTTCTCAAGTGAACAATGCTTAGGAGAAGTTAGATCGAGAAGATTCTTGTAGAGAGGGGCAGTGATAGATCCGATTAGAGATTTTCCTGAGCCGAGAATACATCACAGAGGAGACAGAGAGCAGTGCGCAGAGAGGCAGCGTAGCAACTAGGCAAAGCCAGCACAGAGCCAACAGAGGCAGCGCTGCAGCCTTGAGGAGATCTGAGATTCAGCTGAGGATCAGACAGATCTAGTGCTGGAGTGCCAGGGTGTGAGACCGGACGGGACCAGATATCAATATCAAGCCAACAAAAGAGCCAACAAGCAGAGGTGACACAATCCCCATGCAGAGTGACGTAGAGACTGCGCAGAGACTGGGCAGAGACAACGTAGGGCTCATCAGCTCAGAGTTTGGTCAGTTCGGATTTTCCACTGTCAGTGTGAGGTAATCCGCACTATCTCTTTGTCAATCAGATTCTCTGTGTGGATGGCCAGTAAGGCATCCCATATTGTATTAAGATCTTCTACATAATAAAACAAACCCTCAGCTATTGCACTGGTTTTCCCGCATTGGGTTTTTCCGGGGACATTAGTCCAAAAATAATGGTTTCGTGTATCTATTTCTTTTTCTTGCTCAGATCTTGTTTCCGCGATTATTTATTTTCCACAGTTTAATTTTGTGAAGGTTGTAGTGTATGGGTTTCAATATTTACCATAGAACATAGTAAATAATTGTTCAGTAATTAACAAATAGAAGAATTCTCATTAGTTGTTGTAGTAGGATTCCGAGTAGCGGAATTTTCACATGGTATCAGAGTTTGTTTAGCAGTGCGGGAGGAGAAAGAGAGCAGACCAAAAGGATCCAACGTTGAAGAAGACGCAGGAGATCAAAGAGCTGCATAAGCAGAAAATCGATTTCCCCAGTGATTGCGCAGTCCAAGCTAAGAGGGCTAGATCTACAAGGAAATCTTCTCTGAGTGAACCGACAGAGAGGTAGGATTTTCCAGTTTGCAGTTTGTCAGAGGCAGAGGGAGAAGAGCAGATCAGCAGCTAGTGCGACGCAGTTTTCTTGTAGTTGCAGTTGTTGGCGAAGAAAGCGTCAAAAGAGAGTAGCATAAGAAATTTTGTGGTAATTCTGACGTCAGAGAGTTTCTTGCCCAAGAAATTCTAATTTCTCGTGCAGAAGCAGCGAGTTCGTGACTTATTTGGCTTACTCCACCAGGGAGTGTGTAGAGTTAGCTGTGTAGAGGGTTAGAGGCAGTAGTTCGACAGTGATTGGGTGAGATGGCAACCAGTGGGTTGTGTGACCAGGATCAGTTGGAGGGTGCCTCCAACTACGTAATCTAGAAGGCAAGGATCTCCTTCCTTCTAGATGAGCATGACCTCAAGAACTTCATCAACAATACATTGGTTGAAACTGTAGATGCCGCACCATTGAGAGCCTTCAAGAAGAACATGCCAAAGTAGATCCTCGACGGGGTGAAGGATCATATTGTCTCAAATATTTCGAGCAAAGGGACTGCAAAGGAAATGTTGGATGCATTGGCCACGCCATATCGGGGGTCTTCCGAGCAAAGGAAGATGCTTTTGGAGGAAAATATGCTGACTACCAGGATGCAGAAGGGAGAACGCGTTGATCCATGTGGAAATTTCTGAATCTTTACACTTCATGCAGAAATTATTTACTGTTAATCTGGTTATGCTCCTCCTACTTAGACAAGTTATTAACTGAATAAATTCAAGTTAAAATTGAAGAAAAAAGCATAACAAATCTCCACCAATTTAGATCTAGAACAAGTTCATGCACACATAGACAAAGTGACAGTTATTTCTGGACAAATAGTTCCCGGAAAAACCCAATGCGGGAAAACAGGTCTTTGGCTGCTGGAGGGTTTTATTATTAAGAATTTTTTGAATACAACAAGCTTGGGTTCCAGATCTGGAAAACTCGACAGAGAAATAATAGATCTACAATTCACTGGCTGATCTAGGGCCAAAATAATGACTGGTCCACACCCTCAAACGAGATTTACAGAACTCAGCTAAAATTAGGGCCTAGAAACCCCAACGTTACCCCTGAAGGCTCTACGTCAGCCTCTGAAGCCCTTCTGAACCTCAGCGCTGCTCCGGAAAGGTTTGCGTTACCCCAGACTAGGTGACGCAGGCCTTACACTGCCCCTTAGGGTCTCTGCGTAACCCTTGAGGGTTTCCTGCAGCAATTACGTTGTCCTTGAGGGACTGCGCAGCACTTGCGTAGCACAAATTGTTGCCCTTCTGTTGCTGCCCTCCTGCTTCTTTGCATTGCCTCTCTAAGCTGATCTCTGCCTCCTGCTGATTCTAGACCAGGGATCAAATCATCCCCCTGGCCTAAATTCCCCTCTGTAGCTAAAACACTTCTGAGATTTCTTAGCAAACTCACCCTAGAATCTCAGTGTAGCTTCAATGCTCTGCCTCTGTATGTTTTACAAATGACCCTAAGCCTTTCCTTTATACATTTCTCGTTGGGAATCCAACGGCAATGATCAGATCTTGAATCAATGGCTAAGATTAAAATAAAGCTTGATCTGTGTGACTTAAGACAATTTCATCACATGTTTAATTAAATTCACTCTAATTATTTAAGTTCCCTAAGTTTTAACTTAGGAAATACATTAAAATAATTAATTAATTTAATATCTCCTAAACCAGATGGAATTTCCCAAATCCATTTCTGGGTCTTGTAGATCAAGTGTACTCTAGTCCCTCCACAAAATTTGGGAGCTAAAGCACAACTGATGCTACCGCAAATACACAAAATCTCAACACTCCCTCTTAGCATCAAGGGTGTGCTCTAGCAATCCATCACACTATGCATTACATGACTTTGGGCACTGGTTTTGTGCTGCTAAGGCTTGGCTTGCTGCCACTCAACTCTGCACTGCTGCTGCCATTCTATACTGCTGCCCATGACTCTGCCACTGCCACTGCAACTTCTGTACTGCAACTCCCTCTCAATATATCGCACCTGTGCTACTCATAGCACTGCCACTGTTGATCTGTTGCACTGCAACTTCAGTTGTTGAGAGAAACAACTGAATCTCCTACCTAATCTTTGACAGACAAGTCAGATGGGCTGCATCCTCATCACTCAAGCTCCATAGGCTACAAAACTGTGCTAGCATCTAAAGGATGATGCACAACTAGAGCTCTGCACTGCGTAAGCAGACTCCCTCTGCACTACTGAAGTCACATCAACCCCTTGTGTTGAAATCTCTCACACTGCTGCTGCACTGCGTTGTCCCTCTGAAGCTTTCTGCGCTGCTGCAACTCTACACTGCGTAAGCAGCTCTGCTCTGCGCTGCTGAAGTCACATCAGCCTCTGCATTGTTGCTGCTTCTATGTTGTTGTTGCCTTGCTCCGCGCTGCTCCTTCTAGTCTTCAAATCTGCCTCTGCTTTCTTCATCTATGATCTATGCACCCACTGCTCTACTTGCCCCGCTATTGTCTTCAGGCTATCGTAGCTCGCATGTGATCCAAGAGATGAGCTGCTCAAGGATCCCGCCCTACCTCTATGTAGCTCCTCTACATATCCATGTCACCCCACCTTCGTGGTTCATGAGCACTCATGGCCGCATCATCTTCCGACCCATCATCTGCCATAGTAGCTTTGGAAGAAGATGCTTCCTTGTCCTTTTTCTTCTGAGGACAATCGCTGGCAAAATGTCCCATTTCACCACACTGGAAGCACTTGATCTTTGAGAGATCATTCTTCTTCTTTGATGCCTAGGCTGCATCTTCCTCATCTTCCTTCTTCACTTTGCTCAATCTAGAGCTATACTGCTTCTTGGTGAATCTGCGGAGTTCTTCTTGACGCAGAACTGACCACAAGTTGTCCCAATCTGGGAGGTCTACTCTGCCGAAGATACTTTGGACAAAGGTTTCCCACTCATCTGTGACTGCGTTGAGGGCAGTCCTCACCATCACATCGTCTTCCACCTTTGCACCTGTTGCAGTCAACTGATCTCTGATCGACTGCAATCTGAAGAGGAAATGCTCCATGTCTTCTCCCTTGGCCATCATGAATGACCTCATCTGTGTCTCCAACAGCATCTTCCTTTGGACAGATTTTCCCTCATATAGGGAGATCAAGGCCTTCCACATCTCATTAGTTGTCTTCTTCTCAGCTAAGTGTGGTACAATATGGTCCTTGATTCCATTCATAATCAGCCGCTTGGCATGCCCAACAACCTCCTTATGCTTCCGAAGGAGATCCAAATCTATCGGTGTGGCCAGATTTTGCTCTACATGGTCTCTAAGATTATATGCCTCAAGGAGTATCAAGATCCTTACCTTCCAAACTAAAAAGTTTGAGAGGCCATCCAACTTGCCCTGATCACGCAATCCATGAGGAGCCATCTGCTCAGAATGTGTCGGAACTTCCTTTTCTCTTTGCTAGAGAAATGGATCTAAGGCCCTTGGTGAAACAGGCACCTTCTGCTCCCTCTGACAATTGATTTCCCTCCTTGGAAATCTGCCAAATCAACTATGATTCAGCTCTCTTTGATCCTTTGATCAAACTGCAAGTTTCTTTGGCTAGAAACTCTCTGACAAGCTGAACTCCTCCCACTCTTTGTCACTTGTGCTAAGGCTAAAAATCTGAAAACTTCAGAAATTTAACCCCACCAGCACCTTCTAAATTTCTGCAGCTTTTCTTCAGCCTTTTCTGGATCTGACAGATTCAGATCCGAATCACACTGGCTAGCTTCAGACCAATCCAACGATGTTTTTGAGCTACCTCTGTGTAGTAATTGCGTGGGCTTGCTAGGAGACAGTGTTAGACAACATCACCCCTCCCTCTGCGTGAATCTGCCTCTAAAAATTGCATTGTCCCTTCAGATCTACGTTTTTGTTGCTTTTCCAGCTGCTTCTTGCAACTAGAACCTTCAGATTCTTGCTGGTGACCCTCCTAGATCTGCAATTGCTCTGATACCATGTGGAAATTTCTGAATCTTTACACTTTATGCAAAAATTATTTACTGTTAATCTAGTTATGCTCCTCCTACTTAGACAAGTTATTAACTGAATAAATTCAAGTTAAAATCGAAGCAAAACACATAATAAATCTCCACCAATTCAGATCTAGAACAAGTTCATGCACACAAAGACAAAGTGACAGTTATTTCTGGACAAATGGTCCATGGAAAAACCCAATGCGGGAAAACCGGTCTCTGGCTGCTGGAAGGTTTTATTATTAGGAATTTACTGAATAAAACTAGCCTAGGTTCCAGATCTAGAAAACCTGACAGGGAAATAATAGATCTCCATCTCACTGGTTGATCTAGGGCCAAAATAATGATTGATCCACACCCTCAAACGAGATTTACAAAACTCAGCTAAAATTAGGGCCTGGAAACCCCAGCGCTGCCCCTGAAGCCTCTGCGTCAGTCTATGAAGCACTTCTGAACCTCAGCACTGCTCCGAAAAGGTCTGCGTTACTCTAGACTGGGTGACGCAGGCCTTACGCTGCCCCTTAGGGTCTTTGTGTAACCCTTGAGGATTTCCTGCAGCAATTACGTTGTCCTTGAGGGACTGCGCAACACCTGCGTAACACAAATTGCTGCCCTCCTGCTTCTCTACGCTGCCTCTCTGAGCTGATCTCTGCCTCTTGCTGATTCTAGACCCCGGGATTAAATCATCCCTTTGGCCTAAATTCCCCTCTCTGCAGCGGAAACAATTCTGAGATTTCTTAGCAAAGCCGCCCTAGAATCTCAGCTTAGCTTCAGTGCTCTGCCTCTGTGTGTTTTTACAAATGACCCCAAGCCTTTTCTTTATACTTTTCTTGTTGGGAATCCAATGGCCATGATCAAATCTTGAATCAATGGCTAAGATTAAAATAAAGCTTGATCCGTGTGACTTAAGACAATTTCATCACATGTTTAATTAAATTCACTTTAATTATTTAAGTTCCCTAAGTTTTAACTTAGGAAATACATTAAAATAATTAATTAATTTAATATCTCCTAAACCAGATGAAATTTCCCAAATCAATTTCTGAGTCTTGTAGATCAAGTGTACTCTAGTCCCTCCACAAAATTTGGGAGCTAGAGCACAACCGATGCTACCCCAAATATACAAAATCTCAACAATCCATTCCTTGCAAAACTTCAGGAGGTCCGAGATCAGCTGGCAGCTGTAGGAGCAGCTCCTCAGGCCATAGAGATGGTCAGATAAGCCCTAAATTAAGTCTCTGAATACTATCAAGTCTTTGTCCAGAGTATCCTGGGAAGAGAGAAGTTGTCAGACTGGGAAGGAATGTGGCCAGCTCTTTAGCAGGAAGAGATGAGGAGAGATCTACTCAAGTGCAAACTTGATGGCAAGAGCAGCAGTGGGACGAAGCCCAAGGAGGAGGAGGAGAATGCAACCCTTGCATCAAAGGGGCAGTAGGAGCAGCGAAGACGAAAGAAGGAAGTCTCAAAGATTGAATGCTTTCGGTGTGGCAAGATGGGACATTACGCTACACAGTGTCCTCTCAAGAAGGACAAAGATGAGAAGCATGATCCGTAGGCTGTAGCTGCAAAGATCGAGGAGGAGGAATTCGCCATGATTGCCCATTACTCGCCAGGGGAGCGTTGGGGTGATCTGGAACTGTAGCTCGAAAGAGTTGCAGTTTGGGCAGGATCCTTGAGGAGTTCACCTCTCGGATCATCACCTTTCTACGGGAGCCCAAATCAAAAGTAGCAGGGCGGACAGCTTTTAGTTGGTGCAGAGGAGTGTAGTAGTGACAACGCAGTAGCTAGAGAGTGCCAAAGTCTGATCAGCGCAGAGCAGAGTTGGCAGCAGTGCCGGAAGGCACAGTGCAGAGTTAGTACAATGCAACAGCTTCAAAGGGACAACACAGAGACTAGCAACAGTCAAATCTTCAGTACGAGATGCATCCTACTGAGCACTTAGTTCAAATTTTGGATGTTTTTCTGTTGCAATGAGCAATAGAGTTGCAGTGCAGTGGCAGTTGGCAGCGGTACGCAGGGTCAGCAGCAGCACAGATGCAGCAACTCAGTGTTGGTGGGTAGAGATGGCAGACATCAGCAGCGCAGAGGGAGATGTTGCAGAATCAGAGCAGTACTTCAGCTGGATGTATTGCAAGAGCACACTCCTCGCTAAGAGGGAGTGTTGATTTATGGCAACATCGGATGTGCTCTAAGTCTCAAATTTTGCAGGGAGGCTTAGGCACATGTATTCCAAAGAACCCAGGAAGCATTTTGGAAAATTCCACCCAGATTATGTTTTATGGAAATAATTAATTATTTTTAATGGGACCCTAAGTCTAAACTTAGGGACATAAGCGGTCGTAGGAAGTTGGGGCGAGAAGAACTCAACAACCACGGGGCAAAACACCGGTTAGGGTTGGTAGGAAAAACTCCCACATGGAAGGTTGAAGGATGGGGCATTGACTTAACAAATGGCAATTGTTCGCTGCCATTTGGCATCGCAATAATTAACATTTGGAAGTATCTTATGTCACTCTGGGATTTGTGAAGTGTCGGGCGTTTTTCCTCTCACAAACGGTGTTCTGAAACCTGTCTTTGTTTTTTACATCCTAAGGTATAGTTTTACTGACGGGTTTTGGTGTTAACACAAAGGCGAGATACTAGGGACTACTGTGTTGTGAACATACTATGATTTATTCGGACGGGAACGGTCTCTACCGTTTCTTTAATCTTATTTGTATTATGTGCATTGTCGCTTTTACCGGGTTCGGAGGTATCTCGAGTGGTAACAGTCTCGGACTTGCAACTGGCTTGCTTACTATGCATTGTCGTTTTTACCGGGCTTGGAGGTGGGGTTTTTTGCAACAAGGTCAGCACGATGGTTAAACCAAGTGAATTTGTCAACCTAGAGCCAGAAGCGAAGGATATTTTGTCAGTTTGGGGGATGGAGCCAACAAAGTAGAATTTGGCTAAGGTGGCACTTCCACCACGTTCTCTAGTTGGCAGGGGGAGTGAAAAAGCTGATGTAGAGTCTGGTGGAGGGTTTTGGTCCATTGGAAGAAGCTGACTCAGCCTTGCTCATACAGTTTTCTGGACTTGATATCAAACCGTCGGAGGGTCAATTACAAGTTGAAAATCCAGAATCAGGATCGGTCGGGGCTTCTGAGTGTCCTCAAGTAAGTTTAATTTCTCCACTTCATACGGCTATCTCTATTTTTCTGTCTAGGGGTTTAAAGGATATTGTGTATGTCATGGGTTTAGGCTCAAAGGAAGGGTTAAAAACCTGTTTTATACCCGGGGAAAAAAATGAGGTACTGGGGAAACCTTGTCTGAGTGTTTGGTCGGGGGGTTATGAAAAAAATATTTTGTGTACTGGGCTCTATACCAAACCTCCTTTTCTGGAAGTAGTGCGGACTGGTGAATTTGTCCTTGGGGACAAATGGGGGACCCGAGAGTGTTTGGTAGCGTTTTCTATGGAGAGGCGTCAGGGGAAACTCCTGGCAATTGGTGGTAACAAGGGGGCTTCTGGGTGTAAATTGTGAAAGGCAAACGATAGAGGTGGGGGTTAATCTCACGGAGGGTTTTGTAGGGGCACATGCAGAAACCCTGCCAACAATTGGAGGTATTGCAACAAGATTGGAGTTGGGGGGAGGGGTTTCGGGCCCAAATGAAACAGATGGAGCTTTGAATGTTGCGATTCTCCCATAAAATGGCAAGGTCCAAATAGGAGGTCATGCTAGGTCAAAGCGCAAAAAAAGGAAGGTGATTAAGGGAAACTCAAAATGTCCTAATCTAGTTTTTGGTGTTGATATCCATATTCACAAAGTGATGGAGGCTTCTGAGTCCATTCTAGTGGGCAGAGCGCGTGGAAAAATTTTCTCCGCAAAATTTATATCAGAATGGATTGAGAGCTCTTGGGGAGAGGCCCCGGACAAGGAAGTGGAAGTTATAACATTATCAAAGGGTTGGTTCATGCTCAAGTTTAAGAACAATGAAACTCTGGAATGGGTTTTGGAGCGCAATTGGGTTTCAGCATTGCTCTACTTCTTTTTAAACGATGGACGCCGATGTTTGATTCCAATCGAGAAAGATTGGACGAGATCCCAGGGTGAGTTCGTCTCCCTACATTGCCACCACACTTCTGTGTTGACTTTTTTTTAGTGTTGGGGTAGCATCGGATGTGCTCCAGCTCCCAAAATTTGTGGAGGGACTAGAGTACATAAGATCTCCAAGACCCAGAAAAGGATTTGGGAAATTCCATCCAGTTTGGGAGATAATTAATTAATTAATATTTTTAATTAAGGACCCTAAGTCTAACTTAAGAAAATTAAAATATTAAAGGTAATTAATTTAAACATGTGATGGAAATGACTTAAGTCACATGGATCAAGCTTTCTTTTAATCTTAGCCATCGATTTTAGATTAGATCATGGTCGTTGGTTTCCCAACGAGAAAGTATAAAGGAAAGGCTTGGGGTTAGTTGGAAAACACACACACACACAGGCAGAGCACTGAGACCAAGCTAGGATTCTAAGGCGAGTTTGCTAAGAATTTCTAGAAGTGTTTCAACTGTAGTGAGGAGTAGTATCGACTAAGGGGATGATCTGATCCCAGAGGCAAAGAAGCAGCGCAGAGGAAGTTGAGGCTACGCAGCAGCTGCATTGCGCAGAGGGTTTTCAGTCGCTACGCAGGCCCAGAAAGGGCAGTGTTGAGGCTTCAGGAGCCCATCAAGGTTACGCAGAGGCCATCCAGGGCAGCGTAAGGACTGCGTCACCCAGTCTGGGGTTATGCAGCCCTCTCTTGAGGATTGCAAGGGCACGCAAGGCTTAGCAGGGCTGACGCTGGCAGCTTTAGAGCAACATTGGGGTTTCTATAGGCAGAAAGGGGTTGAATTCTGTAAATCCCGTTGGAGGGTGTGAATCAGTCTAGTTTTCAGTCTCCAAAACAACAGGTATAGCTGCAGATCTTATTTTCTCTGTCGGGTGAACTAGTAAGGTACCCAGATTTGTTGTATTCAAAAACTACTTAATAATATAAACCCTCCAACAGCGAGAATACCAGTTTTCCCGCATTGGGTTTTTCTAGGGACAGTTGTCCAGAAAATCTTGTGTGTCACTTTGTTTGTGTGCATGTATTTTTTTGCTTAGATCTGAATCGGTGAAGAACTTTTATGTGTTTACTTCGATGTTAATCTGAATTTTCAATTAATAACTTGACTAAGTAGGAGAAGTATAACCAGATCTAATAGTAGGGTTTCTGCATAAAGTAATATTCAGAAATTTTCACATGGTATCAGAGCGATTGCAGATCTAGCAGGCTCACTAGCAACAGACTGAAGAATCCTTGCTGCAAAAAGCAGCAGCAGCTGCAAAAAGCCAGACGAGAAGGGACAACGAAGCAGCAGAGGGAGCAGAGCCACGTAGAGGCCAAAGTGACGCAATCCTACGCAGTGTCCATGCAGGCCCACGTATTTACTGGGAAGAGGCAACGCAGAGACAACGCTGAGACTGTTTGCTCACGCAGAGGCCAGCCAGGGTAACGCAATCCTGAAGTCGTTGCTGATCCAGAGTGTCGGAAGCAGTGCTACAGAACTTCAAAAGTTGCTGGTGGAGTTAAATCTATGAAGATTCAGAATTTAGCCTAAGCACTAGGTGACAAAGAGCGAGAGGAGAACAACTTCTTAGAGGGTTTCCAGCCAAAGAAATATCGAAGAGAGCTGATTCGTTTTGATTTGGCAAACTTCCAAGAGAGGAAGTCAGTTGTCAGAGGGAGCAGAGGGTGCCTTTCTCGCCAAGGACCTGTTGAGTCCCGAATTTGTCTCTCTTCCATACACTTTTCCATATCTCTTTCACTCACCTAAACCTCCAAAATTGTCAAATATCATGTGCAAAAGGGTATCTAACATGGTTTTTAATTATGTTTGTGTGGTTTCTATTTGATTTAGATTTTGTTCATACAGCTGCGGAAACTTGTCACTTTCCGCAGCCGCTGCAACTTTCCGCAGCTATTTTGTGGAAATCAATGTTACAGGTGTCAACGAACGAAACGAGCCACATGGGCAGGCTAGGAATGACAAGGACATGGTTCGTGTCCTATTGGTTCAAGTAAATTCGTCAAGGAAAGCCGCGGTCAAAGCCATCCACGTGGAAGTCAACTGTGGAGTTCTATGTCGGCTGGACTCTATTTCGTGGCATAGAAACATCCATACGGCCGTTTCCAAGCTTACGGAGGTTAATCGACATCTGTGCAAAGTTCTGGAGTTGAATTTAAGCGCCCACCTTCCATAGATCCGTTTTCCAACATGGCCATACTCCTAAATCCGTGGCCTTAGTGGTCTACGTGCTGGCTTCTATCATAAACTTCAGGAGACAGTTACATTTTATTGCTTTATAAAGAGCGTTTGCATATGCACGTAGAGTTAGTGAATGTGAGTTGATAGTTGTTAGTTGATATATCTGTTAAGTTGATGTGCGTACTCTGTTATGTGGTGATTACACTGCCTTGAGCCGTAATACCACCAGCCTGAAATGACTTTCTTTTTAATGTGAAAAACTCTGTTTCATAACTTAATTCGTGTTTGAAGATCATACCAGAGCTGCGTAGAGGGCCCCTGCTCAGCCGAGGTTCTGTGTATTAATGTATAAATTTTTCATTTCATTTCTTTAAGCAGTCATTGTATCATAACCCATTACATGTTCATATTTCATAGTTGTTTTATTTCTGTTCATACATTTCTGTAATTTCCATTGCATTCCTGTCTTTTATGTTTTTATGATTGTTAAATCACTGATCATTTTTCTTGTGCAGGTTTTAGGTAGACAGCCCGGGGCATTTTCATAGTATTTTTGCTAATGATATGAAACTGATATTATTCTGCTGCTAGTTTTCTTTCACAGTCTTTGTTTAACTTCAGTTTGTCTTGTGCACTTCAGTTTTGTTTATCTGATTCAGTAGTTAAAATTAGACATATTAAGCTACTCATAGTGTCTTCAGCTACCTCCGAAAGCCACAGCTGGACTGATGGTGAGGGGCTGCATGATGAGATGTGTAGTTTAGTATTAGTTTCATTTCTGCAAAATTAGATATATTAAGCTGCTCATAGCGTCTTCAGTTTCCTCCGAAAGCCACAGCTGGACTGATGGTGAGGGGCTGCATGATGAAGTGTGTAGTTTAGTATTAGTTTCTTTTCCGCAAACTTAGATATATTGAATCATGTATGACATCTTCAATTGCCTCCGAAAGCCACAGCTGGACTGATGGCGAGGGATTGAATCATGTATGTATGGTTTAGTATTAGTTTACTTTATGCAAATTAAATATCAGTTACACAAGTTGTTTATGATTACTTCCGCAAGTCATAGCTGGTCTAATGATGAAGGGTCAGAAAATGAATTGATGTAATATGATTTAGATTTATTTCATTGCAATTTTGAATTTCCATAAGCGTAGTTTCTTTTGTGTTCAGTTGGCAGCAAGAATAGTTTAGTTTTCATATTCACTAGTTTCTTGTTTTGATTCATTAGATTAACGGCACTTTCCATTTCAGCAGTTTACTTTCTTTTGTCATTTGTAATTTCAATTTGCTTTTAAAGTTTCGAGATTGGTAAATCATTATAGGGGATATCACTTCCTTGAACAATTATAACCAAACTTGTTTTTCACTTTAGAATTTCCATTTCACCTTAGAAAGACCATAAACGACAAAAAGTTAAGAAAGAGGTTATCTTGCACATATAGTGCGCCGCACTTCATCAGCTTACGATTCCCGGATTGACAATTAAATGCAGCAATTTAGGACACACTAAATTGACCAAACAGGACCCTAGATCCGAGTCTCTCGCATAGAGAGTAGGATTCGTTCCGACAGATTTGCTGAGCAGATGGCACCTCACGGACTACATGAACAGGATAGGTTGGACGATCTGTCCAAATTTGCAGTCTGGAAGGCCAAATTCCTGGTAGTCATGGAGGCTTACAGTCTGAGGGACCATGCAGAAAAATTCCTGGCCACGCCAACCGATGCTCTTCTCCTAGCGAAGCATGAGGAAGCTGCGGCACATGCCAAACGCTTCATAATGGATGGGGTTAAGGATCATATAGTTCCACACATAGCCGACAAGAAAGCGATTCATGAGATGTGGAAAGCCTTAACTGCCCTATATAAGGGAAGATTTGTCCAAAGGAGAATGCTTCTAGAGAACCAGATGCAGTTATTCATGATGGCCAAGGGAGAAAATATCGAGCCCTTATTTTTCAAATTACAGGAAATCAGAGATCAGTTGTCTGCCATGGGAGCAAAAGTGGAGGATAATGTGATGGTGAGGACTGCACTCAATGCGGTCACAGAGGACTGGGAAACTTTTGTCCAAAGTATCTTGGGCAGAGCAGACCTTCCCAACTGGGACATTATGTGGGAGATCCTTCGTCAATAAGAACTTCGTCGATTCACCAAGAGGCAATACAACACGGGATCAAGTAAGGTGAAGAAGGAAGAGGAAGAAGATGTAGCCTTGGCATCAAAGAGGCAGCAAGGGAGGAAGAAGCGTGATCTATCCAAGATCAATTGTTTCCAGTGCGGTGAATTAGGACATTTCGCTAGCAATTGTCCTCAGAAGAAGAAGGACAAAGAAACTTTTACCTCCAAGGCTATTGTGGCGGACGATGGTTCTGAAGATCACGTAGCCATGAGCGCTCATGAACCACGAAAGTGGGACGACATGGATCTATAGAGCAACTGTAGAGTGGTGGCGGGATCCTTGAGTAGCTCAGCTCTTGGATCACATACGAGCTACGGGAGCCTTAAGACAATAGAGGGGCAAGTGGAGCAGTTGGTGCAGAGAATCACGGATGGAGCAGAGGCGGAGCTGAAGGCTGAAGGGAGTAGCAGCAGCGTGGCAGCGCAGGGCAACGCAAAGGAGTTGATGTGACTTCAGCAGTGTAATGCAAGCTGACTTACGCAGAGCAGAGCTGCAGCAGAGTAGAGGCTTCAGAAGGACAACGCAACGCAGCAGCAACGTGGGAGATTTCAGCGCAGGGGCTGATGTGACTTCAAAGTGCGGAGGAAGTCTACTTACGCAGTGCAGAGTTGTGGCTATGCAGCTGTCTTCTAATGACAGCGCAGAGTAGCAACCTATGGCGCTTCAGTGATGAGGATGCAGCCCAACTGACTTGTCTGTCAAAGATTGGGCAAGAGTTTTCAGTTGCTTCTCTCAGCAACTGAGTTGCAGTGCAGCAGTTGGCAGCACGATGCAGAGATTGAGAGGGAGCTGCAATACGGATGTAGCAGTGGTGGTGGCAGCGTCATGAGCAGCAGTACAAAATGACAGCAGCAGCGCAGTGATGAAAGGCAGCATGTCCAGCATTAGTGCAAAGACCCACACCAGAGATCAGTGCAGAACTTTCGAGTGAAGCAGCGTTGTACTAGAGCACATTCCTCGCTAAGAGGGAGTGTTGAGTTTTTTTGAGTGTTGGAACTTGGGGTAGCATCAGATGTGCTCTAGCTCCCAAAATTTGTGGAGGGACTAGAGTACATAAGATCTCCAAGACCCAAAAAAGGATTTGGGAAATTCCATCCAGTTTGAGAGATAATTAATTAATTAATATTTTTAATTAAGGACCCTAAGTCTAACTTAGGAAAATTAAAATATTAAAGGTAATTAATTTAAACATGTGATGGAAATGACTTAAGTCACACGGATCAAGCTTTCTTTTAATCTTAGCCATCGATTCAAGTTTAAATCATGGTTGTTGGTTTCCCAACGAGAAAGTATAAAGGAAAGGCTTAAGGTCAGTTGGAGAACACACACACAGAGGCAAAGCACTGAGACTAAGCTAGAATTCTAGGGCGGGTTTTCTAAGAATTTCGAGAAGTGTTTCAGGCTGTTGGGGTAGTATTGGCTAAGGGGATGATCTGATCCCAGAGCCAAGAATCAGCAAGAGGCAGAGAAGAAGCAACCATGAGCAGCGCAGAGGAAGCAGAGGCTACGCAGTAGCTGCACAACGCAGAGGGTTTTCAGGTGTTACGTAGGCCCAGAAAGGGCAGTGTTGAGGCTTCAGGAGCCCATCAGGGTTACGCAAAGGCCATCCAGGGCAGCGTAAGGACTGTGTCACCCAGTCTGGGGTTACGCAGCCCTCTCCTGAGCAACGCAGGGGCACGCAGAGCCTAACAAGACTGACACGGGCAACTTTAGAGCAGTGTTGGGGTTTCTAGATGTAGAAAGGGGCCGAGTTCTATAAATCCCGTTTGAGGGTGTGAATCAGTCCATTTTTTAGTTTCCAGAACAGCAGGTATAGCTGCAGATCTTATTTTCTTTGTCGGGTGAACCAGTAAGGTACCCAGATTTGCTGTATTCAGAAACTAGTTAATAATATAAACCCTCTAGCAGCCAGAAGACCGGTTTTCCTGCATTGGGTTTTTCCGGGGACAGTTGTCCAGAAAATCTTGTGTCACTTTGTCTGTGTGCATGCATTTTTTTGCTTAAATCTGAATCAGTGAAGAACTGTTATGTGTTTACTTCAATGTTAATCTAAATTTTTAGCATTAATAACTTGAATAAGTAGGAGAAGTATAACCAGATCTAACAATAGGATTTCTGTATAAAGTAATATTCAGAAATTTTCACATTCTGGAGTATGGATGTGTTCCGGGCTATTGGGAATAGCCTAGGCACTTTCTTGGATGCAGATATGTCGTTTCTACAAACAAGATCGCAGAATATTGTATGCATTTTGGTTCGCCTTACCCCTAGAGAGGGTTTGATCGCGAAAATCCTTTTACATTTGGAAGAACCTTCTTATTTGCAATTGATAGATTATGAACACTTACTGTTCCGGTGCCATCGGTACCACAAACATGGACACTTGGCCAGAGATTGTCCACTTGGTATTAGTTGAAGCCACACACAAAAGGGAGGGAATAGGAATGGTTTTCGAGACTGTGTGGAATAGGTGGAACAGGAGGTTGTTGGGGGTAATCAGGCACAGGGGGAGGAAGTGATCATTCAGCAAGAGGAGGGGCCAATGTCGATGGAAGGAATGGAGGAACCTAGACAACAACAGGAGATTATCCCCGAGGGTGTGTTAAATCAAGCGCAGGACATCCATGTTCCTGTTGATCCTGCATCGAATATGGCGGGTACTGATCCTTGCTTCTCATCTCCTATTGTAAATTCTCTTGATCTTTTATTTAATGCTATGAAGTCGCCTAGTCCTTCCAGGCCAAATGGAAATGAGTCTCTGTGCATTAGAAATCTTTCACTGGCTATGGATAGTATTATAACAACCATCCCAAAACTCACTACTCACACTATTCCATATAACCTGAGACCTCAGGAAAAAAATTGTTATCAGTTGAGACCTATGGTGGATTGAGACGGAATACTATCCTGGATTAGTCTAAGAAGATAAGGGGATGGAAAAATGATATCTCCAAAGCACAAACTAAAGCCATGATAGATATTGTTGATGGAAAACAACTTCCCCTTAAAGGGGCGCTTAGAGTAGCACAGACCCCTGTCATTGTCTCAAAATGATTGTACTACCATTTCACTGTAGAGGTTTAGCTAGTGTCCCTAAAAAACTAGATTTAAAAGCACTTTTCCTTAACTATCGCCCTGATGTGATATTGCTCCAAGAGACCAAGATGACTTATTTATGGCTACACTTCAGAAAATAATACCGGGATGGACTTTTGTGACTGTTGAAGTCAAAGGGAGGTCGAGTGTTCTAGCTGTTGGTCTAAAAGACAGTGTCATAAAGCTTAAAAATTCCTGGATATCTGAGATGCTTATTGGTGTTGAGGTCTTTTCAATGGAATTAGGCACCGACATCACTATTGTGAACATATATCGGCCTTGTATGGAGCGGGTGGCTTTCTGGAATAACCTATTATCAAAATCATTTATGCAAGATCCCAATTTGGTGGTGGGTGGTGACTTAAATTTCTCTCTGGGGATGTCAGAAACTTGGGGGCCTTTGGCTCGTGCAGATCCATTGGCTGATTTTTTCTTAAATAAGCTAAGGGATCGTCGACTTATTGATTCAAACCTTATTAAAATTTCTCCTACCTAGAGGAATAGGAGAGTGGTGGAGGCCCGAGTGGCAAAGAGATTGGATTGTTTTCGGTTGAATGAAGATTTAGTTAGTCGGATCCTAGGGTTTAGACAATGGGTGAGCTCAGGGGGGGAATCAGATCACTCTCCTATTTTACTGGAACTGGCTGGACCCATTAAGAAACCGGGTTCCCCATTCAAGTTTAATGCAGGCTGGCTAAAGGAAGCGAACTACAATAGGCTGGTTTTTGAAACATGGAGACCTATGGACAGAGCTAGTATTGTCTCACATGCCTAGTCTTTTTTTAATAAACTGAAAAGCCTAAAAAAGGCAACAATCAATTGGGCAAAAGAGAAGACAAAAAGAGCCACAGCGGACCTCTGAGCAATAGGGGAGGAGCTGGAACAAATTGAATGTCAGGGCACTGAAGAATATGTGGATGAGGAAAAGAGGGATCATATCAGGTCTTTGGAAACTAGGAGGAGGAAAATATTGTTGGACAATGAAGAACAGTGGCATCTAAAGAGTCGTGCAATATGGCTCTCAGCTGGAGATGAAAATACAAAAAAAAATCAAAACTATGCTAAGGGGAGGAAAAACACAAACACTATCTGGGAACTGGAAAAACCTAGGGGTGGCATTGTCAAATATTTTAATGAATTGGCCACGCTGGGTAAAAATCACTTCAAATCCCTTTTTGGTGTCCAGGAGGGTGCCACGATAGGGGAAGTGATTAGAAGTGATTAGAGTGGCACAATTGTTTCCGAGGTATACTGATGAGGGGGACAATGAACATCTAATGGCTCCTGTTACGATCAAGGAAGTTGAACATGTCCTTAAATCAATGCAAAAAGACAAGAGCCTCGGGCCTGATGGTTGGACTGTGGAATTTTTTCAACATTTTTTTGAATTGATGGGGGTGCAATTGTTGGAGTTGTGGAAGAGTCCAGAATAAATGGCTCTATTCATGATCCTTTCAATTCCACTTTCCTGGATCTCATTCCCAAATCTCATTATGATGACTTCAGGGCTATCTCCTTGTGCAATTGTATGTATAAAATTATCGCAAAAATTATTGCAACCAGACTAAAACCTATTTTGTCTAGTAATATCTCTAAAGAACAATTTGGCTTTCTGGATGGCAAGCATATTCACGAAACCATAGGGGTGGCCCAAGAAACTATGCATAGCATAAAGCAGTCAAAGAAAAAATGCTTGATAGTAAAAATTGATCTATCCAAAGTATATGACCAGATCAGTTGGCTATATTTGAGACTTTTGCTGACTCATTTGGGATTCAAAATTGACTTTGTAAACTGGATCATGAGTTGCATTTCAAATGTGTCCTTTGCAATACTAATTAATGGGGTTGTGTCCCCCTTCTTTCATAGTCAGCGAGGACTCAGACAATGTTGTGTAACCAACTCAAAAAGAGAAGAAAAGAGATATAAACGCCTTAGAAATGAGCCACTTCGAGGGGGCAACCTCCAATACATTACATAAATGAACAATTCTTGGATGATACAATTCACAAAACCTCCTTTCTATATATAGGAGTCCATAGGGCCATAATGTAATCCTAGTGGGCCACAATGTAATCCTAGCCGACCTAACAATAATAATTTAAGGGCACAATAATAACAAAATGGGGGTTACAAGGGTACAATAATAACAATAAGGGGTTTACACTAACCATAATAAGGGGCTATACTAGTGATATAGGGACCTAACATGCCCCTCTCCTTCAAAAAAAGTGTTGTCCTCAACACTTGAGTAGCTCTGGATGCTTCTGTATAAAATTCTCATCCTCCCATGTAGAATCTTCAGTGGGTAAGTTCTTCCACTTGATGAGATACTCTGAAATTGATCGATTCCGTAGTTGTCGAGTTCTTTTTTCCATGACTGCTTCAGGTTCCAATATGATTTTCCCTTCCCCATCGAGTTCTGGCAATACTGTTTGAACTGGAAGATTTTCACCTATAACCTTCTTTAAGCATGAAACATGGAAAACTGGATGTACTCGCGAAGAAGCAGGAAGCTCCAATTTGTATGCCATAGTACCAATTTTTTGCAACACCTTGTAAGGACCATAGTACTTTGGCGATAATTTATTATCCTTCTTTGCTTGCTTGAGGGACATTTGTTTGTATGGTTGTGGCCGTAAAAATACCCAATCTCCTACATCAAAACTTCTCTCGCTACGATGTTGATCTGCCTGTTGTTTCATTCGATTTTGTGCCAAATTCAGGTTATCCTTTAAGAGTTGGAGAACTTCTTGCTTATGCTCGATGTGATCTTCCACTGCTTGAACCTTCGAATTTTCCCTTAAAGATGATGTGATGGATGGTGGATGATATCCATAAAGTGCCATAAATGGGGTCATTTTTGCTGCGGTATGGAAGGAAGTGTTATACCACCATTCAGCGAGAGGTAACCACTTGACCCATTGTGTTTGTTTATCGGATACAAAACAACGAAGATATCCTTCCAAACATTTATTTACTATCTCAGTTTGACCATCAGATTGAGGATGATAAGATGAGCTATGAGCTAATTGAGTACCCAAACAAGAAAATAACTCCGTCCAAAAATTTCCGATAAAAATGGGATCTCTGTCGCTCACAATAACCCTTGGGCTTCCATGTAGCTTTTGAATTCTGTCCATAAATGTAGTAGCAACTGTACTTGCTTTAAATGGATGAGATAATGCACAAAAGTGTGCATACTTAGTAAGTCTATCAACTACCACCATGATGACACTCTTTCCTTCGGACTTAGGTAAACCTGTGATAAAATCCATTGAAATCTCCTCCCAACGTTGACCTGGAATGGATAAAGGTTGTAGAAGTCCTGGGGTCTTAATTGTTTCCACTTTATTCTGCTGGCAAACCAAACATTCCGCCACAAACTTTCGAAAGGCCATCCCAAAAAAATTCTTTCTTCACCCTGTGGTAAGTTTTTAAAAATCCTGAGTGTCCTCCTAAAGGAGAAGTGTGCAATTCCCGAAGAATCTTTTGTTTTAGTTGGGAATTCTTACAAAGATATAAGCGATCTTTGTACCATAAGGAATCATTTTTCCAACTAAATGTATCAGATGTACTAGGATCTTGCTGCAACTTTTTAATGAGTATCCATACATCTTTTTCCTTCTTCCATTCATCTCTTGCTTCAGTTATCCAATCTGGTTGGATAATAGAAATGGCACAAAGAAATGCTTCCACCTCTTCATTCTTTCTTGAGAGTGCATCTGCAACAACATTCGGCTTTCCTTTTTTGTAGATTATTTCAAAGTCATAACCCAACATCTTTGTGACCCATTTTTGCTGTTCTTCTGACGATAGTCTTTGTTCCAAAAAGTGTTTAAGACTATCATGATCAGTGTTTACCTTGAAGTGTCTTCCCATTAGGTAAGTTCGCCATTTCTTTAGTGCATGTAGTATTGCTAACATTTCCTTCTCATAAATAGGTTTCTGTAAATACTTTCCTTTGATTGGACGACTCTCAAAAGCAATGGGTCTTCCTTCCTGCATTAAAACTGCACCAATTCCATTTCCTGAGGCATCACATTCCACAATAAAGGTTTTTGTGAAGTCTGGTGTAGCTAAGACCGGTGCTAGGCACATTGCCTCTTTAAGACGTTAAAAGGCCTTAGTTGCTTCAGGAGTCCATGAAAATGCATCTTTCTTCAATAATGTTGTTAGAGGTGCTGCTATTCTCCCATAATTCTTAACAAACTTGTAATAATACCCTGTTAACCCGAGAAATCCTCGCAACTGCTTTATGGTTGTGGGAACTTTCCATTCCTTAATGGCTTTAATTTTGTTAGGGTCCACTTTAACCCCCTCGTGAGATACAATATGACCCAGATATTCCACCTCTTGTACTCCAAAGAAACATTTGGATGTTTTTGCATATAATTGTTTCTCCTGCAATAGTTTGAGCACACTGTCAACATGTTCAACATGATCCTTCCAAGACCTGCTGTAGATTAGTATATCATCAAAAAATACTAGCACAAATTTTCTAAGGAAGGGTTTGAAAATGAATTCATCAACCCTTGAAATGTAGAAGGTGCATTGGTAAGGCCAAAAGGCATGACCAAAAATTCATAATGACCCTCATGAGTTCAAAATGTTGTTTTTGGAATATCTTCGGTCTTCATTCTAATTTGATGATATCCTGAACGAAGATCCAACTTGGTAAAATAAATTTCTCCATGTAATTCATCCAATAATTCATCAATCACAGGAATGGGAAATTTATCTTTAATGGTGAGCTTATTGAGCTCCCTATAATCCGGACACATTCGCCATGATCATCCTTCTTGTGTACCAATACTACAGGAGCAGATAAAGAACTTTGAATAGGTTGAATTATACCC
The DNA here is from genome assembly GCA_034641835.2 of Pinus albicaulis. Taxonomy (NCBI): domain Eukaryota; kingdom Viridiplantae; phylum Streptophyta; class Pinopsida; order Pinales; family Pinaceae; genus Pinus; species Pinus albicaulis. Next base: position 565,787,722 of record CM076579.1, on the reverse strand, counting down.
GCCTCTAACATTTCTGCAATCATACGTTCAATTTCGCTCTTTTGGACGTAAGGATATCTATAAGGCCTGATGTTTGGAGGAACACTTCCTGGAATCAAATGAATAGCATGATCATGATCATGAATAGGTGGGAGTCCTTTGGGAGTTTCAAACACCTTGGAATGATTGTCCAAGACTTGTTGGAGATGTGCAGAAATAGATGATTTTGATGTTGGAACTTCTAGTGAGCATAATTGTGCAATTACGCCTCGTTGTTCTTTCTTTAGAAGCTTTGTCATGCCATTAGAGCTTATTATCCTTCCTGGCTTCCCTTCAATACCCCGTAATTCGACTTCCTTTCCTTCTGAAAAGAATTTTAAGAAAAGTTCTTGAAAATTAAAAGCTACCGTCCCCAAAGATTGTAACCATTGTACTCCTAGTACAACATCAGCACCTCCCATAGGAATGGAAAGCATTGGACTAGTCAATACATATTCCCCATGGTTAGCTTGATATTATGGCATTTTCCAGAGCAATTTATAGTTCCTCCATTTGCAACCATCACTTGACATTCTGGTGCTGGGTATAGGAAACAATTTAATTCCTTGGCTACCTTATAATGAATAAAATTATGGGTGCTACATGAATCAATCAACACTATTACCCTTTTCTTCTTGATATGTCCTTCTATCTTGAGAGTTTGAGGAGTGGTAATTCCTGCCAGTGCATTACACGATATGGTCGGATTCATTTATTCCTCTTCTAGGGCTGGTTTCTGGTGTATATCCTCTTCTTGTTCATTTTCTTCTTCCTCTTCACAATCTATGTAAAATAATTTCTTCTCAGCACACTTATGACCTTTAGTGTATTTGCTATCACAACTGTAGCAAAGCCATTTTGCTCTTTTTCTTCCAATTGTTGTGGTGTCAACCTTGTAGGTTGTGGAAATCTAGGCGTAGAAACACTTCCTTCTTTATAGAATTGAGTGGTAGGCTTCCTTGTCGCCATAATTTTACATTCAACTTTCTTGCCAACCTGAATGCCTTCTCCAATGAATCAGGTTCCAAAACACGAACTTCTCGTGGATCATTTTTTTTTTTTTTTATATTTAAAAAACAGTGTGTGTCTTTCATATATATATATATATATATCTTTAAAGTGCCTAGGAAGAGATCAATCCTGTGTTCCTCTGTAAGATCAGTTACCCTTATATTCAATTTTTTGGAAGTCCTCAATGTGCTGCCCCACTAAACCCTTTTGTTTGAGATTTATCAATTGGGTAAAGAAGGTGTTGCTCTTTGTATCCTCATAATGTGCTATCATTTCCTCAGTAAAAATTGACCAAGTGACAATTTTTTTACGGGAGCAAAGCCATTGATACCATACAAATGTATTTTGTTCTAAATGTAAAGTTGCGATGCGTACCTTTTGCGTGTTTTGCACGTTATGGAGATCAAAATATTGCTCCATCTGTAGTATCCATGTTACAGGATCCTTTCCATCAAACTTCCTCATATCCATTTTTGGAATATGGTGGTTCTTCCCGCCAACATTCGAGTTTATGGAATCATGATTAACATTTATTTTGTTCTCATCGGGAGGTTCTTCTCCTATATTTCCGCCATTAGGAATCATTTCTGGTTTTAAGCTTGTCATCAAGCCTTCCATGTATGCTTTTAGATCATTCTTCATGTTTTCCATCTTAGCTTCCATGCGAGCACCATGCCATCCATCTTAGCTTCCAAACCATTTCATCTTGGATTTCCACGCCTTTCTTCAAAACTTCCATTTCATTTTTTGTTGTTCTTTGCGAGAGCGAAATTTGTTGCATTTGCTCTTGTAATTTTGACATGTCATGTTGCCATTCTTCATCTTCATGAGTAATAGTAGAGCCTTCTAAAGGCTTAATGGGTGTTGATTTCTTTTTAGGGGCCATTTCAGACTCCAATATTGATATCTATTCTACAATAGGCCCTTGCAATCAATTCAACTTGATTCTTCAAACAAGACTTATGCAATTCGGAAAAAAAATACACACCTTTTACTAGCTTTGAGGAGCTTGATATTGAAATTGTATTATCTCTGTGCTTGAAAATATTCGATATCTGAAATTCCGCCCTGTAGTAGCCCTCTGAAGCTTCTTTCAAATGCCACAGGTCTGACTTGATTTTGATGCTCCAAGACAAAGTTGTGTCCAATCTCCCACAATGACCTAATTCTAGACTGGTTCAGTAGAGCGAATTTGTACGACTTGCCACGTATCACTGTTTTGTCCTTTGTCTCTGAAATTGATAGCGAAGAAACTACAGGCTGTGTACTTGTGACCACTTTTGACGGCACTCCAATCCAATCTTCAGAGAGAGAGTTATTGAACTTTTTCCACGATCACCTCTTTGAGATGAAATTCAGGAGCCTGAAAAAGCACTACCTTCCACAGATCATATCTCCAAAAATATTGCGAACCAAGTTCTGAAATTTTTTTACGACTTTCCTCAGGATTTCAGCTTCGCACCATATGAATTTCAGACTCTGACCCTTCGTACAAAAAACTTTATAGCGCAAATGCCACGATGACCTGTTTATGAGCCTGAAAAAATACCTAACTTCCACAGATGATATTTCCTCAAATATTGCGAACCAAGATCTGAAATTTTTAGACAACCTTCCTCAAGATTTCAGCTTCGCACCCTAAAAATTTCAGCTTCTGAAGCTTCGTAGAAAAAAATTTATAGCGAAACTGCCACGATGACCTGTTTGGAGCAGCGAAACCCTAGAATCCAAACCTCTGATACCAAATGTTGTGTAACCAGCTCCAAAAAAGAGAAGAAAAGAGATATCAACGCCTTAGAAATGAGCCACTTCGAGGGGGCAACCTCCAATACATTACATAAATGAACAATTCTTGGATGATACAATTCACAAAACCTCCTTTCTATATATAGGAGTCCATGGGGCCATAATGTAATCCTAGCCGACCTAACAATAATAATTTAAGGGCAAAATAATAACAAAATGGGGGTTACAAGGGTACAATAATAACAATAAGGGGTTTACACTAACAATAATAAGGGGCTATACTAGTGATATAGGGACCTAACAGACAAGGATGCACTCTCTCTCTTCTCTTGTTTCTTTTAGCTGCCGAAGGTCTAAGTCAACTTATTAATTTAGCCAAGAGAAGAGGAGAGCTAAAAGGTATTGAAGTTGCTGCAAATTTGTTCATATCCCATTTGCTATTTGTGGACGATACTTTGTTGTTCAGTAATGGGAATCGGGAGGATGTACATCAGATATAAAGCATTTTGGATCTGTTCTTGAAGGCAACAAGCATGGTTATAAATGTTCAGAAGTCATCATTAACATATTAGGACCGTATCTAGTTTCTGGATATCGACCGTCCTTCCTTTTCGTATCATGTGATGGGGAAAAGTCTAAAATACTTGGGTTTCTATTTGAAACCAGATACTTACAGAAAACAAGACTAGTCATGGTTATTACAAAAAATTGAAAAGCGCATTAATCTTTGGAGCTACAAATGGTTATCTAGGGTTGGGAGTCTGGTACTCATAAAATCGGTGTTGTTGGCAATTCCGATGTATTGGATTGTCCTATCTTGGGTTCAAAAAGGCATTCTGAACAAAATCAGGAGAATTTGCAGTGGCCTTTTATGGGCTGGAAAGAAAGAAAATATGGTTATTCCATGTGTGGCATGGGATAAAATAGCAAGACCTAAGGAATGGGGTGGTTGGGGAATAAAGAACTTAGTTTCTTTTGCCATTTCCCTAGCAACAAAATTGGGATGGGAGGTCACACCGAAGACAACTCCTGGATCGCCCGGTTAAAAGAAAATACATAGATCCGATCCCTATGACAGAATGGATTCGTCGGCCCCGAAAAGGATTCACAAAATCATCAAAGAATTGGAAGGTTGTTATGCTATCATTCGGTGTTAGTGGAAGAAGGCTTGCCTTGGCAGGTGGGAAATGGCGAAAAATGGAGGATAGGGCTAGATCCACGGGTTGGTTCAATGAGTCATATACACTCTCAAGATGTCTAATCGATTCACCACATCAAAAAGGGATCTTTTTCTTCTGCTCGTATTTCTAATCAAGATGATACTTTATTTGGCAACATGGATGAAAACACTGAGGAAATCCCAAATTGATCATCAATGGAGGCAGGAATGGCAAGATTGCACCCAGGAATTAAAAAGCACAAGGTCCTGGGATAAAAACTATCCCGACACACCCTGGGTTCAAGCAAAGTTTGGTCAATACTCCCCAAATTTGGGCTATGAACACTTGATGAAGGGGTGGGGGTGGGGTGCTCAAGAATGGTGGTGTAAGCCGCTATGGAAGGTGGATTGCTCTGCAAAAACTAGACTATTCTTCTGGTGTATCCTGAGGAAAAAAGTGCCTTCATGGTACTCTTTACAGAGGAGACATTTTCATGGGCATGGATGGTGTATACTATGTAAGGATGCGGAAGAAACCTCTGATCACTTATTTCTTGAAATGAAATGAAATGAGATTTTAACGTCCACGAGACTAAAAATGTTTGGGAATTTGCACAGTCTCTTTTAAATATCAACTCACTATGGAATGGTGCAAACTGCGGGGAGGCATGGCAAAAATGGTGGCTGGAAAATACTGATGAAAGTAACAGAAACATACCTTTAATCATCTCATGGGGCATCTGGCTGGCTCGGAATAAAGGGATCTTTCAGGACATTTCCACCCCCACCTCTGTAATTGCAATTGAATGTGCTTCGATCTATTTGTTCGTTCCTTCATTTGATCATAAATAATTGCCTAGGAACATCAGCATTGAAAAAATAAACTATGACATCTCGTGGACATATTTTGATGGGGCATCAGATGAACAAATGAGATATGGCTCAGGCATGGTTATTCATAAAAATCTGAATATTTCTCCGACAGCCTCAATGGGTGTTGGGCCTTAGTTTTGGTCTTATTTTTGCTCAAAGAAACTTACTAATCCATCTATTTCCCATCCATTTTCCCTTCATTTATTCCATTTTGATGTATATTTGATATCCATTCAGGTATTTAATTTTAATTTTTCAATTTCTAAAGTTTTTATGAAAGTTTGGTTTTTAGTGCAAAATTGGCAGATTCAGAAATTCCCGTAATAGCTCTATGGTTGATGTGGTTGCAGGGCACTTGGGCACGAATTGAATGCATGGATGGACAGCTTGGAAACTAGGATTAAGCCAGCTATGCTTAGTTCGAACAGAACAAGCTTTATTAGGCCCATTTGGTGCTAGTCATTCAGAAATCCCATAGAAATAGGGCAGTTTTGAGATTCTATGGGATTGGTCATATTTCTTGGGATAAGAGTAATGAATTCGACTTAGATAGGTGGATGAGAGTAGATGGGTTTGTTTGAGTGAATATAGATCAGTTTGTTTCATGAGACTTCTTATTTAAAGCCAAAACTTTGATGGCTTATGTATTGACTTATTATACTTTTATGCTGTGACACCTTTGGATTGAGGAGCTAATTTGAAGACTTGTGTTATTATTATTTTGCTGTTCAATGCTATGGATGTGTAACTGAATTTAATCTTCTGATATCACCTCTCAAGTGTGCAAGGCAAGGGTGGAGGGCCCCCATTCCAAGCTAAGTACACTTCCTTGTTAACTAGTTTTATTTCCTTGTAATCTGGTTATTGTAGAACTGGTTTTTCAAAGCTTTATTTCAGATTGCTTTATGGTTCATGCATAGTGATTGATTTCATTAGTTCATAGCTTATTCATCACTTTATCGAGTTGGAAAAACAGGTGTTCAAGTTGAGCATCCCTTCTACTAAAATGATGAATTAAAACTAGTTTCCTTTGTTTGTATGCAAGTAGTTTCTTATTGAAATTTTGATATTGAGATGAATGAATTATGATGGAATACCTTATGTGTCTCTTAAGTTAAGAGTTTCTTTCATTAATAATTTATCCATCTTAAGTTCTTGGCTTTAATCTCTGATTCATTAAGTGGTAATTGAGGTGAAAGTGGACTTCTTGAGTCAAGAACCATTTCAATATTCTTCCTCTTTTTAAACTAATTGAATTAGAATTATAGGATGTATTACTTTCAGCTTTTGAATAGCTTATCTTTCAAGGTTTGATTACATCTGATATTCACATATAGTGAACTTGCCTCAAAGCATAAACAACCCGGATTGATAAGAAATAATTGTGTTAATTTAGGTACATAAATTAGCTCAACATTTTGGCGCCGTTGCCGGGGAGGCAAATATCGACATAGTCAATAGAAAGATAAATTTCAAAACAACAAAAACATTAGTTACATTTTTTTTAGTTATGTTTCTTTATGCCTAGATATAGAGATCCTCAAGGTAGATTTATTAAAAATCCCCCACAAATAGAGATAGGATCATCAAACACCCAGATACTGGTAATCCAATAATTGAGGAATTGGCAGAAAAACAAAGAAGTGGACAAAGATTAACTTTGATTGAGAGGCAAACTTTGTTAGCTTGGGAAGCAAAGCAAAAACAATCTTCAATTTCTGGAAAACAAAAAGAAATTATCAAAGGAAAACAATCTGTCTTTCCATCCATAAATCCTCCTATCTTCCAGCAACCTGAAACTCCACTCAAAATCGAAACAAATCAACCAATGGCAGAAGAGGGACATGGATCTGTTATTTTCACTCCTGAACAACGAGCTGAATATGAAAGACAACAAATAGAATGGAGAAGAAAGAGAGAGCAGGAGGCAAAACAAGAAAATGATAGAAAAATAGAAAACGATCGGAAAAGACAAGAAGATGGTAATGATCAAGAGACTACCTTTGGCTTTCCAATAATAGATACAAGTGCAATATTAGGAGAAGAAGTGAAAATGAAAAATATTCCACCTTCTATATTGCCAAATTTTTATGGAATGTCCACGGAAGATCCTGATGCATTTATGTTTGAATTTGATATTCTATGTAGAACATATGGATACACTGATGACATTCATAAACTTTGTCTTTTCCCTGCAACATTAAAAGCAGCAGCTTTGAAATGGTTTATGGGTTTAGGAGAACAAACAATAGCTTCTTGGGATGATATGAGATCAGTGTTCCTTAAAAAATATCAAGCTTATTGTAGATCTAGAGATTCAAAGGAAGATGTTTTCAGAATGACACAACAAGAAGATGAAAGTTTAGAAGAATATTTGGAAAGATTTGCATATAATCTACAGAAATCTAAACAACACTCTCTAAATCAAGAAACCATTCGAACAATCTTTCTTAAGGGTGTAAGGGATGAATACCTTGACATTTTGAATGTGATGGGTAAAGGAGACATTTCAAACCTACCATTTGAAGAAATTGTTGAGTTATGTCAAAAATATTCTAGAGGAAGATCAAAAACAGGAAGAAGAGAAGTAAGTTCAAAAGCAGCAAAGTCAGCTGCAGGAGGGATAACAAGAGCTGAAATAGGAAGCTTATTGGAGAACTTCAAAACAGATCTCTTGAGTACATTAGGGACACAAGTAGATGTGTTAAAGGCAAACAAGAAGAAAGAAGAACAAGAACAAGCTCTAGCAATCTTTTGTCCCAAATGTAGAAAGAAACATCCATTGAGAGAATGTCCTTTGGATAGCGTTCAGGTTTGTGGTCTTTGTACAGAAAATCATTCTACAGAAAATTGTCTAAGATTGAAAGAATTACAAATGAATTCAATGGAAGAAGTGCCAGGAATAGAAGGTTTTTATTATGTAGCACCACGAAGACCATGGCAACCTAGGATGCCTCAACAGAATCAACAACAATTCCCTCAACAAAATTACCTCTATCCACCTCAAAATCCTTGGACCCCTCCAATGCCATGGCAAGCTTGGCTTCCACAACAATATCCACAACAACCTGCACAAGGTTGGAGAGGATATGGTTATGGAAACCAGCCACCTCAACAGTATCAACAACAATACCAGCAACAATACCAATAGCCATTTACATATCCACAATATCCACAATCCATACCATTTCAACAACAACATTCTGCATATCCACAATCCATCCCATATCCGCAGCAGAATCCTCCACCGTTGTTGACCCAACCACAACAGTTACAGCTACCCACAAATCAACCCAGACCAACTCAATTACCAGCCCAACCAATTTCAAATCCGAATAATAAGGTGGACAAAACTGCATACACTGTAGAGGAAGCAACATGTTTTCCCACATATTCAATTCTTCCTCTTAATGAAGTCCATCTAAGGTCTGGAAAAGTGCTTAAAAAGGATTCTCCTCCAATTATAGAAGAACCAACCGAACAAGGAGAATCACCTGAAACATCACAAGCTAAGATACAAATTCAGAAAGGATCAAACATTACAACTCAAACACCACCTTATCCTGAAAGGTTAGTGGAACAACAAAAAGAAATAACCTTTCCTGAATTTGATATTTTAGATGAGTTAAAAAATGCTTATGTAAAAATTCCTTTGTTGAAGGCAATTAAAGAAATACCAATATATGCTAAAACAATAAAGGAATTGTGCATTAAGAAATCATAGAAAAAGAAGAAGGATCCTACTACAATCCAAGTCATTGGTAAACTAGCAAGCCTCATGTCTACACAAACCATAGTAGAAAAATATATTGATCCTGGTATCCCTATGGTTACTATATCAATAAATAATTTCTCAGTACCAAATACATTAATAGACTTGGGAGCAGCTATAAATGTAATGACAATGGAGACAATGAAAACTTTGCATTTGAACAACATTAGATCAACTTCTACAATCTTAGAACTAGCAGATAGATCTAAAGTTGTTCCTGAAGGAATATTGGAAGACATCATAGTCTCTTTGGATTCATGGGAGTATCCTGTTGACTTCCTTATCTTGCAACCAAAAACAAATTTGGGAGGACATCCTCTAATCTTAGGCAGACCATGGTTAGCTACCGCTGATGCCTTCATAGGATGCAGATCAGGAAGCATGATTATTTCACATGGAGATGAAAGGAAACACATTGCTCTTTATTCACCCGCACAATCAACTTCTTTAGAATTAGTGCTTGAAGCTCAAGAAAAACAACAAACTAAATCAGTTTTAAGTATAAATCAATTCTTTGATTTGAGAGAAGAAGAAGAGAATGAAGACTTAATGGATCTTTTCATTTCAGAACCAAGTATTTCAGAGCAGCTTAGAGAAGTCCAATATGAAGCTGCAAGTAACCTTTTGAATCAATGCTTTCAGGAAACTTGTACTGTCCAAACTTTGCGGAAATATTTTATAGACATCTTTCCTGTAAACACAATCTCCAATCCAACAATAAAAACAATTGAGGTAAATCCTGGAAAACATTTAAACATTGGAAACGAGTTGCAATCAACACAAGAGCAAGAGGTAATTGCATTATTACAGAAATATTCAAAAGCTTTTGCCTGGGATTATACTGACATGCAAGGAATCCATCCTAGCACATGTGTCCACCACATCTATACAGATGATCAACTCAAACCTGTAAGACAACCTCAAAGACGAATGAATCCCATGATGAAAGAAATAGTGAAAGAGGAACTGCAAAAATTGTTAAATGTTGGATTCATCTATCCTATTTCAAATAGTCAATGGGTTTCTCCACTGGTTATTGTACCAAAGAAAAATGGAAAGTGGAGGGTATGTGTGGACTATCGGGAACTAAACAAAGCTACACTAAAAGATCATTTTCCTCTACCATTCATTGATCAAGTGTTAGACTCATTAGCTGGGAAAAAAAAATTCTCCTTCTTGGATGGGTTTAGCGGATACAACCAGATAAGAATAGCAACAGAAGACCAAGACAAGACAACATTTACTTGCCCATGGGGAACCTATGCATATAATGTTTTGCCATTTGGTTTATGTAATGCACCTGCAACTTTTCAACGAGCAGTGCTTGCAATCTTCGCTGATCTAATTCATGAATGTGTAGAGGTTTATATGGATGACTTCACAGTTTATGGAAACACATATAATGATTGCCTAAATAACCTTGAGAAAGTTCTAAAACGATGCATTAAAACAAATTTGTCATTAAGCAATGAGAAATGCTATATGATGTTGACAGAAGGAATAGTTCTGGGACACCATATTTCTGCTTCAGGAATTAAAGTGGATCCAGCAAAAATCCAAGTCCTAGTAAACTTAATGCCTCCTACAACACAAAAAGAGGTAAGAAGTTTTTTAGGCTATGCAGGCTATTATAGACGATTCATTGAAAACTTCAGTAAAATAGCCCAACCTCTGTTTAAACTATTAGCAAAAGATATTGAATTTCACTGGACAAATGACTGTCAAAATGCATTTCAAATTCTGAAAGAGAAATTATCAGTTGCACCCATTCTCCGTGGGCCAAACTTGTCTTTTCCATTTCATATATCAACTGATGCATCTGATACTGCGATAGGTGCCTCTCTTGGACAGAAAGAGAACTTGTTCAATTATGCAATATACTGTATAAGCAAGAATCTAACACCTGCAGAATTGAACTATACAGTCACAGAGAAAGAAATGTTAGCCGTTATACATGCAGTAAACAAATTCAGACACTATATAACAGGATATCAAGTTTTCATTCATACAGATCATTCAGCAATCAAATACTTGATGAATAAACCCATCACCAATGGAAGAATAACAAGATGGTTATTGTTATTGCAAGAATTTAATATCACAATACAAGACCGGCCAGGCAAGGAAAATCAAGTGGCTGACTTTCTGTCCCGCATACATTCACCCAACGATCCAAATCCGGTTGCAGATAACTTTCCCGATGAACACCTGTTTGCCATCACAGTAAAAACACCATGGTTTGCAGACATTGCAAACTATTTATCTTCTGGAAAGTTTCCAACTCAATTCACTAAAAAGAAAAAACACAAAATTCTTAGAGAAAGCTCTAGGTATAGTTGGGTAAATGGTGATTTATTTTATACTGGTTCAGATTTGATAATTAGAAAATGTGTGCGAGAAGATGAAATATTAGACATTCTAAGAGCATGTCACGATGAACCATGTGGTGGCCATTTTGCAGACAAACGAACAGCATATAAGGTGCTGCAACTGGGCTACTACTGGCCATCCATCTTCAAAGACTCTAAGAAATATGTCAAGCAATGTGACAGTTGCCAGAGAACAGGGAGACCAATCACAACAGATGAGATGCCGCTGAAGCCACAGGTCCTTATAGAACCATTTGAGCAATGGGCACTTGACTTTGTTGGACCCATCAATCCACCATCAAATGGAAAGAAGTACATCTTAGTATGTACAGATTATGTAACCAAGTGGGCAGAGGCTAAAGCAGTGAACAGATCAACAGAAGATACAGTGGTCACCTTTCTTTTTGAAGAAATATTTGTCAGATATGGAGTACCTAGACAAATTGTAACAGATCAAGGAACACAATTTACATCAAAGCTGGTACGAGATCTAACAGAGAAATACAAGATCAAACACAGGAAATATACACCATATCATCCTCAAGCAAATGGGCAGGTTGAATCAACAAATAAAGTCCTAGAAAATATCATGACAAAAACAGTACAGTTGAACAGAAAAGATTGGTCTGAAAAATTAAAAGATGCACTATGGGCCTACAGAATCACATGGAAGAATACAACTGGTTTTAGTCCATACCAGTTAGTATATGGGAAAGAGGCCTTATTGCCTATAGAGTTTCAAATACAAACATACAGACTAGCAGCTGAACTAGGACTAGACCTGACAGAATCACAACAGCAGCGGATCATGGAACTGAATCAATTGGATGAGCATCGTCAACAAGCCATAGAACATACTACATTGGTGCAACAACAAAGAATGAAGTGGCACGACAGATATATCAAAACAAAGACATTTCGCAAGGGAGACTGGGCATTACTTTTTGACTCCAAATTCAAAGACTTCAAAGCAAAGTTCACAACACACTGGCTAGGGCCATATGAAATTGACGAAATCTTTGACAATGGAGCAGTCAAGATCAAGACAATCGACCAGGACTCCACCTCCTTTATAGTGAATGGACATAGGCTCAAAGTTTATAATAGGCCTATCAGTAAAGAAGCATTTATGAAACAACTGATAGAAGATACAGAACTGGAAGTCATGGCACACCAGGCTCAGCCATCTTCCAGTCTTGTAGTTGAATAAAAAAAAACACATAAAAAAAATAATAATAAAAAAATAAAACATTAAAAAAAAACATTAAAAAAAAAAAAAAAAAAAAAACATAAAAAATAATTTGTTTGCTAGTGAAAACCAGGCAACTGGCACTTAGCAAACATGAATTCATAGGGGAAAACCGGGGCAACTTGGACTCTATGAATTCCTTATTCTTGTTCTATTGTTCTCACATAATTTCAATACAGGTACTCTCCACCAACAACTGACTTGAGGACAAGTCACATCTTAAACAAGGGGGAGACTTGCATCAGATCTTTAGCTGGAAAGCTGAAGTATAGAAGGAACTTGTATTGTCAACAGAGGGACCTAAAATAAGAAATCATTACAGAGGGACCTGAAAGACCTGCCAATGTCAAAACAACATGTGCATATTCTGTAAGCAGTACAGAGGGACCTGAAACAAAAAAAAAAAAAATCATTACAGAGGGACCTGACTAACAATTCAAGAACCAGAGCATGAAGAACAAGGAGCAGCAATAAAGTTTACTTTTTGATCCATCTACAACATCCGATCAATTGATTTCATTCCACTTGTACAGACATCATCCAGGGGAGTATATGTATAGTCATTTTGTGCTTGAAAATTCAAATTTTTCTTAGAGATTTTTAGTTTTTGTTAAGTCGAAATTAGTACCTGAGGATATTCATTATCATTTCATATCCTATATTCCCTATACATACCCTATAACCCTTATACATCATATTCCATTTCATTTCCATACATATTCATTTCATTAACCCCTAAGTATTTTTCTTTAAGAGCTTAAAAGACCAAATTGGGACAACTTTTCAACCTGCACATACAACTCAAGCATTAGTAATGGTGATAATTTTAAATATGACCCAAGATGGTCATTTTAAAATTATAAAGATATGCTATATAATCCAAACAAAACTCATGCGCTATATGGAAATCAAAGTAAATATATACCATATCAAATTATATACCATAGTCCAAATGGTGTGCATGCGCCATAGTCATATATATATATATCATAACCCAAAGCGCATATGATATAATGGTATAAAACATATGGTATATGATATAAGTGAAGGCATATGGTATAAACTTAGGAAAGGGCGCATATGATATAAGGAATGGTGGACGGCCGCGCGCAAACGATATGACACGACTGTGCATATAAGTATTGCGGCGGGGTATTGTCAAATGGTAATTGCATACACACTCATTGCAATACAAACAATGCCTGAATATCATTGCACGCATGAGGAGCACACGACGGTGGCAATAATGTTATGTGCATACCATTCAAAATAAAACGATGATTTGGCCATCCTCATGACACAGTCGGGTGACTGGTCAAACAGGACGGCCATACCAACCACGCACTGTAACACCAATGAACGAGAGGCGCACAGTACACCCATGAAACGGTCATGAATCGACCGAGTTCTTGATTGTTTAAACCTCAGTCCTCATTTCCAAATAGCTCAGAGAGATGGTGTTTGAAGCTGCAAACTAGTGAAAAGAAGGGTGAAGCGAGTTTGGGCGGATTTAAGAAGGAAAATCATCCCGGTTTTAACGATCAGTGATCACCGATTTTTGGGATTCAATTAGGTAATGGAATAATTGTTTAAGCTCGGCAAACAGTGGAAGTATACGTTGTGAACTATCTGTTATTAATGGTTATGTTACTCTGCTCTTGCCACCAGTCAATTGAACGGTTGAACAGGGATTTGAAGCGCCGGATATTCCTCAAGCGCTCGTTGACAACAGGTAATGCCGAAACCACAGCACTAAATCAGTTGATTCACTGCGTAAATCATGGCATAAACTACTAGTGAATCGCGTAACATTTAAATGTGAATTCATTGCATGGATAACACGTTAGGGTCTGGCATTATATGTGGAGTTTTAACGATGTGCCGTGTTCATAACGAAGTCTATGAACAAAGGAGGCACCGAAATATGATTGTTATGGCGTGTTTATGCTGCATGGCGGTATTTGTTGATTGAATTGTGCGCGCTGTTGGTTGAATGCGCACTGCGCTTTGTTTTGATTGCACACTTTATTGTGTTGCGCGCTGATTCCATTAACACTTCAACAATAGTCAATCCCTAACGTATCATATGCATGAAAACGCCATATGTCTCTGTTATGAACCCTTGCTGCCTGCGCGTTTTTGTTTTTGTTTTAACCGAAACAGGGGATTGAAGTTTCTAAGGGCCGAACGAGCCATGCCATGTGCGATTTTGGTTGCCAAAGGGAGTTCGATTGCCGAGCCATTTAAAACTCAATTTAAATGCGCGTGTTTTTTTATCATTTGTGTTTTGAGGCCGAGAGCCATATGCATGCGCTGTAGTCAAAACACTCCTTATTTGTACATACACAGTGAACTTATGGTTTGATTTTGGCAACAGTATAAGGCGATGAGCATACATGGAACATTGTTTGCATATGTCTTTTGTTTTCAAGAACAGAGATTAGCATATTGATAGGGGTATACAGGTGTTTGCTTGTTTGAACAGGGAACTAAAATAGTGCTGCTGCAGAGAAAAGAGTAAACAGAGGTTAAGAAAATCAGAGTTAAATTGTTGAGAGGAGGAAGGTAAGCTTCTTTGCTTTAAAAATTTCGTTTTGAAAACGAACAATAGTTATATTTTTATTGTCAAGATGAAATTAGTAATAGCAGAGGCATTCATTCATTGGTTTTCAGAAACAATGTCAGTCAGAGTAGAGCCAAAATTTCAGATAGAGAGCTGGGGGAAGGAAACTATAGAAAAACTTTACCAAGCAGGGATGATAAACTTTTTACAAAAATTTGATGGCCACTCTGAACAGATAACCAGGGACTTTATAAATAACTTCAGTCAAGACCAGACACGGGTAGGAGATGTCATTATTCCTGTAACCCAGGAATATCTTTCCCAAGCTTTAGATCTACCCATGATAGGTGAAAAGTATTACAAAGGCCTGCACTTCAAGGAGAAAGCTTGGACTTTCTTTCTTGAGAAGAACCGGAAAGGGACTTTTGATAGAACAAAATGGATACCCAGGGAATGGTTCAATGAACCATGGGGTGAGTTGGTTTTGGTCATCCAGAAGTTTTTGACTTGTGATAGAGGATATAGCGTTGCCCACTTGTATCATGTCATACTTCTACAGCATATTAAGGGAGAGGATAGGATTAACTTGCCTTACTTCCTATATAGGAGCCTCTTGAGAATGATTGAAACAGTAAAACATGAACACAGGCCTAAAGCAGGATAGATTTACCATCAAGGATTGATCAAAATCCTAGTTGAATATCAGGTGAGGTCACAAGGCATAGTATGGAGAGAGTTCATGTCTAAAAATCAGTTCATTGAACAGATTAAGGAAGTACAGGATAAAACAGAGCAGGAAAACAGAGGATTGATGAACTCACCCTTGTATCCCAAAACAAGAGCTAAACAGCAGAATAACATGGCCATGCAGGAAAATGAAACATCTGTTATGTCTATTCCTAGAAGATTTAGGAATAAAAGTCCCATTGACTTAGACAAGGAAGTAGAAACATATTCCCAAAGACAATAAGAAGAAAATGACATTGCACAAGAAGTATTTGAGGGGGATTCTTCATATGATGATGCAGCAGCAGCATCACTAATGAAAACAACACAAGATTTTGAAAAAGAAATCAATGTTGGAAGAATCAGGGACTTAACTGACCAATTGGAAATTAGCAAAATCTTGGAGAAACAATTAAAAGAGGAAAACAAGGCAAATAAGAAAGATAATGCTAAATTGGTTAAGGCAAATGAAAAATTAAAAGAAGAATTGGGGAGACTGAAACAGAAAAATAATCTACTTTCTAAGCAAGCATTTAAGTGGTTAAAGGAAAAGAATATGTGGCAAACAAAGTATGAAAAACAGAAGGTCAAGGCAGCTTTGTTCAGGGAAAGACATGACACAGGTTTGGATTATTTGGCCAGGGCAGCACAACAAGAAGCATCTACAGGTACAGCATCTACTACAGAGAGAAGAAGGTCAAAGAGGAATAGACAAACATGGGGACATGCTTGATGATAAGCAAGGGAGAGATGTTGGGCCTTAGTTTTGATCTTATTTTTGCTCAAAGAAACTTACTAATCCATCTATTTCCCATCCATTTTCCCTTCATTTATTCCATTTTGATGTATATTTGATATCCATTCAGGTATTTAATTTTAATTTTTCAATTTCTAAAGTTTTTATGAAAAGTTTGGTTTTTAGTGCAAAATTGGCAGATTCAGAAATTCCCGTAATAGCTCTATGGTTGATGTGGTTGCAGGACACTTGGGCACGAATTGAATGCATGGATGGACAGCTTGGGAACTAGGACTAAGCCAGCTATACTTAGTTCGAACAGAACAAGCTTTATTAGGCCCATTTGGTGCTAGTCAATCATGACTAGTCATTCAGAAATCTCATAGAAATAGGGCAGTTTTGAGATTCTATGGGATTGGTCATATTTCTTGGGATAGGAGTAATGAATTCGACTTAGATAGGTGGATGAGAGTAGATGGGTTTGTTTGAGTGAATATAGATCAGTTTGTTTCATGAGACTTCTTATTTAAAGCCAAAACTTTGATGGCTTATGTATTGACTTATTATACTTTTATGCTGTGACACCTTTGGATTGAGGAGCTAATTTGAAGACTTGTGTTATTATTATTTTGCTGTTCAATGCTATGGATGTGTAACTGAATTTAAGCTTCTGAGATCACCTCTCAAGTGTGCAAGGCAAGGGTGGAAGGGCCCCCATTCCAAGCTAAGTACACTTCTTTGTTAACTAGTTTTATTTCCTTGTAATCTGATTATTGTAGAACTGGTTTTTCAAAGCTTTATTTCAGATTGCTTCATGGTTCATGCATAATGATTGATTTCATTAGTTCATAGCTTATTCATCACTTTATCGAGATGGAAAAACAGGTGTTCAAGTTGAGCATCCCTTCTACTAAAATGATGAATTAAAACTAGTTTCCTTTGTTTGTATGCAAGTAGTTTCTTATTGAGATTTTGATATTGAGATGAATGAATTATGATGGAATACCTTATGTGTCTCTTAAGTTAAGAGTTTCTTTCATTAATAATTTATCCATCTTAAGCTCTTGGTTTTAATCTCTGATTCATTAAGTGGTAATTGAGGTGAAAGTGGACTTCTTGAGTCGAGAACCATTTCAATATTCTTCCTCTTTTTAAACTAATTGAATTAGAATTATAGGATGTATTACTTTCAGCTTTTGAATAACTTATCTTTCAAGGTTTGATTACATCTGATCTTCACATATAGTGAACTTGCCTCAAAGCATAAACAACCCGGATTGATAAGAAATAATTGTGTTAATTTAGGTACATAAATTAGCTCAACAATGGGCATTGGTAGTGGCACAAACAACTATTCTAAACTCTTTACTCTAAAACTACTATTATGCTGGCTCATTCACCTGGGTATTTGATCAGTTCAAATCTTTGGCGATTCTATGAATGTCATAAATTGGTTCAACAATGCACAGAGATGTCAAAATATTGTGTTACTTCCTATCCTTGAAGCAATACATGTATTAAAATTGTCTTTTGAACTTATTACTGTATGCCATATTTAAAGGGAACGGAACAGGTCAGATGACAGTCTTTCTAAGGAGGGCTTACAACAGGATTTGGATGTGTGGCACATAACGGAAAACATTGATGATGATGTCCGTGTGTCGGACATTAGACCTTATTAAATAGAGTCTATCTTTATTTATCATTTATATTTTTCTCCAACACATGATGTATATCCTCTTGAGTTCTATGTACATAATTTTTTGGACAACTTTTTTTTATTTTGCATATAATGAGATAGATGATATACTCTTAATGGTAGTATTTGGGTTGTTTTCCCATCAGGGAGGCCCAACAGTTTTTGGATAGTTTTGTTTGATGGTTGACATTTTGGTTGTTTTCAGTGACACTTATGAGTGTTGTTTTCTGTAAAACTGTGTTTATCAGTAGATTTTTTAGGACAGTTAACATTGTGGCCCTCAAGGGTGATGAAACAATATATGGAATGTTGCAACATATATCATGTAACTTTTTATCAGATAGCTAAAAAGTTCGCCATATTTTTTATTTTTATTTTCCCAAGAAAAAAAGTCTAAACTTAGGAAATTAAACTAATTAAAGGATATTAATTAAAATAGGGTGTGAACATTCTAGAAAAGACAAAGATCAAGTCAAGTTAATAGTAGTCGTTGCTTATCGATTTAATCTCGGTCGTTGATTGATCAACAAGAAGATTATAAGGAGGACTTGATGGGGCAATTGGAAGATACATCAAGAGACTGACAGAGTCTAGATATCAAATCTCTCAAGTGAGCAATGCTCAGGAGAAGTTAGATCGAGAAGATTCTTGCAGAGAGGGGCAATGATAGATCCGGTTGGAGATTTTCCTGAGTTGGGAATACATCACAGAGGAGACATAGAGCAGTACACAATGAGACAACGTAGAAGTGATGTAGAGGCAACGCTGCAGCCTTGAGAAGATCTTAGATTCCACTGAGGATCAGTCATATCTAGTACTGGAGGGAGCCAAAGATCAGTATCCAACCAGCAGAAGAGCCAGCAAGAAGAGGTGGCGCAGTCCCCATGCAGAGTGACGTAAAGACTGTGCAGAGGCAGCGTAGGGCTCATCAGCGCAGAGTTTGGTCAATTCGTATTTTCCAGTGTCAGTGTGAGGTAATCCTCACTAGCTCTTTGTCAATCAAATTCTCTGTGTGGATGGCCAGTAAGGCATCCCAAATTGTATTCAGATCTTCTGTATAATAAAACAAACCCTCAACTACTGCACCGGTTTTCCCACATTGGGTTTTTCCGGGGACTGTAGTCCAAAAATAACGGTGTTGTGTCTATTGTTTATTCTTGCTTAGATCTTGTTTCCACACTTATTTATTTTCCGCAATTTAATTTTGTGAAGGTTGTAGAGTATGGGTTTCAATATTTACCGTAGAACACAGTAAAATAATTTGTTTAGTAATTAACAAATAGAAGAATTCTCATCAGTTGCTGCAATAGGATTCCGGGTAGCGGAATTTTCACAGTGGACAAAAGCCAAACATGAGCTCTACCCCTTACCCATGGCCATCACCCTAGTTCCTATGGGCCCTAGATGCGCACCCTCTATCATTAAGGAACCCATGATTGTCCCAATCCTTGGTGGGCAATGAACCACCCCACCTTAAGGGTGTATTCATTGCTACATCTCACACATCATGCTCTCCATCACCTGGAGCCCCGAGCAGTTATGAATAAAAATCAATAAAAGGCAAAAGGCATATGAAGAAGGGTGGAAAGACAAAGGCCGAAGTAACTCATGTACCACAATTTTCTCCCTCATACACTTATATACAAAAGTATGGGCTTCCCTTGTTATAGCTACCCTTGCACCTTGACATGTGACCTGAATGTTTCCTCTAATCCTCACTCAATTCCATTATTATACCATTTTCCACCCGCCACTTGAAGGATGCCCCATGGACATGTCACATCCTTTAGAGGTTGAAACCACCTAATAGGGTCCTCGGCAAACCCCCTATTGAGCTTGGAGACACTTACACATACCAAAGCCCACTATGGAAGGGCATGCCACCATGATGTGCCCCACTAGTTCCATGACTTGTAAGCTCTTTTACTTGATTATTCTAATGATTTGTTATATTGGAGGGCAAGGGGACGCATTGGAACTTATGCAGGATTGCAGGTGGATTTCCATTTGGGGCTTGGTCCAGAGGGGCCACATTGGCACTTAGAGGGTGAATGTTGAGACTCGAGAGCGATGGGCCTCCACCATAGCCAATATTGCTTCATGGATCCCTAGCAGCGTTCGCTGATTTCTCCTATTCAAATTTTGGGATGAGGATGATGCACCTGGTTCACCATGCCCAACCAGCCCCACAGATGCACCATACACTTGGCATATGTTCCATGGTCCAAAGGATTGTTCCCCGCTACAGAGGTAGGGCTTATGTCATCATTCCAGCCCTTTCATATGGTATACAGGAAATTCTGATCCATTTAGAGACACATGAGGATGACCTTGTGCCCCCACACCCACTTGGAAGCACCACAAGTTTTTGCTTGGAAAACAATAGACCACCCCCTTGCCCACTATGATGGGAGTCCATTTATGCATCATGGCACCCTTTAGACTTCATTTGGCCTCCTCAAAAGCCCAATGATTCATTTTGTTGATTAATCAACCCACTTGAGAGGTTTATTCATGTATTAATGAGCTATTTGGTGGGCTTGTCCCCAAAAGTTAGTGTTATTATTATGCACATTATTTTATTCTAGGGGCTAAATTAGGCTTAATTAGTTAAATCGAATTCATAAGGAACTGTATAAATAGAAGTGAGATTAATCATTTGTATCAACATCACTTGGATTGAATCATTCTCTCTTGTGAGATTTTCGCTATTCTCTTTGGAGGACGAAATTGGATGGATGGATGAATTTTGATGTTTGGATTTCTTCAATTTTGTCTTGGAGCTTCTATATTGGCATTTGATGATGATTGGATATGCTTGTTCTCTCATGTAAGTGCTCTTTTAATGATACACGCATGTTGTTGGTGATTTTTGCTATACAAGGCTGAAATTTGTTGTTTTTCTTGTGTGAAATGGTGGAAATATGTCTTTTATTAGTGTTGCATCATGTCAAGGGCCATGTTTGAATAAGTGAATATTCCTAGACATTTTGTTAAAATTTTGTCTTGATAAGTCATCACATATTGAATATTGAAGTATAAAGACATTGAATCAATTGTCCATGCCCTAATTGCCATGTGAAATTGTTTTATAGGCATCCTTGACTAAGTGAATCCATTCCAATCATTGAAAGATCCTTGACTCCATTTCCCCAGAAGGATTAGGCACTGGTCGTCCATAGGTGATAACTTAAACCATATTTTTCTCACCTTCCCTATTTCTTTTTAGGCCTGGCCTACATAGGTAACCTAGGGCATCACTTATCTCACAATCTAGCCATCCAAATACTTTGATTTTTGGTCCACAACTATGTTCGAGTTCGCTCTAGGGGGCCTCTAAATTTGAAGCAAATCCGATGGTGGGATCTCAAGATATTGGAAGCCCTAGCTCAAGGATCATTTCTTGCCTTAGGTTTCCCCTTGGCTAGTCACTTCATTGGGATTATTGCACCAAATTCAAAGAAAAATTCTCCTTTAATCCCTTTCTCCCCCTCAATTAGGTCAAGCACACCCTTGATTGATCAATTCCATCCCCTTGACCTAATTCTGGGTCCACTTGATCTTGTGTGGTCCCACAACATTTTAAAGATAAATCCCCAAAGACCACTTCGAATCCAAGTTTCCACAAGGATTTTAGGGTCTGGGAATCTTCTTGACAAGTCATATACTCAAACCCTAGCCCTTGGAATTCACCTAAGCCCTTCCTAGAGATCCTTTCATCTTGCTTTCCAAGAAAGTCATATATTTGAGCCTCTCTTGTGAATAGGCTTCTAGGATCACCTTTCACCCTATCATTATTCCATTCATCTTCATGCTCCTCATTATACCGGGTCTCCTCCCATCAGTGAAAGTCCGTAAAGAGCAGAGAACCTTAGCTGAGGTGACAGTGGGCTATCGCTCCATTGTTGCCCTTGACCTAGTAGTTTCCCTATAGGACTCCCTCCTAGGACCCTTGCTAGTTTGAGCGGTAACACTTTGGCATCGTTGCAAGGGACACAAAACGTTTGTTTTATTCCCCGTATGATATAATGACATATCATTATTGGTGACTCCATTGGAAGAAGAAAGCCCTAGTTCTTCATTAAGCTTCAAAGTTAATGCTCATAGGGTGAAGCAAGCATTTATCAAGGCACTTTAATTCACCCTGGTGACTCCTACATAATACACATGTATATCTTAACAGGATGTCTTTCTTTGACGATTTTCCTGCTTTGGACATTGCTAGCATCCCCAGGCACCCCAATCATGTCACAAGAAGGATGGTATGTGGGGTACCCGTGTTTGATGGCGACCCAATCTCCGCAATTGACCATGTGGAAAGATTTAATGCACATACTTCAAAGGAGAAAGTGGTCGAACAGGATATCCTTATGATGTTGTTCTTTATTTCTCTCTATGGTCATATCTCATGGTTGCAAAATCACAAACCTAGGAGCATTTCGTCTATAGAGGAGTTCGTTGATGGCTTTCTTAGACATTTTCAATTATACACTGCATTAAGCATTCAAGAGGAAGTCATCATCAAGCATCATCAAGACATTGAGAACCTAAGTAATGAGCAAGAAGACGAGTCCTCCTTGCGTCCACATGAGCAAAAGAATGATTTTGAGAACACATGTGTTGAGAGGGATGAGAGTATGGAAAGTAACATTGAAGTTGATCTTACCTTTCAAAAGGATATCACTCCTAATGACTCTCCCTTTAACCTTGAGGAAGGTGATCCCATGAGCTCCTTGGAAAATGACATTGGAGATTATTTCCACATTGAAAGGGATAAATGGGAAATTGTTGGGCCTCAATTTGATTATGCTCCCATTTACGACACCAACAAGGAGGATGAGGTTGAGATTGGCCATCCCTTTCTCTCAGGCATTATTTATGATGGCATATCCATTGATACCCTGAGAAGGAGAATTATTATTTTCCCTTGCATGAAGAGGGGTAGTCAAAAGTAATCGATTATCCTTTTTAAGAACACTCAATCTTTGATACTAATAATGAGGAAATCTATAAGGATCCTACCTATGATTCTATATTCAAATCACTTGAGCCTGATTTTGGGGAAGAAAAATTCGTTGAAAATGACACTTCGCCCTCCCCTTTGCCTTTTCCTCTTGTTTATCACTTTGAGTCTTCCTCAAGTGATTCCCTCACCCCTTGTCATATGATCTAAAGTGAGCATGAACCCTTTCCCCCTTCTGAGCATAGTGTCAAGGAAGAGCCCCTCATTGACTATTTTTTGTCTCCTTGGACACACACTCACGATTATGATCACTCCATAGCCTCCCCGCTCCAATGTGACCATCACCGTAAGCAACATATTTGTTGCACTCCTTCCTTCCCTCACCCTTCATTCCCCTCACATCACGACCTTGTGGCATCCACAAAGCATAATATCATAAACAATGATGGTGATAGGGAGTTCTTGAAAGTGATTTTTCATTCCACCAATGTGTGCTTAGAGGGAAATCCCTACACTTCTAGATTGGCATATTTTCCTTCTCCTAGGGCATCCTTTTCCCTCGAATGGAGATCATATTTTCCCACCCCCCACCCACTTCATCCTCCATGTAATTGTATCTGCATTCGCTTTGGGATTTGCTACATGAGTAATCATACTAACAGGCATATGTATATTGATATGATGATATGTTGGTTGC
Source organism: Pinus albicaulis (assembly GCA_034641835.2). NCBI lineage: Eukaryota > Viridiplantae > Streptophyta > Pinopsida > Pinales > Pinaceae > Pinus > Pinus albicaulis. The sequence goes on along the minus strand of CM076579.1, from coordinate 565,764,141 downwards.
ACTGGCTTTATGATTACACTTAGTATTAGCATTATTATATGTGTGTTAGGGTAGGATGCATTGCATGTTGATTTTCTCATTAAAACTAACATCATCTAAAATTTCTCATAATAGATTAGTTGCACTTAGATTAAAATTGCATATATTTTCTTTCCTTTTGATTTTTATGGCCTAATACTAAGCATGGGTGATCATTAGACACCATAAAAACATCCTGCCCCGTGTGCTTGGTCTTTGTATGTGCAAGTAATAGATCTATGGTAACCAAGAGATTGTTGGTGTTCTCGTGACCTCCCGTTCAAGTAGCTTCACGCACTTTTCTGAGAGCTCGTGTCCCAGTTGGAGCTAGATGTTACCCACCACCTGTGAGTTGTGTATATAGGAGAAACTTTTTCTCCTAGATGGTCCTCAGTGAGAAGCCAACAACCCCTTGCAGCCGCCAGATAGCTCTATGTACCATTTTCTCCGCAAACTGAGCCAGCCATGTGGTTCCTCAACCACTTGTCATGAATGTATGTTTGAAGGTGGGCCTTCCAACACCAAAGGTATGGCTTTCATTAGTATAGTTGAGTAATTTTCTTTACTTGCCATGGGCACTTTTGGACATGGATTGGTGGGGGGATTCGGTAGAAAGAGTGGATCACACTTATATTCTTGTCACCATTGCCCGATTTCGTGGTTAACCATGTATCCAATTCCCGTGGGATCTCCTTTACTGACCATTTGGATTTTGGGTTGGCACTACATGGAAAATCCTGATTTTGTTTGCGTGGTCCCGCTTCCCATACCACCTACATCACTCCCCTTCCACTCATCTTAGCCCCATTCATCTCATTTCCCATCCAGGTCCACATGTGTCCACTAGATCCATATAGGGTTAGCCTTCCCCTCCCCTTGTCCACACATTGGGTTGGGGCTTGAATGATGCCCCGAAGGTTGATGCAGCTAAAAAGAAAAGTAAAAGCATAATTTGGCCACTCTAAACAGGAATGTACCACAAAATGCAAAAGATGGTCAAGACATACAAATTTAACACGTGGGCAAAAGCCAAACATGAGCTCTACCCCTTGTCCATGGCCATCACCCTGGTTCTTATGGGCCCTAGATGCGCACCCTCTATCATTAAGGAACCCATGATTGTCCAAACCCCTGGTGGGCAATGAACCGCCCCACCTTAAGGGGGTATTCATTATTACATCTCACACATCATGCTCTCCATCCCCTAGAGCCCCAAGTAGTTATGAATAAAAATCAATAAAAGGAAAAAGGCATATGAAGAAGGGTGGAAAAACAAAGGTCATGGTAACTCATGTACCACGATTTACTCCCTCCTACACTTATATACCTAGGTATGGGATTCCCCTGTTACAACTACCCTTGCACCTTGACATGTGGCCTGGATGTTTCCCATGATCCCCACTTCATTCCATTATTATACCATTTTCCACCTACCACTTGAAGGATTCCCCATGGATATGTCACCCCCTTTAGAGGTTGAAACTACCTAATAGGGTCCTCGGCTAACCCCTTATTGAGCTTGGAGACACTTATACATACCAAAGCCCACTATGGAAGGGCATGCCACCATGAAGTGTCCCACTGCTTCCATACCTTGGAAGCTCTTTTACTTGATTATTCTTATTATTTGTTGTATTGGAGGGCAAGGGGGCGCATTGGTCTTATGCAGGATTGCAGGTGGATTTCCATTTGGGGCTTGGTCTCCCTATACGAAGTCCTAGCCCTCCACAGGGAGACATTGGCACTTATAGGGTGAGTGTTGAGAGCCATGGGCCTCCACCATAGCCGAGATTACTTCATGGATCCCTAGCAATGTTCGTTGATTGATCCTATTCCACCTTTGGGATGAGGATGATGCATCTGGTTCACCAAGCCCCGCTGTCCCCACAGATGTAGCATACACTTGGCAAATGTTCCATGATCCAGAGGATTGCTCCCCGCTGCAGAGGCAAGGCTTATGTCATCATTCCAGCACTTACATATGGTCAGTTAGCACTTCCAATCCATTTGGAGACCCATTAGGATAACCTTGTGCACCCACACCCACTTGGGATGATCCGGATTTATGCAGGAATGCAATAGAATACAGAAATAACCATAAACATAGAGATGCAGCGGAAATAAGGCTTCATTTCATTAATATCAAATAACAGAAATATGCTTACAAACATAATGGAAATAAAATAGCTAGAGTGCTGGTAGTGAATCTCTAAGAAGAGATGTGGCGGCTACAGACCTCTGAACTATGTTACAATGAGGCTCGAGGGCCTATTTATTATGGAGAAACAATGGAGAACTCTAAACGTCCAAAAACCTAACCCTAGGAGATGAAGCGCCAAAACTATGGGCCCTGTTTGGGTAAATTGGTGTTTCAACTTCATGGGGACGTAACTTCGGCATACTATCTCCGTTTGACGCACATGATACATCATTAGAAAGATCTATCCAAAGACTACAAATGTCGCCACGAATATCAATTATGGAACAGAATCATATTTGCTGGACAAACGATGCCCAAAAAACGTCGTTTAGGGCCTCAAAACGACTCTGGAAGTTCAGGACCCGAAAAACTGCTAAAAATAGTAAATTATGCCAAAACTGAAAAACTGAAAGAGACAATGGTGGGGGCCCAAGTGGAATAGGCGGGTGGCCACCAATATCCACCTAGATCATTCCTCCCCCCTTAGGAAGCAATGGTCCCCATTGCGTTAAGCTCCTCCATGAGATGAGGAAACTTCTGCTGAACTTGGTCCCTGGTGAACCACTTTCCTTGGTGCAGGAGTTGGCCAGCTTTGACAACCCGATACAGTTGGATATTTTGTTGACGAGTGTTCTTGATTTGCATGTCCATGATACAATCTGTGGTGGCCTGTTCCATGCAGTCTGGGTTTAACTCTGTTGGTGTGAGTTGTTCTGCAATGTCAGAGGTGTCCAGTAGAGGTGGGAAGCAAGGACGAAGGCAGTCCACATTGAATACTGAGTGCAAACCAAGGAATGGTGGAATACTGAGCTCGAAGGCATTGTTCCCTACCGCCTTGATGATGGTGTATGGCCTGTATCGAAGCGGGCAAAGCTTGCGATGGGGTCTAGTGAGGCGCTCCTTCTGCAAATGTAGCCACACTTTGTCGCCCACCTGGAAGTTGTGTGGCACCCGATGTTGATCATGGCGTTGCTTGTACTTAGCATTGGCTCTGTCCAATATGTCATGACCCTGTTGGCGGATGTGCTTAATGCACTCGATGAAGCTATTTGCTTTGTCAACTTCAGACTGGACATGAGTCGAATCGGCCTGAGTAGCCGCAAATGGCATGGCTATGTCAATGGGACATAGTGGCTAGAATCCCAAACCCACCTGAAAGGGGCTGTGGCCGATTGAGCTGTGGAGAGCCCGATTATAACTATGTTGTACATAGGGGAGGCTCTCGTCCCATGAGCGTGGATGCTTTGAATTGTACATGCGCAGAATGTGTACAATCATTCTGTTGACGACCTCTATCTGGCCATCTATTTGGGGATGGAAAGCTATGGACTTGGTGAGCTTGGTGTCCAACATTGACCAAAGGCTGGACCAAAATGTGCTGAGAAACCTGCTATCCCGATTTGATATGATAAACTGTGGGATCCCAAAGTGCACCCACACTCGTTCAAGGAAGAGTTTAGCAGTGGCTTCTGTTGTGATATTCTTCTTGCAGGCCACCATAATGGCCATCTTCGAGAATCTGTCGACGACCACGAAAACACAGTTATTTCCATGCTTAGTAGAAGGCATGCCTGACATGTAATCCATGGAGATGGATTCCCAAGGTCGACTAGGGGTAGGTAGCGGAGTATATAGGCCTTGCTTCTTGATGGTCGGTTTGGCAATGGCACAAGCAGTGCAAGATCTGATGTGCTTCTCGACATCCTTTCGAAGGTTCGGCCAATAGAAATATTTTTGTAGTACGGCTACTGTTTTCTCGACCCCGAAATGCCCACTATAGTGTGCTTCCCATATCATCTTGGCATGCTCGCTTGAAGGAACACAAAGGTGTCCCAGGTGACATAAAAGTGCATCTTGGAAGTGAAAATTTGGAACTTGCGTACCCCCCAAGAGTGCCTTGTATGTGTGGTCGAAGTTTGGGTCGCTCTCGTAGAGAAGCGGCCAATCAGAAGTCTCATGCCCACAAGAGTTGAGAACAGTGGTGAGCGCCACGATCGGTGGTCGGCTTAGGCAGTCTGCAACATTATTGGTGCTACCCTTTTTGTACTTGATGTTCAAATGAAACTGTTGCAGATATGTGGACCACTTTTGATGGCGATCATTCTGCAACTTCCCTTGTGTCTGTATGAACTGCAGGGGTCGGTGGTCTGTGTGGATGATTGTTTCCTTACCCAAAATGTAAAGCTTCCATTGTCGACAAGCTTGCACAATGGAATACATTTCTTTGTCATAAGTGGGATACTTGCGAACTGTGTCATACAATGTCTCACTGTGATATGCCACTGGATGTCCCTGTTGAGTAAGAACTGCCCCAATAGCATAGTCAGAGGCATCTGTCTCGATCTCAAATGGTTGTTGTAAGTCTAGTAATGTGAGCACTGAGGCAGAACAAAGGCGATTTTTCAATTCTGTGAACGCCTTTTGTTGAGATTCCGACCAAAAGAATTTTTCTCTTGCTCCTCCCTTGGTGACTTGACTCAAGGGCCAAATGATATGAGAGAATCCCAACACGAACCTATAGTAGAAATTAGCAAGACCCAGAAAGTTGCGAAGCTCTGTTATAGTGGTTGGGGCTAGCCAATCCCGAATGACTTGGATCTTGGTTGGATCCACATGCACCCCCCTTTCATCAATAATGTATCCCAAATATTGAACCTGGGTCATGCCGAAAGTGCACTTCTCCAAATTGGCACACAACTTGTGTTGCCGCAGTGTTTGGAGGACTTGTCGGATGTGGTGGAGGTGCTCTTCCCAAGTCTGGCTGAAGATCAGAATGTCATCTAAGTACACCACTACAAATGAGTTGGTGAATGGCTGCAAGATGTCGTCCATCAACCTCATGAAGGTTGCGGGAGCATTCGTCAACCCGAAAGGCATGACCAGCCATTCGAAAAGGCCTTCCTTGGCTTTGAAGGCAGTCTTCCACACATCAGAGGGTTTGATTGGTACCTAGTGATACCCAAACTTCAAGTCAATCTTGCTGAAATATTTCGCCCCTTTGAGTTGGTCCAGAAGGTCATCAATCCGTGGGATCGGGCACCTATTCCGGACAATGATCTTGTTCAGCGCCGGATAGTCAATACAGAGTCTCCACGTCCCATCCTTCTTCTGTACCAACACGATCGGGCTCCCACAGGGCGATGAACGTGATCGGATGTGACCTTTCTGCAACAGCTCCTGAATCTGCCTCGTGATTTCATCGTTCTCCAGAACATAGCGCCGATAGATTGGTCCATTGGGTAGCAGCGCACCTGGGGTCAGATCAATCGAGTGCTTGACCTGACAGTGCAGAGGAACCCATGTGGGTGAGGTGAAGATGTCCCCTTACTCCTCCACAACCTTGTCCATTTGTTGTTGTCGTGCAGAGGATCCCTGTCTGGAGGTCATGGCCACAGTCTTCTTCTTGCCCTGGGGGCGGATCATCAAGAAAACGAATTTCCTAGTTTGGGAAATGAGCTTACTACATTGTTTTGCAGTAATGAAAGAGATAGCGGCAGGAGGTGGTACCTCTGGTATCCTATACAACTTATTTCCCAAAGTAACAATAACAGCGCGAAGCCGAGACTCATACACAGCATGACGCTTCCACAAGTATGGTTGTCCTAATAATACATCAGAAACATCAATAGGAGCAATGTCACATAATACCTCATCCGTGAAGGGCTTGATGCTATATGGAAGGCAACACTGTTGGCTGACGCGGAGATCACGTCCTTGGTGAAACCACCCAATGGTGTATGGATGTGGATGAGCTGTGGTCGGCAAGCCCAACCGCTTCACGGAATCTACTGAAATGAGGTTCTTTTGGCTCCCATTATCAACAATGAACTGTATCGGAGAGCCCTTTACCCACATCTGGAAGTGGAAGAGACGTTCCTCCTCCTCTGGATCTTCCGGTTCCTCCTTATGGATCTTGGTAGTGGCAACAGTGGCGTTGGGCTCCGCATCAATAATCTGTTTCCCTTTGTCATTCCCCTTGTCAAGTTCTGACTCAGAGTCGGAGCATGCATCTGACTCAGAAGCCCTCATCTCGGCCACCAGCGACTGCTTAGCTCGACACTCACTCGTATTGTGAGTGGAGCTCTTATGGAACTCACACCACTTCCCCATGTCCTTCTTTGGCTTTGCGGTGTTGTTCTTTGCTTGTGGCTTTGACAAGTTGTCTTGAGCCGCCATGCCTTGTCTCTATTCTTTGTTCTGCGGTTTGGGAGCACCTTTCCTTTGCTTTTGATTCACAGATCCAAAGTCTCGTTTCTTCTGTTTGAATTTCTACTCAATCTTGGCAGCATACCAGTACACCGTACCAAGTGAGGAGATGTCGAGGAACTCCATTTCCTCCTGAATGTATCTGTGCAGACAATTGCAATACTTTAGCACAATATGTTTCTTTGAATCTGTAGTAACCCTGCTCCCAGAGTTCTAAAATTTGTACCTATCTGAACTTCTGTTTAAGTAAAACAGATTTAATAAGACATTGTAACAGTAAAAATTGAAATTTCAGCTTGCATAATTAATCTCTACGTAGAAGAATACCTAAAAATCAGCACAAATTTACGAATCCTGAAGCGGCTGAAGATTAGCTGGTGATGTCGTGAACAGAACAGTGAACAGAACAGATTACCGAGACAATCGAATCCTCCCAGCCAAATCCGGGACTTATCCCAGACCTAGAGGATGTCTCCTCTGCCCCCGTGCCCAGATTTCCAAGAACAAGAGACTCCTTCCCAAACCCTTCAAGCCGACATTTCCTTCTCACTTAAGCAGAAATCATTTCTTTTCCTCCAAAACATCTCCCCTTCTCCTCCATATCACCTCCTTTTAAATAATCTCCTCCACCGCCTCTTACTGAAGGTTTTATCCTTGCTAATGATATTTTATGTATTTATGGTGGTATACTTTTCATTATGTTTGGATAGGAATATAATCTAAACAATCTTCCTCCACCGCCTCTAACCTCTCGAGGCCTTATCCATCCTTATGTTCACATTAAATGTTGTTATGGTGGGTGATCCACATTAATGTGAGTACGTATACACATTTATAAAGGTGGGATTTTATTTAAGTACTTTTAATATAAATCTTTAATATTGCATACTCATTTTTAACTTAAAGATTTAACTTTATTATTTCATTTATTTTATTACCTTGTTTCATAAAATTTTATAGTCAGTTGAATTTAATATAAATCTGAAATCTTAATATTGAGTTCCCAATCTATGAAATCTTGATATTAGTAGGTAGGTGTACTAGTGCGATGTGGGCGGTATAGGCAAGTGTAGCTATCAAATGCCTATATTGTTCACATGCTAATATCGTTTTGTATATACTTGGGAATGGGTCGTTACATACTTCCTCCCTTCAGAAAAATTCGTCCCGAAGTTTATGGTTTTATATACTTATAACAATATTGTGTTTTTTAGAGATTAGGGTGATTGTAGAATGCATGTATTTCAAGATTGAATTTTCGTTTAAATAAGTATGTATCCATAATTTAATCGTTACTTCCCATCTTCACCGAATCTCCAAACTATTCTAAAATCATCCTATCCTTCCTAATCTCTTCCACTCCCATCCTATCCGTCCTCTACAGGAATATGCCATGGCATCAGTTTTACTGATCCATTCATAGACCTCAATGATGTCAGAGTCGATTACGTCGACCTGACATGCTTGTAGGCATCCGGCAGTCATCATCACACGTCTAGGGGAGCATGACTCGCATAGTCCTCCCATGACTCCAGGTATTGGGGAATAAACAGTGGGCAACACCTCCACTCCTCCCAGCAGGACCAAGGTCCACACCCTATCGTGGGATCACCTGGAGTCTCAACTGTTCTTGGAAATCTGTCATCACGTAGATTGTTCCGGTAATTTTTTTTTTTTCTGCATGATACTCACTGGTACATAATCTGCAATGTAAACACTCGTACATATATTACAGCATATGCATCTATATTGTTCATAACCAATTGTTATCCATATAACAACCTCTACACATTCAAAATACTTTGATACGTATGATATCAATCCTAGAATTTATAAAAAGAAAACTTGTTCACATAGGTATCAATATGTTCAATAAAATTTCTCATTTCAGATGCTGCTTCGGTTTAGTTTATTCATGTTCTATTTATGACGCACTGCTTTAACGATTTTCATTCTATATACCCCTATTTTTCACTTTTCATATTCACAATGTAGTTACTCTTTTATTCCCTTTCCTTGAATCATATTTGAAATGCAATGAAATAATTTGATAGATATTTTCATCTATAATGTCTAATCTATAATTTCACATTCTTGCAATGTTAATTAAAATGACATATTGCATACTGGTGTCCATGCCCTATAGTAAATTTAAACAAACAGCATAAATCCTGTATCACTAAATTGAAGTAGCATTCTATCTTTATGGGTATCCATGTATCAGTGAGTAAAATTCATTCTTACGAGATAATTCAAAATAAATTTTTATAAATTCATGGATAAGCTATGACCACTCTTTATACATGACCAGTAAGCTGTGTGATTATGATTACAAAGCGGTAAGTTAGGCTAGTATGTGATTATGTCATACTCTTCATAGCTAATAAAATCAATGGGAATCAATGAAGATAGTGATATGTTAATAAGGAATATTGAACCTTTACCCTTAACTCCATATTAGTACAATACTATCTTGTTTATTATGTAACATGGTGAGAGATGAACCTCTATACTAAAAGAGCTTTTATTACCGTTACAACAGGTTAACCAGTGTGAATCCATTGAATAGTATAGCTTATATAATACTGATCTTACGAACATGTGGACTACTAGAATCTTATAGTAAGCCCGAGTATCATCATGTGAAAATAGGTGAAGCAAGAAGGTCTCTCTTATATACGAGTAGATGCTATATCAGATAGGATTCAACCTTTATCAAGCCTATGATTGCCATTACTTCTATCCTTATTCCTACTTAACTAGTGAATGGTACAGGTGTTACTAATAGTGATGGAAACAATCATAATGTGTTAAAGCAGATACATGTACGGGTTTATTGATGTGGAAACACATAGATCAACGACATGTTAGGTTATGATTGGAACCCTATTCAGACAGACTAAGCTAGCATGATATGAGGTTACGACCGGTAAGTAGCGTAACTACTTAGATAGGGTGATATCTTAGGCATAATATGCGTCACTACCACCTTCTCTATTATGAAACTAGCTTCTGGGTAATGATATATCAGTAAATGAACACGAGATACACGAGCCCAATACATATATGATACAGGTTTATTACGGAATCACATAGAGCACTTGAAACCAAGCTTTTATATGTAAGCTCTAGTCTAAATAGATATGGTATTACACTCAGTAAGCTATGAAGATCATATGGTTCACTGTCACTCATATATTGCACTTACTCTGATTATGGTTATACACTCCTTGTTATTACCAAATATACGTGTTACTTTTAAGCTTATTGATCACTATTTATTATGGATTCTTATTAATTATAACTATTGTTATAATCACAACTGTAATTAACAGAGTCAAGTAGATCACAATTTTTGTACTAATAATAAGCAGATATGTATGTTATTAGAATACCTGTATTTCAGATAATGAGTGCCATTTGTGAGTATCCATCCTATCGCTTCCCTTTTGTTCCCCTAGATATGGAATCACAGTTAATTTCATAATGGTACTGGACAAATGGGCAGATAGTATAACCACCAAGTAATGGAAATGATTATGTTATCCCAATCTTATCACTTATATATATGTAGTAGTAAACCCATTACACCGTTATGATAAGCTCTATTACGAGAAAATCCCATGAAATCATAATTACTATGCACTTAGTATCCATACATGCCTAATTACTCCTATATGAGCACAGTGAATGTTCCTTTACCTCATCTATATGCATAGAATCGTTCGATCAACCCGTGATACGGAACTCGGTCAATGGTAGAGATAGGTAGTACTAAGGTCATTAAGAGAATAGAGTCACCACTATTCCAGGAACATGAGCTTGTATCCTCATTTGTTACATGAGATACAATGAGTGCAAAGACAGGGAAAATTGTCAATATCAAGAAAGGGCAATTGTGTGCTTCATCGGTGAGCAATTTAATCTTATACTTGATTTTTTTTTTGACTTCATCAAAACTTGTGTCGGCACTTTTCGCATCATTGTTATCTCTCTGCATGTTGTTTATTGTTTTCTTTCTGTTTGTAAGTAAAATAACTATTATATCACCACGCATAGAATAGTTCCTTTTCATCAAGTAGAGTTGATATCAACGCCTCTCAGGCCTGATCTCTGCACCATTCATCCTTGCACCTGAAACAGATAACTTTTGTACAGAATTGATAGACTTTCTGTTAATGTTTTGATTTTTGAGTAGTTCTACAATGCCAAGCACGACTATCATAAAATTTCTCTCTAAATGATAATGCCTAAAAGAGATAGCCACTACAAGAAGCTACTCAAAAAGCTGATCGATGTTCAGGTTCATGATAAAGCTACAAAATTGATGAATATTTCTTCTTTTGTTCTCCTCTTGTCCCAGCTTGATCATTGAGTGCTTTATCATGATAAATGCACTCATAGATTTTCTTTCCTGTGTCCTAGTATGTCTCTCTGCAACATTCAAAATGGAAAATAGTTTTGTTAATTCTCTTATTTGATGAATCACATTGTCAAACTTAAAATTAGCTTTATATCGCTCATTATCGAGTTTCATAACCTTATTTATTATTAACTTTGAGTTTCCTTCCTAAATTCGTTGCTATATGTTGATTTAATGCTATCTTAAGCTCTTCTTTTGCTGCAATTGTCTTGCCAAAGTAGAAGCGTCTCATATACGTAGTGCATAAAGAGAAATTGTATCTCTTTGGTGATTTTATAATACACATATAATTCCAACTTTTGGGGATTACCTCTGGACGCCGCATCAAGTTTAAGCTTATGGAAGGGGAGTCTCCAATGTAATGTGCATAAATACTTATATAATAATAACAATAATGATCAGTCACCAAGGTTCATAACCCTTCAATGACCAGCGAAGGTGTAGACACGCATGGAATCAAAACTCCTACTTAAAACAGAGGATACCAAAATATCTGTCAAGATATTGCAGATTTGTTACAACTACAAGCAAATCTTGGCTTGGTTGAGCCATTACTCTCAAGATAAAAAAACTTTTGGAGCATAAAGGCAGGACATCAACTATCACACTGTATATAAACTTACCATGGAGCTCCGGGAAACAGGGAATTTGGGCAATGGTAATCTATTGGAGTTGCTAGACTCACTATGATATCTGCTAAATATATTTGTTAACTCAAAATATGCATCTTCAGTGAGGAAATCTTTGGAAATCCTGGTTGCCTCCAAACCCTACTCCTGGGCACTTAGATCATCTTTAGACATGAGATTCTTTGCATTTGTTTGTAAATGAAAAATGGAAGCAGCTTTATAGCGTCTTTTGGAGGCACTATTTCCTTCACTCTGCTAACAACATGTCTGCAATTAAACTTCCCACAAACTAATATAGTATGTACAATGAGTGAAATTGTTCTTGCAGTGGTAGTCATCTACTCTTTCTTAAGGTTGAGTCCCATGAAGATACCAAATTTATTCCAATAGACCTAGCACAAGCCTACATAGTATATACCACCAACAAAATTAAGTATCCATCAGTTATCTACTCTTGCAGTAATTTACATGTACTGTTATCCAAGACTAAGTTCCAAAAAAAAGTATTACATCAATTCAAACCGGCAATCATGTTATGTATTTACTATTATGTAGAAGTAGCTTGGTTTGGACTCTGAAGTGTAAAAGTAGCATTAGCATTCTAGTATCAAGATTTTGCGACAACACCAACTCTCTCCATAATTTTAAAACACATTGCCTCACATCAGTTGTGGAGTCTTAGTCTGTTGAGAATGGTCTATTGTATATCAGTGAGGTGTTATTTCCCGCTTGTTATACCCAGGGAAATGTTTTCATGAAGACCTCCATAATAATGGTCCAGAAATTCTTCGAAATCAAAACATAGTCTCCCACTGCGTCTCCGAGAGGAAGAGGAGGGAGAGCAATAGAGTGGAGTGAAACCCTATCATATAGAAATGCCACTATAAGAAGATGGCTTGCAATTATAGACATCACATAGATAGCAATCACAAGCCATAGAGGAATCACAAGGCATGTACAGAGTATATGGTTTTGTTCAAAAGAGCCCGCAAAGTGATGCCCTGTTTTTTTTTTTTTTTTTTCCTCCCATGTTACGATCAGTGAAAACAACCTTTTAACTACACTCTACACATGAAATAAATCCCCATAGGTTACAAACCTAATGCATATGCCCTAAATAGTAAACACCTAGGGGACCAAACACTGCTCACTCTGTGGACTCTGAGGATAATATATCAGCTAATAGAGCAAGCATGGACTCGGTCTTCTTTCTTTCTTCAAGAATAACTACTGTATTTCAATTATGCATAGCGTCTCAAACGGTTTATCACCACCCGCATGCAAATATAAAATTCGAACATGGTTATTTTGATCAAGTACAAACACAAATACTAAAAATCGTCTCTGCCCGTTGGGAGACATAATAAAACAAAAACCTAATTCAAAAGCATGAACAGAAATGTGAATTTGAAGCTAGAATTCATTTGAAAGTTTCAAAATGATCGAATATGTTGAGTTGGGCAGGGGCATCTTACCGATAGTTATGGCGCAGACCTTTCAGTGTTTTTAACGGTATAACCCAGAGCTTCCCTACTTAAGTATCAGGTTTAACTGGAATGGTCTAAATTTCTTTGTAATTATATTTTCTGAAATGGAACAGATGGAATTCGGAATTTAGGAAAATGAACAAAATATATGCCGGGAGCCAAATGTAAAGCCACAGTCCTAGATCTGGGATAAGTTTCCACCGTTACTAATACACCCTTTGATATTCAAACCTTCGAGCTTTAATGTGTGCGTTATTTGATCTTTAATAGCCACCGCAATGATCGCTTCGGACCCTTTGTATTTAGCGCATATAATATATATCTGTGGCGCAATGGTAGCGCGTCTGACTCCAGATCAGAAGATTGCGTGTTCGATTTACGTCGGGTTCAGTGACTGTAATATCCCATCTTGGGTTAACGTTTGCCAATCTTATATATATATACCTGTCGTCCCACCATGATATTATATTGTTAAACTCTACCATATATATATATATTTAACGAAATGATATGCATCTATTAAACCCACGACTGTAGAGACCTTTGGCTTAATGCGGTTTTTCATATGACACATACCCCAGGCCTGACCACGACACCTCTGCGAATGATAGCCTCGGTGCCAAGAGTTCCCTTACGCACGAGTCCCGCTGTGTGGTGTGGGTGTAGTCGGTTATCAATTTTAACGATGGTATCAACAGCTGTATCAACATTTGTATCGTGTCACACTTTATACGCTCCGGTCGGCCCCCTTTTTAAATAGGCGTGAGCCTCATCCAGCCTGGGGAAATCGCGACGAGGAAGATCGAGGGCTAAGTTCCTGCACTAGTGCTGGTTCAGTATTGGGTTCAACTCTTCGCATATGTAATTATGAGATTGGTCTTGTATTTATTGTTCCCCCGCCTGAAGATCCTGGTTGCACTGTAAAGAATCGTGAAGATCTGGACAGGTTTATTTTTCCATTTGTTGTACCAGCACCCAAATACGCAGAGTCAGACAGACCAGCAACAGCTAAGGCAATGCGTGAAGCTAGAATTGAGATGCTGAAATTAAAACAATTGGAGGAAACAGAAGCTGGAGAATATTTGATCAGACGGAGCTTTAAAGCAAATACCAAGCTACTTTCTCGTGCCGTCTTCTCTGTGATGCTCCGATTGTAGGTGCTTATAAGGCTGTTCAATTCTACTTTGAGAAACCATTAGAAAAGATGCGAGGGTCCACATCCGCTTTCTTAACTGATGTCTTGGAGCTCTTTCGACAAGCAATGCCAGCTGATGTGGACAATCTATTTAGAACAAAGGACGGCATATCAGATGCTGTTAAGAGGGATCTTTTAACACCTAAGGTGCATCTTTTAGTCCAGCTCATTTTACAGCAGAGGAATGCTGAAGAGATGTGTTGTATAATATTCGTGGAAAGAGTGATTGTAGCGGCAGTAATCTCAAGCCTGATGCAGCAGCTTGATTGCCTTTCATTTGTCATCAGTGACTACTTATCTAGAGCATCTTCTGCATTGTGTGGGAAGAAACAGCGAAAAACACTCGGACGTTTTTCAATTGGCAAGGTGAATGTCTTGGTAGCCACCGATGTTGTTGAAGAGGGCATTGATGTGCGAAGTTGTAGCTGTGTCATTCGTTTTGAATTGCCAAAAACAGTAAGGAGCTTTATTCAATCTTGTGGGCGTGCTCGTCAGAACAAATCAAATTTTATCCTTCTCCTTGAGAGAGGTAACGAGAAGCAACAAAAGCTATTATATGAAATAATCAGGAGTGAGGAATCAATGAAAGAGATGACTGTGAATCGCAACCTAAATCATACACCTTGTATTCAAGAGCAAAGCGCTGTTGAACACATGTATATCGTGTTTCATCATCTGGACCTACTGTCACCTGTGATTCCAGTGTCAGCCTGATCTATAAATACTGTGCAAAGTTGCCTGGAGATAAGTAAGTGACTAGTGCTTTTGCTAATTCAACTTCTGTTTAATATTTCAGGAAATTTTTGTACATTTATGGCTTCATTATTAACCTGAACGCTTATTGTGTGCCAATTTTGTCTCAATTTCTTCTCAAAATTTACGTAGGATATCTAAATAATTCTCTATTTCAAAGTCATAGACTTAGAATTGGCATAAAATTGTGAGGAAAAAGAGTGAAGAGTTTGAATCGGACAGGGGAAAAATCGGCAGATACAAATAAACAAAGATACACACATATTGAATTATAAAAAGCATTTTTCATTGGTATTTAATAAAGCCATGTCCACGTAATGCAAAAGATTTATATGCAAAGTCTCATGGATGAATAGGTATCTCGATTCTCAACCATAATGAGTCGAGACTCTAGACTCTAGAGGACCGTGGAAGAGATTAAAAAAATGGTTAGCTATGTTTGTATGCAGGGCATGAGCGGATAATGTGTTTTGCAGGACTATCTATATGTTGGTAATAATGAATAACTAAGAGTTGATGACAGAGGAGTATGGACAGGATCTTGATACAAACTTGAAGCAAGTGTGCAGATTAAATGAAGTCATGCTTGCAGGACTGACAGTACATTGATGCAGATTTTGAGCAAAGAGAGATTTGACTTTGTATGTGCAGGTAACTTTGTGAATTGAATTGGTGCTGAGCAGGCTGAATATTACCAGAAATGTGTTATTGTAAATTCTGGGTTGTTTGTAGTAGAGATTTTACTGTTTCAATGAATATAAACCAGAATGACAGTGTCCCTTAAAATGAATGTTGAAGCATATTGCTCTTTCTGAATGGCTTATAACACAGTTTTCTTATAATACAGTTGCTAATTTAAGGTTAAAATCTGTTTACCTTCCATAACACCATCTTACTAATAAGTCCGAAAGTTTGAACAGGCTCTGATCTGCATTAACGTTTTTAAATTTTGGGAACAGCCAGAGACTGGTTTACACAAGCAGCAGCGTATAAATGAATTCTTAATGGGCCTATAAGGTCGTAAGAGGGTTTGAAACTGCCTCTGATACCAAATGTAGTAACCCTGCTCCCAGAGTTCTAAAATTTGTACCTATCTGAACTTTTGTTTAAGTAAAACAGATCTAATAAGACATTGTAACAGTAAAAATTGAAATTTCAGCTTGCATAATTAATCTCTACGTAGAAGAATACCTGAAAATCAGCACAAATTTACGAATCTTGAAGCGGCTGAAGATTAGCTGGTGATGTCGTGAACAAAACAGTGAACAGAACAAATTACCGGGACAATCGAATCCTCCCAGCCAAATCCGAGACTAATCCCAGACCCAGAGGATGTCTCCTCTGCCCCCGTGCCCAGATTTCCAAGAACAAGAGACTCCTTCCCAAACCCTTCAAGCCGACATTTCCTTCTCACTTAAGCAGAAATCATTTCTTTTCCTCCAAAACATCTCCCCCCCTTCTCCTCCATATCACCTCCTTTAAATAATCTCCCTCCACCGCCTCTTACTTCCCGAGGTCTTATCCTTATTAATGGTGATATTTTATGTATTTATGGTGGTATACTTTTCATTATGTTTGGATAGGAATATAATCTAAACAATCTTCCTCCACCGCCTCTAACCTCCCGAGGCCTTATCCATCCTTATGTTCACATTAAATGTTGTTATGGTGGGTGATCCACAATAATGTGAGTACTTATACATATTTATAAAGGTGGGATTTTATTTAAGTACTTTTTAATATAAATCTTTAATATTGCATACTCATTTTTAACTTAAAGATTTATTAACTTAAAGATTTAACTTTATTATTTCATTTCTTTTATTACCTTGTTTCATAAAATTTTATACTTAGTTGAATTTAATATAAAATCTGAAATTTTAATATTAAGTTCCCAATCTATGAAATCTTGATATTAGTAGGTAGGTGTACTAGTGCGATGTGGGCGGTATAGGCAAGTGTAGCTATCAAATGCCTATATCGTTCACATGCTAATATCGTTTTGTATATACTTGGGAATGGGTCGTTACAGAATCTTTGATACCCAACTTTGTGCGCAGGGTATAGAACAGATTCGTCAGCTCATGCACATCTTGATCCCTTTGTTGTCGCAGCGTGGTCCATTGTATGTACTTGTCCTCATAGCTCCCCACAGGATAGTATTTTTCCTTGATGGAGTCTCGGAAATAATTCCAAGTGGGTACAACCGAGAACAAAGAGGTTTTTGTCTCGTCATTTTTCTCACAATGGGTTTCCCACCAGTCCTTGACATGGGGGTAGCTTTGAGGAGTGCAAAAATAATCTTGTCCCTGTTGGAAAAGTCATGAACCGAGAAATATCCTTCTAATAGATTCAACCATCTATCTACGGCATCTGCATCTATTTGACCCTCAAATATGGGAATGTCAAAATTTACTTGTACCTTAAAAGGAGTCGCACCTCTAGGTAGGTTCTTGGATGCGGATGCGCCCATAGGTGGGGCGATCGTTGAAGGATCTGGGCAAAGTTATCCATCATCGCGTTCCTTTGTTTTTCGAGGGCCTCCTCGAGCAATATTTTGATAGGATCTCCTACTCCCTCATCTTTCTTTTCATCCCCCATAGGCGTCCATTGGGGTTTGAGAGGCTGATCTTGCAAAGGTTCCACCAAATCGAGCCCTAACTCCTTATACCCCGACCTCATTGGGGACATGCAAAAAAAAGGATCGAGAAAAAGCAAACCGCTCTAATACCATTGATCCGGATTTATGCAGGAACGCAACAAAATACAGAAATAACCATAAACATAGAGATGCAGCGAAAATAAGGCTTCATTTCATTAATATCAAACAACAGAAATATGCTTACAAACATAATGGAAATAAAATAGCTAGGGTGTTGGTAGCGAATCTCTGAGAAGAGATGTGGCGGCTACAGACCTCTGAACTGTGTTACAATGAGGCTCGAGGGCCTGTTTATTATGGAGAAACAATGGAGAACTCTAAACGTCCAAAAACCTAACCCTAGGAGATGAAGCGCCAAAACTATGGGCCCCGTTTGGGTAAATTGGTGTTTCAACTTCCCGGAGACGTAACTTCAGCATACTATCTTCGTTTGACGCACATGATACATCATTAGAAATATCTATCCGAGGACTACAAATGTTGCCATGAATACGATTCCAGAACGGAATCATATTTGTTGGACAAGTGATGCCCAAAAAACGTCATTTAGGACCTCAAAACGGCTCCGGAAGTTCAGGACCCGAAAAACTGCTAAAAATAGTAAGTTGTGCCAAAACTGAAAAATTGAAAGAGATAATGGTGGGCCCCAAGTAGAATAGGCGGGTGACCACCAATATCCACTTGGATCATGGGAGCACCACAGGTTTTTGCTTTGAAAACCAAGGGCCACCCCCTTGTCCACTATGATGGGAGTCCATTTCTGCATCATGGCACCCTTTGGACTTCATTTGGCCTCCTCAAAGACCCAACGACTCACTTTGTTGATCATTCGACCCTCTTGAGAGGCTTATTCATGTATTATTGCGCTGTTTGGTGGGCTTGTCACCAAAAGTTAGTATTATTATGCACATTATTTCATTCGAGGGGCTAAATTAGGCCTAATTAGCTAAATCGAATTCATTAGGAATTGTATAAATAGAAGTTAGATGAATCATTCGTATCATCATCACTTGGATTGGATCATTGTCTCTTGTAACATTTTCGCTATTCTCTTTGGAGGACGAAATTGGATGTATGGATGAATTTTGATGTTTGGATTTCTTCATTTTTGTCCTGGAGCTTCTATATTGGCATATGATGATGATTGGATAAACTTGTTCTCTCATGTAAGTGTTCTTTTAATGCTAATTTGTCTATTTCTTATGTCACATGCATGCTGCAGGGGATTTTCGCTATACTAGGCTGAAATTTGTTGCTATTCTTGTGTGAAATGGTGGAAATTTGTCTTTTATTAGCATTGCATCATGTCATGCGCCATGTTTGAATAAGTGAATGTTCCTAAAGACATTTTGTTGAAAACTTTCTTGATAAGTCATCACATATTGCATATTGAAGTACAAAGACCTTGAAGCAATTGTCCATGCCCTAATTGCCATGGGAAATTGTCTTATAGGCCTCCATTACTAAGTGAATCCATTCCAATCATTGAAATATCCTTGACTCCATTTCCCCCGAAGGATTAGGCACTAGTTCTCCATAGGTGATCACCTTCAAGCATATTTTTCTCACCTTCTCTCTTTCTTTCTAGGCCTAGCCTACATAGGTCACCTAGGGCATCACTTATCTCACAATATAGCCAACCAAATACTTCAATTTTTGGTCCACAACTGCATTGGAGTCTTCTCTAGAGGCCCTCCAAATTTGAAGCAAATCCGACAATGGGATCTCGAGTTACTGCAATCCCTAGATCAAGGACTGTTTCTTGCCCTAGGTTTCCCTTGGCTAGTGACCTCATTGGGATTATTGCATCAAATTCAAATAAAAAAACTCCTTTAATCCATTTCTCCCCCTCAATTAGGTCAATCACACCCTTTGTTGATCAATTCCATCCCCTTGACCTAATTATGGGTCCACTTGGTCTTGCGTGGTCCCACACATTTTAAAGATAAATCCACAAAGACCACTTCAAATCCAAGTTTCCAAAAGGATTTTAGGTTCTAGGAATCTCCTTGACAAGTCATATACTCAAACCCTAGCCCTTGGAATTCTCCTAAGCCCTTCCTAGAGAGCCTTTCATCTTGATTTACAAGCAAGTAAGCCATGCATTTAAGCCTCTCTTGTGAATAGGCTTCTAGGATCACCTTTCACCCTATCATTGATCCATTCATCTTCGTGAGCCTCATTATAATGGGTCCTCAGCCGGTAGCCAACAGCCCTTTGCAGCTGCCAAATAGCTCGATGTGCCATTTTCTCCACCACCTGAGCTAGCCATGTGGTCCCTCAACCACTTGTCATGAATGTATATTTGAAGGTGGGCCTTCTGACCCCAAAGGCATGGCATTTCGTTGGTATAGTTGAGTAATTTTCCTTACTTGTCATGGGCACTTTTAGACATGGATTGGTGGTGGGATTCGGCGGAAATAGTGGGTTAGGCTTATATTCTTGTCTCCATTGCCAGATTTCATGGTTACCCTTGTATCCTATAGTCTCGTGGGGTATCCTTTACTGAATATTTGGCTTTTGGGTTGGCACTACACAAAAAATCCCGATTTTGGTTGCGTGGTCCCACTTCCCATGCCACCTACATCACTCCCCTTCCACTCGTCTTAGCCCCATTCATCTCATTTCCCATCTAGGTCCACACGTGTTTGTTGGGTCCACACAGGGTTAGCCTTGCCCTCCCCTTGACCACACCTTGGGTCGGGCCCTGAACGATACCCTGGAGGTTGATGCAGTTAAAAATAAAAGTAAAAGCACAATTTGGCCACTCTCAACAGGAAATGTACCACAAAATACAAAAGATGGTTGGGACATACAAATTTAGCATGTGGGCAAAATCCAAACATGAGTTCTACCCCTTACCCATGGCCATCACCCTGGTTTCTATGGGCCCTAGATGCGCCCCCTTTATCATTAAGGAACCCAGGATTGTCCCAACCCCTAGTGGGAAATGAACCGCCCCACCTTAAGGGGATATTCATTGCTACATCTCACACATCATGCTCTCCATCCCCTGGAGCCCCGAGCAGTTTTGAATAAAAATCAATAAAAGGCAAAAGGCATATGAAGAAGGGTGGAAAAACAAAGGCCTAGGTAACTCATGTAACACGATTTGCTCCCTCCTACACTTATATACCCAGGTATGGGCTTCCCCTGTTATAGCTACCCTTGCATCTTGACATGTGGCCTGGATGTTTCCCCTGATCCTGCCCTGATCCCCACTCCATTCCATTATTATACCATTTGCCACCCGCCACTTGAAGGATGCCCCATGGACATGTCACCCCCTTTACAGGTTGAAACCACCGAATAGGGTCCTTGGCTAAACCCCTATTGAGCTTGGAGACAATAATACATACCAAAGCCCTCTATGGAAGGGCGTGCCACTATGAAGTGCCCCACGGGTTCCAAGACTTGTAAGCTCTTTTACTTGATTATTCTAATGATTTGTTGTATTGGACGGCAAGGGGACGCATTGGATCTTATGCAAGATTGCAGGTGGATTTCCATTTAGGGCTTGCTCTCCCTATACGGGGTCCTAGCCCTCCAAAGAGCCACATTGGCACTTATAGGGTGAGTGTTGAGACACGAGAGTCGTGGGCCTCCACCAGAGCCAAGATTACTTCATGGATCCCCAACAACGTTCATTGATTGCTCCTATTCCACCTTTGGGATGAGGATGATGCACATCGTTCATCATGCCCAACCAGCCCCAGAGATGCACCATACACTCGGGAGATGTTCCATGGTCCAGAGGATTGTTCCCTGCTGTAGAGGCAAGCCTTATGTCATCATTCCAACCCTTTCATATGGTCTATAGGCACTTCCGATCCATTTGGAGACCCATGAGGATGACCTTGTGTCCCCACACCCACTTGGGAGCACCACAGGTTTTTGCTTGGAAAACAAGGGGCTACCACCATGTCCACTATGATGGGAGTCCATTTATGCATCATGGCACCTTTTAGACTTCATTTGGCCTCCTCAGAGGCCCAACGACTCACTTTTTTTATCATTCGACCCTCTTGAGAGGCTTATTCATGTATTATTGAGCTATTTGGTGGGCTTGTCACCAAAAGTTAGTGTTATTATGCACATTATTTTATTCTAGTGGCTAAATTAGGCCTAATTAGCTAAATCAAATTCATTAGGAACTGTATAAATAGAAGTGAGATGAATCATTGTATCATCATCACTTGGATTGGATCATTCTCTCTTGTGAGATTTTCGTTATTCTCTTTGGAGGACATAATTGGATGGATGGATGAATTTTGACGTTTGGATTTCTTCATTTTTGTCTTGGAGCTTCTATATTGGCATATGATGATGATTGGATATACTTGTTCTCTCATGTAAGTGCTCTTTTAATGCTAATTTGTCTTTTTCTTATGTCACATGCATGTTGTTGGGGATTTTCGCTATACTCGGCTGAAATTGTTGCTTTTCTTGTGTGAAATGGTGGAAATTTGTCTTTTATTAGCGTTGCATCATGTCATGGACCATGTTTGTGTTAAATTTTCATATTGTTCTATGCTGAATCAATTACTTTAACCCAATTTACTTCTCCATTAACAGAGCATTCAATTATTAGCAATGTAACCAATCATAAATTGTAACTGAAGTTAGAACAATATATGCAGTGATAAAGAAGACAACAACACATGTTGAAATGGCACCCAAGGGTGCTTCTGATTTAATTTTCCCTTGATTAATTTGGAAGAGAAACCGTAATTTCATCTCATGACAACTTGTATTAGTTAATTGAGTCAGGAAGACTTAGTTAGCTTAGGAAATTTGAGTTGAGGGTCAGAGAGGAGGCATGTAGAGTTCTCCCATGATTTTAGGGGGTCCATTTTGTGAAAATTCCAAGATCTAGATCTGGAAGCCCTACTGCAACAAGTTGAACTACTTCTCCTACTTGTAAATCTAATTTAACAAGTTAGTAAAAGATTTCTTCTTAAAATATCAAAGTAGTTACTGAAGCAGCATTCACTCTTTAAAATACATTTGTGAAAACAAAAACTGAGCAAGAAAAATAATGCACACACATGACACCGTTGTTTTTGGACAAACGTCCCTGGAAAAACCCAATGCCGAAAAACCTGTGCATCAGATCTGAGGATTTATATATTATGCAATAATTTTCTGAATACAATCTGAGATGCCTTTCTGGCTATCCTTGCAGAGAATATGACTGACAAAGAGCTTGAAGAGATTACCTCACACACTGATACTAGAAGCCCGACTGACCAACAAACCCTGGATGGCAAGCCCTCCACTCCTCAGCGCAGTGTCTACACAGTCATTGTACAGTCTATGCGTCACTCTGCGTGGGGACTGCGTGGCTTCTACGCTATTGGTCTTATGTTGGTTGGATTTGACCCGCTGGCCCCTTCCGGTCTCACACCCCAGCTTTTCGGCACTGGATCTAACTGATCCTCAGCTGAAACTCGATCCTCCTCTAGGCTACTGCGTTGCCACTGTTGGTTCTGCGCAGTCACTGCATAGCTACTACGTTGCCACTACTGATATTGCTCTTTGTCTTCTCTGCGATGTATTCTCCGGCTCAGGGAAACTCCAAGCAGAATTACTCTGCCCCTCTCTGCAATCAAGAATCACTTAGATCTGATTTTTGTCCAAGCACTACTCCATCACAAAAAATTGATCTCTAGATCCTCTCGGTGTCTCTTACAAATGACCCTCAAGTCTTCCTTTATAGCCTTCTCATTGACAAATCAATGACCGAGATTAGATCTCCAATCAATGACTAAGATTATATTAGACTTGATTTGCTTTATCTAGAAGATTCACCCACAGTTTGCATTAATATTGATTAATTATTTTAATTTCCTAAGTTAGACTTAGGGTCCTCATTAAAAATAATTAATTTTTCTTATAAAACTGTTTCTAGGTGGAATTTCCCAAAACGATTTCTGGGTTATTTGTAATGCATGTGTCTAAGCCTCTCCACAAAGTTTGAGACTTAGAGCACATATGATGCTACCAAAAATCAACACTCCCTCCTAGCGAGGAATGTGCTCTATCAGATATGCCCTGTTGCACACTACTCTGACTCTGAAGCATCCCCCTTTGCATTGATGATGTCTGACATGTTTCCAATCAATCAATGCGTTGTTGCTACATTGTACTACTGCGCCTACCACGATCAACATTGCATCCGTACTGCAAATCCCTCTCAAATGTTGCATCTGTTGCTAGCACTGCCACTGCAAACTTTGTAGTGCAACTCAGCTGCTAAGAGAAGCAACTGAAAAACATCCATGAATCTGAACAAGTGTTCAAGATGCATCTCAATGCTGAAACACGTTGCCAGTCCCACGTTGTCCCTCTAAAGCACTGCGCTGTTGCTGCTCTGCACTGCGTCCCTCTACGCTGCTGCAAGTCTACTCTGTGTTGCTATCTACTGCATCTTTCATTTTTGCACTCCTCTGCACCGACTAGAGACTCCTCCAGCCTCCTAATGTTGATCTTGGGCACCCGTAGCAAGGTATGATCCGAGAGGTGGACTCCTCAAGGATCCTACCCAACTGCAATATTGTTGAACTACAACTCAATGTCGCCCCATCTCCCTCCTAGAGATGTGTGGGCACTCATGGAGTACTCATCCTCATCGATCTTCGCGATGGCAACCTTCGGATCATGCTTCTCGTCCTTGTCCTTTTGCTTCAAAGGACACCGGGAATCATAGTGACCAAGTTCACCACACTTGAAGCACTTGATCTTTGACACATCTTTCTTACGTCTTCGTTGCTCCTGCTGCCCTTTGGATGCAAGGGCTGCATTTTCTTCCTCCTCTTGCTTCACCTTCGATCCACTGTCACTGCTACCATCAAGTTTGCACTTGACCAAGTCTCTCCTTAGCTGTTCTTGTTGAAGATCAGCCTACATCTCTTCCTAGCCTAGCAAGGTTGCTCTGCCCAGGATACTTTGGACAAATACCTTCCAATCATCAGTGACTGCATTCAATGCCAGTCTCACCATTGTTGTAGGAGAAGGGGTAGACCCCACTGCTGCAAGTTGATCATGAATCTCCTGAAGTCTTGACAGGAACAAAACAAAGCACTCCCCTTTCCGCATCTGCACCATCCTCAGTTGCTACTCCAAGTACATCTTTCGTTGCTCGGAAGATCCCTCATATAGCATGGCCAAGGCTTCCCACATCTGCCTGGCAATATCTTTGCCTGCAATATGGGACACAACATGATCTTTGACCCCATCCAGGATTAGTCTTTTTGTCTTTTCCATATAAGCCTTGTACTTTTTCAACGGATCTGGATCTGCTAGGACAACTACTGTGCTCTCCATGAAAAGCTTCAAATCGTAATCATAGAGAAGACAAGTGATCCTTGCCTTCTAGATCACGTAGTTGGAGGCTCCCTCCAACCGGTCCTGATCTCTAAGTCCATGAGCTGCCATGGCCGTCAAATCTGTTGAATCTGCTCCTCTTCTTTCCCCTCTGCGCAGCACTAGACAGTCATACGCACTCCTCGTGGAGATCGTAAATATGTTTCCCGGATCTACTGCTTAGATCTTGGAAAAAACTTAAATTCCTCGGGTAGGAATTTCACAAGAGAGAATTCCCTCACTATGTTGCTTCTTCTGACGACGACGACTTTCCGCTCAGCAAAAACAAAGTCTGCCTACAAAAAGCACGTCCCAACAGCTCTGTGCTGAGGCTCTGTGTTTCTCCCTCTGCCTTGGAAAAATCCGATTTAGAGATCTTACCTCTCTGTCGACTCACTCAGAGAGAGACCTTCCTGGAATTTTCAAATCTCCTGGCCTGGACTGCGTAATCCCTCTGGTGATTCGAATTGCTGCTTTCTGTAGCTCTTCAGCCTTCGACTCAGCGCTGGATCTACTCTTCCTGTTTCACAATACATGCTCTGATACGATGTGAAAATTCCAAGATCTAGATCTAGAATCCCTACTGCAACAAACTAAACTACTTCTCCTACTTGTAAATCTGATTTAACAAGTTATTAAAATATTTTTTCTTAAAATATCAAAGCAGTTACTAAAACAGCCTTCACTCATTAAAATACATTTGTGAAAACAAAAACTGAGCAAGAAAAATAATGCACACAGGACACCGTTGTTTTTGGACAAATGTCCCGGGAAAAACCCAATGCGGGAAAACCAGTGCAGCAGATTTGAGAGTTTATATATTATGCAGTAATTTTCTGAATACAATCTCGAATGCCTTTCTGGCTATCCCTACAAAGAATATGACTGACAAAGAGCCTGGTGAGATTACCTCACACACTGATACTGGAAGCCCAACTGACCAACAAACCCTGAATGGCAAGCCCTCCACTGCTCAGCGCAGTCACTGCGTCACTCTGTGTGGGGACTACATGGCTTCTGCGTTGCTAGTCTTTTGTTGGCTGGATCTGACCCTTGGCCCCTTCCAGTCTCACACCCCGGCTTTCCGACATTGCATCTGTTATGAAACCAACTCACGAAATAGAAGAAAAAATAGATCAACGACTTAGAAAACAGCCTCTTCGAGGGGGCAACCTCCTTTACATTACATAAATGAACAATTCTTGGATGATTCAAATGATAAAAACCTACTTTCTATATATAGGAGTCTAAGGAGTCCCAATATAATCAGAGCCTACATAACAATAATAATGTAAGGGCACAACAATAACAATAGTAGGCTTCTATGGGGCACAATTATAACACTATGGGGACTTCATGGGCACAACAATAACAATAAGGGGGCTACACTAACAATAACAATAAGGGGATACAATAGTATTATCGGGACCTAACATGCCCCTCTCCTTCAAAAAAGTGTTGTCCTCAACGCTTGAGTAGTTCTAGATTCTTCTGTATAAAATTCTCATCCTCCCATGTGGAATCTTCAGCGGGTAAGTTCTTCCACTTGATGAGATACTCTGAAATTGATCGATTTCGTAGTTGTCGAGTTCTTGTTTTTGTGACTGCTTTAGGTCCCAATATGATTTTTCCTTCCTCATCAAGTTCTAGCAATATTGTTTGAACTGAGAGTTTGTCACCTATAACCTTCTTTAAGCATGAAACATAGAAAATTGGGTGCACTCGGAAAGATGTCGGAAGCTCCAATTTGTATGCCATAGTACCAATATTTTGCAACACCTTGTAAGGACCATAGTACTTTGGCGATAATTTATTATCCTTCTTAGCTTGCTTGAGGGACATTTGTTTGTATGGTTGTAGTCGTAAAAATACCTAGTCGCCTACATCAAAACTTCTTTTACTGCGATGTTGATCTACCTGTTGTTTCATTCGATTATGCACCAACATTAGGTTATCCTTTAGGAGTTGGAGAACTTGTTGTTGATGCTCGATGTGATCGTCCACTACTTGAAACTTAGAATTTTCTCTTAAAGATGATGTGATGAACGGTGGATGATATCCATAGTGCACCATAAATGGGGTCATTTTTACTGCAGTGTGGAAGGAAGTGTTATACCACCATTCAGCCAGAGGTAACCACTTGACCCATTGTGTTTGTTTATCAGATACAAAGCAATGAAGATATCCTTCCAAACATTTGTTCACTATCTCAGTTTTCCCATCAGATTGAGGATGATAAGATGAGCTATGATCTAGTTGAGTACCGAGACAAGAAAATAATTCCGTCAAAAAATTTCCAATGAAAATGGGATCTTTGTCGCTTCCAATAATCTTTGGGTTTCCATGTAGCTTTTGAATTATCTCCATAAATGCAGTAGCAGCTGTATTGGCTTTAAATGGATGAGATAATGCACAAAAGTGTGCATACTGTTGATTTTTGTAGCATCGGAAAGTGTTCCAAGTCTTAAAATTTGTAAGGAGGCTTGGACATTAGTATTCCAAAGAACCCATAAACCGTTTGTGGAAATTCCACTCAATTTATGTTTTATTAAAATAATTAATTATTTTAATGGAGACCCTAAGTCTAAACTTAAGGAAATTAAATAATTAATGGGTATTAATAAAACAAAATGTGAATCTTCTAGAGAACGAAGATCAAGTCAAGTTTTAATCTTGGCCATTGATTAAACTTCTAATCTGGGTCGTTGATTCATCAATGAGAAAATTATAAAAGAAGGCTTGAGGGTCATTTGGAAAGCAAGCCAGGCATACACTCAATAACCTGAAGGAAGTCGATTATGAAGGAACAGAATTTAATTTTCAGAGGGAGAGTTGCAGGGCCGAAGAAGCAAAGGGAGTCAGCAGTGATAAGGGTCAAGGAAAGAAGGACGCAGAAGGCCAAAGAAGGCAGCGCAGAGAGCCCATGCAGAGTGACGCAGTCTCACGCAGGCACTGAGCAGAGAGACACGCAGAGGGACGCAAAAGGAATTTGTGTGTCTTCCGAGTGTCAGAAATTCTCCAGAGGGGTTGTGAGAATTTATCTCAGGTGTTTTCTACTAAAGTCTGCCAGTCTTTTCCTTGTAAAGAATTTCATTGCTGAAGAATAATATATAAACCCTCATCCGCTACACTAGTTTTTCCGAGGACAATTGTTTAAAAATAAGTGTGTATATGTGATTGATTCATATGCTTGAACTTCTTACTATTTTATTCTCTGCATATACTTGAGTGAATGTTGCAGTAGTATTTATTTCGAAATTACTGGAAGAATTCTGTAAATAACTTATTGGAAATAATAAGTAGGAGAAATAAATCTATCACTGCAGAAGTATATTCAGGATTGAAATTTTCATATGGTATCAAAGCAAAAATGAGTAAGAGAAGCAGAGAACCGACGATGGAATGTAGATCAAACGTTGTTGCAGCAGCAACTCGGAAGGGTTCACGCAGTTCTCCAAAGAAGAAGGAATGCATGAAAGAACAGATGGATCACGGCGTTTCTGTTCTGGCATCCAGATTGGAAGAAGAATTTTCTTGTGTGTCAAGCTCGACTTCTCCTAAGATTTGGTATATTGACAGTGGGGCTTGTGCTCACATGACGGGAGTGCGAGAATTTTTCTCAAGCTACCAAGAAGAGCAGAAGAACTTTAAAATCACCATGGGCAATAAGGCGAAATGTACCCCCATTGGAAGAGGTACCATAGTGTTTCAAACAAAAGCTAGTAATAAGCTTAGCCACCAATGTGTTGCATGTGCCTGGTTTGGAGATGAACTTACTCTCTGTGTCGCAGCTTCAAAACAAATGCTATGACGTTTACTTCATTGGCAATAGAGTATACGTCAAACACCCGAGTTCGAAGGAGAAGGCACAAATCAGAGTCAGGAGCAATAAAATCTACAAGTTACAGCTCGAATCCCCAATGGCACTAATAGGCAGCACTGATGAGAAGGATTTGAATGAGCTATGGCACAAGAGAATGGGGCACTTACACCATGGGGCATTAAGAATTCTCAAGAAGACTGTCACGAGAGTTCCTGAGCACCAAGCGAGACGATTTCTGCAGAGGGTGTGTATTGGGAAAGTATGCCAAGGCAGCATATCCTAGAAGCAGCAGTAGGGCTAAGAGTGTGTTGGGCTTAATACACTTGAACATCTACAGACCAATGTTCACCAAATCTCTTAGTGGTGCCGAATATTTCGTCACCTTTATTAAAGACCATTCTAGGAAGACTTGGATCTACTTTCTGAAGACCAAAGACAAAGTCTTTTATCGATTCAGGGAGTTTAAATCTCTGGTGGAGAATCTAACAGGAAAGCGGATCAAGACACTGCGATTAGACAATGTTGGAGAATACATTGATAAAAACTTCATAGAATTTTGCGCAAGGGAAGGCATCAGAAGAGACTGCACTGCTCTGTGTAATCCGAAGCAGAATGGAATTGTAGAGAGAAAGAATATAACTATTGCTAACGCTGCAAGGGCAATGTTGTATGATCAAGACATGCCCAAATTTTTGTGGGCTGAAGCTTGTAATACAACTGTCTATGTATAGAACAGGATTCCTCACAACGCATTGGGTAAGATCACTCCAGAAAGTGTCTTCACTAGAAACAAGCCTAAAGTGAGCTACTTTAGGATCTTTGGCAGTGTGGCATATTGTCATGTGCCCAAAGAGAAGAGGAAGAAACTAGATAAGACTGCGGAAAAGGGATAACTGGTGGGATATAGCGAAAACGCAAAGGCTTACCATATTTACATTCTTGAGAGCAGGAAGATTGTAGTATGGCGAGATGTGAAGTTCATGAGGGAAAGGGCCTTCAGGAAATCTCGGGAGATGCCTTCCGCTATGCAGTCCGAGGAGGATCTATTGGTCCAACCACAACGACCTGCGGAGGGTAATATGAGTGCCTCTCCAAGGCATGGGGATCCAAGGGATACATCTCCCGAGCACTTGCAAGGAGGAGAGCAGGTAGATCCACCCACTACCAGGGGTAGGATGAGCAGGGAATTACGACAAATTCTGAGGGACGTAGAAGAGTTTTTCGAAGCCCCTAGAATTGAGAAGAGGTAGCACAAGCAACCTGAAAGGTACCAAGCTTTGGTAGCGCAAGTTGGGGAACCCTCTAGTTTTCGAGAGGCAGCTCAACACCAGGTATGGGTCGATGCGATGGTAGAAGAATACAGCTCCATCATGACGAATGATGTCTGGGAAGTGGTTCCCAGGACTCAGGACAAATCAGTTGTAGGTTCGAGATGGATCTACAAGATCAAATATGCTGCAGATGGCAACAGCGAGAAATTTAAAGTCAAGTTTGTGGCTAAGGGGTATGCTAAGAGGGAAGGGACAGATTATGAACAGACCTTCGCCCCAGTAGCCCGATATACTTCTATCAGATCCGTGATATCCCATGCTGCGCAGATGGGATGGGAGATTCACCAGATGGACGTCAAGACTGGGTTCCTAAATGGGGTGATAGAAGAAGAAATATATATTGAACAACCAGAGGGCTTTGAGACGCATGAGCAGAAAACTCATGTGTGTAGACTCAAGAGGGCCTTGTATGGACTGAAGCAAGCCCCTAGAGCTTGGTATGGTCGAATTGACAACTACTTGCAGAAAATGGGATTTGTCAAGAGTAACGCAGATCCCAATCTCTACTATTTGAGAGCAGGGGATGAGCCTCTGATACTAGTGTTGTATGTAGATGATCTATTTCTGACAGGATCATCTAGGCTCTTCAAGGACTGTAAGGAGAATTTAGCTGCAGAATTTGACATGAAGGATCTAGGGATGATGCATTATTGTCTAGAGTTGGAAGTTTGGTTGTAGAAGGGTGAGATCTTCTTTGGTCAAGGAATGTATACTATAGAAGTTTTGAAGAGGTTTCAGATGGAGCACTGTAGACCCATGGCTACTCCAATGATTACCAACTGGAAGAAAATTGACACGTCTGAAGATGATGAGGCTGACCCTACCTTGTATAGGTAGCTCATAGGTTCTCTGATGTATCTAGTAAACACGAGACCAGACATCTGTTATGCTGTCAATACTCTCAATCAGTTCATGGTGGAACCAAGGAGGGCTCATTAGGCAACAGCCAAACATGTTCTCAGATATCTACAAGGAATAGTCGAACTTGGACTGAAATACACTCGAGGCAATGACATCAGGTTGAGTGGGTTCACTTACACAGATTGGGTTGGGAGCCCAGTAGATCGAAAAAGTACCAGTGGGTATTGTTTCAGTGTTGGATCAAGAATGACCTCCTGGTGCAGCTGAAAACAGAAATATGTGGCTCTGAGCTCCGCAGAGGCTGAATATATTGCAACAAGCACGACTTTGTGTGAAGCCATATGGCTTTGGAAATTGCTTGTGAACTTACTCAAGGAGAAGATGGAGGCGACCAACATTCTATGTGATAATCATAGTTGCATCAAGCTCTCTGAAAATCTTATGTTTCATGATCAGTCGAAGCATATTGACATCAGGTGTCACTTCATCAGAGACTGTCCCCAAAAGGGAGTTGTACAATTGGAGTACACTCCTACAGGAGAACAAGTGGCGGATATCCTCACGAAAGCTCTGGGGAAGGTTTGTCTACTTCAGAGAAAAGATGGGGATGATCAAGAATCCATTTCAGTAGCAGGAATGGATAGGCTCGAGATTCAGAGGGAGTTGCAGTACAGATGAGGCAATGATATTGACAGTGTCATGGGAAGCAGTACAGAGGGCAACATCGCAGCAGATGAGGGGCAGCAGCCACGCATCAGCAACATAGAGGATGCTTCAAGACAAAGCAGCATACAGCAGGCATTTTGTTAGAACACTTTCCTTGCTAAGAGGGAGTGTTGATTTTCGTAGCATCAGAAAGTGTTCCAAGTCTTAAAATTTGTAAGGAGGCTTGGACATCAGTATTCCAAAGAACCCAAAAACCGTTTGTGGAAATTCCACTCGGTTTATGTTTTATTAAAATAATTAATTATTTTAATGCAAACACTAAGTCTAAACTTGGGGAAATTAAATATTTAATGGGTATTAATAAAACAAAGTGAATCTTCTAGAGAACGAAGATCAAATCAAGTTTTAATCTTGGCCATTGATTAAACTTCTAATCTGGGTCGTTGATTCATCAATGAGAAGATTATAAAAGAAGGCTTGAGGGTCATTTGGAAAGCAAGCCAGGCATACACTCAGTAACCCGAAGGAAGTCGATTATGAAGGAATAGAAGTCGATTTCAGAGGGAGAGTTGCAGGGCCGGAGAAGCAGAGGGAGTCAGCAGTGATAAGGGTCAAGGAAAGAAGAACGCAGAAGGTCGAAGAAGGCAGCGCAAAGAGCCCACACAGAGTAACGCAGTCTCACGCAAGCACTGTGCAGAGAGACGTGCAAAGGGACGCAGAAGGAAGTTGTGTGTCTTTTGAGTATCAAAAATTCTTCAGAGGGGTTGTGAGAATTTATCTCAAGCATTTTCTACTTAAGTCTGCCAGTCTTTTCCTTGTAAATAATTTCATTGCTGAAGAATAATATATAAATCGTCATCTGCTACACCGGTTTTCCCGCATTGGGTTTTTCCGGGGACAATTGTCCAAAAATAAGTGTGTATATGTGATTGATTCTTATGCTTGTACTTCTTACTATTTTATTCTCTGCATATACTTGCGTGAATGTTGCAGTAGTATTTATTTCGAAATTTACTGGAATAATTCTGTAAATAACTTATTGGAAATAATAAGTAGGAGAAATAAATCTATCACTGCAGAAGTATTTTTAGGATTGAAATTTTCACACACACTTGGTAAGTCTATCAACGACCACCATGATGACACTCTTTCCTTCGGACTAGGGTAAACCTGTGATAAAATCCATTGAAACCTCCTCCCAACATCAACTTGGAATGGATAAAGGTTGTAGCAGACCTGGGGTCTTAATTATCTCAACTTTATTTTGTTGGCAAACCAAACATTCCGCCACAAACTTTTGAATATCAGATTTAATGCCATCCCAAAAAAATTCTTTCTTGACCCTGTGGTAAGTTTTTAAAAATCCCAAGTGTCCTCCTAGGGGAGAGGTGTGCAAATCCAAAAGAATCTTTTGTTTTAGTTGGGAGTTTTTACAAATACATAAGCGATCTTTGTACCATAATGAATCATTTTTCCAGCTAAATTTATCATATGTACTGGGATCTTGCTACAACTTTTGAATGAGTGTCCACACTTCATCGTCGTTCTTCCACTCCTCCCTTGCTTCGATTATCCAATCTGGTTAAATAATAGAAATGGCACAAAGCAATGCTTCCACGTCCTCATCCTTTCTTGAGAGTGCATCTGCAACAACATTTAGCTTCCCTTTTTTGTAGATGATTTCAAAGTCATAACCCAACATCTTTGTGACCCATTTCTGTTGCTCTTATGAAGATATTCTTTGTTCCAAAAAGTATTTTAAGACTATCATGATCTGTTTTACCTTAAAGTGTCTTTCCATTAGGTAAGGTCTGTTGAAATTTGGTTACCGGAGGGCAGGGGGTTCCCTAATACTTTGATTTTTGGCCTAGGGAAAAGTGTCCAAAAGAATTTAATTTTTCTCCTAAAGTGACTTTATAAAGTTATAAAATCAAATCTAATTTAAAAGTGACTTTAAAGTGATAAAATTACTAAAGTCTAGTTTTAAAGTGACTTTAATAAAGTCAATGTAAAATTAGAAAGGAAAAGTGACTTTGGAAATAGATGACTAAGTGGGTCTTTATTAAAGTGCGGTGAATTAAAAAATAGAAAGTGAGATTTAAATGAGCATTTAATCTCAGTCCTAGATCTAAAGTCTTTTCAGCCACTGGATTTAGGGATTCCCAAAAAGTCACTTAGGGTTAGGTTAAAGGAGGAAAAAGAGGAAAAGGTCATTCATTCTTTCATGAGCAGATTGGCAAAAGGAGAGAATGAGAGCTGGAGATTTTTCTGAGCAGTGAGAAGAAGGAGGGCAGCAGCACTAACATTCAGCGAATCCGTACAGCAAGGGCAGAGCACGAAGTTCGAGGCAAGAGGGCACGAATTTCGAGGGAGGAAAGACAACATTTATTGTTGCATGTTTTTCAAGGACCGTATAGCAGTTTGGAGGCACGAAAATCGAGGTTTGTACAGTAGGAGAGAGAGGCATGTTTTCTGAAATCTGTACAGCAGAAAATCAGCGTTGAAATCAAGGCCGTACAGCAGATTTAAGGCAGTCGTACAACATGGTTTTCGAGGCAGCCATACAGCAAGTTTCTCGAGGAGGTCGTTCAACACAGATTTCAATGTTGTCCGTACAACATTTAATGCTGGACTGTTTTCTGTAATTTCTGTTTTTGTGGGCACGAAAATTGAGGTGGAGTTTGGCCCGATTTTCGAGATAAGTACTGTTATGAAGTTGCTATAATTTTTTTGCTGTGTAAATTTCTGTTTCACTGTAAAAGCAATATTCAGAAAATAAAGAGAAGCTTTCGAACTAGTTTTCCCCTAGAGTTGTAGGGGGTTTTTCCAGGTCACCTTGACCAAAAATCACTGTGTTAAAATGTGTTGAATGGTTGTTTGTGTTTGCTGATTTTTATTTCTACATTTTCCAGCATTGTGAAAAATTTCCAGAATTTGTGTTTTCAGCAAATATTTATTTTCCAGCTTGTTCACTGTAAGGTTATGGGAAAAGGCATTTAACTAATTGGAGAAATAAGGTGAAACTGAAAACTGGGGTGGGAAAACAGAAATTTCTACATAGTATCAGAGCTTGGGTGCTGAATGTGCAGTTTGGGACAGTAAAGGAGAAAAATACAGTCTGCTGATTTTTCACTCAGAAAATTCCAGCAAGCTGATTTTTCACACAGAAATTTTATATTTACTACAACAATGTTATTTTCAATTCTTAGGACAGCAAGGATGTCATTGGGATTGAGGGCGGAGGATAGGTTGGATGGGCATAGTAACTAAGTGTTTGGAAGGAGAGAATGCAGAGTATCTTTGAGGAGGCAGAAGTCTGGGATGTCATGGTGCATACCGCACAACACCCTGTTGTTGTGCCTACTGATGTTGTTCAGTTGGCAACGTATAATAAAAAGAATAACAAGGGTAAGAGACTGATTCTAGACGGAATCAAAGACCATTGCATTCCTCATATGAGAGGAAAGAGAAATGCTCATGAGATGTGGACAGCATTAACCAATCTCTAACAGAGTACCAATGAGAATAGAAAAATGGTCTTAAGGGAGAAGCTGAAGACCATTAAGATCGGTAAGACTGATAGTGCAGCCGGATATCTCACAAAGATTACTAATGTGAGAGATGAGTTGGCAGCAGTTGGAGAGGTCATTCCATCCACTGAGTTGGTGCGGATTGCAGTGAATGGCCTCCCCAGTTCATGGTTGAACTTTGCTGATGGGGTTTGTGCACGTGAGACCCTTCCCACATGGGAGAGGTTTTGGGATGACTGCATTCAGACAGAAATCAGAAAGAGTCAGCTTGGGGCAGCCAAGCCAGTTGAGCAGAATGAAAATGTAGCACTGTTGGCAGAGGCAAGAAAGGCAAGGGAAAGAAGCAAGCGTCCACAAGCAGTGGTGGGGGCAAAGGCAAAGCTAAAGGTAAACAGGGTAACACGCAGAAGGACTATTCCAAAGTGAAGTGTTGGAATTGTCAGAAGATGGGACACTATGCAGTTGTGTGTCCGGAGATGAAGAAGAAGGGGAAGAACCAGAACATGGCAGCATCAGCAGAGGTAGAGGAATTCACGGATCGCTTTGACCGGGAGTTTGGGTTCATTGCTTGTGAGTCCACTAGTGAAGGATCACCTGCCACGGAGGTTCAGAGGGAGCATGCATTTCCCTCGACTAGCGAAGCGTCTTCGGGTATCTGGTATGTGGACGGTGGGGCTTCACGTCATATGACAGGAGTCCATGAGTACTTCTCTGAGCTTTCAGAGAGTGGAAGTGATATAGAGGTAATACTTGGTGATGACAGAGCTGTTAGAGCAGTGGGTGTGGGGACACTGACATTTGATAGGGAACCCAAACCTTCCTTGAAGGTGTCAGATGTTCTTTATGTGCCAAGGATGAGGAAGAACCTCGTATCCGTCTCAGCTTTGGAGGATAGAGGATATGAGATATTGTTCAGGAGAGGACAGGTGCTGATATATCCCAGGGGCGCTCCAGCTAATTCAGCTAGAGTGATAGGTGTACGCCATGCAAAGGTGTACAAGTTTGCATTTCAG
Source organism: Pinus albicaulis (assembly GCA_034641835.2). Classification (NCBI taxonomy): domain Eukaryota; kingdom Viridiplantae; phylum Streptophyta; class Pinopsida; order Pinales; family Pinaceae; genus Pinus; species Pinus albicaulis. The sequence goes on along the minus strand of CM076579.1, from coordinate 565,727,979 downwards.
CCCCTTTTGGCATTGAGCAGTAGTACCGATAGCAGAGCTAGCAGTTCTGAGCTGTGTGAGATTTGGCACTGCAGGATGGGGCACATGTATCATGGAGCCTTGAGTACTTTGCGGGAGATCACTACAAGTGTGCCAGATTTCAGTACTGATCACTTTGATACTTGTAGAGGATGTGCGATGGGCAAGTTTGCCAAATCCCCTTTTCCCAGCAATGACAGCAGAGCGACTGGGATACTTGATTTGATTCATTCTGATGTGAGCGGTCGGATGTCTCATGTTTCCTTGAGTGGATCTGAGTATTATGTATTATTCATTGATGATCACTCCAGGAGGACCTGGATTTATTTCTTGAAGACCAAGAGTGAAGTCTTCAAGCGGTTTCAGGAGTTCAGAGCTCTTGTGGAGACTCAGACAGGTCGGAAGATCAAGTCCCTGAGGTCGGACAATGGAGGTGAGTACACCCTTGGAGAGTTTGTTGACTATTGTGCGGAGGCAGGCATTAGGAGGGAGTTCACAGTTCCTTACAACCCCTAGCAGAACGGGGTTGCGGAGAGGAAGAACAGATCCATCGGAGGGGCTGCCAAATCCATGTTACATGATCAGGGGTTGCCATTGTTTTTGTGGGCAGAGGCCTGCAACACTGTTGTTTATTTGTAGAAAAGGAGTCTGTATCGTGCCTTGGGGCATATGACTCCGGAGGAGGCTTTTTCTGGTAAGAAGCCTGATATTGGTCATCTTCGTATCTTTGGGTGTATTGCATACTCCTATGTACCCAAGGAGAAGAGGACCAAACTAGAGCCCACCGTAGAGAAGGGTGTCTTTGTGGGCTACAGTGAGACCTCGAAGGCCTTTCGGATTTATATTCCCGCACATAGGAGAGTTGTTGTCAAGCGGGATGTGAAATTCGAGGAGGACAGGGCCTTTAGGAGGTCACGGGAGTTAGAGTATCTGGATCAGCCAAACCCTCAGCAGCAGCTGAGTTAGTCACAGGGATCCAGTTGGCAAGGATCAGGAGGATCCGGAGGTACATCGATTACGGTGTCAAGTCCGTCAGTGAGCAGTGGCTCGCAGAGTCAAAGGGGTAGTGCTTCGGGCAACATGCAGAGCAGTCCGCAGAGCAGTTCACTAGGGAGTCCACTGATGGACAGTTCACAAGGTACCTCAGTATCTACAAGTTCAGGTGCAGACAGGAGGACAGCAGACAGACAGTCAGGAGTTCAGGGTCCTGATGATGATGAGGAGGAGTTTCATTCTCTAGTGGGAGAAGTGTGCTCAGGGAAGAGGAAGCCCAAGTGGCTTCAGGATACCTTGAGAGAAGCCACATCTGTTGCTGGGCCTAAGAGGCCGGTCAGAAAGAGCAGACCACCTGAGAGGTTTTGTAGCTATATGGCAATGATTGCCAACATCCGTGACTCTGAGCCTTCTAGCTATGAGGAGGCAGCTAGCCAACAGGTCTGGAGAGAGGCCATGTAGGAGGAGTATTCTTCTATCATGAAGAATGATGTTTGGGAGGTGGTGCGGAGACCTGAGGGCAAATCCGTGGTTACTTCCAGATGGCTTTACAAGGTAAAGCATGCTGCAGATGGCAGTATTGAGACATTCAAAGCAAGGTTTGTGGCTAGAGGGTTCTCCCAGGTAGAGGGAGTTGATTATGAGGAGACCTTCGCTCCCGTGGCTCGATATACTTCGATCCACTCCATTATATCGATAGCAGCAGAGATGGGTTGGAAGATCCACCAGATGGATGTGAAGACCGCATCTCAATGGCTTCATACAGGAGGAGGTGTACATTGAGTAGCCACAGGGCTTTGAGGTGCATGGGAAGGAGTCCCATGTGTGCAGACTGAAGAAAGCCCTTTATGGCCTGAAGCAAGCTCCCACAGCTTGGTACTCTAGGATAGATACATACTTGCAGGAGATGGGTTTCACAAAGAGTGAGGCAGATCTGAACCTTTACTATATTGTGATAGGTCAGGAGCCTCTCATTCTGGTGTTGTATGTGGATGACTTGGTCATTACGGGTGCAGAGAGACTCATAGAGCACTGCAAGAGAGATCTTGTGGCGAAGTTTGAGATGAAGGACATTGGCTTGATGCATTACTTTTTGGGTTTGGAAGTGTGGCAAGAGGAGGGGCATTTCTTCCTGGGGCAGGGGAAGTATATTATGGACATCCTTAGCAGATTCCACATGGAGGATTGTAGACCCATGTCGACACCGATGATCACCAACTGGAAGAAGCTTCATGCTTCGGATTCTGAGTTGGTGGATCCCACACTGTATAGACCGCTGATTGGTTCCTTGATGTATTTGGTCAACACCAAACCAGATATATGTTTTTCAGTCAACACGATGAGTCAGTTTATGTGTGATCCTAGGAAGGTTCACTGAGTGGCTGCAAAACACATTTTGCAGTACTTGTAGGGGACAGTGGAGTATGGTCTGGACTACAGGCAGGGGGATGGAGTGAGATTGGGAAGTTACACTAATTCTGATTGGGCAGGTTGTGCTTCTGATAGGAAGAGCACTTCAGGGTGTTGTTTTGGGTTGGGTTCGACAGTGGTGTCATGGTTCAGCCGAAAGCAGCAGTTGGTAGCATTGAGTTCAGCGGAAGCAGAGTACATGGCAACTAGTCTAGCTAGTTGTGAGGCCATTTGGCTTCGCAAGATGTTTGGCTTATTTGGTCAGTCGTTGAGACCTTCAGTGATATACTGTGATAATCAGAGTTGCATTAAACTCACGGAGAATCCAGTGTTTCATGACAAGTCAAAGCATATTGGCATCAGATATCACTTCATCAGAGACTATGTTCAGAAGGGAGCTGTGAAGCTTGAGTATATTCCCATTGATGAGCAGGTGGCAGATATTCTTACGAAAGCCTTACCATGGGGCAAGCATGTCTACTTCAGAGACAAGATGGGTGTGGTGAGGAACACCTTCCTCAGTAAGAGGGAGTGTTGAAATTTGGTTACCGGAGGACAAGTGGTTCCCTAAGGCTTTGATCTTTGGCCTAGGGAAAAGTGTCCAAAAGAATTTAATTTTCTCCTAAAGTGACTTTATAAAGTTATAAAGTCAAATCTAATTTAAAAGTGACTTTAAGTGATAAAGTTACTAAAGTCTAATTTTAAAGTGACTTTAATAAAGTCAATGTAAAATTAGAAAGGAAAAGTGACTTTGGAAATAGATGACTAAGTGGGTCTTTATTAAAGTGGAGTGAATTAAAAAATAGAAAGTGAGATTTAAATGAGCATTTAATCTCAGCCCTAGATCTAAAGTTTTTTCAGCCATTGGATTTAGGGATTCCTCAAAAGTTACTTAGGATTAGGTTAAACGAGGAAAAAGAGGAAAAGATCATTCATTCTTTCATGAGCAGATTGGGAGAAGGAGAGAAGGAGAGCTGAAGATTTTTCTGAGCAGTCAGAAGAAGGAGGGCAGCAGCACCATAGTTTTAAAAACCGGCCGGTTTGAACCGGTAACCGGCCAAACCGGCCGGTCAGATGGCTCAGCGGTCGAAACCGGCCACGCAACCCGGTTGAAGAGGCCCTGTCGCCTGTTTTTGCAAAAAACCGGACCTAACCAGCCGGTTAGGTGCTAACCTCCTACGCAGACCCACACACGACCGGTTTTAAGCTTTAGGGCTGATTTGGAGCCAAGGGGAGGGTTTTTTCGCTCCAAAAACACCCTCCCCAATCTTTTATAAGGAGGAGGAGCCTCTCCTTTGTCTCACACCAACTCATTTGCTGTTTGTGAGTTTGATTGAGAGCTTGGAGAGTGTTGAGTGTTTGCTGAAGCAGCGATCTTGGAGGCTTGGAGTTGGAGTTGGAGCTATCTTGGAGGCTTGTCGCTTGAGATGAGTATATTGTAGTAGCCATCATGCCTCCAAAAGGCCAGGATACTGCATGGGCTCATTGTGATATGATTGATGGAAAAATGATTTGCAGATATTGTCAAAAATCTATTGCAGGAGGGGGTATTAATAGGTTCAAGCAACACTTGGCTGGGATAGGAGGCCATGTAAAGCCATGTGGAGCACCAAATGAAGTAATAGGGCATATTAGGGCAGAATACCTTCAGAAGTTTGAGACTCGAGTCACTGAACCAATAGAGACTACAGTTGCAAAGTTTGGCAATCAAGAGTCGGGAGACTCAAGTTCAACCAACTGAGTTTGAACTTTGATTATGATTAGAATTTACTAATATGATATATCATATATGTAGATTTGTAGTAGACTGTCACTGTAGTCTGTACTATGCTCATAGCTTGTAGCATTGTTTTTGGACATTATGGGCCATTTGGAGCCTCATTGCTTATGTATTGTTCGATGATATGTATTGCACTTGGTGTCATTTTGATATATTCACCTTTCCATGGTATATAAATGAGAAAACTTTGCATATTTTGTCTCTATTGGCTTGGAATCATGGTTGCAAATCTTAAAAATAGTTTTTTTTATTAAAAAATAATTATTTAATGTATTTTTTTTAAAACCGGTTCATTGAGATCTGACCGCTCCCAGTTAGACTGGTTCCGGTTAGAAACCCGGTTCATTAGGTCCACCGGTCCGGTCACCGGTTCCGGTTTTTAAAACTATGAGCAACACTAACATTCAGCAAATCCGTACAGCAAGGGCAGAGCACGAAATTTGATGCAAGAGGGCATGAATTTCGAGGGAGGAAAGACAGCATTTATTGCTACACGTTTTTCGAGGACCATACAGCAGTTTAGAGGCACGAAAATCGAGGTCCATACAATAGGAGAGAGAAGGTTATTTTCTGAAATCCGTACAGCAGAAAATCAGCGCTGAAATCGAGGCCGTACAACAGATTTAAGGCAGCCGTACAGCACAATTTTCGAGGCAGCCGTACAGCAGCGTTCAGCAGGTCGTACAACACGTTTTTCGAGGAGGTCGTACAGCACAAATTTCAATGTTGTCCGTACAACATTTAATGCTGCACTGTTTTCTATAATTTTCGTTTTTGTGGACACAGAAACCGAGGTGGAGTTTGGCACGGTTTTCGAGATAAGTACTATTATGAAGTTGCTATAATTTTTTTGCTGTGTAAATTTCTGTCTCACTGTAAAAGCAATATTCAGAAAATAAAGAGAAACGTTCGAACTGGTTTTCCCCAAGAGTTGTAGGGGGTTTTTCCAGGGTCACCTTGACCAAAAAACACTGTGTTAAAATGTGTTGAATGGCTATTTGTGTCTGATGATTTTTATTTCTGCATTTTCCAGCATTGTGAAAAATTTCCAGAATTTGTGTTTTTAGCAAATATTTATTTTCCAGCTTGTTGAATGTAAGGTTATGGGAAAGGGCATTTAACTAATTGGAGAAATAAGGTGAAATTGAAAACCAGGGTAGAAAAACATAAATTTCTACAAGGTCGCCATTTTTTTGGAGAATCTAGTATTGACAACATTTCCTTCTCATAAATAGCTTTCTGTAAATAATTTCCTTTGACTGGACGACTTTCAAAAGCAATGGGTCTTCCTTCTTGCATTAAAACAACACCAATTTCATTTCTTGAGGCATCACATTCTACAATAAAGTTTTTTGTGAAGTCTGGAGTAGCTAAGATTGGTGCTTGGCACATTGCCTCTTTACAATGTTCAAAGGCCTTAGTTGCTTCTAGAGTCCAAGAAAATGCATCTTTCTTCAATAATGTTGTTAGAGGTGCTGCTATTCTCCCATAATTATTAACAAACTTGCGATAGTACCTTGTTAACTCGAGAAATCCTCGCAGATGCTTTAGGGTTGTGCAGATTTTCCATTCCTTAATGACTTTAATTTTGTTAGAGTCTACCTTAACACCCTCGTGAGATACAATATGACCCAGATATTCCACCTCCTGTACTCCAAAGAAACATTTGGAGGTTTTTGCATATAATTGTTTCTCCACCAATAGTTTGAGCACCCTGTCAACATGTTGAACATGATCCTTCCAAGACTTGTTGTAGATTAGTATATCATTAAAAAATACTAACACAAAATTTCTAAGGAAGTGTATGAAAATGGAATTCATCAACCCTTGAAAAGTAGAAGATGCATTGGTAAGGCCAAAAGGCATGACCAAAAATTCATAATGAGCCTCGTGAGTTCTAAATGTTGTTCTCGAAATGTCTTCAGTCTTCATTCTAATTTGATGATAACCTGAATGAAGATCCAACATGGTGAAGTAAATTGCTCCATGTAATTCATCAATGACGGGAATTGGAAATTTACCTTTAATAGTGATCTTGTTGAACTCCCTATAATTTGGACACATGCGTCATGATCCATCCTTCTTGTACACCAATACTACTGGAGCAAAGAAAGAACTTTGACTAGGTTGAATTATACCAGCGTCTAGCATTTCTGCAATCATAAGTTCAATTTCGCTCTTTTAGGCATAGGGATATTTGTAAGGCCTGATGTTTGGAAAAACAATTCCTCGAATCAGATGAATAGCATGATCATGATCGCAAATAGGTGGGAGGCCTTTGGGAGTTTCAAACACCTTGGAATGATTGTCCAAGACTTTTTGGAGATCTGGAGAAATAGAGGATTTCGATGTTTGAACCTGTACTGAGCATAATTGTGCAATTACGCCTCGTTGTTCTTTCTTCAAAAGCTTTGTCATGACATTAGAGTTGATTATCCTTCCTGGTTTCCCTGCGATACCCCGTAATTCAACTTCCTTTCCTTCCCAAAAAAATTTCAAGAAAAGTTCTTGAAAATTAAAAGTTATAGTCCTCTGGGCTACTGCGTTGCCACTGTTGGCTCTGTGCAGTCACTGCTACGCTGCCACTACTGATACTGCTCTCTGTCTTCTCTGCGATGTATTCTCCAGCTGAGGAAAACTCCAACTGGAATTACTATTTCCCTCTCTACAATCAAGAATCACTTAGATCTGATTTTTGTTCGAGCACTACTCCGCTAGAAAAATTCAATCTCTAGATCCTCTCGGTGTATCTTACAAATGACCCTCAAGTCTTCCTTTATAGCCTTCTCGTTGACAAATCAATGGTCGAGATTAGATCTCCAATCGACGACTAAGATTATATCAGACTTGATATGCTTCATCTAAAAGATTCCCCCACAGTTTACATTAATGCTGATTAATTATTTTAATTTCCTAAGTTAGACTTAGGGTCCTCATTAAAAATAATTAATTTTTCTTATAAAACTGTTTTTGGATGGAATTTCCCAAAACGATTTCTAGGTTATTTGTAATGCATGTGTCTAAGCCTCTCCACAAAGTTTGAGATTTAGAGCACATCCGATGCTACCAAAAATCAACACAGTTACAGTAATTTGTGAGTTGTAATTAGTTAACTCAATTTATTGAGTTAAAATCGGTTTAACTAATTCTAACTGATAGATGAGCTAGTGATAGGTCTAGTGAATAGTTGTTGCATGTTAGTTCTAAGGAAGCCCTAGTTGAGATTGAGGTTAAAGGGAAGATAACTATCAATTGTATAATTAGAAAATTGTACAGGTCATGCATGAGGTCATCAGGAAGCCTTGAAGGAATTGCGCAATCAATTCTTGGGAATTTCCTTATTAATAGGGACATAATTCCTCCAAGAATGCGTGAGTAAGGCTGGACAGGCAAAGGTTGAGAATTGGTTAAGTATTTGACTGATTTTGCCTAGATAAGAGTGAGACAGTCAGCAGAGTGCAGAGGTTTCCCAGTGAGGGAAATAGCATTGTATTGTTTCATGGTCTTGACTTTATGCAATATAAATATAGCGGGTTTTTGAGTAGTTGTTTTCCCTAGATACATCTTGTGTTGTGACTGATAATTTCTTTCTCTTACTTGTTATGTGATTGTGCAATCAATTTTGGTTTCCACAAATTTGTAGAAGGATTCAGTATTTTGTTTTAGCACATGACAAGATCAGATTGAATCCCTTTGGATAATTTCTACATGGTATTAGAGCGCCAGGAATTACTATAGGAGAGAAGAACTAGAGTTTGTTTTAAATAGGTACATCGAATTTGCATATTTATTCTTCAGCACCAGCAACAGATGAAGTTGTCTTTCAATGGCTTGAGACCCGAATATGCTCTTGAGGGCAATTCGAATTACATAGCATGGAAGGAAAGGATGGAAGCAGTGCTCGAGGAAAACGCACTAAAGGCATTCATAGACAGTGATATTCCCCAGCCCGCAGCAACAGATGCTCAACTTATTAATGCATGGAAGAAGAATGTAGCAAAGGCAGAAGGATATTGTTAGAGGGAGTTCGAGATCATATTGTCTCGAATCTCCATGGAAAGGCAACTCCATATGCTATGTGGAAGGCGTTGACAGATTTGTTTCAAAATAGCAACGACCACAGGAAGTTGGCGCTGAAAGACAAGCCCAGAAAGATCAAGATGGAGAAGGGTGACACGATCAAAAAATACTTGACGAAGTTCATTCAATTTCGAGATGAGCTTGGAAGTGTTGGAATAACAGTTGCCCAGGATGATTTGGTGAGCCTAGCTCTTCTAGGCCTTCCCAAGAGCTGGCATAGCTACCAAGACACTATGAATGGGAGGGAGAAGCTACCATATTGGGAGCAATTGTGGTCCGACTTGGTACAAGAAGAGATTCGGTGGAGCACAAGAGATAGATCCTCATCAAAGACTGATGATGAGGAGAACTATGCCTTGGCTGGAAAGGCGAAGAAAGGGAAAGGGATGGTGTCCCATTCCAAATCGGAGTCCAGCAAGGCAGGAAAGAAGCGAGACTTGTAAAAGGTGAATTGTTTTCACTGTCACGAGCATGGACACTATGCCACAAATTATCCACGGAAGAAGACCAACAAGAAGGCCTCAAGAGGAGCAACAGGTGAAGCACTTGCTTCACAGTTCAAGTTGGATTTCACTCTCATCGCATGCATGTGTCATCGATGATGGGTTATGTGTGGTACTTGGATAGTGGAGCTTCGCTCCATATGACCGACAACAAATAATTCTTCAGTATCTTGGAGGAGAAGGACCTCTAGATGCACATCGAGATGGGTGATGACAGGAGGTATAGTGCTACCGGTGTAGGTACAGTTACCTTTCAGATGGAGTTAGGTAATAGACTCACATTAAAAGATGTCATGTATGTTCCTGGTTTAAAGAAGAATTTGGTTTCTATTGATATGTTCGAATACCGTGGCTATAATGTCGTATTCAGTGAAGGAAAAGCGTTCCTTCGTCACAAAACCACGGGACAGGTGAGAAAGATTGAGGTTTGAGTAAAGAATCTCTACAAATTGGATGTAGAAGACTGTGTTGCCTTGAGCACGAAATCAGAGAAGGTGGAGAGTCGAGACATCAATGAGTTATGGCACTGGAGATTGGGCCATCTACACCGCGGCGCTTTGAAGATCATGTAGCAAATTTCTACAGGACTTTCAAAGGGTGCACTTGCGCAGAGAGATACATGCAAAGGGTGTACATTGGGGAAGTATACCAAAGCTACCTTTCACGATAAGGAAATTCGAGCCAAGGTGATCCTTGAGAGAGTTCACTCATACGTGTTTGGACCGCTCTCGACAGCTTCCACAACAAAGCATAGGTGTTATGTGATTTTTGTTGATGATTTTTCAAGAAAGTGTTGGATTTTCTTCATGCAGAAGAAAGATCAAACGTTCTCCAAGTTTTGTGAGTTCAAGGCACTTGTCAAGAAAGATACAGGGAAGAAGGTAAAGCCTCTGAGAAGCGACAATGGTGGAGAATACATCTCTAATGAATTCAAGAAATTTTGTGCCACAAAAGGAATTCGAAGAGAATTGATAGCACCTCATAACCCACAGCAGAATGGGGTTGCAAAAAGAAAGAACAAAACTATTGTGGGAGCAACACGAGCTATGTTGCATGATCAGGGCCTACCGTTGCATCTGTAGGCAGAAGCATGCAATACAACAGTATTTGTGCAGAACATAAGTCCTCATCGGATACTTGGGATGAGTACACCAAAGGAAGCTTTTTTAGGTAAGAGACCGGATGTGTCGCATTTCAAAAATTTTGGTTCATCTATTTATTGCCATGTAACCAAAGATGTCAAGAAGAAGCTAGAGCCAACAGCAGAGTTGGGGATATTTGTGGAGTACAATGATACACCTCACAACAATCGGGTGTACTTGCCAGCACACAGGATGACAATGGTCAGAAGAGATGTGAAATTCGATGAAGAGAAAGCCCTACGATTGTCCCTTGAGAGGGAGTTGGAGTTGCACGCAGTTGAGGAGCTCTTGGATCCAAAAGAAGAACCTCAAGATGTGGAGCAGCCACAAGCAGAGGAACAGAGAGTGGTAGAAACCACTCATGCAGATCCATCCACCAAAGATGGAAGGAAGCGCACCAGAGAGGCTGACAGATTGTTTCTAGATGCGAGAGAGAATGTGGGAGCACCCACATCACAGCGCAGGAAGAGAAGGTCCCCAGAGCGGTACACTGGATACATGGCTCTTATGAGCGAAGGTATTGAGATAGAACCATCCTCTTTTGAGGAAACAGTGCAGCAGCCAGTTTGGTTTGATGCCAAGGTTGAGGAGTATGACTCCATTATCAGAAACAGTGCATGGGAAGTTGTCCCAAGACCAGTGGGGAAGTCAGTTGTAGGATCCAGGTGAGCTTACAAGGTGAAGCAGGCAGCAGATGGGAGTGTGGAGAAGCACAAGGCCAGATTTGTGGCTAGAGTGTTCTCTCAGGTGGAGGGCATTGCTATGATGAGACTTTTTCACTAGTCGCAAGGTACTCATCAATCAGATCCATCCTTGCACTCTCAGCGCAGATGGGATGGCAGATACATTAGATGGATGTAAAGACAGCCTTTCTCAATGGAGTTATTGAGGAAGAGGTGTACATTGAGCAGCCGAAAGGTTTTGAGACCTTAGACAGGGAGTCGCATGTGTGCAGACTCAAGAGAGCATTGTATGGGCTAAAGCAAGCACCTCATGCTTGGTACACCAAGATCGAAAGCTATTTCACCGGGTTGGGCTTCACCAAGAGTGAAGAGGATGCGAACCTTTATCAAATTGTGGTAGATGGCAAGATTTTGACTATTGTACTTTATGTCGTTGATCTGATACTGACAATTGATGAGCAGCTCATCAAGTCTTGCAAAGAGGAACTTGCAGGAGAATTTAAGATGAAGGACATGGGGCTCTTACATTATTTCTTGGGATTGGAAATATGGCAAAGAGATGGAAAGCTATTTGTATCTCAGGGAAAGTATGCCAACGAGATCCTCAGGAAGTTCCACATGGAGAGCAAAAAACCCATGGAGACTCCTCTAGCAAGAAACTGGAGGAAGGAGGATGCTACTTCGAGCGAAGTACTGGATGCTACTATTTACAGGTAGCTTGTGGGTTCACTCATGTATTTGGTGAACACATGGCCAGACATATGCTACGTAGTTAACCAGCTTAGTCAAGCTATGGTTAAGCCTACCAAGCTCTTTTGGAAGGCAGGCCATCATGTGTTGAGATACCTCACAAGCACTACAGAGTATGGGCTATGGTACAAACAGATAGAGGAAGTGAAGCTTCAAGGCTTCACCAATGCAAATTGGGCAAGGAGTCCATCCGACAGGAAGAGCACATCAGGGGGCATCTTCAGCATAGGATCAACAACAATTTCCTGGTACAACAGGAAACAGAGATCAATTGCACTCAGTTCAGCAGAGGCAGAGTATATGGCAGCCGGTGAGGCAGCATGTGAGGCCATCTGGATGAGGAAGATACTTGTTGGTTTGTTTAGTCGACAGATGGATCCAGCAGTGATACATTATGATAACTAGAGTTGTATCAAACTCTCAGTTAATCCAGTTTTTCATGACAGGTCCAAGCATATTGATATCCAGTATCACCATCTCATAGATTGTGATCAGAGGCGGACTATCTCATTAGAGTACATTCCCACGAAGGAGCGGGATGTAGACATCTTGACGAATGCGCTGGCAAGAAGCAAATTTGAGTTCCACTGAGACAAGATCAGGGTAGCAAATAATCCCTTTCTTGTTGAAAGAGAGTGTTGAAGGAATTGCGCAATCAATTCTTGGGAATTTCCTTATTAATAAGGAAATAATTCCTCCAGGAATGCGTGAGAAACGCTAGTCAGACAGAGGCTGAGAATTGGTTAAGTATTGGGCTGATTTTTCCTAGATCAAAGTGAGACAGTCCGCAGAGTGCAGAGGTTTCTCAGTGAGGGAAATAACATTCTATTGTTTCATGGTCTTGACTTTATGCAATATACAGATAGTTGGGTTTTGAGCAGTTGCTTTCCCGAGATACATCTTGTGTTGTGCAATCGATAATTTATTTCTCTTACTTGTTATGTGATTGTGCGATCGAATTTGGTTTCCGCAAATTTGTATCAGGATTCAATATTTTGTTTTAGTACATTACAAGATCAGATTGAATCCCTTTGGATAATTTCTATAGCAAAAACCATAAAAGATAGCAAATTGGTCTAAGAGCAGGGAAAAACCCCACAAGGGGGAAACCCTTTCAAATCTTCTTCTTTAATAGATCATGATAAAAAAATTTCAACAGAGAGTACAATGAGCCCAAAACATAAATTTGCAGTGGAAATATTCAGATCAAATCTACATCAGAGTGAAACCCTAATCCAACAGATCACTGAAGCCAACAGAAGGTGACTACCAAACCCTAGATCAAAATCCAAAACGCTACCAGAAAGGCAGACTGTGTGCATCTGAAACTCCTTGGACACACCCTTAGGCTTCAGTGCCAGCGTCTCAGACTGCTGGATGCTCCCAGGAAGACTCTGTGTGTGCGTCCAAGGTCAAACTTACCCAGATCCGCATCAAACCCCTTAGATGCTACCTTCAAGTTGATGTGTGTGCGTCTGTGGCAGCTTGGACGCTACCAGGATGAATCTGAGCGAGCGACCAGGGACTAACGTCGCCCGATCTGCCTCTAAAGCCCTGGCTGCACCCTTTAGTGTTATGAACCTAATTCATAACTTAAGTAATAAATATAGTCATTAATAGAATAAAATAGAATAAATACAAATAAATGTAATTACTAAATAATCAGTTAGTATTATGTTAAGTAGTCATTAGTTAACTGAAAAGGCATGTCTAAAAGACATGCCTGTTCATGAAAGGTCACCTGCATGGATATATAAGCAGGGCCTCATTGTAATCATTCAATCGTCTTATATCATATTAATAAATATTTATTATAAATACATCTCATGTATTTTTATAATTAAAGTTTCTTTTGCTATCAAAGTCAACAAGCATACAAGTCTTGCCGCTACAGTCAACCAAATCTACAACTTCCGTTGCTACAGTGGTATCAGAGCCATATCAGAGCCATATTAAGGACAATTTAAAGCAATGGCACACAACATTGTTTTACAAGCCTACGAACGTAGTTTACAAGCCTATGGACATAAACTACCACACTATGTGTCATTACGTGAAGATCCCAAAAAAATTGAGCAGATTAGAAAAATTCAAGAAAAGCTTCAGCAATTAGAGAATTCATGTAAAAAAATTTCTGCAGGTCTTAAAAAAATTTCTGTAGTAATCCATAAGAGAGAAGATGAACAATTTCATAAAAATGTGGAAAAAGGAAAAAAAGAAAATCATGAGAAACAAAAAGATGAAAAATGCTGTAAAAATGAGAAAGTAGTTAGTTATGTCAAGGGAAAATCAAGTAGAACATCCATGGTAAATTCAAGTAAATACATTCCCCCACCAATGCGTAATAAAGGAAAACAACCAACTAATGTTGAAAGTAAAGAAGAAGGGAAATGTTGGAAATGTGGAGATAAATATTTCGCAGGACATATATGTGCCTTTTATACCAGAAATGAGATTGCCATTAGTGATGTTTGTCATTCTGGAGATCGTGTTAGTCTTGATAGTGCATATAATTCAATATCAAGTTTAGGAAGCTCATTTAATATACTTAAAAATAAAGAGAATAATGAACACCAAGATAATTGCAACAAAGCAAAAGAGAGAACAGCTTTTGGATACAGTGATCAACCCAGCCTGCCTTCATTAACAGCCAGGACCAGCAGTGCTTCCAACGATACACTGAGTGTCACTAGGTCTGGGCTGTCATCAGCAAGCAAACAAATTGACTCTGCTAAGTTTCATGACCAAGCTGCTTGGCTGAATATAGAACAGCGAGAGCTTCAATTTCTTCCTGCAAATCACCAACATAATACATCTGAAACAGCAATAACATCGACCAACAATGCAGTTGCTGTAACCAGAGATCATTTCATTACCTCGGTCACTGACCAGATGTCGTATCCTGCCACCTTACATGCCAAAGACTTTGTGAAAGGAAATCAGGAAGACGCCCACAAATTTCTAAGTTATGTGATTGGAGCCTACAACGACGTGTGCATGGGGCAGTGGAAGCAGAGAGTACGTGAAAAAGGTGGTGAAGGTGAAGGGATTATTAAAAGCATTTTCGGTGGTGTAATGCAAAGCCAAGTGAAGTGTATCTCCTACGAAGGTGAGTCGAACAAGAAGGAAGTTATTATGGACCTGAGCCTTCAATTAACAAACGCTGTAACTTCCTTGGAAGGGCTCTCTCTTGTTATTTTGCGTCAGAGCTGCTTGAAGATGGGGGTAATGTTTATAGATGTGAAAATTGCAACAATTTAACGTCAGCCCAGATGCAAATGTCAATTTTCAAACCTCCCAACGTTCTGATCATTCAACTCAACAGATTTGCTATGGATGATTATGGTTCTAGGATTAAAATAAATCAGAATATTAGCTTTAACCAACGCTTGGCACTTGATAACTATTTGTCAGAAGGTGCTGATTATAAGAAGAAGTATCATATTAATATAGACTATTATAGTCTATTTGCCACCATTATCCATTCAGGATTCTCCCAGGACTTTGGACATTATTATGCCTATGTGAAGAACCTGCAAGATGATAGCTGGCATCGCTGCAATGATGTGAATGTCTCTCCAGTCTCCGAACAGGAGGTGTTACCAGATCAGCAGGTCTATTTCTTTTTCTTTATTCGCAGAGAAAGTGATTGCAATGGTGCTGCTACAGTGCCCACAGCTGTACATGATGTTGTTATTTCGTCAGTTGGAGATAGTGAAATGGAAGATGTTTTCACAGACTATGACGATGAATTAGAATTAGAAAAGGATGCCGATATAACTGCAGATCATAGGGGCTGCGATGAGGATGTTTTCGCAGATTCTAACGACGGAACAGAGTTGAAATTCAGTGATGATTATTTCGCAGCTCATCAGCATTGCAGTAGAATCGACATTTCCAAATCTCAGGATAGCATTGGGGAATGGGAGAAAGATGATGAGCCCATTCCTGTTGTCTTAGCAGCTCGCTTGAATGCCAAGTTAGATACTAGGAGGATCCTGAAACGTCTTGCAAAGGAGAATTTAAAGCAACTTGGTCGTATGGTAGCGAAAATAGCTCATGCCAAACATTTTCAATTCCTTTTAATGGATACAAATTCCCAACTTCGGTATATCCTTAGAGAATACACTTTAACAGCTAAGGATGGAAAAGCTGTAGGTTCTATTTCATTTCTCCTTAAGCTTGGGTTTCACATCATAGATATCAGAAGAAAGAAAACTACTACATTCCAACAAAGCTGGCGTCAATACTGGCATCAAGGTTCTCAGAGTCATGGATCCAGAAACCAGTCAAGGGGTTTATTATTGTGGGGACAAATTTCAACATATGACCATGACCTTGTAGGATGCTACAGCGATCCTGAGGAAGGGTTCACTGTCAAATTTCATCCGAATTGTGCCGTGAAGTATCAAGATACGGGCGAACTTAAAGACACACAGAGTGATTTGAAGACACACAGAGTGAATCGGAAACTGGAACTGAAAGCGAAACAGAATCGAGAAGAAGAAATTGGAACAGTCGAGGTTCTTGTCTCTCGTGGAAAGGCGGTTGAAACTGACAAGGGAATTAACGCTGTGAAAACAGAAACTTATTTTAATTCAATTAATTCCATGCAACCCATGATTTCAATCGATGGTTTGAAGCCACTGGTTCTCAATATAACCTTCAGCACAACTGTAGATGACCTATATCCCTTGTTCGATCCATATGGGCGAGTTGTGGATATTCATAACCAAGAGAAGGAAGTCGAGGGTATTGTACAGGTGAACTATTCCCTGAAGAAGGCTCAGAAATAAAGTGCTATAAAATGTTTCGAAGCCGAGGAGGCAAGGATTATTTCATGGTCGATTCAAACGCTGTGCCAGATCGATACAGCGTGGCAGATAATACGGGACACCTGTTCGTTGAGCGGTTCGTTGGCAAAGTCGATTTTATAAATTATATATTCACAGTCAAACATCTGTGGTATGATGGTCATTGGCCAGTCGTTGTTCGTAGGCCGGACGGTTAGCGTAGATGGCGTAAGTTAATCAGATATATATATTGGAAGGGCCAGCTGGACGGTTAGCATGCTTCGGCAAGTTATATATATATATATATATGTGTTGCCGGGCAGGATGGGTAGCATCGTTTGGCAAGTTATATTATATAATATATATTTAATAAAAAAATAAAATAAAATAATATATATATATATATATATATATATATATATATATATATAAATATATTAAAAAAAAAAAGGTTATTAAATTTTAAAATATATATGTCGTAACAAGAACATGAAGTTCAAAGACAATGTATTAGTGAAATGTATAAAGAAGGTATCAGTGACAAATGCCAGATGAAGGAAATTGTCAGAAATTAAGTTTTGTTGTTGGGAACAAATTGAGCTAAGTGAAGGAATTGAGTAAATGATTAGCGATTAAAGATGAAGATAAATGCCAACAATATAGCTTTGAGGACAAAGCTTTTCGAGAAGGAGGCAATGTTATGAACCTAATTCATAACTTAAGTATTAAATATAGTCATTAATAGAATAAAATAGAAATAAATGTAATTGCTAAATAATCAATCAGGATTATGTTAAGTAGTCATTAGTTAACTGAAAAGGCATGTCTAAAAGACATACCGTTCATGAAGTAGAACCCGCATGCATATATGTTGTGGCCTCATTGTAATCATTCAATCGTCTTATATCATATTAATAAATATTTATTATAAATACATCTCGTGTATTTTTATAATTAAAGCTGCTTTTGCTATCAAAGTCAACAAGCATACAAGTCTTGCCGCTACAGTCAACCAAATCTACAACTTCCGTTGCTACATTCAGCCTCTGTGCGTACATCTACAGCTTCCTGGATGCACTCATAAGCCTTTGTGCCAGCGTCCAGGGACGAAAATACTTTGTTGCATGCCTGCATCCGAGAAACACAAAACCCTAGATCAGAGTGAGCCTCGCTCTTGTGATTTCGGACCCTTGTGTGAACTCCTTCTGTCAGACCTGTGCAAAACAAGACAAAATACAAGAATGGAAGATAGCTCAATCAATATGTGAGAATGAGCTTGACGTCGCTTCTATTTATAGGCTTTCACGAGGGTCCACTTGGGGTTGAGGCCGACCTAACCAATTCCACATGTGCTTAGGACTGACCCATTCCATTATACATTAATAAATAAAATAATTCAAAAATTCCGCTTAACCGAATGGGGTGATCTTTAGGTCGTTTTTGGTCCTCTCGAAAAGAGGAATTTAACGCAATCATCATCTCAGCCATCTGACTTGTCCAAGGTGGAATTTGACCCTAGTTGCAAAAATTAAGACTCCCTCTCAACTAGGAAGAATTCCACCTCCCAATATCTGCCTATTGATCATCCTGTCAAGATGTCATCATGCTATGGCGGTTTTTGCTCAACTCTATCTGCTGAAACTTTCTCAGATCTAAAAGAAGAAGAATCGGGGAGCAATAGCTTCCACCCATACCGAGCAATAGGATAACTCATCATACAGGGGAGCACATCTTCGACCCTGGAATCTCATGAGGGGAGCAAATATCAACCCAATCCTATTGCCTACCAATCTTCCCATCAATGTCCCTCAATAGTCATGTGGTAGAACACTTGCATCATAATCGACTCAGGTTGTACACCCCAATTACACTCTCAACTCGTTGGCCAAACGAGGAGCAGTATTCCCAACAAGCCTTGCTTGAGGGTATGATGCCAACTGGGATATACTATGCAAAGACCAAACAGGGGAGAAACATTCTCCGACCCTATGAAGTTAGGGGAGCAACATATTCGACCCTATGGGTAACAGATAGGGGAGTACCCTATTGTCCAGAGATCCCTCAACCCCAGGAGTCCTCTATCTCAATTCCTCACCCTGGGAGCTCAAGCAGGGTAGGAAAATTTTGCTCAATGTCCTCAATCAGCGTTGGCCCTTATCCAGAGGTGCTACATCCATCAGTCCAAGTTGCTCTCTAAAGACCAAGAACTTTCCTTTCGGTAAAGCCTTGGTAAAAATATCTGATATCTACTCATCTGTCGATATGTGATGGAGTCTAACAGCTCCTCTCTGCGCCATGTCTCGAATAAAGTGATATCGAATCTCGATGTGCTTGGACTTGTCATGGAACACGGGATTCTCTAGCAAACGGTTCCCGCTCTTGTTGTCGCAGTATATTGTGAAAATTTACAACCAGTTGCAGCGATAGATTTATTTCTCCTATTTATTATTCCAATAAGTTATTATTCAAAAATATTCTGGCAAATATCGAAATAAATACTACTGCAACATTCAAATTATATATGCAGAGAAATAAACAGTAGAGAACATAAGCACAAGAATCAATCACATGTACACAATTATTTTGGACAATTGTCCCCGGAAAAACCCAATGTGGGAAAACTAGTGCAGCAAATGAGGGTTTTATTAATTCTTCAGCAAATGATATCTTTACAGAGAAAATATTCGGCAAATAAATTTTGAACCACTTGAGACTGAATACCTAGCTTACTCGGACAAATTTCTGATACCCAGAACAACCCTTGCAAGCCCCTGCGTCAATCTGCGTGATTCTCTGCGCAGTCCCAGCACTGGACTGCGTGAATCTGCGTGGAGACTACGTAGGGTCTCTGCGTTGTAGCCTCAAGCTACCTTCAGTGACCCACTGCTGCTCTCCGACCCTAAACTCGATCACCCCTGACCTCCTCCTGCTTCTCCAACTTCTCACCCTGCAACTCTCCCACTGAGATCGAATTCTACATCAGAATGGATCTCCTTCGGGTACTGAGTGTGTGCTCGGCCTATCTTCCAAGTGACCCTCAAGCCTTCTTTTATAATCTTCTTGTTGGAGAACCAACGACCCAAATTAAAAGTTTAATCAATGGCTAAGATTAAATCTTGACTTGATCCATGTTTTCTAGAAGATTCACACTCTGACTTATTAATGCCCTTTAATTATTTTCTTTTCCTAAATTTGGACTTAGGGTCTCCATTAAAATAATTAATTATTTAAATAAGCCTTGAACCGAGTGGAATTTCCACAAACTGTTTCTGGGTTCTTTGGAATGTTGCTGTCCAAGCCTCCCTGCAAAGTTTGAGAATTGGAACACTTCCGAATGCTACAAAAATCAACACTCCCTCTTAGTGATGACAGTGTTCCAACAATATGCCTGCTGCATGCTGCTCTGGTTCTAAAGCACCCTCTACGCTGCTAACCCCTGTACTGTTGCCTTTGACACTGCCACTGTCACTTGCTGCATCTATACCACAGCTCCTTCTGAATACTGAATCCTCCATTCTTGCTACTGGAAGGGATTCTTCATCATCCCCATCTTCTCTCTAAAGTAGACAAACTTTGTCTTTCCCAGAGCCTTGGTGAGGATGTCTACCACCAGTTCTCCTGTTGGAGTGTACTGCAACTGAACAGCTCCACGTTGTACCCAGTCCCTGATGAAGTGACATCGAATGTCAATATGTTTCGACCTATCATGAAACATAGGATTTTCAGAGAGCTTTATACAACTCTGATTATCACATAAAATATTGGTCGCTTCCATTTTCTCCTTGAGTAGATTTACTAACAGTTTTCTAAGCCATATGGCCTCACACGAAGCTGTGTTAGCTTGCCATATACTCTACCTCTGCTTAACTTAGTGCCACGGACTTCTGTTTCCTACTGCACCAGGAAGTCATTCTTGATCCCAGACTGAAACAGTACCCACTAGTACTCTTCCAATCAACTGAACTTCCAGCCCAATCTGCATCAGTAAAACCACTCAACCTGACATCATTGTCACGGGTGTACTTCAATCCAAGCTCGATTGTTCCTCGAAGGTACCTGAGAACATGTTTGGCTGCTGCCCAATGTGCCCTCTTCGATTCCACCATGAACTGAATTAGGGTATTAACAGCATAATAGCCGTCTGGCCTTGTATTTACCAGATACATCAATGACCCTATGAGTTGTCTGTACAGCGTAGGATCA
Organism: Pinus albicaulis; assembly: GCA_034641835.2. Lineage (NCBI taxonomy): Eukaryota > Viridiplantae > Streptophyta > Pinopsida > Pinales > Pinaceae > Pinus > Pinus albicaulis. Next base: position 565,707,624 of record CM076579.1, on the reverse strand, counting down.
ACTTCATCATCATCGGACGTGTCAATTTTCCTCTAGTTGGTAATCATTGGAGTGGGCATGGGTCTACAATCCTCCATCTGAAATCTCTTTAGAATCTTTGTAGTGTATCTTCCTTGACCAAGGAAGATCTCCCCATTTTGCTGCCAAACTTCCAACCCCAGAAAAAAGTGCATCCGTCCTAGATCCTTCATGTCAAACTCTTCAGCTAAATTCTTCTTGCAATTTGTGATGAGCCTGGATGATCCTGTCAAGAACAGATCATCCACATATAATACCAGTATCAATGGCTCACTCCCTACTCTCAGATAGTAGAGATTGGGATCTGCATCACTCTTGACGAATCCCATCTTCTGCAGATAGTTGTCAATCCGACCATACTAGGCTCTGGGAGCTTGCTTCAATCCATATAATGCTTTTTTCAATTTGCACACATGATTTTTTTGATCATGTGTCTCAAAGCCCTCCAGTTGTTCTATATACACTTCTTCTATCACACCATTCAAGAATGTTGTCTTGACATCCATCTGGTGAATTTCCCAACCCATCTACGCAGCAAGGGATTTCACGGATCTTATAGATGTGTATCTGGCTACCGGGGCGAAGGTTTCTTCATAGTCTATTCCTTCCTTTTGAGCATACACCTTAGCCACGAACCTGGCTTTAAATTTCTCGATGTTGTCATCTGCAGCATGCTTGATCTTGTAGATCCACCTGGATCCTACAACAGATCTCTCCTGTGGTCTGGGTGCTACTTCCTAGACATCATTTGTCATGATGGAACTGTACTCTTCCACCATTGCATCAACCCATACCTGGTGCTGAGCAGCTTCTCGAAAACTGGAGGGTTCTCCGACTTGAGCAACCAAGGCTTGATACCTCTCAGGCTGCTTACGTTGTCTCTTCTCATTCTGGGGATTTTCGACAAAATCCTCTGCATCCTTCTGAATCTGTCGAAGTTACCTACTCGTTCTCCCACTGTTGGTGGGTGGATTTACCGACTCTCATTCTTGCAAATCCTCAAGAGACCCATCCTTTGGATCACTATGCCTTGGAGAGGCAACAGAATTTTCTGCTACTGGTTGCTAGATCTAGACCAGAGGCTCTTCCTTTGGCTGCGTAACAGAAGGCAATTCTCGTGATCTTCTGAAGGCTTTCTCCTCCATAAATTTCACATCTGTTCGCACCACTACTTTCCTACTCTCAGGAATGTAGATGCGATAAGTCTTTGCATTCTCGCCGCATCCTACTAAATACCCCCTTTCAGCAGTCATCTCCAACTTCTTCCTCTTCTCATTGGGTACATGACAGTAAATTGTACTGCCGAAGATCCTAAAGTCACTCACTTCGGGCTTGCCACCAGTGAAGACACTTTCTGGCGTGATCTTTCCCAGTGTAATGTGAGGAGTTATGTTCTGAATGTAGACAGTTGTATTACATGCTTCATCCCATAGGAATTTGGGCATGTCTTGGTCATACAACATAGCTCTAGTTCCTTCAACAATAGTTCGATTCTTCCTTTTTGCCACTCCATTCCGTTCTGGATTGTATGGAGTTGTCCATTCTCTTTTGATGCCTTCCCTTGCACAAAATCCGGTGAATTCTTTATCTATGTATTCACCTCCATTATCTGATCACAATACCTTGATCCACTTCCTTGTCAGATTTTCCACCAGGACGTTGAACTCTTTAAATCGACTGAAGACTTCATCCTTGGTCTTCAAGAAGTAGATCCAGGTTTTCCTGGACTGGTCATCAATGAAGGTGACGAAATATTCGGCACCACTAAGAGCTCTTGTGGACATTGGCCTGCAGATATCTAAGTGTATTAGATCCAACACACCCTCGGCCCTATTGTTACTTCTCTAATATGCTGCCTTGGCATATTTCCCTAATACATACCCCTTGCAGACATCACCCTATTTGGTGCTAAATTCTCGAACACCTGTGACAGTCTTCTGGAGAGTTCTCAACGCCCCATGATGCAAGTGCCTCATTCTTCTGTGCCATAGCTCATTTAGATCCGTTTCATTAGCACTGCCAACCAGTGCCATTGGGGAATCAAGCTGTAGTTTGTACAGCTTGTTGCTTCTTACCCCGATTTGTGCCTTCTTCTTCCAACTGGGGTGCTTGACGTAGACTCTATTGCCAATAAAGTAGACGTCATATCCTCGGTTTTGAAGCTGTGACACTGAGAGTAGATTCATCCCCAAACCCGACACGTGCAGTACATTAGTGGCCCGAATTTTGTTCCCCGCCTCGGTCTGAAAAACTACGGTACCTTTTCCAATGGGAGTGCACTTTGCTTTATTACCCATGGTTATTTTGAAATTCATCCACTCTTCTTGGTCGTCGTAAAAATAGTCCCATACTCCCGTCATGTGAGCATAGGCTCCACTGTCAATATACCAGACATCTAAGGACGTAGTGCTTGATACACAAGCAAAATCTTCCTCTAATCTGGATACCAATACAGATACATCGTGATCCATCTATTCTATCATGCTTCTTCCCTCTCTTGGAGGATTGCATGAACCCTTCTGCGCTGTTGCTCTGGAGAACTGCATAGACCTTCGTTCACTGATAGATGCGCCTTCTCTGTTATTCATCTTTGGCTCTGATACCATGTGAAAATTTACAACCAGTTGCAGTGATAGATTTATTTCTCCTACTTATTATTTCAATAAGTTATTATTCAGAAATCTTTCGGCAAATATCGAAATAAATACTGCTGCAACATTCACAATTATATATGCAGAGAAATAAACAGTAGATAACATAAGCACAAGAATCAATCACATGTACACAGTTATTTTGGACAATTGTCTTTGGAAAAACCCAATGTGGGAAAACCGGTGCAACAGATGAGGGTTTTATTAATTCTTCAGCAAATGATACCTTTACAAAGAAAATATTCGGCAAATAAATTTTGAACCACCTGAGACTGAATACCTAGCTTACTCGGACAAATTTCTGATACCCCTGCAAGCCCCTGCAAGCCCCTGCATCAGTCTACGTGATTCTCTGCGTAGTCCCAACGTTGGACTGCGTGAATCTACGTGGAGACTGCGTGGGGTCTATGCGTTGTAGCCTCAAGCTACCTTCAGTGACCCACTATTGCTCTCCGTCCCTGATCTCGATCACCCCTAACCTCCTCCTGATTCTGCAACTTCTCGCCCTGCAACTCTCCCACTAAGATCGAATTCTACATCAGAATGGATCTCCTTCGGGTACTGAGTGTGTGCCCGACTTATCTTCCAAGTGACCCTCAAGCCTTCTTTTATAATCTTCCCGTTGGAGAATCAACGGCCCAGATTAAAATTTTAATCAATGGCTAAGATTAAATCTTGACTTGATCCATGTTTTCTAGAAGATTCACACTCTGACTTATTCATGCCTTTTAATTATCTTCTTTTCCTAAGTTTGGACTTAGGGTCTCCATTAAAATAATTTATTATTTTAATAAGTCTTGAACCAAGTGGAATTTCCACAAATTGTTTCTAGGTTCTTTGGAATGCTGCTGCCCAAGCCTCCCTGCAAAGTTTGAGACTTGGAACACTTCCAGATGCTACAAAAATCAACATATATCATTGTAGTGTCTAGGACCTGCTCAAATAGCTCTCCAAAGAGCTTCCTCAACCAAATTGCTTCGCAACTAGCCATGCTAGAGGCAATGTATTGTGCTTCGGCGATGCTTAATGCTATGGGCTTTTGTTTCCTGCTCATCCAGGATATCATGGCAGATCCAAGGCTAAAGCAACATCCAGATGTCCTCTTCCTGTCAAAAACATTTCCTGCCCCGTCAACATCAAAGTATCCATGAAATTGAACGTCTCTAGCAGAATATCTCAAACCAAGTGTGATCGACCCATGTAAATATCTTAATACATGTTTGGCAGCGATCCAATGTGCATGGAGGGGCTCAGTCATGAATTGACTCAATGTGTTTACTGCATAGCATATGTCTAGGCGGGTCTTCAAAAGGAACATCAAAGCCCCAATCAGTTGTCTATACTCGGATGGATTTGCTAGATCAGGTCCTGCTGCTTTTCCACACAATTTCTTGAAGTTCATTTCCATCGGAGTAGCCATGGATTTGCATTCAGTCATACCAAATATTTCCAGCAGCTTCACAATATATTTTCCCTGTGAGAGAAAAAAATCTCGTCAGGCCTTTGCCATACCTCAAGGCCTAGAAAGTAGTGCATGAGTCCAAGGTCCTTCATTTCAAATTCAGAGGCTAGCTCCCTCTTACACTCAATCATCAGAGGCTCACTACTTGTCATAAATAGATCGTCAACATATAGAACCAAAATCAGTGGCATACCTTGGACTACCTTGAAGTAGAGGTTGGGATCGACATTGCTTCTTGTGGATCCCAGCTTCATTAAGTAACAGTCAATACATGCATACCAAGCTCGTGGAGCTTGCTTCAAACCATACTTGCCTTCTTCAACCTGCAAACATGCGTTCTGCGATCTTCCACTTCAAACCCCTGTGGTTGTTCAACATATACTTCTTCCTATAACATGCCATGAAGGAAAGCGGTCTTTACATCCATCTGATGAAGAGTCCATCCTCGACTAGCAGCAAGGGAAACTATCGAACAGATGGTTGTGTATCGAGCCACAGGAGCAAATAATGTCATCATAATCTTCTCCCTCTTTCTGAGAAAAGCCTCGAGCTATGAACTTTGCTTTGTATTTTTCAATGCTTCCATCAATTACATGTTGGATCTTGAATAGCCACTTTGTAGCCATAACAGACTTCCCATTCGGTCTTGGCACAACATCCCATACATCATTTTTCACAATTGAATCATATTCCTCGGCCATGGCATCCTTTCCAACTTGTTCTTTGACTGCTTCTTTGAATGAGGATGGTTCGGCTTGAATCATAGTGCTCATGGCAGCTACATATCCCTAATACCTGGATGGTTGCTTTCTTTCTCTAAATGATCTGTGAATGGGAACATTTCTTTCATCATTTTGTAGAGTGTCACGGAGCCAAAGTGATCTCTTCCTAGTAGGAGGATCACTTGGAGGTGGATCTAAATGATCCATAGGCACCATGGGATCATCAACCATATTGGACTTGGGCATGGAAGGACCATCTAGAATATCCCAATCATCATTTTCCTCCTTGGGATGAGAAGGCGAAGGAAGGTCTCTTGCTTTACCAAGAGCTGCATTTTCATCGAATGTTATGTCCCTGCTAATTTCAACCTTCCTTTGACCAGGAATTTATATTCTATATGATTTCTAGTTTTCACAATAACCCACAAACGTACATTTTCTTCTTGTAGCTTCCACCTTGTTCCTTTTGTCCTTCGACACATGAAACTATACAAGACATCCAAATATACGAAGATGACTAATATCAGGATTGATACTTGTGAATATTTCTTCAAGGGTCTTGTTTTCTAATGCTTGATGAGGCACCCGATTTTGAACATATATTGCAGTATGTGTGGCTTCAGCCCAAAGAAACTTTGCCACCTTTTGATCATGTAGCATGGCACAACCAGCTTCTAATATAGACTTGTTCTTCCTTTCTGCTAAGCCATTCTGTTCCGGATTATATGGCACAATTGTTTCCTTCTTGATCCCTTCTTTCTTGCAAAATACTATGAATTCGTTTGACATGTATTCCCCTCCATTGTCGGACTTGAATACTTTGATTCTCTTCCTTGATTGATTTTCGATCCAGGCTTTGAGTTCCTTGAACTTTTCAAAGGCTTCATCCTTGTGCTTAAGGTAGTATATCCATGTCTTTCTTGAGATGTCGTCAATGAAGGTGATGTAGTAGAGATGACCACCAATAGAATGCACAGGCATCAGACCACATATATTTGAATGAATGAGATGGAGGATGTCATTTGTCTTATTCTCACTAGAGGAGAATGGTCCCCTTGTTTTCTTTCCACTCGCACAACCTAAACAAACTCCATCATAATGAGCTTGAACATCGAGAATACCTGTGACCAGCTTCTTCAATTTCGGAAAAGCATCATAGTGTAGATGAGCCAGTCTACAATGCCACAATTCGCTCAAATGATTGGTATTATGAACCAATGCTAGAAGTGGTCTTCCAGTAATTTTATAGAGTCCTTCAAACCTTAATCCTAAAGTGAATGCATCTCTCATGGGTGAATTGTTGAGATTTTGTGTATTTGGGGTAGCATCAGTTGTGCTCTGGCTCCCAAATTTTGTGGAGGGACTAGAGTACACTTGATCTACAAGACCCAGAAATGGATTTGAGAAATTTTAGTTGGTGTTCAAGATATTCAAATAATTAATTATTTTTAATGGATTTCCTAAGTCTAACTTAGGAAAATAAAATAATTAAAGTGAATTAATTAACACATGTGGGTCCTGATGATGAACCACACTGGCTCGTTCGAAACGCGTCGACCAAATCTATTTTGATGTGATTTTCACCAAAAGATTTTAATCACAATTTATGGATCACAGAAGCAAAATTCCTAATATTAAGTCACATGGATCAAGACGTCTTTTAATTTCAGCGGTTGATGAATGATTTAATCTTGGTCGTTGAAGGGTTCAACGAAAAAGTATGAGAAAGGCTTGAGGGTCAGTTGAAGACACACAATTTTGGTAGAACTGAGGAATAGATCTGGAATTCAAGGGTGGGTTTGCTAAGAAATTTCAGAGGAATTTCTTGCAGTGAGGGGTAGTATTGGCCAAGGGAATGTTTTGATTCCAAGGCCAAGAGACAGCAAGAGGCAAGAGGAGCAACAACAAGGACAGCGCAGAAGGGCTTCAGAGCCACGTAGTCCAACAGGGGCAGCACAGAGGCAGCTAGTGCCACGCAGGGCTGACGCTGGCCTAGCAGAAGCAGCGCAGGGGCAGCGTAGACCCTCTAAGGGTGACGCAGGCCCTCCTAGGGCCACGCAGAGGCTAACGCAGGCCCCCTAGGGCAACGCTAGGGCTTCAGAAGCAGCGTTGAGGTTTTCTAGGGTCAGATCCAGGCTGAGCCCTGTAAATCCCATTTGAGGGTGTGGATCAGTCAGATATTTGGCACTAGATCTTCAGGTTAGCTACAGGTTTGATATCTTTTATTCTCTGTCGGGTTTTCCAAGCTTGGAACCCAGATTTGTTGTACTCATAACTACTTAATAATAAACCCTCATATCTGTTGCACCGGTTTTCCCGCTTTGGGTTTTTCCGGGGACTTATGTCCAAAAATCCATGTGTCACTTTGTTGCATGAGTGTATTATTCAATAAATGATCTGCATGTGTAAGCTGTAGTTGTGTTTATTTTCGATATTTTCTGAATCTAAATTATGGAAATAACTTGTATTAATTAAATCAAGTAGGAGAAAATAAACCAACACACTGCAGTAGAATTTCCACATGGTATCAGAGCGATAGCAGATCAAGCTGAATCTCCAACAATCAGCTGAAGAAATATTTTTTCTGTAGGGTGGCAAAAGAAGCAGCAGATCCGGAAAGGGCATCTTGACAGCAAGGGAAAGCAGATCCAGGAGACAGCGTTGAAGCTGCAGAAGGCATCTAGGCTTACGCAAACCCTTCCCAGGGCAGCGTAAGGACTGTGTTACCCAGTTTGGGGTTACGCAGTCCACTTCTGAGCGACGTTGGAACTGCGCTGGGCCAACCAGGAGGAGGTTGTCTAGTCACTTCTCTTGTTTCAGAAGAATTTTGCCAAGATCCGGAAGCAGTGCTGGTGGGGTAGAGATTCTGCAAGTGCAGAATTGTGCCTAGCTAAGGCAACAAAGGCGGGAGGAAGATAGTTATTTAGCAGATCTGAGCCAAACAGATCTGAGATTCGATTAGGAGGATCAGAGGATACTGTCTGTTTGAGCTTTGGCGGAAGATTTCCAAGAGGGAATTCAGTTTTCAGCAAGAAGCCGCTACTAGAGGATTTCTAGTCACCAAGAAACCCAGATCCAGAGGGAGAAGTATTGTTTTCTTCACATCTGAGCAAAGATGGCTTGATATGGACCGAGGGATCAAGATAGATTGGACGGCATGTCTAACTTTGTTACCTGGAAGGCCAAAATCCTCTCAGTTCTGGATGAGTATGGTCTCAAAGATCATGCAGAGAAGACAATTGTTGTACCAATCAATGCAGATCCACTCAAGAAGTATGAAGAAAATCAAGCGCGGACGAAGCGTTTGATCATAGATGGAATCAAGGACCACGTGATTCCTCATATTACTGGTAAGAATACAGCAAATGACATGTGGATAGCCTTGGAGACGATGTACCAAGGAGGCTCTGTGAAAAGAAGAATGCTTCTTGAGAATCAGATGCGGATGTTCCAAATGATGAAGGGTGAAGAGATAGATCCATTCCTCTTCAGACTTCAAGCTATCCGAGACCAGCTGATTGGCATGGGTGCTAATCCAGATGAAGGGCTCCTATGAGGACGGCCCTAAATATTGTCTCTGAAGAATGGGAAACGTTTGTCCAAAGCATTCTAGGAAGGCCAGCATTACCATCATGGGCAAATATGTGGGCTATTCTCCGCCAAGAGGAGATCAGGAGGATCACCAAGAAGCAGTCTATTAGTGGAGAAAGCGGATCAGCCAGAGTGAAGAAAGAAGAGGAGGAGGATGCAACCCTTGGATCAAGGGAAAAGAAGCAAGGGAAGAAGAAGAAGGACCTCTCCAAGGTCTGGTGTTTTAACTGTGGTGATCTTGGTCATTTCGCCAGCAATTGTCCTAAGAAGAAGGACAAAGGAGCTTCTGATTCCAAGGCTGGAGCAGCAAATGACGATGACTCTGATGATGATGCAGCCATGAGTGCTCATGCACCTCGAGATGGATATAGAGTATCCATAGACAGAATGGCGAGATCCTTGAGTCAACCCTACTCTTGGATCACATACGAACTACGGGAGCCTTAAAACGGTAGCGAGATGAGTCAGGAGATGGTTGCAGATGACCACATTGAAGAGCAAGAGGGAGCTGAAGAGCTAAAGAGTGAGTAGCATGATGCAGAGGCAGCAGTAGCGTGAAGGCAGCAGTGCAGAGAAGTTGGGCTCACGTAGTGCAGTGTTGCAGCATGACAGTGTCTCCAAGGGGACAGCATGATTCAGCATCCAAGGAGCTTTAGTGGTGGAGGGAAACTTGACTTGTCTGTCAAACAGTTGGGCAGAGTTATTCAGTTACTTACTTCTCAGCAACTGAGTTGCAGTGCAGCAGTTAGCAGTGGCAATGCTATGAGCAGTATGATACAGCAATTTGAGAGGGAGCCGCAGTACAGATGTGGTAGTGTCAGTGGCAGTGGCATGGGCAGCAGTACAGAGAGCAATAGTGCAGTAGATGGAGGGCAGCAGACCAAGCATCAACAGCACAGATCCAGTACTCAAGATATTGTAATGCATGGTGTAATGTATTGCTAGAGCACACTCCTGATGCTAAGAGGGAGTGTTGAGATTTTGTGTATTTGGGGTAGCATCAGTTGTGCTCTAGCTCCCAAATTTTGTGGAGGGACTAGAGTACACTTGATCAACAAGACCCAGAAATGGATTTGAGAAATTTCAGTTAGTGTTCAAGATATTCAAATAATTAATTATTTTTAATGGATTTCCTAAGTCTAACTTAGAAAAATAAAATAATTAAAGTGAATTAATTAACACGTGCTGAAATTGTCTTAAGTCACATGGATCAAGCAGTCTTTTAATCTCAACCGTTGATAGATGATTTAATCTCGGCCGTTGAAGGGTTCAACGAAAAAGTATAAGAGAAAGGCTTGAGGGTCATTTGAAGACACACAATTTTGGTAGAACTGAGGAATAGATCTGGAATTCTAGGGCGAGTTTGCTAAGAATTTCTGGAGGAATTTCTTACAGTGAGGGGTAGTATTGGCCAAGGGAATGTTCTAATTCCAGGGCCAAGAGACAGCAAGAGGCAAGAAGAGCAGCAACAAGGACAACGCAGAAGGGCTTCAAAGCCACGCAGTCCAACAGGGGTAGCATGGAGGCAGCTAGGGCCACACAAGGCTGACGTTGGCCTGGCAGAGGCAGCGCAGTGGCAGCGTAGACCCTCCAGGGGTGACGCAAGCCCTCCTAGGGCCACGCAGATGCTGACGCATGCCCTCTAGGGCAACGCTAGGGCTTCAGAAGCAGCGTTGAGGGTTTCTAGGGTCAAATTCGGGCTGAGTCCTATAAATCCCATTTGAGAGTGTGGATCAGTCAGATATTTGGCACTAGATCTTCAGGTTAGCTACAGATTTGATATCTTTTATTCTCTGTTGGATTTTCCAAGCTTGGAACCTAGATTTGTTGTACTCAGAACTACTTAATAATAAACCCTCATATTTTTTGCACCGGTTTTCCCGCTTTGGGTTTTTCCGGGGACTTATGTCCAAAAATCCATGTGTCACTTTGTTGCATGAGTGTATTATTCAGTAAATGATCTACATGTGTAGGATGTAGTTGTGTTTATTTTCGATATTTTATGAATCTAAATTCTGGAAATAACTTGTATTAATTAAATCAAGTAGGAGAAAATAAACCAATATACTGCAGTAGAATTTCCACATGAATCAACAGAGCAAGTCAAAAAATTTCTATTGGTGAAGGCAACCCTCATCCCTTTATCTTCCAATGCAGAAATAGATACCAAGTTCTTCATTAATCACGACACATACATAACATCATGCAGCAAAACAGATTCCCCAAAATTCAACTGAAATTTGACGGATCCAAATCCTTTCACGAGATGAGTGGAGTTGTCTGCAAGAATGATCTTCAGCTTAGTCACCCTCTCTACCAGATTAGAGAGGACTTCCTTGTATCCATAGAAATGATGAGTGGCCCCACTATCAACCAACCAATTATCCCACGAATCAGGTCGAGAAGAACTAGAAAGCGCAGAAATAAGAATGTATTCAGATTTATTTACAACATTACTTTCATACCTGGGAGCCCTTGACTTCTTTTGAGGAGGATGTTCTTCTTCATGGTCACTTGAGGAATCTCTTCTTTTTCTTTCATACCTTCTGTCGCAGTTGTTCCTTTGATTGTCTTTTCTTCTTTTATTATTGTTGTTGCTCCTAGTGTTGTAACATGGCCTCTTTCTCTTCTCGGGACAATCACGTGCATAATGACCTTTCTTGTGACAGTTATAACATTCAATATGAGATAACGATCTATCATTCCTTCCTTTTGTATTTTGAGAAGGAGACTTCCTTGATGGACCTCCTTTTGCCTTCTTCCTTTTGTCATGAGTGATGTATGCAGCGGGCTCTCCCTCTTCATGCTTTTGAATTCTTCCTCTTGCCATCATCCTTTATTCTTCTTAAGTAAGCTTCCCAACAATTTCATCAAATGACGGGAGGACATTGTTGTTGTTGATTGTAGTAATGAAGGTTTCCCAAATAGAAGGGAGACCTATAAGAGTCACGACTACCAGTTCTCTGTCAGGCACATTTTCTCCAACTCTCTGTAGTTGATCTCTAAGACGAGAGATCCTTATAATGTATAATTGAACAACTTCCCCTTTGTTCATCTTGATTTCCTTAAGTTGATCTTTCAAGGTGATGATCTCATTCAAATTGTTGATTTCATACATGTCGGCTATCTTGTCATACATGTCTTTACATTTTCTTAAGTTCCCAACATATGCAAGTAAATGATCTTGTAAACCATCAGTTATAATTTGCTTTGCTTTGGACTCACCTTTCTTGTACCTGTTCTTGAGAGAAGAAGAAGCATTTTTTGGAGGCTTGGGCATCCTTCCTTGAATGTATTCCAACACATCATTGTCGTTAGCTATGATCTCCAACCTGACTTTCCATGCAGCAAATTTTGATGCGTCACCCAATTTTTCATGCTCCTTGAAGGTAGAGGAAGACATCTTGACCTTGGCTAGTAGATATGATTTCTGATAATGAGGGTTTCAATGCTTGTCTTCTTTTGGGCTTGTCCTTTACCTCAGCTCTAATATCATGGTAAATTTTCAGATTGTTCTACGTTGAATCAATTACTTTAGCCCAATTTGCTTCTCCATTAACAGAGCATTCAATTATTAGAAATGTAACCAATCATAAACTGTAACTAAAGATAGAACAATATATGCAGTGATAAAGAAGACAACAGCACAACCATAAGAGACAGCAAATTGGTCCAAGACCAACGAAAAACCCCACAGCAGGGAAACCGTTCAAATCTTCTTCTTTAATAGATCACCATAAAAAAAAATCAGCAGAGAGTCCAATGAGCCCAATACATAAATTTGTAGCGGAAATATTCAGATCAGATCTACAGATCTACAGCAGAGTGAAACCCTGATCCAACAGATCACTAAAGCCAACAGAAGGTGACTGCCAAAGCCTAGATCAAAATCCACGACGCTACCATAAAGACTGACTGTGTGTTTTTGAAACTCCTTGGATGCACCCATAGGCTTTTGTGCCAGCATTTGAGACTACTTGGAAGCTCCCAGGAAGACTTTGTGTGTGCGTCTGGGGTCAAACTTACCCAGATCCGCTTCAAACCCCTTAGACGCTACCTTCCAGTTGATGCGCGTGCATCTATGACAACCTGGCGCTACCAAGAACAATATGAGCTAGCGACTAGGGACTAAAGCAACTTGATCTGCCTCTAAAGCCCTGGACGCACCCTTAAGCCTTTGTGCCTCCGTCTATGGCTTCCTGGAAGCACTCATAAGCCTCTATGCCAGTGTCCGAGGAGAAAATAGTCTGTTGCATGCCTGCATCCGAGAAACAAAAAACCCTAGATCAAAGCGAGCCTCTCTCCTGTGATTTCGGACCCTTGCGCAAACTCCTTCCATCAAACCTGTGCGAACCAAGAAAAAATACAAGAATAGAAGATAGCTTGATCAATATGTCAGAATGAGCTTGAGGTCGCTTCTATTTATAGGCTTTTTCATGAGGGTCCACCAGGGGTTGAGGTCGACCTAACTAATTCCACATGTGCTTAGGGCCGACCCATTCCATTGTATATTAATAAATAAAATAATTCAAATATTAACTTTCGCTTAACCGAATGGAGTGATATTTAGGTCGTTTTTGGTCCTCTCGAAAAGAGGAATTTAATGCAATCATCATCTCAGCCATCTGAGTTGTCCAAGGTGGAATTTGACCCTAGTTACAAAAATTAACAGTTTGAATAAGTGAATGTTCCTAGAGACATTTTGTTGAAATTTTGTCTTGATAAGTCATCACATATTGCATATTGAAGAATAAAGACCTTGAAGCAATTGTCCATGCCCTAATTACCATGTGAAATTGTCTTATAGGCCTCCTTGACTAAGTGAATCCATTCGAATCATTGAAATATCAGGAACTGGTCCTCCATAGGTGATCACCCTAAAGCATATTTTTCTCACCTTCTCTCTTTCTTTCTAGACCTAGCCTAGATAGGCCACCTAGTGCATCACTTATCTCACAATCTAGCCATCCATATACTTCAATTTTTTGTCCACAACTGAATTGGAGTTTGCTCTAGAGGGCCTCCAAATTTGAAGCAAATCCGACTGCGGGATCTTGAGATATTGCAAGCCCTAGCTCGAGGACCGTTTCTTGCCCTAGGTTTCCCTTGGCTAGTAACCTCATTGGGATTATTGCATCAAATTCAAAGAAAATTTCTCCTTTAATCTTTTTCTCCCCCCTCGATTAGGTCAAGCACACCCTTGGTCGATCAATTCTATCCCCTTGACCTAATTCTGAGTCCACTTGGTCCTATGTGGTCCCACAACATTTTAAACATAAATCCACAAAGACCACTTGGAATCCAAGTTTCCACAAGGATTGTAGGGGTCTAGGAATCTCCTTGACAAGTCATATACTCAAACCCTATCCCTTGGAATTCTCCTAAGCCCTTCCTAGAGAGCCTTTCATCTTTCTTTCCAAGCAAGTAAGCCATACCTTTGAGACTCTCTTGTGAATAGGCTTCTAGGATCACCTTTCACCCTATCATTGATCCATTCATCTTTGTGATCCTCATTATACATGGTCTCCTCCCATCGGTGAAAGTCCGTAAAGAGCAGGGAGCCTTAGCTGAGATGACAGTGGACTATCGCTCCATTGTTTCCCTTGACCTAGTAGTTGCCCTATAGGACTCCCTGCTAGGACCCCTGCTAGTTTGAGCAGTAACAGGGACCACGCTACCAAAATCAGGGTATCCCAAGTAGTTCCCTTACTAAAGCCATAGGCTTATAGGGGAGATCCCACTGGACTAGGATTGAGAATTAACCCCCCATTTAAGGTGAGGGAACAAAACCATAGTCAAAACCCTTCCTTCTTCCAAGCCCAAGATGCCCAAAGAAAAACAAGCATAAGCACCCGATCACACAATGAAAAACATATCTTTTGGGTTGGATTTCCCACCTTCTAACATATGCTCTCGACAAATGGGCGAGGGGACACATGTTGATGCAGGAAACGGAGATCAAATGGCACAATACATTTGCTACACTAGTGGTTGTTAGGGGCTGTTGACTACCCTCGAAGAGATATCTAGGAGAAAAATTATCTTATGGGGTCACCCACTTTTGGTGGGTAACGGACGTCACATAAAAGGGTTGCTCCCAAGGAGATCAAAAACTGCAGGGTGGATTAAGCCAAAGTGGGGGGCGACTTCCAGAAGGACCAAGCCCACTTCCTGGACATAAGTCGGACATAGTGACCTAGAGAAATATCTAGGTCATAATCCAGCAAAGGGTGAAACTCCAAAGCACATATAAAAAAAGTTCAACAACCAAATTAATAAATTCTTCAAAATTTTCCAAATTTCCTTTATTTTTCTGCATTAGGATAGGTTTTCTACTTGTTGGTTTTTACTGTCATAATAATTTATGGCAAGCTTTAATAGGGAAATATTAAATAAATTGCTAGATCTAAACCCCATTTAGGTACAAGTTATCATTGCTTACCTTTTACACTTGTATCTAGCCTTCTAGTTGCAGATTACCAAGTTAAGAGGATGTTTTGCTTGTTGAATCTGTGTATTCAGCCATCAAAAATCAAGTTCTAAAGGCTTACAAGTAAGTATATTGCATTAGAACTTGTAATTTTCTGCTCAATTTACTTGTTTATCAACAATATTTTCACATTAAAGTTGAATAAAATTCATTTTCCATCTATTTAATTGAATATTAATTTTCCAGAAAATTCATGGGTTATTAAACATAACCCAGAATTCTAAAAGTCAATTTCCAGCTAGCTGGAAATTGACTTTTCAGCACAAATTTGATAGAGGGGAGGCCCCAAAGCCTCTATAATCACCCTCTAGCCTTTCTACACTCTTGGGTAATTCCCTAGAGGTGTTTTCCACAAAGTAGATTGGCTATTTTATCAAATAAGCTTGTTGTCCTTGCATTTCTATGCAGGTTTTACAGGGTTTCATACAGGATAGCAAGTTATTTTAACTCAAAACTCCTTAACAATACTTCAAAATCAAGAAATAGTCACATATTTGGTTACGGTAATCACAATAGACCAAAATCCATAGATCACATGATATATCTTTGAAATAATTTGGCTACTAATATTAAATTTGTTCTGTTTTTAGTACCATTTTATGCAGGTCAAAAAAATAATTGAGAACACTTCCACCCCATTAACTCCATATAAGGCACTGGACATCAACCAGATCTATTGGGTGATATTTAGGGGTTCCTTCCTCAGTCGTTTAGGAGGCGTTGGGCCTTTGGGGCTCAGGTTGAGGTGATAGTGGATCATTGCCCTGTGTGTGCCGATTTAGCAAGACTTTCAAGACCTTAGAAACCCTGCTAAAAAGACCAATAACACTCCAGACATATAGTGATCCGACAGCCCATATGCTCCTCGATACTAATGGCTATTGATCGATGGCCTAACACTCAAATGGCCCATGACCTCTATTTAAAGAACATGGAGGGTCATTTGTTAATGATCGATTGTGAGAAACTCTCTTATGTACAATTTTTTCTTTTCCATTAATAAATTGCCTCAAGTGGCCACATTGGCTGCGGCCATGGACTTTTTTCTCTTGGGTATTAACCACATAAAAACACTGGTTTTATGATCTTTGATCTCATTGCATGAGTGATTATTTAAGGTGTTCATCCTATGTGGAATTAGGAATATCCTGTTTTCCCAAACATTCCAAATCATGATACACCCCTTGAAATGTTTCGCCGCATTTCTAGGCCACATGGTATGCATTTCCACGTAATAGGGCATTCCAGGGATCTAAATGTGGGGGTTTTATGCATTTCCTGCAACTCAGATTTACTAGATAGTAAGAATTTAGAATAAATTTTCCAAGTGGGTTTGGTCAAGTGGTTCCAAGACAGGTTTCCATAAAATTTCAGTCACTAAATAACTTCTCTGAAATAATAGGATGCCCCTGCTCAGGGAATTATGATCAGTGGCACCTTGATCTAGGCTATGAACTCCTTTTTTCCCTTTTTATACAATGTTGCTATATAGGAAAAAATAATGCAGTGTATAATGTTAATTGGCTGATGTTGTCAAACAAACATTTAAACTTTAAAAAAAATCTCAAGAATAATAGCAACCTCCATAGTGCATACATCTGTTACTGGACTAAGATAACCAGGGTACACTATGACGGTTCCACTGGAAGTATCATTTTCTTAGGTTATTGTATAACTTGTTATGTCGCAAATATCAATACAATTATTTTGGGCCCTAAAGATTAAGATTTCCTAATTTTCTGAAACAGACACATCTAATTCTTATCAAAGATGACCCAGAAACTCCAATGCATGAAAAAAAAAACAGAATTTCTAATTTGGTAGTAGGTTCCAACGATAATTACTGCAACCTAAAATACAATCACATAAAAACAGAGATAATTTAGTATTTACCTTCCAAGGAAACTTCTCCATCAATTGCATTGAAAGCAGAGAAGACCACCCTATTACCCACAAAATCTGGAGCCTGTACACTCTGTGCCATTTCCTTTGTTCTCAATAGCAGTCTCCCAATTGCACTTCGATAGTAACCACCAGGTGATGTTGGGTTTGAGCAATACTCAACATCCCACTCTGAAAACATAAGCCAAATTATCAACTAAATAACAGGGTTTGAGCAATATTCAATTTCCCACTCTAGAAACAAAAGCCAAATTATCAACTAACTAACAGGGTCATTATTATCGATAGAAGATCATTTACAAAACACCTTTGGAAAACAAAAGCAGCTAAACCATGAGCATCATTGTTCGAGTTTTCTTGTTTCCAAGGCTGTCTCAGGTGGTGACATAGAATGAATTTCACAAGCAAAAGGATTGAAAATTCCTTGGGTAGTATAAATAAGCCTTTGGGTTATCTATAGACATACATATAACTGTTAGCCCATATGCACACCCTTTTGCTTCCTTGCATACGTGTGATCTTGCATGCATCCTGTATAACATTAAATTTTGCATAAAATTAAACTGTACTTCCTTTAATGCCGTGATCAAGTTAATGAACAAATGATTGTATCTTTCTTTTTTCTTCACTGGCTAAAATTGCAAAATGAATAAGACCATTTCTCGAACCTGAATTTGATTCTTTTGCAAGCACAAATTGAATGAATGTACAAGGTGTTTGACATTGATATACAAAACATACATTACAAAAGCGTGCATCCACGAACTAATCCATCCAATGCGATGATATGACGCCTAAGAACTTTACTGTGCAAATCTTCGCCAAAGGCACGTTAACATGTGCACATTAAATTAAAAAGCAAATGACATTTTGCCATGTTTCTCCTGTTAATATTTTCTGACAAAATTTAAAAGGCTGATCATTTATACTTTTGAATTCTCACCTCCAAGTATAAATGGAGACTTGAGAGGCTCTGGCATACAAAAACGCTCCAACTGAGAGACGATCGTAGCAACCCTTTTATGCTCTTCATTGCTTAACTTGGCACCTCTGTCTGTTCCCTCTACCTATAAAGTATATCCCGATACTTAATTTATTTCCAACAGAGAGAAATTTACAAGGAAAACAAAAGCAAAATTGGGTACAGAAGAAGCATACCATGGAAAGAAGAGTATCCAGAAGGTTTTCTGCACTGTTTTCAGTCTGTTGTGGAGAAGTAGAAGCAGAAGATGCTCTCACTACTGAGCTTCTAATAATTGCTCTGGGTCTAACAATGCTGGTGATTGCCAAGCCCTCAATTGGGTGTTTTGCATTGCACCCCTCAATTCCACTTCCACTGGATTTAGAACTGCTGAAGGCATCGACGAACCTACCGTTAACGTTGGCACGGACTTTTGGTCTAATGATCGTTGGTGTTGCGGAGAACAGAGACAGGTATGAAGAGGAATTGACAACAGCCATCTAGCCAACACCTTGGTCCGTTGTCGTGGACCAATATGTTAAGAAAGACGATCCTGAGTTCTCTGCAAAAGAAGCTAGACTAGATGAGTGTCATACATAGCAACTAGAATTGGATAAGCTTGGATATGGTCAGAACGGCCAACCAAGGACATGCCACTTCGTTTGGTTTTTGTTAATGGGCTTGCAACTAAAACGGTAGGGTCTTCCACTTCGTTTTGTATTTGAGAATGCGCTAGCAGAAGGTATTCTCTTCGCGTTATTAGTAGTCCCTGCACTAAAGGGGAACAAATAAATTTAAAACTAGGTTTGCAATCTATATTCTTTTTGTCAACCAATAAGTTTAATTCAATCGTGGTCTCAATCAATCAGCGGTTTTGAAGTCTTATTGGCCTCATATCAAGGCAAGATGTCCTTATACTTAGGATAAATGTGCATTGATACAAAGATTTTCAGTATCAATTAACTAATGCTAACATTAGTTCTTGACACTTTATGTTATGTTGTTATATTTACCGATTAAGGACATACACCAAACATTGGCTCTGCTGCTCTGCTAGGTGAATGAATATGTAACTGCCACCCATATAATCATGCAATTTTCAGCCAACTATGTGTCATGGGTTGGCTTAGCTACCCCGAAAACTTCAGAAAAGAGGCAGCAGCTCCAAAAACTTCTGTCTTGGGCAAGCAATGAAAACTAATCGTTGATGGTGGGCTTATTCCTTCCCCCTGGCTGGGAGGTTGTATGGTTGCCCGGGAGGTAGCAGTAAAAGCTATGGGGGGCAGTTAATAAAGGCTATGCAGTTCATCAATATATCGAGGCAAGCAAGCTAAGCAAGCTCTACTCCTCGCTTCCAGGTTTAAAATAGGAACATACCACCCCAATATATATGCATTCGGGCGCCTTTCTTTCACTGTCGCCCGCCCAATATATATTACAAGGTCAGATATGCTCTCATCGAGTACAATTTTGGAACTTCAACTGCCTTATATATGCGAATGGCTCAGAAACAACAGTTGTATGCCATCCCTGGCAATTGGTAATTGAGCGAGGAACAAGCAACTGGTAACCTAGAAACGATTCTTAATCTGCATTACATGTAAATATCAGTAAAAATCCTTATATTTTATGTAAATATGGTAAACAATTCTTACATTTTGACAACAATTAGACCTGGAAAGTGATCTTACATCTTGTCCTCTGGTTTTGTTAGGGTCACTGCAATTTTGTTGATTGTTTGTCATAGCATAGTTTGTTGTTCTGAAGCTATTTCGAAGTTATGATTCCCTTTATAGCGCTTAAATTCGCAAACCAGGAATAGCCATATATATATATACACACAACTGCTAAAGCAAAAGTAAACGAAGATAAGGTGCTTTATCTACAGAGAGGTCGCACATCATATATGTGTGTGTGTGTGTGTGTGTGTGTGTGTGATGGTGCTGTTGGTCATGCTGGCACTTCTGATGGATCTGTCTTTCTATTTTTTTTAACATATAAAAAGTGCAAATATTTCAATATCTGCCTTTCTATTTTTTTTAACATATAGAAAGTGCAAATATTTCAATATCAAAAACCTATTACAGTGGCATTTAACAAAATCACAGAACACTAACAAGAATTTGTAAACTCTAATGTTCCAAAGGGCTTACATTAAAATGTTTATGGAAAACATAAACTTTGAGTTCATTGTTTACCAGTTATTTTCCAAAATGCTAGACACAAAACCATGATCTGCTGCTTTGGCATCATCAAAATCGTTATGTTGCTCCTGAGTCACAATGGCGTTATTGACCATTGTAATTTTGGAGACTTGGTTGAATAAATGTAACTTTGTTAATCGGGTTCTTTCCATCTAGATGGCTTGCTCCTGCTCCTCGGCCAGAAGCTGTCTTTTCATTACCTCAAAGGTATCGATTTTGGGCCCTGTTCAAGGATAGAACTATTTTTAGAATAAACACAGAGATTTTCATACAATAAAAAGTGCTACAGCTAGATACTTGGATAAAATACACACCAAGGTGCAAATCGTAGTCCAAATCTATATTGTAGGTTGCCGCCATGTATTTTGATATCATCAAGCGACAATCTTTTTCTTACCACCGTTTGCTGGCCCGTCCATGCTGTTGGCATTGATACCGCTAACTCTATCTTTGGTGGTTCTGTTAAGTCCCTATATTAATAATGTAGTTCCTTATTATGTTAGTGTAGCCCCCCTTATTGTTATTGTTGTACCCCTATAACCCCCATATTGTTATTATTGTGCCCTTACATTATTATTGTTAGGTCGGCTAGGATTGCATTGTGGCCCCACTAGGATTATATTGTGACCCCATGGACTCCTCTATATAGAAAGGAGGTTTTGTCATTTGTATCATCCAAGAATTGTTCATTCATGTAATGTATTGGAGGTTGCCCCCTCGAAGTGGCTTATTTCTACAACGTTGATATCTCTTTTCTTCTATTTTTGGAGCTAGTTTCACAACATTTGGTATCAGAGCTTTGGATTTTAGGGTTTTCGCTGCTCCAAATAGGTCATCATGGAATTTTCGCTATAATGTTTTTTCTACGAAGGTTCAGAAGCTGAAATTTTTAGAGTGCGAAGCCAAAATCCTGAGGAAGAGCGTCGCAAAATTTCAGAGCTTGGTTCACAATATTTTCGGAGATATGATATGTGTAAGTTAGGTTTTTTTGTAGGCTCCTGAATTTAACCTAAACAAGTCATCGCAGAATTTTCACTATAACGTTTTTTCTACGAAGTTTCTGAAGCTGAAATTTTTAGAGTGCGAAGCTGAAATCTGGAGGAACATTGTCGCAAAATTTCAGATCTTGATTCGCAATATTTTCGGAGATATGGTCTGTAGAAGTTAGGTCTTTTGCAGGCTCCCGAATTTCATCTCAAAGAGGTGATCGTGGGAAAATCTTCATAACTCTCTCTCTGAGCATCGGATTGGAATTCTGTAAAAAGTGGCCGCAAGTACATAGACTATGGTTTCCTGTCTATAAATTTCAGAGCCGAAGGAGGAAACAGTGACACGTGGCAAGTCGTACAAGGTCGCTCTACTGAACCAATCCATAATTAGGTCATCATAGGAGATTGGGCACAACTTTGTCTTAAAGAATCCAAATTAGGTCAAACTTGTGGCATTCTAAAGAGAATTCAGAGGGCTACCTCAGTGCCAAATTTCAGATATTGAATACTCGAAATCACAAAGGTAATTCAGTTTCAGTATCGAGCTCCTCAAAATCAAGAAAAAGGTGTGTATTTTATTTTTAAAATTGCATAACGTTTGTTTGAAAAAGCAGTTTGAAGTAATTCCAAGGGCATATTTTAGAATTTTTATTAGTATTGGGTTCTATAATGCCTCCAAAAAATAATTCCATGCCCATTAAGCCCTCAAAAAGCTATACTATGATGCATGAAGAGGAAGAATTGCAGTATGAGATATCAAAATTACGGTACCAAGTGCAACAAATTTCGATCTTACGAAGAGCAACCGAAGATGACATAGATGGTTTAAAAGCATAAATGGAGGCTAAGTTGGATGGTTTGAAGGATCAAATATTAGCTAATATGGATGATAAATTAGTGGAAGATCACATCGAGCATCAACAACAAGTTCTCCAACTCTCAAAGGATAACCTAACTTTGGTGCAGAATCTAATGAAACAACATGAAGATCAACATCACATCGAAAGAAGTTTTGAAGTAGTCACAAAAACAAGAACACGACAAGTAAGATCAATTTCAGAGTATCTCAGCAAGTGGAAGAACTTTCTTGTAGAAGATTCCACATGGGAGGATGAGAATTTTATATAGAAGCATCAAGAAATAATCAAGCGTTGAGGACAACACTTGTTTGAAGGAGAGGGGCATGTTAAGTCCCTATATTAATAGTGTAGCCCCTTATTATGTTAGTGTAGCCCCCCTTATTGTTATCATTGTACCCCTGTAACCCCCATATTGTTATTATTGTGCCCTTACATTATTATTGTTAGGTCGGCTAGGATTACATTGTGGCCCCATGGACTCCTATATATAGAAAGGAGGTTTTGTCATTTGTATCGTCCAAGAATTGTTCATTCATGTAATGTATTGGAGGTTGCCCCCTCGAAGTGGCTTATTTCTAAGGTGTTGATATCTCTTTTCTTCTATTTTTGGAGCTGGTTTCACAACAGGTTCCTTTACCTCTGTTGTCGTAGCCCCCCTGCCTTTACTACTATATCCTACACAAATGATGAGTCTGCACCTAAAACTAATACGCCTAAACGGCTCATTTCGCTGGCGGCTAGGGGCATATTAGTCTACGCACAGGCATACCAGGGGCATACCAACAAGCTACAGGCATAGGCATACTACCAATCTACAGGGACATACTCCAGAACACGTTGATTAAGCATCTCCACGCGTAATTCATGCAGGTAGAACAAGAGCATGTTTTATTTCATAAAAACCTCCATGCGTAATTCATGCAGGTAGAACAAGAGCATGATTTTTAATTATACTTAATCGAATATTTTGAATTACATACTAATATTTTTATTAATCTATTTCATATTTAATCTATTTAATATTTAATATTTTTTTAGATTATTTATTAGAAAACCTTTTGCTTGTATTTGGATTTGGTATTCTCATCTACATATGGCTGCAAGCTTTAATTTTCTCTCTATTGCTTAGATCTCTCTCTCTTGCTGCCCTACTCTCTTTACCTTCCTATGCCTATCATAACCCTGAAGGTAGCCAGACAAAGAGAGAACCTGCCATTCCACACATGCACCCATGTCCTGACACAGTGAAACCATCGACAACGAGTACACTGATGATACCAAATCCTAACCTTGCACCTTTTGATTTTGTTTTTTTTTTTTAAATTGTAACGCAATAAACAAATCTCAAGCATTCTAAGAAAAAAAAAAAAAATTAAATAAATAAAATTAAATAAAAAATAAAAAATTAAATAAAATTAAAAATTAAAATTAAAAATTATATATATATATATATATATATATATATATATATATATATATATATATATATATATAATCAACCAATCGAGGAAATGAAACTTTCATTGCTTAATGTCATGTTCTTTTTTGGTTTGGAAATCACAATGTGTTTAATGAAATGTTTTTGGAAAAGTGTATAAATAAAAGTCGCTCCTTAAACTATCAACATGTTTCTGGTCAAAGCACCTTATGATTACCAAAGCATTTCTAAATATTATGATCTTAAAATAAAAAATAGAGAGATCGAAAGGAATTTTAGTAGACTAACCATGTTTATTTTATAACATCTAAACAACTTGAAGGTCTCAATCATTTATCTAAGTACAACATAGTTAAAAGCTACCAAATTGATTGATGGGCTAGGCTGAGCGGGACAGTCGCTGAGATTACTGTATGGATGGTCCATGATACTGGCAGGATTGTACTTTCTTTATGCATGACCGTGGGATTAGGTTCAGGTATCCTAGTTGATCATGCCTATCCCGTCATTACTTTGCTCTCCCATCAGGGCAGGGACTAGTTGCTCCATAGCAAAATGAATGGCAGTCATGCTCATAACACTTTGTTTGAGACAAGTTGTATGTCAAATCTTTAATCCTAAGTCCATGCACCGCAGAAGCTTTGAAGAGTTATCTTCTTGCGAGGACAATCTTGTCCTTGTGTGTGAGGTGAACAAAGTTAGTATTTTTATAATTCCAGTCCTCCTTTTGGTGCAAACCTATTTGGATGTTAATATAGGACAGACTCTCCATCAATATGTAGCTCTTTCCTCCACTCAGGGCAATGAACACTGGGGGCTCTAGTTGGACCACCTTAGTGAACTTCGACCAGGCCTTGTCACATTTACTGATACCATTCTCAATAGTTTCATTCCTATTCAAATTCTCCTTCATTCTCAGCATTACATGGATGCTTTCCATTTAGCCCCCTGATTTAGAGGTCAAGATCGCTTGTTTCCTTTTCTTTGCCTATTGACTTTGCATGTAGGTGGGAATATCGAGTCTCGTGTGGTTGGCAGTTGCACATTTGACATCACCCCCTATGGAAGCTAGACTCCTACAACG
This sequence comes from Pinus albicaulis, assembly GCA_034641835.2. Taxonomy (NCBI): domain Eukaryota; kingdom Viridiplantae; phylum Streptophyta; class Pinopsida; order Pinales; family Pinaceae; genus Pinus; species Pinus albicaulis. Next base: position 565,683,252 of record CM076579.1, on the reverse strand, counting down.
TCTTTTGATTTGAAGATTTATGGTCTGTGTATTTTCCCTTACTTAATTATTACCTCTAATTTCATAATTGAAGCTCAATCATTTTTGGCCTGCTGCTTCTCTGATGTGCTAAGTATTTGGCTTTGTGCAATCTTGAAACTTTATTCCCCTCATCAACTTTACTAGAAACTATGTATCCCCCTTGCTCCTCATCCAATGGGTTGTCGCCTCTTGCATCTAGCCTCCCTCACATCTCTAACAGTCCATGCCCATCCCCACATCCTCTTCGTATTCTCGCAATTAGCTAGTAGCTTATTATATCATCACCTTATATTTCCCTCTAATTCCTTGCTATTGCCCCCTCCCCCTCCTTATGTGCCCCCCCTCCCCACCTACCCACTAATACAATGCCCACATGTCTATCTATCTTCTCAATCATCCCTCTCATTAGAAACTAGGGTAATACTAGGAGGGGGGTTATGATCAGGGATCAGTATTTTAGCCAAAAATTCAAAGTGCTCAAAAATGCTTCAAACCTAAATGACCGGATAGAGTTCGTCGCCAAGATTCTGGTGCAACTCGTTTCATCAAAATCCAAGTTCGTATGAGTGAGTTATGGTCTGCTGTTCGTTTTCCAAAACAGGTAAAAAATAACAAAACATGTACAGGGATGATGTGGCAAGTACAGTCAGCTTCTCAGAGAATATTCTCCAAATTCAGCTAATGACAATGAGCCAAATGTTCCAGCTGGATTCGTCGATGATGACTAGGAAGTGAATTTTTTGTATCCTAAGTCTAAGAGTGAATTCTATTGTTAATTGTGTAGGATTATTATTTTTAATTAGTGAATTTTTGGACCAAAGGGGATAGCCCACGTGGCATGCCCAGGGGCTGCCACATGCCCCCACCCCATGGCCTTGAAGGTTGGCACATATCTGAAGGTTGAAACTATAGTGAAATGGGCACATTTTATTGTATTCCAAAGTTGGACTACAACGGTGGAATTATATATATATTGCCACATATATTTTTTATAACCTATAGTTCTAAACCTTACCACTCGGCGGATCTAACCACATTTGGAGGAGGACCTAACTATATGTGGTGGGGAGATTACTTGGCAGACAAGTTTGATATGGCGGACCGACTCCAAAGTTGGCAACAGAAATATTTATAAGTTTGAATAAAATGTTATGGTGGGGGTCAGGGTCGAACTCCAGACTTACCGCCCGCCAACCGAACGCGTTACCAACTTTGCTCCTACCATGGGTCTTAACCCATAAGCTCTCCGACAATACTTGAAGTTGAATGCATCATCATACGAGGTTCCAGAGGGGGCCAACCCCCTCCCATAAAACAAACAGTCGGGACCAATGGCCAGTGCTACACCGGCGGGATTTATTAAAACATGTTTTATGATAATAAAGCATAGTTAAACTACGTTAAGCCGCCACTAATCCACCATTAGCGCTAAATGCGCTTAAATTAAAAACAACGCTTATCATTATCCCTAATTCACACTTATGACTTAATCTAAGTGCGATTAATCTGGCAGAAGTTTAGGGGAGTGCGCCATACTTGGCGGACTTGCTATTTTTAGCAAACTTAACTAGCAGTCTTCCAAAATGGGTGGAGAAATTTGGGGAAATACAATTTTTTCCATAACTGAGGCGATTTTCGCCCAAAACAGAGCTCAGAAAAAGGCATTCTTGGCTAATTGACATGCTAGGAACTCAATGAAGAAGGTTGTAGAGGCAGAAGAGGTCATCTACAGGTGTTTTTGTTCATTTGAATATTTTTGAATCCCACGGCCACCAGGTGTTGGATGCATTTCCAGAGCATCCAGAATTCAAACTGAGCAAACAAACAGTCATTTCTGGTAAATTTTGATGTTTTAAACTCATTGGAATAGTTTCCAATATAATTTTAAGTTCGTAACAAAAATTTGAGCACACTTGAAGCTAATACAAAGGCCCACACTATGAAGCTGGACCAAGGAGATGTAGCCTAGGAGGGATGAACTCCTTCAACAAAATTATGTGTATTGAGCTCTGTTATGTGTGTTTGATGTGTTTATATTTGTTGATGTTTAGTCATTTAAAATTATGCTTTTAAGTTTATGACAAACACTAAATTTCACCAAGTAAATTGAATTGACAATCACATGCTCACGGACAAACTCTTGATGAATAAGAAAACTAAAGCAAAGAGAATTTTATATCTGGAAATGATACTAGCACGAAAATAGCTAGCAATCGTTTCAGATCAAGTTGGTATCAAAGAACAAGGTTTCTTGTTTGTTTTTCTTGAAGGGTTTTAATAGTTGCAATTTTTGTGGTGCTTACAAGATTGAGATTGCAAAGAGGAGAAGGGAAGTTATTGGTAGCTTTTCCTAAGATTAGGACAAGAAGGAAGAGAGCTGAGAAAGCATCATCCTCACCCAAAGGACCACTCAAAGTTGGACTACGATGGTGGAATTATATATATATTGCAACATATATATTTTTATAACCTGTAGTTCTAAACCTTACCACTTGGCAGATCTAACCACATTTGGAGGAGGACCTAACTATATGTGGTGGGGATATTACTTGGGGGACAGGTTTGATATGGTAGATTGACTCTAAAGCTGCTGGTGGAAATATTTACAAGTTTGAATAAAATGTTATGGTGGGGGTCAGGGTCGAACTCCAGACCTACCGCCCGCCAACCGAACACGCTACCAACTCTGCTCCTATCATGGGTCTTAACCCATAAGCTCTCTGCCAATACTTGAAGTTGAATGCACCATCATACGGGGTTCCAAAGGGGGCCAAACCCCTCCCATAAAACCAGCAGTCGAGACCAACGACCAACGCTACACTAGTGGGATTTATTAAAACATGTTTTATGATAATAAAACGTAGTTAAACTATGTTAAGCCACCACTAATCCACCAATAGCGCTAAATGTGCCTAAAAAAATCAACGCTTACCATTATCCTTAATTCGCACTTATCACTTAATCTAAGTGCGATTGATCTAGTGGAAGTTTAGGGGAGTGCACCCTACTTGGCGAACTTGCTATTTTTAGCAGTCCTAATTGGCAGTCTTCCAAAATTGGTGGAGAAATTGGGGGAAATAGAGTTTTTTCCATAACTGAGGCAATTTTCACCCGAAACAGAGCTCAAAAAGAGGCATTCTTGGCTAATTGACATGCTAGGAACTCAATGAAGTAGGTTGCAAAGGTAGAAGAGGTCATCTATAGGTGTTTTTATGCATTTGAGTATTTTTGAAGCCCAGTGCCACTAGGTGTTGTAGGAATTTCCAAAGCATCCAGAATCCAAATTGAGCAAACAAACAGTCATTTCTGGTAGATTTTGATGTTTTAAACTCATTGGAATAGGTTCCAATAGCATTTGAAGCTTGTAAAATAAATTTGATCACACTTGAAGCTAATATAAAGGCCCACACTATGAAGCTGGACCAAGGAGATGTAGCTCAGGAGGAGTGAAATCCTTCAACAAAATTATGTGTATTGAGCTATGTTATGTGTGTTCATTGTGTTTATATTTGTTGTTGCTCGGTCATTTAAAATTATTCTTTCAATTTTATGACAACCACTAAATTTCACAAAGCAAATGGAATTGACAATCACATGCTCATGGAAAAATTATTGATGAATAAGCAAATAAAGAAAAGAGAATTTTATATCTGGAAATGATACTAGCACAAAAATAACTAGCAATCATTTCAAATCAAGTTGGTATCATAGCACAAGGTTTCTTTCTTGTTTTTATTGAAGGGTTTTAATAGTTGCAATTTTTGTGATGCTTACAAGGTTGAGATTGTAGAGAGGAGAAGGAAAGCTATTGGTAGCTAGTCCTAAGATTAGGACAAGAAGGAAGAGAGCTAAGAAAGCATCACCCTCACCCAAAGGACCACTCAAAGCAGCACTTGAAGCGCCTCAAATTCCATCTCCATCAGTTGAGATAGAAGAAGTGCAATTTGTACAAGAGGATGAAGTGATTGAAGAGGTACAAGCTGCAGAGATTGAGCTTGAATCCAAATCCAAAATGTCAAGCTATGAAGAGACTAATGAAAATTTTGAATAAGAGGATGTTAAGAGAGACTTCAATTAGATGCAAATAATGGTTATATTCATGTATGAAGCATTCATTGCAGAAAAAAGTTGGAGAAGGTTCAAAGCCTCCACATGGAGAAGGATCTTCAAACAGTAAGAAGGATGAAGAGAAGAGCTCAAAATGTAGTGGAGGAAAGCCACCTCCATCTCCACCATCCTCATCAGCATCTTCATCTTCCATATCCACCACAAAAACTCATACCCATAGTCATTCCAAGATCCCAGAAGGAAAGACTTCATTACTCAAGTTGGACATCAAGTTTGAACTTACCACATACAATGGAGAAGTTAATGTTGAGAAGCTAGACAATTGGATTCATCAATTGGAAGTATACTACAAAATTCAAAATCTACAAGAGGATGATATCAAGATCCAATTGGCTTCATTAAGGCTAGAAGGACCAACACTAGTTTGGTGGGAGGCAAAGACACAAGAGGAAATGTGAATCCATGGTAAGATTTCCATTTCTTGGGTTGAATTCATTTCTTCCATTAACAGACAGTTTTATCCATTAGCTTATATGCAAAAAGCAATTATGAGTTGGAAAAATTTTAGGCAGCTCAAAGGCCAAATTGTTCAAGAGTACACACAGGAGTTTAGAAAGAGAGCTTTGTTGCTAGGAGTAAACTTGAATTCTCAAGATACACTCTTGAAATACATAGGAGGTTTACATTCTTATTTGAAGCATACTATCCTTATGTTTAACCCAAGAAATTTAGATGAAGTTTGTGTACAAACCACACACTTAGAGGCAAGTAGAGGAGAAAGGTGAAAGTGAGGATAGGGGAAAAGAGAAGGGAGGAAAACAGAAGGGAAAGAAGAATGCAAGTATCAAGAAAGAGAAGGAAAAACTCATTTGCAAAAATTGTTCAAAGGCTGGCCATGATGAATACCACTGTTGGAAACTTCATCCAGAATTGAAACCAGATAGATTGAAATCCAAAGAGAAAGGAAAAATTGTTGCTATAGCTGAAAAATACTTAGGGTCAGATTCAGGAGACGAGACAAAAATTATTGCTATGGGTTTGAAAGGGAAATAGGTTGAATGTACTAGTTCCTCAAATAGTCACATCAACACTCCAAATGAAGACATAAGAGAAGAATTGTTCCATGTTAGAGTGATTTCTAATCATACAGATATTGATGCATTATTTGATACGGGGTCACAAGAAAACTTGATTTGAGAAGATTTATCCAAAAAACTTAACCTTGAAACCGTGGCACATCATAAACCATACCCTTTGGGATGGATAGTTAAGAATTCTAATTTACAGGTTACAAGGAAATGCATTTTTAGATTTGCTATCTGTACAAACATTGTTGATGAAGTCGAGATAGATGTAATTCCACTTGAAATTTCTGGGATTATCTTGGGAAGTCCATATTTGTATGACAGGAAAGCGGTGTTTTATCGCCATGAGAACAAATATCGTTTGCTTAAGAATGGAGTGGAGTATATTGTGAGAGCTCATCGCAAGACACTGAATACTTCTTTAGTTAATGTAGGTCAAATGAAGAGGTTATTCAATGCAAGTTAAAACTTGACATTGATGATGATAAAACAAAGAGATATTTTTCATCATACTTTTCAAATAGATGCTTATAATTGTAATGAGTTGTTTCAAATTGATAATAGGTTGTCTTTGAAAGAAGGTGAAAAACATTTGTAGCAGTCAACATTGGTGTTGAGCGGTGTTGAAAACAAGGTGCAGGTGCAAGAGGTTGCAAAGTTCAAAGAGAGGACAAAGTAGTTTGGCAAAGAAGGCATAGGTTTCACAAATGTTCATTACTGGTTTCCAAAAGGAACATTACAATGGCGAAGATACTTGGTCAAGAGTCAACACAAGTTCAAGGCAAAAGCAGCTAAAAATCGCCACAATGATAGAGTGCAAGGTGAGAAAGATTCCAATTTTTCTTTGATTGTTGACCTAGGTAGAAACAAGATGTTTTCTGCAAAATTAGATTTTTGTTCTGCAAATTCAAAAATATTGCAGCATGACAGCATCAAATACAAAAATAGATGGTCGTCAAAATCAAGGAAATTTTTGTCTTTTTATGAAAAGCTCTAAATGATGAAATTAAGATTTCAATGGATAAAGACTGGAAGAGTGAGGGAACAGTCCCCTCATTTTCATAATCAGTAATCAAGAGAGGTTTTGGGGTCCAAAAGGCTTCTAGTGGGGAGGAATGATCAGGAATCAGTATTTTAGCTAAAAATTCAAAGTGCTCAGAAATTCTTCAGACCTTAACGACTAGATAGAGTTTGTCGTCGGGATTCTGGTGCAACTAGTTTCATCAAAATATGAGTTCATATGAGTGAGTTATGGTCTGTTGTTCATTTTCCAAAATAGTTAAAAAATCAGCAAAAAAGGTACAGGGATGATGTGGAAAGTACAGTCAGCTTCTCAGAGAATATTCTCCAGATTCAGCCAATGACAATGTGCCAAGTGTTCCAGCCGGATTCGTTGATGATGACTAGAGAGAGATTTTTTTTTTTTTTTTAATATCCCAAGTCTAAGGGTAAATTGTATTAGTAATGGTGCATGATTATTATTTTTAATTGGTGAATTTTTGGACCAATGGGGATAGGCCATGTCACGCAGCCAGGGGCTGCCACGTGCCCCCACCCCATGGCCTTGAAGGTTGGCACATATTCTAAGGTTGAAACTATAATGAAATGGGTGCATTTTATTGTATTCCAAAGTTGGACTATGACGGTGGAATTATATATATATATATATATATATATATATATATATATATATATATATATATATATTGCCACATATATTTTTTATAACCTATAGTTCTAAACCTTACCACTTGGTGGATCTAACCACATTTGGAGGAGGACCTAACTATATGTGGCAGGGAGATTACTTGGCGGACAGGTTTGATATGGGACCCACTCTAAAGTTGGCGCGAAAATATTTATAAGTTTGAATAAAATGTTATGGCAGGGGTCAGGGTCGAACTCTAGACCTATCGCCTGCCAATCGAACGTGTTACCAACTCCACTCCTACCATGGGTCTTAACCCATAAGCTCTCCGCCAATACTTGAAGTTGAATGCGCCGTCATACAGGGTTCCGGCACCATCATACGGGGTTCCGGAGGGGGCCATCCCCTCCCACAAAACTAGTAGTGGGGACCAACGACCAGTGCTACGCCAACGGGATTTATTAAAACATGTTTTATGATAATAAAATGTAGTTAAACTACGTTAAGCCGCCACTAATCCACCATTAGCGCTAAATGAGCTTAAATTAAAAACAACGCTTATCATTATCCCTAATTCACACTTATCACTTAATCTAAGCATGATTAATCTGGCGGAAGTTTGGGGGAGCGCGCCATACTTGGCGAACTTGCTATTTTTAGCAGTCCTAACTGGTTGTCTTCCAAAATTGGTGGAGAAATTGGGGAAATACAGTTTTTGTCATAACTGAGGCAATTTTCACCTAAAACAGAGCTCAGAAACAAGAATTGTTGGCTAATTGACATGCTAGGAACTCAACGAAGCAGGTTGCAGAGGCATAAGAGGTCATCTACAGGTGTTTTTGTGCATTTTAAGATTTTTGAAGCTTAGAGCCACTAGGTGTTGGAGGCATTGCCAGAGCATCCAGAATCCAAATTGAGCAAACAAACAGTCATTTCTAGTACATTTTGATGTTTTAAACTCATTGGAATAGGTTCCAATAGCATTTGAAGCCTGTAACATATTTTTGAGCACACTTGAATCTAATACAAAGGCCCACACTATGAAATTGGACCAAGGAGATGTAGCCCAAGAGGGGTGAACTCCTTCAACAAAATTCTGTGTATTGAGCTCTGCTATGTGTGTTTGATGTGTTTATATGTGTTGTTGTTCAGTCATTTGAAATTATGCTTTTAAGTTTATGACAAACACTAAATTTCACCAAGTAAATTGAATTGGCAATCACATGATCATGGACAAACTCTTGATGAATAAGCAAATTAAAGCAAAGAGAATTTTATATTTGGAAATGATACTAGCACAACAATAACTAGCAATCATTTCAGATCAGGTTGAATCAATATTATAGACAATTTTAACAATTATAAAAAAAAAATCATTATTTTAATTTATTCAGAAGTCAATCATGTAAGCATCACATAGAAATTCATAAAGATACCAGATGTACATGGAAACCCATAAAGGGATAAAACCATAAAACTTATATCTGAATATTTTTGTTACATTACTTTCTCTAGGTCCAACCATCCCCTGAATTTACAAGTTTCTACTTAAAGGAAGCACCAACTCCCTAATCTTCATAGGCTCCAACTTGAAGGAAGCATCGAATTCCTGATGTTTTACAGCTTCCAACCTGAAGGAAGCACCAACTCCTTGATGTTTTACATTCTCCAACCCGAAAGAAGCATCGACTCCCTAATATGCAGGTAGCAACCTACCTTACCTAGTAGATCTCTCTTTCATAATATTTGCAAACTTGGATCCACGTGTGTTCTCATTTGTACAACCTTGTTTTGTATTTCTCTCTTGCTCTACAATTTACTTCATGTTCTAAGACCATTAGATAAAAATGTCATAAGCATAAAATGGGTCTTCATGAACAAATTAAATGAGTGTGGACATGTGGTAAGAAATATGGCCACATCATTATGCAAAGGCTATGCTTAGATTGAAGGAATTGAATTTAATGAAACTTTTGCTTGTATAGCAAGATTAGATGCAGTTTGAATGTTTATAAATTTTTCCTATCACAAGAATTTTAAAGTATATCAAATTGATGTAAAATTAACCTTTTTGAATGGTGATCTTAAATGAGAGGTTTACATAAAACAACATGAGGCTTTTAGCTGTTAGAAAATCCTGAGGATGTGTGTATATTGAAGAAGGCATTGTATGGACTTAAACAAGCACCAAAGGGATGGTATTCCATATTAGACTGGCATCTACAACAACAAGTTTTCAAAATGGGAACAATTGAAAGCAACGTGTACATTAAAACAGAGAATTCAATTCTTTTAATAATTGTTGTTTATGTTGATGACATCATTTTTTGTAGTGATGCAGATTGACTCAGTAATTTTTTTTTTTTGTGGATATGCAAACTGAGTTTGAGATGTCCATGCTTGGGAAAATCTTATCAGCCTAAAAGTGCTCATGAAATTTTCATGTAATTTCCATGTCATAATATGTAAACCAATCCAAATTTTTTATGTAAATATTTTGGAGGGAAAAGAAGAAAAACTACCCCTTTTTTTTGGCTTATCTCCTTATATATTTACTCAAATTTCAAGTTTATACGCTCATTAGATGCAAAATTAAATTCCACATCCAACAAGTACCCATTATGCATACTTTTAAGAAGACACATGTTTTTTGATGTATATGCAATTTTTATCAATTCGGGTCCTCTCAAAAGTATGCATAATGGGTACTCGTTGGATGTGGAATTTAATTCTGCATCTAATGAGTGTCTAAACTTGAAATTTGAGTAAACCTATAAGGAGATAAGCTGAAAATACAATTAAGAAAATGTTTTGTTTTGTTTTCCCTCAAAATTCATAACTCTTATTTTATTATTTTTCCTTAGGAGGCCACTTTTAGGTTGAAATTTCCTCTAATATTTTTTCTTGGTCTGCAAATTACTCAATTAGAAAAGGGTATATTCACTTCTCAAAGCAAATATCACAAATAAGTGTTGAAGAAGTTTGGGATGGAAGAATGCTCTCTTATCAGTGCTCCTATGGTCACTGGATGCAAGCTCAACAAAGATGATGAGTCATAAGACGTAGATAAAAAATTGTATAGATCTATAATTGGTAGTATCTTGTACCTAACAACCTCATGACATATATTGTGCAAGATGTTGGTGTAGTTGCAAGGTATCAATCAACCACTAGAAAAAGTCATCTGTTAGTTGTTAAGAGAATTCTAAGATATTTAAAATCCATAAGGGACTATGGTTTATGGCATCCAAAGGGTCAAGATTTTTCATTAACTACATATACAGCTGTTGATAGGGCTATAAAAGTAGATGATAGGAAAAGCACAAGTGATGGTGCTTTCTTTCTTGGGAATTCCTTAGTATTCTGGTTGAGCAAAAAGCAATAATATATTTCCCTTTCAACTGTTAAAGTTGAATATATTGTAGTTGCAACTATTTGCACTCAAATTTTGTGGATAAAACAAACTTTGCAAGACATGAAGGTCACTTATGATAAACCTATTCCAATTATTTTTCATAACACAAGTGCAATCATTATATCCAAAAATCCTCTTCTTTATTCAAAAACCAGGCATATCCACCTAAAGTACCATTTTCTTATATAATGGGTGGCCGATCATATCGCGAAGTTGGAATATGTCTCAAGCAAGGAACAAGTTGTTTAAATATTCATCAAACCTATTGCTAGAGAACCTTTTGAGCATTTAAGGTAGAAGTTGGGAATGATATCTCATTCTTCTCTTCATTAGTTTTCTTTACAAGAAAAGAGGGCAGCTATCCAAACATGTACAAGGATGGATATAATAATTCAAGACAAGAAATAATATCAAATTCAAGGGGATTTTTATATCAACGGGAGGAGTACAAGTTTAGGGGGGTCACTTCACAAAACAGTGCAACAAAAATCTATGTGGTGCATGTATATTACCTTATAGATAAGTCCATATGACTTTCAAATTAGTCATAGAATAATTAATGGCAAGTGGTACAATTCAGGGGGAGATTGGCCATAAAGAGGGTGCTTGAACCCTTTTCCATTGACGTCAAAGGCGGAGAGTAAGAAAATATTGGAGTTGACATGTGTACAAAAGATACTGCAGATGAAGAGTCGTCAACCATTAGGCTTCCCAAAAGAAAAAGGGAAAGTGAGAAAATAGTAGCAATCCCTTCGACATCTTAATAGGGTGAGAGTTTCCAAAGTGATGGTGTTGCCACTAATGACCTGCAATGTTCTACTTTGGATACCATATCATTAATGGCAACACCATCACTTTGGAAACTCTCACACTGTTAGGATTTTGAAGGGATTGCTACTATTTTCTCACTCTCCCCCTTTGCTTTTGGGAAGCCTAATGATTGATCACTCTCCATTTGCAATATATTTTGTACACATGTCAACTCCAATGTTTTCTTACTCTGCCCCTTTGACATCAACGGAAAAGGGTTCAAAAACCCTCTCTGTGACTATTCTCCCCTTGAATTGTACCAATGGCCTTTAATTATTGTACTAATCTGAGAGTCATGTGGACCTATCTGCATGGTAATCTACATGCACCACAAAGATTTTTGTTGCATTATTTTGTGAAGTGCTCCCCCTAAACTTGTACTCCTCTTATTGATCTAAAAAATTTCCCTTGAATTTGATATTCTTTCTTGTCTTGAATCATTATAGCCATCCTTGTACATGTTTGGATGGCTACCCTCTTTTCTTGTAAATAAAACTAATGAAGAGAAGAATGAGACATCACTACCAACTTTTGCCTTAAATACTCAAAAGGTTCTCTAGCAAGAGGTTTGGTAAATATGTCAACAACTTGTTCCCTGGTTGAGACATATTACAACTTCACGATGTGATTAACCACTTGTTCTCTAATAAATTGGTACTTTATGTGGATATGCTTGGTTTTTGAATGAAGAAAAGGATTTTTGGAATACTAATTGCACTTGTGTTATGAAAAATAATTGGAATGGGTTTATCATAAGTGACCTTCATGTCCTGTAAATTTTTCTTTATCCACAAAATTTAAGTGCAATAAGTTGCAGTTGCTATATATTCAACTTTAGTAGTCAAAAGGGAGATAGATTATTGTTGTTTGTTCAACGAGGCTACTAAGCAATTCCCAAGAAAGAAATCACCACCACTTGTGTTTTTCCTATCATCTACATTTATAGCCCTATGAACATCTGCATGTGTAGTTAATTAAAAATCTTGACCTTTTGGATGCCATAAACCATAGTCCATTATGGCTTTTAAACATCTTAGAATTCTCTTAGCAACTAACAAATTAATTTGTATGGTGTTTGATTGATACCTTTCAACTACACCATCACCTTGCATAATATTTGGTCATGAGGTTGTTAGGTACAAAATACTACCAATTATAGATCTATACAGTTTTTTATCTACCTCTAGTGACTCATAATCTTTGCTAAGCTTGCATCCAATAACCATATAAGCACTAACAAGAGAGCATTCTTCCATCCCAAACTGCTTCAACATTTCTTTGAGATATTTGCTTTTGGAAATGAATATACATTTTTCTAATTGATTAATCTACATACCAAGAAAAAATGAGAGTTTCCAAAACATATTGGACATCTCAAACTCAATTTGCATATCTAAAGTAAATTTTTCACTGAGTGAATCTGCATCACTACCAAAAATGATGTCATCAACATAAACAACAATAATTAAAAGAATTGCATTCTACATTTTAATATACATGTTAGAGTCAATTATTCCACTTTTGAAATCTTGTTGTTGTATATCTTGGTGTAATTTGGAATACCATGACTTAAGTGCTTGTTTATGTCCATACAATGCCATCTTCAATGTACACACTTCCTTGATATTTTCTAACAACTGGAATCATTTAGGTTGTTCTATGCAAACCTCTTATTCAAGATCACCATTCAAAAAGGCTAATTTAACGTCCATTTGATATGCCTTAAAATTCTTGTGATGGGCAAAAACTAGAAACATTCGAATTACCTCTAATCTTGCTATACAAGAAAGAGTTTCATTAAATTCAATTCCTTCAATCTAAGCATAGCCTTTGAATACTAATTTGGACTTATTTCTTGTTGAATGTCCACACTCATTTAATTTGTTCCTGAAGACCCATTTTGTGCTTGTGACATTTTTATTTAATGGTCTTGTGTCTAATCCAGTTCCTCATTCATAGATTTTATCCAATGCTCATCTTAACTCAACTAAAGAAAATATTTTGGTTCATTCAAGGATAACATAGCAATGTGTGCTTGGTTGTGGGTATCCATTAATATTATTTGAGTCTGAGCTCTTGATTCCTTATGACCAACAATTTGATTTGTGGGATGATTCTTTTGTATGTATCTTGGGGGATTTTTTGGGTGAGAGAATTTTTTCTGTGCTTCTTCCTCTTCTCTTGATTCTTCAAGTTGTTATTCTTCATCTTTATTTTTTGTCTAATCGGGTGGATTAATGAATATTCATTGCTTAGTTTGATAGGTAATTCCTCATCTACAGTTACATCAATGAAATCAATTATTTTTCATAGCCTTTTATTGTAACATTTGTAACTCCCACTCTTAAATAGAATACACCCCAAAAATATTCATTTATCAACCCTTGCGTCTAATTTTCCAAGATTATCATCATTGTTCTTGATATATAACTTGCTCCTAAAGACTTTGAAGTGCTTTGTTGTGGCTATTTTTCCATACCATAGTTCATATGGGTCTTCTCATTGTTTGGCCTGAAGTGAGCTTTATTTAAAATGTGAAGTGATGTATGAGCAACTTCAACGCAAAAAGTGTTTGGAAGATTTCTTTCATCCGTCATTGCTCTTGCCAATTGTTGCACTAATCTATTTTGTCTTTCAACCACACCATTCTACTGAGGGGTGTTAGCAATATCAAATTGTCTTCTTATTCCATGTTCTTCACAAGAATGATTAAATTAATTTGAAGTGAACTCCCCAACTCTATTTGGCCTTAAACACTTTAATATGCATTCAATTTGGTCCTTAGCCATAGATTTAAAGATATTAAACTTTTAAAAGGCTTCAGACTTCTCCTTAAAAAATGAAACCCACATAATTCTAGAATAATCATCAATGGTCAACATGAAATATGGATTACCACTTGGAGTTTCAGTTCTCATAGGCCCACACAAATCTATGTGAACTAATGGATGAATTTTCATGGGTTTTTAAAGGGAACTCATATTTATTTATCAATTTAACATGCTTTACAAGTTGTATTGTTTGTCATGGAAATTTTTGGCAAATTCCATACAACTCCCTTTTTCTGAGCTTCACAATATAGTCAAAATTTAGGTGTCCCAGTCTTTTGTGCCATACCAACTTTCGTCACGCTTTCCCAAATAACAACTCTCGTTTTCTTCCTTAAGTATATACATGCTATTTGACGTTCTCACACCCTTTGTTATTATCTCTCTCATGTTTTCTAATTTTATCTCATTGCGTTGGGAGAAAAATGTAGCATTGTACCCTTTGTCACACATCTAACTCATACTTAACAAATTGTGCTTGAGCCCATCTACAAAGAGAAAATTTTGAGCTTTACCTCTTGCATTGTCCAAACACATTGCCCATTTTCCTTTGACGTTTCCTGATGCATCTTTTCCAAAATTGACACTTCCAGTATTGCTTTCATTTAGAGACATGAATTTACTTATATCACCAAACATACACTTGGAACATCTACTATCCACATACCAAGGACTTCTTAGGTTTTGAGCATACAAGACAATTCCACATTCTTCTTTTATTTCTTCCTTTTTCTTTCTCTGAATCTTGAGTTCTTCCTACATATGGTTACCCTGAGGGGATGATATGGTATTGTTGATTATATACTCAACTGCTTTATGTCCATAATTGTGACAACGATAACATTCAATATCCTTAATTAGAGGAGAAAATGAATTTTTGTCCCCGAGATTATTTCTATGTGAATTTACAAATATGCTTACTATGTTTGACTAATACGATTTATTTCTTCTATTTCTTATTAGATAAGCTCTATTATTTATAGCTTTATTCCCAAAATTTGTATATGGAAAAAAAAACCATTGTAAACATTCTAGTGCTTGGGAGAAAATTTCCTATGAGGATATGATTTTCCCATCCTTTGATAACATTGTCTCTGTTTTTTCACTCATTCTTTGTGGCTATCTGAGTTGTTGTTATGAGTTTTCCATTGTTGTCCTTTTATTTTCTTTTTTGTTTCTAATTGTTTACTTGATCACTGTGATTATTTGAATGGTCGTTGTGAACTTTATCTTGCTAATGTTGATCTCCATTGGTTGTATTGTTGTTTGATATTTTAATGGCTTCAACATAGTTGATTGATTCCTTGTCTTCAAATTTATTAGTGCTTGATTCTCCTTCATAACCTAAACTAGTTTTAATGATAAGGGATCTCTGAATACTCAAAATATCATCTAACTGGTTAGATCCTTCAAAAAACTTCATGTTTTGGTTCAACTGAGTCCTAGCCTTTAGAAGGAGGACTATTTATTCTTCTGGATTTTCACATTCCTTTTCCTTATTATTAAATTGTTGTGACAAGGTGTTTTGGATCTTCTTTGTTTCTTCCAGCTTAAATTTCAGAGGAAGAAGTGATGAATCTTCAGATTTATCTTCTTCTTCTTCTTTTTGAAATTCACCAACATCTCCTTTAGATTCTTATTATTTTTTCTTGAGCCTTTAAATTTCTAGTAGGGTAATGATCATCTCCCTTCCAGGTCTACTTCAACATATTCTTCATCATCATCTTCATTTTGACCTATATCCAGAGTTTCTGGAGCCATGACCATAAAGTCCTTTATTTTTCCTTTCGTTCTTTATTCATCAAGGGATTGCTAATGTTCATCTTCTAAGGAACTATTGTCTTCTTTTGTATATAAAATCCTCTTCTTGAACTTCTTTTCCTTCTTTCCTTTCCCATATTTATTCCTATATTTATGTTCATAGTCATTCCTTTCTTCCTTATATGGACATTTAGATGCATAATGACCTACCTTTCCACATTTAAAACATTTGAAAGGTAACTTACCTTTGTACTTATTGGATCCTCTTTTTAATCTTCTAGTAAACTTAACTTCTTCTTCACCAGACTCCCAACTCCAATCTTCTAGATAATCTTTTCTCTCTTTTTCAACTTTGAAGACGACCTCCCTTGATGTAGAATTTCCTTTTGAAGTTAGCATTGCATAAGCTATCAATCTTTCATGCAGTTGATCTAATGTCAATGTGTTGAGATTGTGTAACTCCTCGATGGTTGATGCTTTTGCGTCAAATATGGTTGGAAGAAATGTTAGCACTTTTTGAACTATAAAGGAATCATCCATGATTTCATCAAGTCCCCTTATGGTGTTTACTATCACATCTACTCGAAGAAAGAATTTGTTTATATCCTTGTCTTATTTCATTCTTAATGCTTTAGATTGCATTCTGAAGCCTTGAAGTTTGGATTTATTTACTTTGTTATCACCTTCATAGAAATTTGTCAACTTATCCCATATATCTTTGGATATTGTATAATGAATGAATTTAACCAACTTGGATTTAGGAGAACCACTCAGAATTTCATTCACTTGGAGCAACAAAGTTGTAGGCTTGTTGACGTAATTGTGAAATACACAAGAGGTATTCGTAATAATAATATATTATATATAAAATGTATAAGAGATGATAAAATGTTACAATGAGGCCCTACTTATATACCTACGCAGGTGGCTTTTCATGAATGGGCATGTCTTTTAGACATGCCCTTTCACTAACTTAATGACTACTTACATAATCCTTATTTGACAATAAATAATTATATTTATTATATTTGTTATAAATTATATTCATAACATTGCCCCTTCCTTCAAAAGCTTTGTCCTCAAAGCTTATAATTGACACTTTTCTTCAGTTCAATCACACACCGTTTTCTTCATTTGCTATCGTCATTTTTTATAAGTGTAACGGGTCACAATTTTATTTTAATGTTTTGCCCAACCTTTAATATGATACTCCCAACCTATAATATATCAACTTTTATTTATTTATTGGCCCTTCCTTCAAAACTTTGTCCTCAAAGTTTTATGGATAATAATTTCTTTTTCTTTAATTGCTAATCATTTCCTTCACTTAGTTCACGTCATTTTTGCTAAGCATGTATAATTTGCTTTTATACTATCTTGAACTTAGGGTTATAGCCATTCACCCCCCCCTCTCTCTTTTTTTTTTGATTTATTTATTTAGTTATTTATTTATTGTATTATTATTAAATAATAATAATAATAATAATAATAATAATAATATATGTAAATTTTTTATTTTATTTTTAATTACATAAATCATTTATAATTTATATAATTAAAAATTATATGTATTAATAATTATATCAATTCTTAAATTATAATTATAATTAACCTTATATCTGAACCGTTCCACTGTAAGTTTTAAAACGTCACACCGTATTTGTCGTGTTTATGTACTGACGTTGTTAACACCCTAGAATGCGGGTTGAGCGAGTAGTGTTGACTGAGTGTATTGGAAGGTATGCGGCAACGTGGACAGGGAGACTGCCTCTAGTGTCGTGGACGATAGCGTGGATGATTGCAGTGGGTGGCATGCTCGACGGCGACAACAAATGCGGTGTTGTGTAGAAGGTCATCGGTCTATCGAGAATGATGAAATCGGGTAGACAGGGGCGAGCATGGGCCAAGGACGCAGTGGGGTGCCCAGTCGAGGCCATACAACGTAGGTTCTAGTAGACCTGCGGAAGTGTTGGTCGTCAGCAGAACTAAACACGCGACAGAGCTCAACGATGGAGGCTGACCAACACGTGTAACAAAATTAGTTAGAGAAACTTGTCGGTTTGAGCCACTCTTACTAACAGGTAAGGAATCAAAAACTATGACACGATTAAATATTAAGGCCACTGCTTGTCATAATGTTGCTACAACAGTGTTGCGAACGCTATCTGGACATCGAATGTTTTCCAGAAGCCGCAGACTGATACCTAATGCTATTGCCATATCATCTCGGCTGGCAAAACTTTTACCCACAGAGATAGTCAACGGGATGGCATCGTGTGGGATGAGGCACCGTCTGAGTAGCTGACTAGGGTTGTCCTTGTTGATGATCTCGACATTGGCTCCAATACGAGCACTTTTGTCAATTATTGCCATTTTTACATGGAAATCTTTTTCAATGCCAATTGGGACACCACCTTTATTCGAAAGCAAGCTTCGCTCTTCATCAATTTCATAGTAATCAACACCCATGAACAAGGAATCCTCTATTATTGCACCCTCTGAAATCCAAGAATGTAGTCCAACCGCTGAGTGGCGAATTTGACAGTTCTTTATGACACATCCCTTGCCACTAACACTGTCCTTCACATCTGCATGTTCTTCTTTAAACTTCCCCTTATGATACTCATTTAGGTAACTAGTTTGATCATGAATTGGATGCTCAAAATTAGGCTTGACGCACAGAGAACATGGTTGTGAATCTCTTGATGCCCATGGAAAATCACAATCCCCAGAAACCCTTTGTGCTATTTTCTATATGTTTGCAACCCAATTTTTCCAAAGCTTGGTGCACTTTAATTCTAAAAATTTCTTTGCACAACGTGGACATGGGATTGAGCAATCAACATTATCTTTAAAATTAGGCAATGGTAGTTTAGAATCAAATTGACCTTTAATTTTAGACTCTTCAAGTACTGACATCTTTGTTGAATAACCTCCAAGCAGTTTCCCTTGCCAAACCTCACGACAGCAAGAAGGGCAAAGATCACACTCACAATCATCGCAACTTTTGTAGAAACTTATGATATATGTGTTGCAGTTGTCACAAAAACAATGCTCTCCTGCTGGGTCCACATCAGATTCTGGATTCTCCATGTCTAGTGTAGGTTGTAGTGAATCTTTATGATTATCTTCAAAAATTTCTTCTTCCACATTATCTTCACAAATATCTTCTTTTTTTGAATAGGCTGAATTGTTTTGTTGATTATGTCCAATATTCAGAAATATTGGTTCTTGCATCAGATTAATCTTGTCCCAAATGGCGTTTATCTTCTACATTGCTTTGTTATGATTATCTGTGGACTCGCTATGGTTTTTCCAAATTTGTCTTTCTATCCAATCTGTTGTGTCTTGAAGTTTTTTGATGTTGTCATAATTTCCTGTAACCTTATCCTCAAGATCGATTAGTCTTTCAGTGAATTCATCAGAATTATTATTGATCTTACTCTCAAGATTTATCAACCTTTTGTTGAAATCGGCCATCAACATTGATGAAGACATCAAGTGGCAGCAATTTCGAGGCACCACATGTAACAGCTGAAGGCAGCCAGTAGTAGTTGTGTAGGTGTTTCCTTCCAGGCGAGAAGATCACCGCTCTAATACCAAATGGAGCAACAAAGCTATAGGCTTGTTGACTTAATTGTGAAATACACAAGAGGTATTCGTAATAATAATATATTATATAGAAAATGTATAAGAGATGATAAAATGTTACAATGAGGCCCTACTTATATACCTACGCAGGTGGCCTTTCATGAATGGGCATGTCTTTTAGACATGCCCTTTCACTAACTTAATGACTACTTACATAATCCTTATTTGACTATTAATAATCATATTTATTATATTTGTTATGAATTATATTCATAACATCACTGCTTTAGTATTGCTAGTGAATTAGAACTTTGCATCCTTACTAATCAATACATTTGGCTTTTTTTTAACAATTTTGTAATGTGTTCCAAACATCTGAACCAAGAGACATCAAGTAAATTCTTATTCGTACCTTCCATATTGCATAATTTGTTCCAATGAACATGGGGGATTTGTTGGTGAAAAATCCACTCTGGTTAACCATTTTCTTGGACCTACCTCCCATTTGTTAGATTATTCCTGAAAGAACTAACTCTTATACCAATTTTTAGAAACTAAGATAATAATGAGAGGGGGAGTGAATCAATACTATAGCCAATTTTGAAAATTATAAACAATAATTAATATTTTAATTATTCATAAGCTAATCATGTAAGCAACATGTAGAAATTCATAAACACGCTATATGTATGTGGAAACCCATAAGGGAGAAAACTATTAAACTTATATCTAAATATTGTTATTACATCAATTTATCTAGCTCCAACTAGAAGAATGCACCCATCCCCTAATTTTAAAAGCACCTACTTGAAAGAAGCACCAACTCCCTAATCTTTGCACGATCCTGTTAGTGTCTATGAGTCACCAGTGATCAAATGTACTCTTTCCATGTGATTGATAAGGTCTTAGGGTCAAATGGTTATATTTTCAAAATAAATTCAAATAAATTTGACATCTCTCTGTTGTCATATGGTCATTGGTTATTGTCCAGGTCAATGCTACTCCCTCCACTTTCTCATGATTATCATCACTCATCATGGTCATTTCATCATTTAGGTGTCCTAAGTCATCAAAAGAGTTAATGTGCCATCATATAGGTCATGGTATAGGATTTTCATTTGATTGTCATCATAGTGTCAGTCATAAAAAGAAAAAATGGAGTCATGTCCATCATTTGGGTCACCATCATGGGAGTTAGAAAATTAGGGAATAAAGTAAAAAAGAAAAGGTAACATTCCCAATTAAAGAAATTATGTTGCATGTCAAATCATTCAAAAGTCACTCTCTCAAGGACATGATGTCACTCCACCAAAATCGAATTTTTGAGTTTTAAAGGGACATCAAGGTGTTTCAAAACTTCATTCCATCCTTCAAAGTCTTCAAGATCTCCTCTCTTGCATTGAAAAACTCGCCACATCCATCAGAAGGTCGAAATCCATCATCAAATTGCTCCATTCATCAAGTTGTTGTGTTTCTGAAGGGTGCAACGCTTTTGTTTTGGAGATATAAAGAGGGAAAGAAATGATGCAAACTCAATTTCATTATTTCATACATATTCAAATAAGTAAGTGAGGCTCTCACACACCATTCCTTCAGTCAAATTTCTCCAACAAATTGATTAAATCCTCCTCAAGGGTTATTTGCTGTGTTTTTGCTGCACTTTCAAGTTTTTGTGGTCTTTACTTCATTCCAAGGAGAAATCCCCTAGTTTTATACCCTAACTACCCTTGTATACATCTGACAAACTCTACCCAACCATTTCCCATACTCATTTTCCTCAGCTCATCATTTTTCCCTAAAAACCCATGCCCTTGCTGCGTTTCTGGGTTTTCCCTCTGTTTTTCATTTTTCCTCTTCTTCCCTCACTCATTCTAAGAAATTTCAATACAGCTGTACTCCTAAAATATAACCTTACCCCCAAAATTTTCCCTAGCCTATTTTACCTAACTCCTATCCCCTCCATTTCCCTCCCTAAACTAGCTTCTTTGTTTTCCCTATTTTGCAGCCCTAAACCCCTACCCTTTCCCCTATCAAACTAGGGTTTTCAGTCAAGAAAAACCAAATAATTACTAGTGAAAAGAAGAAATACAACAAGGGGGGACAGGTCTCAAGATATGAGCCAACTCATATGTAGGAGATCAATGCGTAAGAGTTCATAAAGAGGTCATTTGGACAAGTAGGATGCCTAGGGTTTTGTGAGAAAGTACAAGAAATGGGTTACCATTGTAAGCTGACTAGTTTATTTGCCACCAATTTTAAGAAGAAAAAGACCACCATAACAGGGATGGACTTCTTGGTATTAGCAGAGGTCATACCTTTCACCACTGGTATCCCTAGCCAAGGAGAAATTTGGTTTAAGGGTGTTGGCAAGAAACGAGGTCTCAGGGGGAGACCCAGGTTCGGAAAGGTGGCCAACAAGGTTTACCGCAGTAGTCTAGCACAATGCCGACATTTTCACCATGCTCCAACGAACAGAGTGTCTCATCTGAGGTGTGCCGTGACCTTACTAAGGACGGGGTTGGGTCGTGTATCGATCAAGCATGGTAGATACGCAAACCATCCATAACTTAAGTACTTTGATTAAGTGTAAAATACCAGACAGATAACAATACTCATGAACTTGATCAGAATGATAAACAAAAATTCAAAATAGCCATGTATCCCACTAAACCATAACACAAGATAGAACTCATAATAGCAGCCTTATATTATAAAGTGATGCATTAACAACAAAAGACTATTACAACTCTCAGAGTGTGCGTGGTAGAACTGACTAAAATCACAGTACAAGATATAGAACAGAACAAAACAGAGAGAGAGAGAGAATAGAAAAACATGAACAGAGCTCTCCTACGGCTCCTTCTCTCTGATCCCTACTGGGCCAACCTCCTCTTTCCAATGATCGGCTGCCTATTTATCCCATCGCCAGTGCAACTGACAATTCTTCCTTATTTTCCACTCGGCTGTTTGCTACTTTCCCTGATTGCTGGGAGCCCCACTGATTGTCTTCTGCCGCTTCCCTTTGCCATCTGTACCTACTTCCGCAACAACCGCGCCACTTGCCCCTCACCTCTTTGCAACCATGACAGCTCTCTGTCTACCGTGGTTGCGCTCCGCCACCTGTTCTCCACAACACAAAACTGTTTAATTTCAAAACAAGGGCCCCAACAGGCCCTAACCACATCCTATTGACTCGTCTCAAGTCCATTTTTTCCTTTCGTCTCGGTTTCCATTGGTCCACTTGACTCCCTGGCTGGTTCTTCATGATCTTTTTCCTCTGCGTGCCCAAACAAGGGCCCCAACTCTGGGACCTTTGTTAGTGTGGAATATTTCAACTCTCGGAAGCTTTCAATGGCTTGCTGCCATCCTTGCATAAGTAGGTCCGTTTCTGTTGTGATCTGGGTGACCTCCTCTTCTCCTGCGACGGTCGATAGCTTACTAAAGACGTTTGAGATTTGGACATTGGCCTCGACGGCTATTTGCTGTATTGCTTGTGCTATGATCTTCACTGGCTGCCTGAGCTCTCGTAGGGCTTGTTTGGCTATGGATGAATTTTCCTCAATCTATTGTATATGGACTTCAAGCTCCTCTGCTTGAGCATACAATTGGTCGAGTCCGTCCGGGTCTGTGGCCCCCTGAATCTATTTTGATAGTTGTTGTAGCCTTGCTGAAACTGGCTGTGACTTTAAAGCGAGAGAGGTGGAGCATTCGTGTAGACCCTTCATGATCCAGGTGGATATCGGTGGGCACCCACCTATTCCATTTGGACCCGCAGCATCAATTATTTCAATTTTTCAACTTCAGCACAACTTACTATTTTTAGCAAGTTTTCAGGTCCTGCACTCCCGGAGCTATTTTGGGGACTTAATGATCCAGGTGGATATTGGTGGCCACCCACCGAGTCCATTTGAACCCCCACCATTAGTTATTTCAGTTTGTAAGTTTCAGCACAACTTACTATTTATAGCAGTTTTTCGGGTCCTGAACTTCCAGAGTCGTTTTGAGGCCCTAAACGACGCTTTTTGGGAAAACAGGGAGCAACATGGGTTGTAGACTGATTTTTCTCTGTTAAACACCATGTTGAAGCACACACATGGTGTATGAGAAAGAAGAATACACACACAAGACACTCAACACACAATGAAAGATAAGCGTGAGGCTTTCTTATTTTCCATTATACAAAGATGTACATTTATAGCACAATGGTGTGACTCTTGGTTTCACATTCCAAGGTCACTTGGACTCCATTGTGACTTTTCGTATTCCACACCTACCCATGTAGGATTAGGTGTTCCAACATCCCCCCTTAATCCGAAGGGGTATGTGTGAGTCCAAGAAGAGAGTTGTAATACAAATCTGCAAAGTATGCATGGCAGCACTTGGGCTGAATCAACTCTCTGAAATGTTGGAAAAAAAGAGGTGGTTTTAGGATGACCACAAACACTGGAACGCAAAACTTGTTGCAGTTCCCGGAACTCTTCCAAAACTGGCAAGAAGCTGAAGGCTTCTGCTAGAGGAATTGTCCCTCATAAAAAAGGGAGACCTTCGACCTAAAGAAGGGAGGTCTACTACCTGTGGTGGTTTTAGGTTGTCCACCAACCAAAGATGATGGTTTTAGGTTATCCACCAACCGAAAATGATGGTTTTAGGTTATCCACCAACCGAAGATGATGGTTTTAGGTTATCCACCAACCGAAGGTATGCTCATGGGCATCCGTATCTCTGGCTACATCTCTAAATCCGGAATGACGAATTGTGGCTCAGGCTCGCTTGAACTGCTGGCTACAACTCTGAACATGGAATGAGAGATTGTGGCTCAGGCTTGCTTGATCTGTCGTTGAAGCTTGTACATGACCACCATTTTCCCCCCTGTCAAGGACAAGGTGAGATGATGGCGAAAACTCAACTGCAAGTTTGCTCAATATCCGTGAACAAGTTCTAACATGTGTCATAAACATCTTCTTGAAATTGTTGATGCCCATTGCGAAAGCGATCCATCAAGATGAATCTTGGTTCTTGGAGTAGAGCTTGTCTAAACATGCACTAAAGAAGAATGGGTGTCTGTGAACCACGATTGCTTGCATGGGACTAGATCAAAACAATGATCTTTCCTTATGGCCAATAGGCCAACTCGATCCACGGGTGGCACATCAACTCAATTTGTTGTAAAGTGAGCAAGGGAAGCTGGAACATTTCAGGTGGCCCATCATATAGGAATCCGGCACTCTGAAATCTGATGGGCTTGGTGTATTCTGGAATATGAAAGGACACATCCTTGTCATATCCAAGACTAGTTCTGTGCTTGTTGTGGACAAGCTCTTCCCAAGGTCTGATGATGGGATTAGGAAGTGCAGGCTGAACTGCTACATCTGCATGTACATGTGTTCTAGTACAAGGAACTGAATGGGAATCAACTGAAACTTTATCTTCTTTCTTCTGATGAGAGTCCTTCACAATGTTCTGAACAGAAACAGGTTCAGAATGGTGACTCTTTTGTTGAAGTTCGTCTTGCTGAAGCTGAGATTCCAACTGCAAAAACTCAATCTTTTCATGTGCATCTTGCAAACAATTGTGAATTTTACAAAGAGCATCCTTGCTCATTTTTATCACATCATCAACATTTGAATGAATGAGGTCATTCAACAACATTAATGCCTCATTGATTTTGGCCATTTTCAACAATTTAGGCTCAAAAATGAATGAAAGGGTGTCAGCTTCAACCGAAAATGCACCCGTTTACAATGTGATTCATTTCAAACAAATACAAATGACTCCAAGGAATTCTCAAGGTACAAAGTGTGCTCCTCAAATGATGGAGGACAATCAACAATTACATCAACAACTCAAATCTTGAATGAAGATGCAAATCAATGTCAGTCCAATACAATATTTTCTGCAAAAAGTGCAGCAAAAACAATGTGCAAGAAGCCTTTGAGGCAGCTGAATTCTCTTCTTCAAATAACTGTTTTTAATGATGGCAAACTTGTCTTCTCATGTAAAATCTTCAAAAAAATCACTCTTATGTCAATGTCAAATCTGCAATTTTCTCTATGTGTAGTCCATCTACTCACATGTCATTTTCTCTTTTTCTGTTGTTCATATCTTCTTTCTGCTCTTTCTCTCTCGTATTGAATGTCTTTCCTCTCTCTGTGCTGTTTTTTTTTTTTTTTAATTAAAAATTAATTAAAAAAATGGGAATAATTAAAAGGAAAGGAAAAATTATGGAAATGGGATTTATTAAAGGAGAAGGAATTTTAAAATGGAGAGGAATTTATGGGGGTGGGGGATTATATTAAAATAGGAATTAATAAAAAAGGGATTATTAAAAAGAGATTATGGTTATTAAAAAGGGAGATTAATTAAAAGGGATGGAGGGTTATTTAATAAAAAGGGGTTATGGGAATTAATTAAAAGAGATTTTAAAAATTTTAAAAAGAAAGGGGAAATATTAATTAAAAGGGATTTTAAATATTTAAAAAGGGAATGGAGGCACGTTGGGGAAGGATATGAGTGGGTAGGTGAGTGTGTTAAAAGGAGCGTATATTAAAATTAAGAGGGAGGGGTATTATATGAAAGGGGAAATTTAAAAATCGAATTTTAAAATGGTGAGTGGTATTATATGAGTGAGGGAAACGTATTGAAAAGGGAGGGAATATTATATGAGGTGGGCGTATATTAAAATTAAAATAGGACGTGCGTTGGCTGTGGAATGTGTAGAAGGAGGCCGTGAAGGCCGAGGGGCATGGTTTAGGAAGTGTGCGCACGAGTGAGGGTCGGTAGAGGCATAGGGAGGGGGCTCGAGCTGGTGCGTAGGGGGACGGGGGTAAGGGGAAGGCCGAAAGGCCAAGACAAATGTGAAAAGGCGTGGTCGAGGGGAGAGCGCGGGCTGGGTTAAGCCGCGAGTTGGAGGGTTGTGCGTTGGGAGAGCGGCTGTAGGCTGCGTATTGCAGTGATTGTGTATTTCTATGTGGAGTGATGAGAGCAGGGTGTAGCAGATAGGCGTAGGGAAGCGTTATTGCAGTTGCAGGATTGGGATTGTGGACGTTGAAATGGGATTGGTAGTTGCAAGTGGCAGAGTGCAGTGGGAAGGGGCCGAAAGGCCGAGGGATTTTTATTTATTTATTTTATTTATTTATTTTTTTTTAAATACAGCAGAGAGGAGTTAGAGACTCTAAAACAGCAACAGAATCTTTCAGTAATTGCAGAGAAAATTCAGAAATCTTTACTTCAAAAACTCAGAATTTTTCTTCAAATGTATAGCAGAACAAATCCAGCAGCAGTAGAAAACTCAGAAATTTTCCAGTAGTCCAGCAGCAGAAAAGTATGTAGTCCAGAAGCTCAAAAATTTTTCAATGAAAACCCCATAATTTTTTCAGAATATTATAGCAGCAAAAATCCAGTAGAAACTCAGAATTCTTTTGCAGTGAAACCAAAAACTTCTTCAAAAACCCTATTTAAATAGCATTTTCCAGCAACCCTTTTAAAATGCAGAATAAAGGCAGAAATTGCAAGCAAAATAAGCAGTGAAAAAACCTTCAAAGGCACAAGGCTGCCAATTTCTGAACGCTGCTCCTCCTTCAAACCAATTTCTGAATGCTGCCAAGGATTCTGAATGTTGCTCCTCTTCAAAACACTGCTGCAAAAAGTCTCTAAATGCTGCAAAAAATGCAGATATGCAGAGGCCATAAACACAAATGGCTCATTCAATTTGGAGCAGGGCCAACAATCGCCCGCTCTGATACCATGTTAAACACCATGTTGAAGCACACACATGGTGTATGAGAAAGAAGAATACATACACAAGACACTCAACACACAATGAAAGATAAGCGTGAGGCTTTCTTATTTTCCATTATACAAAGATGTACATTTATAGTACAATGGTGTGACTCTTGGTTTCATATTCCAAGGTCACTTGGACTCCATTGTGACTTTTCATATTCCACACCTACCCATGTAGGATTAGGTGTTCCAACATTCTCATCAAAAATTTGTACTCCTCGGATAGATATTTCTAACTAGCTATTGAGCGCGTCAAACGGAGATCAGATGCCAAAGTTATGTCCTCGGGAAGTTGAAACACCAACTTACCCAAACGGGGCCCACATTTTTGGTGCTTCATCTCCTAGGGTTAGGTTTTTGGTCGTTTTGGATTTTATGTTGTTTCTCAACAATAAATAGCCCTTCAAGCCTCATTGTAACATAGTTCAGGGGGTTGGTAGCCGAAAAATCTCTTCTCAAGGATAAGCGCTACCAGTGCCCTAGCTCACTTTTTCTGATCATGCCTGTATTGTAACACAGTTTAGGGGCAGGTAGCCGACACATCTCTTCTTAGAGATAAGTGTTGCCAGTACCCTAGTTGTTCATTTCCATTATGTCTCATTGTAACATAGTTTAGAGGCCTGCAGCCACCACATCTCTTCTTAGAGATACGCCTACCAGCACCCTAGCTGTTCATTTCAGTCATTTGTTTTATTAATAAAACGAAGCATTATTTCTGTTGCATCTCTGTGCTTATGGTTATATGTGTATTCTGTTGCGTTCCTGCATCAAATCCAGATCATTGGTTTCAGAGCGGTCTGCTCTTTCTTTTTTTTTCTTTTCATGTTCCCAACGCGGCGAGGGTATAAGGAGTTCAACCTCGCAACCCCGACGACCCCCCATGGCAGAAGGAAAGAAAGATGAGGGAGCAGGAGATCCTATCAAAATCTTGCTCGAGGAGGCCCTCGAGAAACAGAGGAATGCGATGATGGATAAAGTTTCCTATATCCTTCAAAGGCTGCCCACTGGCGGCACATCTACATCCAGCACATCCGCAAACAGGTCCACGACATCCTGGACAAATCCAACACCAAGTTCAGCAGAATTTGCCCCCCCCCCCCCCATGGAGGAACTTAACACAATGGAGACCATTGCTTCCTAAGGAGGGAGGAATGATCCAGGTGGATATCGGTAGGCACCCACCTATTCCATTTGGACCCGCAACATCAATTCTTTCAATTTTTCAGCTTCAGCACAACTTACTATTTTTAGCAGGTTTTTAGGTCCTGCACTCCTGGAGCTATTTTGGGGACTTCATGATCTAGGTGGATATTGGTGGCCACCCACCGAGTCCATTTGAACCCCCACCATCAGTTATTTTAGTTTGTAAGTTTCAACACAACTTACTATTTATAGCAATTTTTCGGGTCCTGAACTTCCAGAGCCGTTTTGAGGCCCTAAATGACGCTTTTTGGGAAAAAAGGGAGCAACATGGGTTATAGACTGATGTTGCTCACCCAAAATTTTTACTCCTCGGATAGATATTTCTAACGAGCTATTGAGCGCGTCAAATGGAGATCGGATGCCAAAGTTATGTCCTCGGGAAGTTGAAACACCAACTTACCCAAACGGGGCCCACATTTTTGGTGCTTCATCTCCTAGGGTTAGGTTTTTGGTCGTTTTGGATTTTACATTGTTTCTCAACAATAAATAGCCCTTCAAGCCTCATTGTAACATAGTTCAGGGGGTTGGTAGCCGAAAAGTCTCTTCTCAGGGATAAGCGCTACCAGTGCCCTAGCTCACTTGTTCTGATCATGCCTGTATTGTAACACAGTTCAGGGGCTGGTAGCCGACACATCTCTTCTCAGAGATAAGTGTTGCTAGTACCCTAGTTGTTCATTTCTATTATGTCTCATTGTAACATAGTTCAGAGGCCTGTAGCCACCACATCTCTTCTCAAAGATACGCCTACTAGCGCCCTAGCTGTTCATTTCAGTCATTTGTTTTATTAATAAAATGAAGCATTATTTCTGTTGCATCTCTGTGCTTATGGTTATATATGTATTCTGTTGCGTTCCTTCATCAAATCTGGATAAGTGGTATTAGAGCGGTCTGCTCTTTCTTTGTTTTTCTTTTCATGTACCCAACGCGGTGAGGGTATAAGGAGTTCAACCTCACAACCCCGACGACCCCCCATGGCAGAAGGAAAGAAAGATGAGGGAGCAGGAGATCCTATCAAAATCTTGCTCGAGGAGGCCCTCGAGAAACAGAGGAATGCGATGATGGATAAAGTTCCCCAGATCCTTCAAAGGCTGCCCACTGGCGGCACATCTACATCCAGCACATCCGCAAACAGGTCCACGACATCCTGGACAAATCCAACATCAAGTTCAGTAGAATTTGCCCCCCCCATGGAGGAACTTAACGCAATGGAGACCATTGCTTCTTAAGGAGGGAGGAATGATCCAGGTGGATATCGGTGGGCACCCACCTATTCCATTTGGACCCGCAACATCAATTCTTTCAGTTTTTCAGCTTCAGCACAACTTACTATTTTTAGTAGGTTTTTAGGTCCTGCACTCCCGGAGCTATCTTGGGGACTTAATGATCCAGGTGAATATTGGTGGCCACCCACCGAGTCCATTTGAACCCCCACCATCAGTTATTTCAGTTTGTAAGTTTAAGCACAACTTACTATTTATAACAGTTTTTCGGGTCCTGAACTTCCAGAGCCGTTTTGAGGCCCTAAATGACGCTTTTTGGGAAAATGGGGAGCAACATGTGATGTAGATTGATGTTGCTCGCCAAAAATTTGTACTCCTCGGATAGATCTTTCTAACGAGCTATTGAGCGCTTCAAACGGAGATCGGATGCCAAAGTTACGTCCTCGGGAAGTTGAAACACCAACTTACCCAAACGGGGCCCACAGTTTTGGTGCTTCATCTCCTAGGGTTAGGTTTTTGGTCGTTTTGGATTTTACATTGTTTCTCAACAATAAATATCCCTTCAAGCCTCATTGTAACATATTTTAGGGGGTTGGTAGCTGACAAATCTCTTCTCAGGGATAAGCGCTACCAGTGCCCTAGCTCGCTTGTTCTGATCATGCCTGTATTGTAACACAGTTCAGGGGTTGGTAGCCGACACATCTCTTCTCAGAGATAAGTGTTGCCAGTACCCTAGTTGTTCATTTCCATTATTTCTCATTGTAACATAGTTCAAAGGCCTATAGACACCACATCTCTTCTCAGAGATACGCCTACCAGTGCCCTAGATGTTCATTTCAGTCATTTGTTTTATTAATAAAATGAAGCATTATTTCTGTTGCATCTCTGTGCTTATGGTTATATGTGTATTCTGTTGCATTCCCGCATCAAATCCAGATCACTTCACTAGGTCATACACCTCCTTGGTTGCACTACTCAGGATTTCTTTCATTCCGACGATCTAGGTCTGTTGCTTTGCGATCTTCTCTGCGTAAATGACGGTCGGGTCCGGCAACACGGGCCTAGTCTCCAATGTGGCCCTCAACTCCTTTTTTTCTCTGTTGAGATTCAAACAGGCCACGCGGACGTGAATGGACTGTCCGACTACGTCGTCCTCTACCAGGTCACTTGGTATCTGATTGTTGTGGGCTGTTACCACGGGCTAGAGTTCCTGGAAGACCTTGGTCATCGTGTCCAGTTGGTCCTGGAGTTGAGTTTTATCGGTTCTCAGCTGTTTGCGCTCTTTAGTAAGTGCGATAATCTGCACTTGTTGTTGCTCGAACCTCTACTAAAGTTCTGTGTGAAGCTCCTCTGCCTGCTGCGATGCCTTCTGAATGAAATTATAAAATTGGGCCGTTCCTCAGGTCTGAACACTTTCGGCTCCAAAGATATCTTGATTTAGCTATCGTTCTTGGAGTGGCTGACCGCTAGCAATGGATCTTGCTGAGTGCTCTTGTGGTGACTGCGGTTGAGTTGGTTGTGGCACTGGACCACTAGGGTTACCCATGCTTATATTGGGTTGGACTCTCTGAAGTATCAGCCTTTCCTGCTGGAATGGATTCAGCTCTTCAACTTGAGTTGCTACGTCTTCAACAAAATATGTGTCTTTCCTGAAAAGTTCCTAAAAAGAACCTGGTCCAACCAGGGTTTGGTTAACCCCGGGTATTGTTGCTGTACTCGAGCTAACCTCGGTCTCGACATCTCCGTTTGTTTTAGTTTGCACCCTGACTGGGTCAGATGTAGTGGTTGATGTGGAGGGTGTGCAAGATGGGTGATCTATAGAAGTGAATGAGGTGGTGAATGTGGGTTGGTGAGTGCGAGGAGGTGATATACAGACGTTGAGAAAATAATAGGGGTTTATGGGAGGTAGCTCCTAAGTCGTCTGGGGTTCTTTTACGGGCTTTTCTGTGATTGGGACCCCTTTGTCCATATGTTGCATTTGATCTTCCCCTGTCAGATCAATGACTTGGCTGAACATTGTGACTCTTGCCTTCTTAGCTTTGGGGGTGGCTACAGGTGGCTTCGAGGCTTTAATTTTCTTGACTAGAGTTGTGGTGGCTACTGGTGGTGAGGTAAACAAGTCTAATGGTAGGGTGGTGACTAGGGGGACTGGAATGGAAGAGGATGCAACATTTGCTGCCTGAAATTATGTAAATGTAGGAAACACAGGAGAATCATGAGTTAAAGTTTGGACCACCTGATTGAATCTCTGTACCTTGGCATTTAGCTGCTCGATGATTGGAGTTAGTTGTAGTCGCGACATACTAGCCATCGCTTCCTCTATTGTCTCTCCTGGCAACGAGTTTGGTAGCATGCCATTGAACGAGTAGATGTAGACTCCACTTTTTATCTCCATTGCTACCCCAGGCCAGGAGCATACCTTTGCGTGGAAAGCATGCTCATAAATTTGGAATTTCAATGGCCTCATCTTGAAGGTTGACTACGACATGCAGGCTGGCCGAATGTAAGTCTGCTTATGGTTAACCCCAAACCATATTTGCGCCGCATAGCTGTCTAGCAGAGTCCGTGGAATTCGTTGTTGGCTCATCACAACGTCCACCATTTGGCTATACCAGAACTTGAACACCTCCTCGTTCACCTCCTTTGAGATGTAGTCCCCTGATGGTTTCCAGGGTGTGAACTTCATTGCGAGTGGTTGGCCTGGCACCACTTCTAGTGGTTGCCTTATTCTTGGAAATTTCCATTTCCACATGGCCAATGCCATGACAAGATACCTGTACCTGTAGATGAATCCCGTGGCCCTCTTGTAGTTATCCTCGCATGCTTCAAACAACTCATTGAGTAGAAACGAGCACTAGTTCAATTGTGTCCCTTGGAGACAATGCTCCAAAACTGAGATAGTGTCTAGCGTGCATTCCCCTTTTGTATAATGTCTCATTGTTTTTCTTGCGATCAAGTAACATGAAAAATTGATCACCGGGTTTTTTATTAAGTCTATCTTAGCTCCTTTTCCCCCTCTCTTGGTGTTGTTCTTTTTGTAGTAGTCCATGTTCCCTGATTTCTTTGCTCCCTTGGACACCGTCTGGAAAGCTGTAGAGACGTCTCTCCCCTCCTGTGACAACCCAGTCAATCTATGAATGTCTTCAACGTGAATTGGGATCTCTCTTCCCACCCAAAGCGACCCATTGTGAATTCTGCTTAATAAAAACTTGGTGCATTGTATTGTAGCTCCCATAGTGCCAAACACTGGAAGGTTCCGTAGGTTCAATATGGTGGATTGCTGCACACCTCTGAACTCTGGAAGTAGTCTTTGTGCTTTTTGTCCCGCCTCTATGGTATAATTCTCCGTGTAGACCTGTTTCTTCATTGTTGGGAATTGGAAAAGTCTGTGAGGTTGGTATCAATCAACGAGGCACTGTCGTATTTGCCTACCAGGGATTCCATCTTGTGAATCCTCTCATCGAGCCCATTCTCAACAACTGTTGGCGCTACCCTGGTCATCTTTGATCTCCTTTGATATACTTGCAACGCTATTCCTCCTCTCTTCTTATGAATCCCTGCTTCTGGACTCCTTACTTGTTATTTCTCTTGTGACGTTTCGCTTGCTGCGTTTGCTGTTTCTGATTCTAACTCGGACTTCTCCAACATTCTCGCGCTTTCTATCATGCAGGCCGTTATGTAAGTAATCGACACACATGAGGTTGATAAGACCCCATAAATAATTAATTTTCCCTACCTTTCCCCGCGGCTATAATCGTGCGATTAGTTACTGGGTTGAGGTGGGTTCTGACAAAGCTGACTGTGGTTTTGGGGTTTGGGTAGATGTGACAGGTGATGGTTATGTCTTATTATGGAAAATTTATTGCAGTATGGGTGCTTCTAATTATGGAAATTATTTTTCAAATCTCAATAATCCTACAAATTGACATGGGTACTATGAGTAATGATGATGGAATGATGCTCGACACGCTTTTCCTTATGACGTGTCTGACACGCTAGAATTGATCCCCCCGACCACAATCGGTTGCGTTGCAGTCTCCACAACGCAAAAGTGAATTTTTCTTATGCTACAAAGTATCTTTATTATGAATCCTATCTAAGCTCTTCTCGGGTGCAAGAGAGTTGTTGAATCGATCTATTCTAGCCTACTCTACCCTACTCACTTCTCTTGGTTGCGAGAGCTTATTTGAAGAAAAAAAATGCAAAACTTACTCGTGGTAGGGTTTGAGGCATGCGCCGTTCACCCATCCTAGCAGTATTTGATCGTCTAGCTGTGCTAAGCGTACTGCTCCAGACTCTTTGATTTCGATCACATGATACAGTCCTAGCCAATGCATTTTCAGTTTCCCTGGAAACCTTTGGTACCTGCTATCATATAGGAAAACTTTTCCACCAACCTTGAAAGTTTTGTGTTTGATGTGGCAGTCGTGCCACACTTTTTGTCTCTTCTTTTGGACAGTTTGGTGGAATTCTGCTAAAAAACTGTCTTCTTCCAGCCCCCGCAGCTCCTGTAATCTGTCCTTCAGGGATTCTTCTTTTGATAGCTGTAGTGAGGTTGCGATTAGGAGGTTGGGTATTGCAAACTATGCTGGTACTATGACCTCTCTTCTGTACACAAGTTGGAACGAAATTTTCTTATTGAGTCTCTTGATAGTTGTCCGGTATGCCCACAGAGCTGCTGGTATACATTCATACCAGTCGTCTCATTGAGTGTTGCAGATTTTTTTTAATCCCTTTTCAAGGATTTTGTTTAATGCCTCTACCGTGCCATTTACTTGTGGGTGGTAGGGGTTGCTCCTGTGATGTTGTACCATGAAGCTTCCGAGCAGGGATTTAATGGTGGCATTGACGAAATGAGCACCCAGATCACTGGTCAGACTTTTTGGGAAGCCAAATCAGCTGATTATGTTCTCAAATATGAACCGTGCCGCCATGTCAACTGTGTAGTTTTTCACTGACATTGCCTCTACCCATCTTGTCAAACAATCAGTTGCGGTGATGGTATACCGGGCCTGCGAGTTTCTTGCCACAGGTGAAATTGGGCCTATAAAATCAACTACACATTTCTCGAATGGTTGTAGTGCTTTTACTGGATGTAGTGGAAGCTCCTCTCTTTGCGATGGACGTCCTGTTCTCTGGAAAACATCACATTTCTTTACGAACTCCTTACTGTCAATGTGTACCGTCGACCACCATAAGCCGGCCTGTAGTACTTTTCTAGCCGTCAGTTTGGCTCCTACGTGTCCTCTCGCAACTCTAGAGTGGCACTCCCATAGTATGGCCTCCCTCTTGTGGTCCAGAACACATCTTCGTAAGATCTGGTCCAACCCCATTTTGTGCAAGTGTCCTGCGATGAGTTGGTATTCTATGGCTCGGACTACTAGGTGTTTCTTCTGTACTGTGGTATATTCCTTTGGGAAATGTCTCGTGGTTAGGTAGGTGGCGATCTGATCCAGGTACTTTGGGATGGATTCTACCCTGAAAAGATCAGTGTTTGGTAGCTAATCATCCAAATATCCTTCATTTTCTCTGTTTTCGAGCCTTGACAGGTGGTCTAGTCCCACATTCAATCACCCAAGTTTGACTATCACCTCGAAGGTGAATTCTTGAAAGAGTAGGAGCCATATTCATATCCTTCCTTCCAAAACCGGTTTGTTCACTAGATACTTTAGAGCTGAATGGTCTGTAAAAAACTTGAACATTCCTCCTAGCAGGTAGTGGCAGAACTTTTGGAGGGAGTACACCATTGCCAATGCTTCCCTTTCTTTCATGGTGTAGTTCCGTTCCGCTGTTGATAGTTTCCGACTTGCGAAGTACACTGGGTGATCAACTCTAGTGTCCCCTGGTTGGGCTATAACCGCTCCAAGCACAATGCTTGAAGCATCAATGTGGACATGAAATTGTTTGTCCCAATCTGGATGAACCAATATTGGCGCACTTGCCAATTTTTCCTTCAAGGTGTCTAGGGCCATTGCACAACTTTCTGTGAAGTTGAATTGTTCTGATTTCCGTAACAACTTCTCCAATGGGGTTGTTGTCTTCGCGTAGTTCCGGATGAATCGCCTGTAATAACCTGTATGGCTTAATAGTGACCTCAAATGTTTCACAGTTTCTGGAGCTTCCAAGTTAATTATCACTGCTACCTTTGCTGGATCTATGCAGACTCCTTGTTTGCATACAACGTGTCCGAGCAATGTTCTAAACGACATTGCAAAGATGCACTTCTTTAGGTTCAATGAGATCTGTAGCTGTCTAAACCTATCAAACATAATTCTAAGTAGCGTGGCATGGTCTTTCAATAGGCTGTAGATGGTCCAGTCGTCCATATATACCTCTAGGAATTTGTGGATATAATCGTGGAATGCTGCTATGACAATGCGCAAAAATACTGCTGGCTCATTTTTCAAGCCGAATGGCATTACGTGGTATGAGAAGGAACCCCATTCGGTTGTGAAGGTTGTCTTTTCTTATCTTCCTCAGATATCCTGAATTGATGGTACCCTGAGAATCCATCTATAAAATAATATGCTTCGTTCCCCGCAACATTGTCTAGGACTTCCTCACTGAACGGAGTGGGGAATCGGTCATGTATACAGGCATTTTTCAAATTTCTATAATTAACACAGACTCAAATTTCTGCCTTATCCTTTTTGCTCTGTATAACTATGGGACTTACCCATTCTGCTTCCTCCATTGGGAATATCAACCCTGCCTTCAGCATCTTGTTGATTTCTGCTTTAACATTTTCCTTGACCCTTGGATTTAATCGATAGGGCCTGTGTTTGATTGGTCTTGCATCAAGTTTTAGTATTATACACATTTCTCCCAGGTCCCCTTTGATTCCTTTCAAGTCAGCTACGGATGAGGGAAACAAGTCCTCATATGCATGTAGTAGACTAAATATTTCCTTGGTCATCTTAGCATCCCAGTAGTCCCCGATCGATGCTAATTTGGGTTTCTCTTCAGTCCCAATGTTCATTTTCTTAGCTTCTAGGGGGAGAAAATGAATTCCCTCGGTTGTCGGGTTTTCTTGAGTATTCCGTTCTCCCTCTGTTTCTTCAAAGTATAGATGTCGAATTCCCTCTAGATTATCATCGTCCATTTCATTGTCTATTTTCTTGCATGCTATTGACTTCCAGATGTTTTGTTTCGGGAGTGGTTGCTCATCCTCCTCCTGATTCTCTGAGAAGAACAATATTTTTTTAATGGCCTGTACCGCTTGGGTAACTGTATATGTCTTTCCTTCAAATAAGAAGCACTGTGTAAACTTCTTGCCAAGTGCCAGTTCCCCTTTTCTTCTCCTCTGTTAGGTACCAAGCCTGTGGAATCCTATCGAGCGAGTGTATAAATTTGTGGACCCACAGCTCGTGCGGGTATCCTGCAGTTTTCCATTGATATTCACACTTCTTCAAATTCTTTGCGGGATCTGAATTCCCCTGGAACTTTTGAGTGCATTGGGGTCCTTCTTCTCCCTTGAACCTGGCTTTCAGTGCTGCTGAAATTCTGTCCCATCGCGTCAGTGAGTCACGGTGATTTTTCCACCATCTTGCAGCCATGGATTGCAAGGCCACGTCCATGAGTAGGAACCTATGATCCTCGGGTACATTGTCTTCTGTTTTGATAATGAAAGTATTCACAACATTCATATTGGAAAAGGTTGGGTAACCTCTTACCTCAGTCCCGATCCAATTGATTCTTCTAATGGTGGCGCATCTCCTTGTGCTAGTCTCATATCCCCCTTACTGCCAATCCTCTCAGGCTATCTCTGAGTTCGGGTTTGAGCTTTGAATGCTCCTCCAGCTCGCCGATCCTCTCATCGTCGAGTTGATATAATCTTCCCTTCTTCCTGTAGTCATTTGATAAAGATGGTCGAGAAGCTGAGCATATTCTCTGTTATCGACAGAGTCTGTGTATTGGGGACCTTGATACAGGTCGAGCGGTTGGGTGACTCTGACCTCTCCATCTTCAAAGATCATCAGTTCTTTATTTAAATCTATTATTGCATAGTTTTCAAAAGCCTAGTCGATCCCCAGTAATGCTAGATAGGGATCTTTGTCTCCTATAATGTCGATGACCTCAAAGTCCATTTACATCTTTACTCCCACAACATCAACTTCGACCTCTTCTAGCCTGCCTATGGGCACAATGCAGTACTGGTTTGCTATATGGAGTTGAATTGGTGAGTATGTCAGTCTTGGTTTCCCCAATACTTCCCACATTTTTCTGGGCAAGATATTTATGTCGGACCCCAGATCAAGCATTGTGTCCTTGATTTGGAATCCCGCGACTTGAGTATTCACCTGGAACTCTTTGCCTGTCCTTCTCTTATTTCTCTTCACTCTTTGTATATATTTATGTGTCGTTCCAGATGACTCCTCTGGATCCGTCATCTTCTACACTACTCTTTCCAGGTTCTGTTTTAATTGTTCCAGCATGGGTGCATTGTTAACAATTTTTGGAAATAGACAGAACCATTCTTCAATTGTAGTGCCTATATTGGCTTGGTTTTCATCCCATTCCTTCGGTCTTGGCATTTTGATTCCTTTGATTTCCCCAAGCTGGGAAAATGCTTCTGTTGCCTCTTAAAAGAATTGCTTCTGTTTCTTTGGCCTGAATGTTGGCTTTGGAGATACTGGTCTTACCAGCTTTATCGGGTCCATCCCTTGTGTGTCTTCCCCGGTTCATTTGCCTCCTCGCATCACTATAGCTACGCTCTGCATGGTTTGATCCTCGATTATTCTTGGCTCAACATTTACTAGATTTGTTCCTCTTTGTCTGGCCCTTTCTTCCCATCTTTTGATGATCTCTGGGCAGTATTCTGTTGCGTGTGTATTAACCCTGCACTGAGAGCACCAAGGTCTTCTAGGAAGTGGACATTCCCTAGCCACATGGTCCTCTTGGTCACAGTTTTAGTATCATATTGGTCCTCTTCCTCCTGCTCAGCCTCCTCTCATGCCTCCTCCTCATCCTCTAGGAGCCTTGTTCACTCTATATGAAGGTCTGTCTAGCCGTTCTACCAACGCATCCATAGCTCTGCACTGCTATGTGATGTGCCGGTTAGATGCACAAAACTCACTGTAACGTTTTTTATGACATTGGAGTACTTTTGTAGTATGGGGCATATGCGGGGTGAGTGGCCCATGCTTTTGCGGATCTCGCAATACTCAGTTGTTGCTAAATTTTGTTGCACGGGGAACCCCATGTATGGGTGTTGCGGCAGATATAATCCTTGGGTATTTATTTGCACAAACCCTCCTACTGGTGGAGCTCCTGGTGCCCCTGTTGCTGGTGTCCCCATGTTCTAGCCTCGTAACTGAGGACATTTGGTTACCACATGTCCTTCCATTATACAGTGGGTACACCATACACTTGGCCTCGCTGGACGTAGGGGTTGAATTTCCTTTAGTTTTTTTGTCAGGCTAGCTATTTGATGTTGTAGTCCTAGTAGGGAAGGGTATTGAGCTAATGCCCCTCCTCTAAACTCTTGCAGGTATCCCGCCATGGCCTCTATCTTCATGGCCTGTTCTAATGCATCTTGTAACGTCTCGATATTTTGTTGTGTTAGCGAGGTCCTTGTTAGCGGGAGAAGGGCTTTGATAAACCAATCCCTTTGGTGATTGGGATCGATCGGGTAGCTGAGTTTTCCAACCGCATCCTTGAATATCCTCATCAGATCCCATGCAAATTCCCCTTCTTGCTGCTTGATCTCCCACATCTCTGATAAACCCTGCTGATCTGTTTGGGGTAGTTTTAATTCTTTCACGAAATCCCTTTTTACATCATCTAATGCTGGGTTATGATGAGTCTCAGACCACTTTATAAACCGGCGTAGAGCTCTCTCCCGAAGAATAGTTTGAAATTCTACCAACTTACCTGTGTCTGGTGTCTGTCGAGCCCTCCATATGGCCTCACAGAGGTACCAATGTTGCTCCACATCGTCATTACCCCTCCTAGAAAACTCTGGGTACCGAGTAAACAATCCTGCCATGTTTCCTTGTGTGGGGCTTACTAGAACAAATCCCCTTAATCTCAGATGTGAGATGGTAGTACCAGTACGATTGCTAGAGTGTATTACTACTGTGGACTGAATGCTACTTGGCTTACTTAATTCCCGTAACTTAACAAAAATTTCACCTAGTGGCTGATAGAGTACTAGGGGAAGGTCGAGATTAGAGCTACTTGAGCTTTGGGGAATAGATTTACCTGGGATTATGGGTGCTGACCTTTCTCGGAATAACTGCTCCATTGCAACATTCAGCTCTTCATCGAATGTCTCCTTGGGGAACATGTCATTTCCGTCATACTCCTTTCCCTTTTCTGCTGGGGTTGGGCTCCTATACACCTGCCGCACTTCCTTGGTGGTCCCCCTATATCCTGGGAACCTGTTTGACCTTCCATATGCTTCGTCGTCTGAGGCGCCTCTCCTTTTTCTTTCCCTTTTCCTTGTTGTATTTCCAATTATTTCATAGCCCTTTCTTGCCACTTCTCGGTGAGTTGTGCCCTCCGATGTGCTCGTCGTTCCCTTAACCTACTAGAGGTCTCGACATCCATATCCATATCACCCTTTTTCAGCTTACTTGTAGCATCTATCCTTCAGTCCCTTCCCCCAGTACTGGAGGTTTAGGTTTCCATCTCAAATTTTTGGAACTCCATCAGTCCTTCGTCCACCATCAACGCCTTAATCCACAGAGGGATGTTTCTTAGCAGTCCTTTTCCCAGCCCTGATATGAATACATCCTCCGCTTTTGAGAAAGACTAGTAGCATTCAGCTGCGAACTCTACTATGTATCCTTCCAAGGTAGATTGCACCCAGAAATCTATAACTCGCGTCAAATTGGTATCTAACCGATGGAGTGATACCAGATCTGAGTGTACCCGCTTGCAACAGACGGTCTGCAACCCTTTGGGGACTGCCTTGATCTGTAATCTCTGTAACCAGTTGTAGAGCTCCTCATGAAACTTTCCCCAAAATATTTGTAGATATCACTGGCGGACTCAGAGAAGAGAATCCGGTTCTTGACAATCTTCTCTTTCTGCTGTCTCACTTCCGCTTACTGAGCTATGAACTAGTCTAGATGGTCATTCCACCATTTTCATATTTCTTTCTCGAAGATCTGTGATACCATGATCTAAATCCAAAATGATATTTCAGGTCCTAGCAATGTAACCATTTGTTGGCAAGAAATGAGGTCTCAAGGGGAGACCTAGGTTCAGAAAGGTGGCCAACAAGGGTTACTGCAATATTCTAGCACAACACTGACATTTTCACCCTACTCCGATGAATAGAGTGTCTCACCCAAGGCGTGCTGTGACCTTACTAAGGCTGGGGTTGGGTTAGGTATCGATCAAGCATGGTAGATACACAAACCATCCATAACTTAAGTACTTTGATTAAGTGTAAAATACCAGATAGATAACAATACTCATGAAATTGATCAGAATGATAAACAAAAATTCAAAATAGCCATGTATCCCACTAAACCATAACATAAGACATAACTCAAAACAACAACCTTATATTATAAAGTGATGCATTAACAACAAAAGAATATTACAACACTCCTCAGAGCGTGCATGGTAGAACTGACTATAATCACAGTACGAGATATACAATAGAACATAACAGAGAGAGAGAGAACAAAAAAACATGAACAGATCTCTCCTACAGCTCCTGATCTTTGATCCCTACTGGGCCAACCTCCTCTTTTGGCTAATCGGCTCGCTATTTATCCCATCGTCAGTGTGATTGATGGTTCTTCCTTCTTTTCAGCTCGGCTGATTGCTGCTTTCCCTGATTGCTGGGAGCCCCACTGATTGTCTTCTACCACTTCCCTTTGCCATCTGTACTTGCTTCTGCAACAACCGTGCCACTTTCCCTTCACCTCTTCGCAACCATGACAACCCTTTGTCTACCGTGGTTGCGCTCCTCCACCTGTTCTCCGCAACACAAAACTTTTTAATTTCAAAACAAGGGCCCCAAAAAAGGGGATGGATTTGGACATAGAAAATTATAAAATGTTCCCGAAACCACAGTATAAGGAAGCTCCCTCTCATATTTTCCCTTGCAGAAAATTACTGGATAAATATACTTCTTTAACTAATATGATTATGAAATATTTCACTTGTGAAGGAATTTTTAGTAGGTTGTATCAGTATCACATAATATTGTTAATGCACTTCACTTCCATCAAACACTAAATATACCTAATTACTTTTTCAGAAGTCTGGTTAAGATGACTGAGAAAGTGCAGACTAAAGGGAGAGACCATCACACAAGCTTGTTTCATCATGCTTTGATCAAATTCATAGTTCTCCATCAACTCACACAGATCAACATGCCATGGGAGAGCTTCTTTGAGGCAACTTCTTTATACCCGCCTCAAGTCAGCCAAAGAGCCCAAGTGTTCCTTCATTAGCTAGACCACATGATGTAGGCTCATCAAACAAGCCATCAATAGCAAAGACACAACCTAGAGCATAAATTTCAAAAACCTATATCAGAGGTAAGAGGTTGATGTTTTCCCCTGAGATTGAAAAGGAGATTCCTACACCTAGACCTATAACTAGGTTTCATGCTAATAAAATACATAAGGAGGTTTTCCATGAAAAGGAAGTGCAGGTTGAAGATATAAGAGAGAAATCACCTAGAGATAGAGATGATGAACCTTTGCAACATGAGGAAGATGTTAAAATTTGCAACAAGAAATAATGAAATTGGCATCTAGAAATGGCTACCATGGAGGCTTTTGATTTAATTATTTCTTTATTAAATTAGAAGAAATGTGTGTCAAATTTTATTTATCCCTTAAATAATTTGGACAATAAATTGTAATATTATCTCATAATCACTTGTAATAGTTAACTGAGTGTGATAGACTCAGTTAGCTCATGAAATTCGAGTTGAGGGTGGTTGGTGAGGCATGTAGAGTGATTCTATTTGTTTTAGAGTCCAAGTTGCAGTTAGTGTATTAGTTTAATGCATGAGAAATTAGTTAACTCAATTAAGTGAGTTAAAGTCAGTCTAACTAGTTGTAACTGATTGTTGCACTAGTGAGAGGTCAAGTGAGTTAAATCAGATTTAATTCACATGCAATGATTTTTCAAGTGGCTAATGATTTACTATTAATAGTTGCAAGCATGTCAGTTCTGAAGAAGACCTAGTTGAGAGAGAGGTTAAAGGGAAGTTATCTATCAGTTGTATTATTAGTAAACTGTCGGCACACAAATATATACAACATAGGATGCACATGATGTATTGCGCAATAAAGGAAGGCTAATTATCCTAATTAATAGGGATTAATTTCCTAGGGATTGTGTAAGCAAGGCAGGCTGAAGACAGGTTGAGAACTGGCTAAGTGTTGGACCAATTTTGCCTCGATCAATGTGAGACAATTGGTAGAGAGTATGAGGTTGTGGTGAGCACACATGCATTGTATTGTTTCATGATTCCTTGGTTCATTATACAATAGAGATAGAGGCGTTTTGAGCAACAATATTTCTCCAAGAAAAATATCTGTGTTGTGCGATTGCTTTGCTTCTTTCTCTTACTTGGTGTGATTGTACGATTGTGTTTATTTTCCAAAAATATTGTAGAAGGATTCAATATTTTGTTTTAGTACATTACATGATTGGATTGAATTTATTGGTATACATATTGTTTGTATAATTTCTACATGGTATCAGAGCGCCAGGAATCATAATAGTGGAGAAGAAATTGAGCTTATGTTGAACAATATTCAAACTTGCAGATACTTTCTTTAGAGCGATAAGCAGATCAAGATGGCTTTCAATGAATTAAGATTGGAATATGCACTCGAGGGAAGTTCTAATTATATTTCATGGAAAGACAAAATGGAGGTAGTTTTGGAGGACAATGGGTTGAAAGAATTTAATGACATTGATATTCCCAAGCCCACAGCAACAGACGTCACTCTTCTTGATGCTTGGAAAAAGAAGGTAGCAAGGGCAAGGAGGATATTATTAGAGGGACTTAGAAATCACATTTTATCAAGTCTCCATGGCAAGGAGAATCCATATTAAATGTGGAAGGCCTTGACATATCTGTTTCAGAATAACAACAAC
Organism: Pinus albicaulis; assembly: GCA_034641835.2. NCBI lineage: Eukaryota > Viridiplantae > Streptophyta > Pinopsida > Pinales > Pinaceae > Pinus > Pinus albicaulis. The sequence goes on along the minus strand of CM076579.1, from coordinate 565,639,738 downwards.
CAATTGAAGTTGACGTTGAAGGACAAGCTTAGGAAAATCAAGAAGGAGGAGGGTGAGACGGTACCAACATACTTGGCGAAGTTTAATCAATGTCGAGATGAGCTTGGGAGTGTTGGTGTGATCATAGCAGATGATGAATTGTTTAGCCTATCACTTCTAGGTTTTCCCAAGAGCCGGCATAGTCACCAGGACTCAGTGAATGGGAGGGAGAAGTTACTAGATTGGGAGCGACTTTGGTCGGATTTGGTACAAGAAGAATTTAGGCAGAATACTAGGGATGGATCCTTGTACAAGACTAATGATGAGGAATATTGTGCCTTGGATAGTAAGGTAAAGAAGTCTAAGTGAAATAAATCCCAAGGCGAAGCGGGCAAGAAATACTTGTCCAAGATCAGATGTTTTCACTGTCACGAGCATGGGCACTATGCTACAAATTGTCCACAGAAGAAGGAAAGCAAGAAGGAGCTTGCAGTTGCAATAGGTGAAGCATTGGCTTCACAATTCGAGCTTGATTTTACTCTCATTTCATGCATGAATAGCACTATAATGGGATGCGTGTGGTATTTAGACAGCGATGCCTCGTTCCATATGACGAGGGATAGAGATCTCTTCAGTGACTTAGAGGAGAAGGACCTCCAACAAAACATAGAGTTTGGAGATGAAGGGAGGTATAGCGCGACTGTCATAGGTACAGTTACCTTTCAGAGGGAGAATGGCTCTCATCTTAGACTAGTAGATGTTTTGTATGTTCCAGGCCTAAAGAAGAATCTTGTCTCCATAGCGGTATTGGAAGACCGTGGTTATGAGGTGATGTTTAGAAAAGGAAAATTTTTCCTTAAACACATAGCCACAAGACAAGTGAAGCAGATAGGTACAAGAGTCAAGAACCTGTATGATCTTGAGGTTGAGGATGGATGCAAGACTTTGAGGAGCAAAGAAGTGGTTAGTGACTTGGTGGTTGAGAGGGAGAAATTATCTCTCAACATGTAGCCTCAAAAGCAGTCTCAGAAGGTTGTGGAGCAGCCACAATTGAGAAGCAGAGAGGAGATCGAGTGGAAGAGTCCACTCAAGTAGAGACCTTAAGGAGGGGAAATTTTCGAGCCAGAAAGGTAGAGGGAGTACATGCAACTATACCTCCAGGCGTGAGGTGGGGCTATGTGCAGAATTAATTACAAGAATAAATTTGGGTAGGGTTCATTGAGATGGTGTGTCTCATGGATCGAACCTGGCTATGAGGAGCCCACAATATAACTGTAGTAGGAAGGATTAGTTAGATTGATGCAGTCAGATGTTAGGAAGACATAAATAAGAGTGATAGGTGTTAGATATTGGAGCGCATATCAGAGCTGGCAGCAGTGCAGAGTGCATGGATGTAGATGTCAGTAGCGCAGAGAGTCCAATAGACATGTGCAGTAGGATCCAATAGTCAGAAGACTTTGATGACAGATGCATTATAGTATTTCAGTTGTTTGGAGGCTATTCTGTTTCAAAAGTGTTGCATGTAGAACATTCCAAAGGTACCAGATCGAGACATATTGATTCATTTCTTGTTGGGAGGGAGTGTTGAAATTTGCAACAAGAAATAGTGAAATTGGCATCCAGAAATAACATCAAAAAAATGGAATCGAGAAATGGCTACCATGAAGGCTTTTGATTTAATTGTTTCTTAATTAAATTAGAATAAATATGTGTCAAATTTATTTACCCCTTAAATAAATTGGACAATAAATTGTAATCTTATCTCATAATCACTTGTAATAGTTAATTGAGTGTGATAGACTCAGTTATCTCATGAAATTCGAGTTGAGGGTGGTTGGTGAGGCATGCAGAGAGATTTTATTTGTTTTAGAGTCCAAATTTCACTTAGTGTATTATTTTAATGCATGAGAAATCAGTTAACTCAATTAAGTGAGTTAAAGTCAGTGTAACTAGTTGTAATTGATTGTTGCACTAGTGAGAGGTCAAGTGAATTAAATAAGATTTAATTCACATGCAGTGATTTGTCAAGTGACTGATGATTTACTATTAATAGCTGCATGCATGTCAATGCTGATGTAGACCCAGTTGAGACAGAGGTTAAAGGGAAGTTATCTATCAATTGTATTATTATTAAATTGTCGGTGCACAATTATATACACCATAGGATGCCCATGATGTATTGCGCAGTTAAGGAAGACTAATTATCCTAATTAATATGGATTAATTGCCTAGGGATTGTGTGAGCAAGGCAGGCTGAAGACAAGCTGAGAATTGGCTAAGTGTTGGACCAATTTTTCCTGGATCAGTGTGAGACAATTGGTAGAGTGTATGAGGTTGTGGTGAGCACACATGCATTGTATTGTTTCATGATTCCTTGGTTCATTATACAATAGATATAGAGGGGTTTTGAGCAATAATATTTCCCCAAGAAAAATATCTGTGTTGTGCGATTGATTTGCTTCTTTCTCTTACTTTGTGTGATTGTGTGGTTGTGTTTATTTTTCGCAAATATTGTATAAGGATTCAATATCTTGTTTTAGTACATTACATGATCGGATTGAATCCATTGGTATACATATTGTTTGTATACTTTCTACAAAAGAGATACCTCCTAAAATTGAAATGGAAGACCTGGAAGAAGAGCAACATGAAGATAATCCATCAGAAGACATCATTAAAGAGAAAGAGCCACATATTAGGGAGCTCAAAGATGATCTTTCCATGGCAAATTTCATGGTATCTTTCTTGCAACAAGAAAATAGGCAGCTGAAACTAAACCTAGTTTTGCAAAGAAAACCACAAGGAGACCATCCATCATCCAAAAAAGTAGATGCTATGGTAGAAAAGGATAAGGGTAAGGCCATAATTGATGTGGAGAAATTAGAAGATAAATAAATTTAGATACAACCAAGAAGGCCTAAAACTAGAGCAAAGGCAAGAAAAGAAAAACATGAAAAAGAGCCATCTCCTCCTCAAGCCCATAAAGACATCAATGACATCATAGATGTTGAAGTTGAAGAAGACAAAGAATTCTGGATTGGGGTAGTAAATGAACACCTATAGAAGCTACTAAATAAGGAAAACAAAGACACTGTCATACATAGGCACATGGCAAGGCACTACTACACTAGAAACACTATTTGCAAAATTAGGGTTAAGAACATCAAGAAAAAGCTCAAGAAGACCCTATCCAAGCTCAAGAAAAGGGATAATATCTATATATTGACTGATGCATCCTTATTTTCTTGAATGCATGACAGAAAAATGGAAAAGGAAAGAAATTTTGGATTTTTTTTGATTTTTTTTGGGTTTTTTGTCACACAGGAAAAACTAGTGCACAGAAACACATCATGTGCTCGCTACGCTTTTTCCCAGAGGATCTAAATGAATATTGAAAAGCATGTGGAGGTGTATTTTGGTTAGTAAATTCTAGAAATATACTTGGGGTTAATTTCTAGTTCATGAATTTTCATAAAAAGGTCAAAACCCACCAATTTTGCACCCTTCCGCCACTGTTTTGAGTCACTCGTTGTGATTTTGGAGTAGTTGTGTTCTAATAAGTTTTGAGGTGTCTTAGAGATGTATTTTTGGTGACTTGAAGCTTTAGAGGTGTAGTATAAATCCTAATATACCTATACCAACCTTCAGAAAAGTTCAAAGATCCCTCAAAATCATCAAAACATCTTGCCAAAGTTCGTTGCGATTCTGCTGCTAGATGCTGTGCTTTTGTAATTTTTCGCTGCATTTCTGGGTTTGAAGATTTTTCTTGACACATGGAGGTAAAAGGTCAAAATAGTCAATGTAAAAAATGTGTCATGATTTTTTGGTGGTTAATTGGCCTATTTATGGTCATATTTGTTAAAGAATCCTATGTTTAATGACTTGAGAGAAAAACTCAACTTGTTAGCTAAAAAAGGGGAAAGTTGTTTCTAACTCCCCTAGAATTATGCTATGAATCATTAGGTGCATTAATTAGTTGTTTTGGATAAGGATTTGACCCCTAGAGGTGGAATCTTGTTTTATTTTCTATATGTACTTAGAAATAAGTCATTGAGAGGGTTAGATATCTAAAGTACTCACTTTTTGGGACTAGTGTATTTGAAAATTTGTAGAAGAAATTTACAGGCAGTTGCATCTATTTTTATGGGATTCATGTGTTTTGGTCAGTGTATTTTTTTTCTCCAGTGTTTCTTATGCATGTGATGATTAAGTGGTTCTAGCATCCATATGCTTTCTTCCTATGCTTTATCTTTTAAGTTTTGAAACATAAATCATTCTTTTATGCTCTGTTTTTGTTTAAGATAAGCATCTAAGTGTTTCATCTTCTAAAATAAGTGAATTCATTATGCTCAATTAAGTTATATGTTTTCCTCCTTACCATACTACAATGAAAAACAAATTGTGTCACTGAGTTACATCTACCTTGCCTCATACTATGTCTGTAGTTGATCATTTTGTGATATTTCGCCTAGTTTCCAAAACCGATGCTTCTTTGTCCAACAAACCCTAATCAAACCTAAATCAAAAACCCTATTGAGCTTATAACTAGCCTAAAATAATTATTCTCCAGTCATTTCCATCGACTATGAGCTTGATCGAGAGAGCACTCTCTGATTTGGTAGGGCTAGCTGCCAAATTGAAATTTGGTCTGTGGTTACCTCTTTGGTTTCCTTTCTCAGCCTTGGGAAACTAAGGAGCGCTAACATTTTGGGCATCGTTGTTGGGGAACAAGTGTAAAATATTCCCTAGGAATATTTCTTATAGTTTGTTTGAAGGCTAGAATTTTTGGTAACATGTGATAGCACTCAAAGAAGGTTGTTTTATTCATTTCGAGCCAAAGTGCATAATCAGAAGAACACTAGCTCCCGAAAGGCATACAAGGTCTAATCTTGATCCTAATCCTTCACCAATATTTAATGAACTTGAGAGGTTATTGAGAAAGCAAAGGTCACAGTATCAAGAAATTAAAAAAAGTCACTACAAGGAAAAGACCCTCTAGCATATGTTTTTGAGGAATCCCTTATAAAAATAGCCTAGCCATCCGTTTGTAGTGGAGGTCACTGGAGGAGGTTAGCAGGTGGATGTTTTTTTGTGATGCATTTATAATCCTAAAATGCATAGTGTGCTTGATATATATGTGACGCACCGGTGCATAGTAGAGGCTAAAGAAGATTTGCAGAGTTATTTTTAAGTACTACGAAAACAACGGTGCACTTCATATAAAACACACTTGTGCGAACTATCAAATGGCACACCGAGACACTTATTATATAGCCATTGCGGTGCTATACTCTAACAACGATGCCCCGATGCATTTATGGTGATACGATGCCCCGACATAGGGTTCTTATTTAATGAAAATCTATGTTTCTTTTTATATAACATGCCTGACGCTGGTCATATATCGCTAGCCCGGTGCGTTTTCAACATTTCGGTGCTATTTACTAACGACGACGACAAGGTGTGCTTTAGGTACAATGACACATCGGCATAGGGTTTTTATTCAAAGGAGGCACTGTTCACTCCGTACAAATTGGCTCGGTGTGTCTCAGTAATCCAGCGCACCGTAAAGAAGTGCGGTGCGCCATTGATACAATCGCCCGGTGCATCTCATACTCGAGCGCATCGAAAAAGGGTTAATTAAAAAAAAAATCCGGCTGTAGAAATTCATTTTTACTTGTTACAGTGTTGTAGAGCTCTCAAGCACCGGTGTGACTTTTTCTTCTCTAAGGCGCCTTGCCATTGGTGCTCCCATTGCCATCCATTGCTTAGTGTGTGGACTTCGAATTTTGCAAAACGGTGGGAAAATTTGGTTTTTAGTATTCCGTTGGAAAGATGCCTTGTTGATGCACAAATGTGCAGGTAATGTACTTGTTTCTCACCAAATTAAGATTTCAACGGATTAATTTTTAAAATTGAGTTATAATTCACTGTTTTTTCGAAGAAAAAAAAATCATGTGCAATGCGTTCGAGTTGTTCAGCTGGCACCGTTTTCGGTGCTCCCTATAAATTTACAGGGTGCGCCATGAACAATGTTAATGGAAACCGCACCGGGTGGTTAATGTGATAGCCCGGTGTGGTACCAAGAAAAAGTGCACCAAAATAACAATAAAATAGTGTGGTGCGTGTCAGTTTCTCGCCGCATCGATTTTTTTTTTTTTTAAATAACAATTTATTTACGGCGGTGCGTTAGTTTACCAGAACACACTGGGAATTATGTAAAAATAAACATAATGGCCCAGTGCGTCGATATTACGAGAACACACCTAATGTGCAGTGTGTCAGTCAAACATACCGCACTAGGTCAATGTGTGTTTTGTATAGCACCAACAGTGGTAAAATATTGCAAACTGGTAGTGAATTGTGCTATAACAAATGCCCTGGGGCAGATATGTTTTGTCAACGCACCACCGGTAATATTTATTTAAGTAATATTTTTTGTTGTCACGGTGCGTGAAATTTTTTTATGCGCACCGTGGATGGTGCATTATATACATGTATGTACTGTTGGCGGTGCGTGACTATTTTTTGTGGTGCATATAATATATTTTTTATTTTTTTGATAAAATTTATATTTATATATTTGTAAATAAATTTGTAATTCAATAAAAAAAAATATGTTTTATGTATGAGGGAGGCTGATGTGTTTAATATGTGAATCATTCAACAATGTCAATAGAGAGAGGAAACACAACAATAAAAGTAGATGGATGACAATTATAACATGATACAACAGTGGAGGCAAGGGAGAGGGAGTGACTTTTGAACCCTCGCCCTATTACGCCACCCACCCAGTTGCTCTTAAGGGAGGCAAGCCTCCTTAATTTATATGAGGAGGATACATCCCTGAAGGGGCACAATGGCTTATTAGTACATTTGATATACAGGTGGGATGCCCATCGACAGGTTTTTCGTGTCGATCCTGACCAGTGGTACCAGCCCACTCAGGAGAAAATTTATTTTATTACTGGCCTATTTAGGAGAGGGGAGGATTTTCCCCAGTTCCCTGATGTCCCCGTTAGTTATACAATAGGGATTTAGTTGGTGTACTCCTAGAGATACATTAGGGATGATAAAATTTCTCCTGCATATTTTCAGGTGTCGGTGGACAACTACGGATTGCTTCTTTTGGTCCAAAGGAGGTTAGTTGCCTCTCATTATTACTAACCACCATTGAACATTATACCAGTGACGACCACTGCATTATTTGCCCTATTTAATTTTATGTTGATTCTTTATTATGGAGGCCATGACTTGTTAGATGGTCTGCCATTTTTTTGCGGTAGTTTTTTATAGCCTTAGATAGATGTTGTTCTCAGGCATGTGGGAGGTTGACCTTTGCTTTTGCTTCAAAGTTGTTTTATTTTTTTATTTTTTGAGAGGTTTCCGAAGACGAGGCATAATTTTGTACGTTAGCCTCGTAGGCCGATGATACATGTAAAAATTCACATGTGGGGAGAGATGATGCCTAAGAGGGGCCTATCAGAGTTTCCGACCAAGATTTCTAGTGATGCATTGGAGCTACTAGCTAGTGAAAATGACCACATGTTCGTGATGGTGTCGTGTCCTTACACAGGGTTGGATTGGCGAGGGTGTATGTTGAGTCTCAAATCTGCATCTTTCCTATACACCTTTCTAGACCTTTTTCATTCACCTGAACCTTCTAAGTCGTCAATATCATTGCATATTAATTGTAAAAGAGCATCTAAAATGGTTTTTAACTATGTTTTGTGTCTGCTGTTTGATTTAGATTTTTGCTCATTTAGCTGTGGAAACTTGCCACTTTCCGCAGCTGCTGCAACTTTCCGCAGCCATTTTGTGAAAATCTATGTTGCAGGTGTCTTCAGGCAATTCGAGCCACATGGGCAAGTCAGAAATGATGTGGACATGGATCGTGTCCTATTGGCTCGGGCAAATTCACCTAAGGAGGCTGTGGTCAAAGGTGGCCAAGTGGAAGTCAATCGTAGAGTCCCACGGTGACAGGACTCTGTTTCTCATCACGTGAAGATTTGTATGACCGTTTCTAATTTACGGGAGACACATCAACACCTGTACACGGCTCCATAAGCCGAATCCAACATCCACTCTTCATAGATTTACTCTTCACCGCGGCCATGATGCTGGATCTCTGGACGTGATGGTTCACGTGTCTCTATCAGCACAAACTTTAGGGAATTAGTTATATCACCTTTGTTATAAATAACGCGTTTTCATACGCATAATAGTTAGCCTCCAGATAGCTCTGTAATGTAATTGCGTTGCCACTATGCTGTAATATCATTTCTCTGTTATGACTGCATTTTAATATATAAAAAGACTCTGTTTCCAAGCGTAATTCGTATTTGAAGGCTGTTGCCCGAGGTCTATGCAGAGGGCCCCTGCACACGCTGAGGTTTTGTGCATTACTGTATAGTTTCTTGTTTTATTTCTTTAAGTTCATTGTGCCATAAGTCATTCACGTGTTTATACATTACATCTTTCATGGTATTTATGCTTCATCTCTGTTCATAATCTTTCATGCTTTACATTTTACTTCTGTCCATAATCTTTCATGTTTTATGTTGTGGTTAACTGATCAGTGTTCTTGTTTCAGATTACAATAGGCAGCCCGAGCACTTGCACATCTTTTTATAATGACTAATGACATGGAATCAATATTGTCCTTCTGCTAATTTACTTTTCTTAGTTTTTGTTTAATTCCAACATTGTTTGTTTATTTCAGTCTTGCACATTTGCTTCAATAGTTAGATTTAGATATATTAAATTGCTCATGTCATTTTCAGTTACCTCCGAAAACCATAGCTGGACTAATGGTGAGGGATTGAAGTATGAGTGTGTAGTTTGATATTAGTTTACTTTATGCAAGTTAGAAATATTAAATTGCTCATGTCATTTTCAGTTACCTCCGAAAGCCATAGCTGGACTAATGGTGAGGGATTGAAGTATGAGTGTGTAGTTTGATATTAGTTTACTTTCTGCAAGTTAGAAATATTAAATTGCCCATGTCATTTTCAGTTACCTCCGAAAGCCATAGCTGGACTAATGGTGAGGGATTGAAGTATGAGTGTGTAGTTTGATATTAGTTTCTTTTTCTGCAAACTAGATATCGGGTTGCTCAAGTTGTTTATGGTTACCTCTGAAAGCCATAGCTGGACTAATGGCGAGGGATCAGAATATAAGTTGATGTAATTTGATTTAGATTTACTTTGTTGCAATTCTTGGATTTCTTTAAGCATAGTTTCTTTTGTATTTGGACAGTAGCAAGGATAATGAGTTTCATGATCAGTAGTTCACTGTTGTTTGACTAGAATAGTGATGCAATTTCATTTTCTTTGAAGAATTAATTTTTTCATTGGGTGTTTTAAAATTCTTTTGAAGTTTGGAAAATCATTAGAAGGACATCATTGTCTTGAATATTTGTCTCCATACTTGTCTTTTAGAATTTCATAAAAATCCAAAAACAACAAAAAGTAAGAGATAGGTTGTCTTGCACATATAGTGCGCCACACTTCATCAGCTTACGAATCCCGGATTGATAAATTAATGTAGCAATTTAGGACACACTAAATTGACCAAACATTTTGGCGCCGTTGCCGGGGAAGTGTAACTAGGTAGCCAATTTCTTAAAAAAAAAAACAAAAAAATCATAAAAGAAGGGAAAACTTGATAACTTCTTGAAGTATGCTCTCCTCTTGCACCTAGTGTGATCTGGAGGATCAGAAAAGAGAGTTATTGGTTCAATAATTTCTTAAGTATGCTCTCTTATTGCACCTAGTGTGACCTGGAAGATCAGAAAGAGAATTATTAGCCCAACTTTTAAAAAATAAAAATAAAAAATGACATGCATAGAGCAAGAGATTCTAGGGGAAGGTTTATAGCCAAAGCCAAGAGTTCAATTTTTACAACTCCATCTTCTTCAAGGCATAGACAAGATTCACCACCATCTACCCCTAGCCTTAAGATTTTTGGAATTCAAGGAGCAGCTGAATTAGAGGATTCTCCTATACCACCTACTAAATCTCATTTAGAAAAGGAAGAGACTCCCTCTCATCCTCCCTTGATAGAAGAACCAGAGGAATTTAAGGACTCTAAAGAAACTATCATGGCAGAGGAAATAATAGATGGATTTGGAGGTAGAGGAAACAATGGAGACAACAATGGTGAAGGTAATAATGGAAGAAATAGGGAAGGAGACAACTTGTTTGGATTCCCTATAGTTGATGAGGAAACTCATACAACGATAAAGAAACTATCATGGAAGAGGAAGTAATAGATGGAGGTAGAGGTAGAGGTAGAAGAGGAGGAAACAATGGAGACAACAATGGTGAAGGAAATAATGGAAGAAATAGGGAAGGAGACAACTTGTTTGGATTTCCTATAGTTGATGAGGAAACTCATACAACGATGAAAAATATCTCACCATCTGTCCTCCCTAACTTTTATGGATTGCGAAGTGAGGATCCTGAAACATTTCTGTTTGAGTTTGAAGTTGTGTGCCGAACTTATGACTATATGGAAGGCTCTCAAAAACTCAAACTGTTTCCTTCAACATTGAAGGGAGCTGCTTTGAAATGGTTCATGGGATTAGCCACTCAATCTATTAGGACTTGGAATGATATGAAACAAACATTTTTGGATAGATACTTGGACTATTGTATGCCCACCAATCACAAGGATGAGGTATTCAAAATGATGCAAAAAGAAGATGAAAATTTGGAAGATTTGCTTGAAAGATTTCAATACAACTTAAAAAGAGCAAAGATGAGCAACTTAGATGATGAAACTTTGAAAGCCCTCATATTAAAAGCCATTAGAGATGAATGGATAGATATTTTAAACATGATGGGGAAAGGAGACATTTCTCAACTTCCACTTCGTGACATAACATAACTATGTGTCCATCTCTCAAGAGGAAAATCTAAAACATGAAAAGGGCCTAGGGATCCTTCTCTTATCAGGGCTAAAAAATCTGCAACTGGATCAGTAAGTAGGGCAGAGATTGGCAATATGCTTGATGAATTTAAAACCGATATCTTAGGGAGCCTTAGTGAACAACTAGACACCCTTAAGATCCAAAACAAGCAGAAAGCAGAAACAGATGCTCTAGCCATCTTTTGTCTGAAATGTAGGAAGAAACATGCTTTAAGGGAATGTCCCTTGGATGCAAAAGTTGTAGAAACATGTATGATTTTTTCAGAGAATCATGAGATCAAGGATTGTCCTTCAATTCCTGGACTCAAAGTTGTCTTTCAAGAAGACCCAAATTCAGTAGAATCTCTCTGTTTTGTTGCAAGAAGACCTTGGCGGGGACAACAAACTCAAGGGTTTAACAACCCTATGAATCTTCAAACCCCACCAAATTGGAATCCTTGGCAACAACCTTGGCCCCAACATCAAAATCCATATCATCCATGGGTACAAGGGATGCAAAATCCTTATGGGATATTTGCTCAATTTTATCAATATCCTCCATCTTTTCAAAATCAACAAGCTCCACAACTTCCAAACCCAAATCCACAACTTTCATTGTCATTTCCACAACAACAACCTTCTCAACAAAATCCAAATCCTCAACTCATGCTCCCATACCAACAAAAGACAAATCAACTTCCAGCGCAGCCATTGCCAAATCCTAACAATAAAGATCCTCGGAATACTTACATGATAGAAGGACAACAATTTCCTACCTATATGATTGTTCCTCTCAATGATGTACAACTCAGATCTGGTAGAGTTTTAGAAAAACCTTCTATAGATATTCAAGAACAAGATACCTCTGAGGAGGACTCTCTTAAAGTCAATGAGGGTTACGAGGAAGCATCTCTTCAAAATTCAAACAATAAAAAAAGAAAGGATTCTTTGCTCTATAGTTGAGCAACCTGCATCTTCATCTACACCTCCTTTTCCGGAAAGACTACAAATTGATAAGGGGGTGGAAAACAAATCTTGTTGCCTAACTATGACTTTCTAGATGAATTGAAGAATGTTTGTATCAAGATTCCATTGCTACAAGCCATTCGAGAAATTCCTATTCTAGCAAAAACAATAAAGGAGTTAAGTTTCAAACGACCAGGAAGGAAACTAAAAGACATGAAGAATCCACAGTAGGAAAATTAGAATCGCTATGATGGGAAAAATTACCATGCGAGAAGTATGTAGATCAGTCCAATTGTCAAAGACACATATAAATGGATAGAAATTTACAAGCAATACATTCGATTGACTTAGAAATTTTATATCGTATTATGAGTAAACGATTATAAGACATTATCAAAACTTCTATTACTGATCGCGCCACCTACTTTACTTACCTTATGGATCAATCATTCATCCTTGATTAGTGTATTAGAAGATATTTAGTCTCCTTAGATTCTTAGAATATCAATTATATTTTATGATGCAGAGCTCCCAAGAGTAATCTGGAGAACTCTATCTTAGGAAGACCTTGGCTACTTGGTGATGCTGTTAGTTGTAGATCGAGACATCTTTTACATTTCACAATAATGGTAATTAAAATGAAAATTCAATTTATCCTCGGCAAAATCTGGTAGAGACAATGAATGGGTTGATGATGAGGACACTATACAAGCTGTCTTTACCATTTCTGAAATCAGTGAGGATAGTCAAATTCTGAACACATTAGAAAATTTTGAGACATCTTCAGAATATGACCCCACACAATTTCAGTTGGAATCTGACATAGAATATTTATCATCAAGGCAAATGTCTCTTTACTCTATGGAAGAGTTTGGTAATTCTGCTATTGAGATTTTTCCAGAAAAGACATTGAATATCAACAAACATCTGGAGAAGTCACAACAAGAAGAACTAACCAGAATCTTGCAAAAACATTCTACTGCATTTGCATGGGAGTATACTGACATGAAGGGTATTGATCCTAAAACTTGCATCCATCATATCTATACTGAGGAAAACAGTAGACCAATCAGACAACCTCAAAGAAGGATGAATCCAAATCTTAGGGAGATAGTGAAAGAAGAGCTCCAAAAACTTCTCAATGTAAACTTCATTTATCCAATTTCAGATAGCCGATGGGTTTCTCCTTTTGTTATAGTACCTAAAAAAGATAGCATTAAATGGAGGAGTGCCGTGATTACAGTATTGAGCAACAATAACTGAGATCCTTTTCTTCATATTTTATTCAGCAGAATTAAATTACTATTTTTTGATGGTTTTAGTGGCTAAATCAAAATTAGTGCTTGAAGATCAGATAAGACCACATTTACTTGTCCATGGGGAGCTTTTACCTTTGTCAATTGTACTTCTTCGGTTATGTAATGCACACAACATTCCAAAAACGATTGCTGAATTTTGGTGATCTAATGTTATGATTGTGTAGAAGTATACATGGATGACTTCACAGTCTATGGAAACACATTTGAAGAAGCCTTAGAAAACTTGGAAAAAGTTCTAAAAAGATGTAAAGAAGTAAACCTTTCATTAAGTCATGAAATTTTTTTCATGATGTTCACTAAAGGGATTGTCTTAGGACATCAAATTTCAGGAGATGGGATTAGAGTTGATGAGTCAAAAGTTGAAGTCATCTCTATATTATTAGTTCCAAGTTGTCAGAAAGATGTTAGAAGTTTTCTAGGATTCTTCTTCTTGGTTTACTAAATAGAGAGCCTATAGAAAACTGCTGAAATAGCATCTCCATATTTTAAATTTACTTTAAAGTTTTTGAATTAAATGGAGTCGATCGATTGATAATCGGCTATTTACAAACTTTAAAACAAGAATATCGAAGCACATATATCATGAGAGGATAAATTGACTCTTTCCATATTTCTCGGATCTTCGCCAGTCTGACTCACAAGGAAGGGCTATTGTTTGGATCAAAAATTCAGTTCGCTAAAACGCATTTATTATACTAGTAAAAATTTGACTCCCACAGAGTTGAACTATACTGTGACTGAAAAAAAGTTTTTAGTTGTTGTTCATGCAATTAATAAGTTTAGACATTACATAACAGGCTATGAAACTTTTATTCATACTGACCATTCTGCAATTAGATATTTAATGAACAAACCTGTTACTAATGGCAGAGTGACAAGATGGCTCTTACTTTTACAAGAATTCAATATTACTATGTTGGATAGACCAGGGAAACAAAATACAGTAGCTGATTTCTTGTCTAGGATTCAGAATACTAAAGAAGATTCTCCTGTAGAGGATAAGTTTCTTGATGAATACTTGTTTGCAGTAACTATTAAGACCCCTTGGTATGCAGATATTGCTAACTATTTGGTTACAGGGAAACTACCTTCACATTTATTTCCAAGAGAAAAACGAAAAATTATTCAGGAGAGTTCAAAATGTTCATGGATTTCTAACGAATTGTTTAAAACAGGGCCAGATCTTGTGATCAGAAGATGTGTCAGGGAAGATGAAATGCCTGATATTCTTAAGGCATGTCATGATGAACCATGCGGCGGACACTTTGCAGACAAAAGGACGGCCTATAAAATCTTCTCTTTAGGATATTATTGGCCTTCCCTCTTCAAAGATGCAAAACAATATGTCAAAAGGTGTGACAGCTGCCAAAGAGTAGAGAAACCTACCCTTTCAAATGAAATGCCATTGCAACCACAGGTACTCATTGAACCCTTTGAAAAATGGGCTTTAGATTTCATTGGACCTATTAATCCACCATCTAAGCAAAAGAAGTATATATTGGTTTGTACTGATTATGTTACTAAATGGGTAGAAGCCAAAGCATTAGTATCTGCTACTGAAAATTCAATTGTTCATTTTCTTTATGAGGATATTTTTACTCGCTTTGGTGTTCCAAGAGAAATTGTGACAGATCAGGGGAGCCAATTCACATCCAATTTGGTGGAGAAGTTGATGGAAGAATTCAAAATCAAGCACAGAAGATCTACTCCTTACCATCCACAAGCAAATGGTCAAGTGGAGTCCACAAACAAAGTTCTTGAAAGTATCATCACCAAAACTGTTCATCTACATAGAAGAGATTGGGCAGAAAGGCTTCCAGAAGCCTTGTGGGCCTACAGAACTACATGGAGGAATACAAGAGGACATTCTCCCTATGAACTTGTTTATGGGAAAGAAGTCTTGCTCCCCATTGAGTTCCAAGTCAAGACCTTCAAGATAGCAGTTCAGTTGGGGATGGACTTATCAGAAGCCCAAAATCATAGAATGGAGCAGTTGAACGAGCTAGATGAGATCAGACAAGAAGCAATTTTAAGAACTGATCTAGTTCAATATCAGAGAGCTAAATGGCATGACAAGTACATCAAAGAGAATAAGTTTCAAGAAGGAGATTGGACATTGTTATTTGATTCCAAGTTTAAAGATTTTCAAGGAAAATTTCAGACTCATTGGCTTGGGCCATATGAGATTGACAAGATCTTTAGCAATGGAGTGGTAAGAATCAAGACCATTGATGAGTTTCCAACTCCTCTTATTGTGAATGGCCACAGATTGAAAGTTTATCATAAGCCACTCTCAAAAGAGGAATTTGTCCGTCATTTAAAGAAAATTGCAATATCAGTGAGTCTGAGAGAAAGTCTATCAGTAATAACACAGGCCTAGCTGTTCTTTCCATCAGAGGATAAAAATAAAAATAGGCATAAAATTCAGCATAAGCATGAAAACCAATCATTGATTGGTCACCCTCTAATATAAGTGAAAATGACAACCACTTTGAGCACCTATAGGTTCAAAAAAAATCTCTTTGTTCAAGTTTTGTAATACTATCCATTCCATTCACTTCCATTCCTGCCTTCATTCACTCCACTTATTTCATTTCCTTCATTTTATCTATTTCATTCACATTTTACCAACCATTATATTTCATGGCCATTTCCATTTATTGATTATCAATGTTCAATTCCATTCCCAATATACGTGTGGAGTTTCATGGTGACATGTTCTGCGATGACACCTGCCAATTTCAGTAGAGGCTCATTACCAACTACCACTCTGTTTTTCAAAAGAATGTACAGCCAGATGTTATTTCCACAATCATGAAATCAAATGCAGGTATGAGGACCAATTATGAAGACATGGGGCATTCAAGATATCAATGAGGAGCAACTAATTGAAGACCAAGAAAAAATGGCAAGAATTCCAAGGTATGAGTAAAAATTTATTTCAAATGGCATTTAAAACACATTTTTATATAGTTATAAGCCATAAGCTCCATTATGTGCAATGATTGTATTGACAAACTCCGTAACCACTCCATGATCTCTGTACAATCCTCCCACAATCCTTGCATTCATTTTCAAGCAGATCACATTCATGGATGATTTGTCACCCTCCTTAGAAGCGATAGGTTGCCATAGGCCCGATTCCTGGATATTATTATGTAGACCCTTTTATAGTTTGGGTTTGTCAGTCAAGGGCTCTTACTATCCTTGTTCTAAACAAAACAGTTTGAATGGGACCAATCTCTCTTCGAAGTAGTACAGGAGCAAAGTAAATGTAGGAACATCATGTAAAACTCCGGCATGAAAGCATCTGAATGATTTAAAGGCAGCTTATTTATTAAAGGGCCGATTCATTGTCTAACTACAGAAAGTAGATGTCAGGAAGGGAGTGCGGTGAGGAAACATAAGAGAATATTAGTGACATGAGGCGATGCCAGTTACACAGCAGAACCATACTCAAAACCTTAATTCCCAGATCCTGACAATGGTGAGCCCCAACACCCTCATCAGCAACTTTTTTTGCGAAAGTACTGAGTGTTTTTAGCAGTATACCATGACTAGGCCTATTTAAAGCACTTGACTAATTCCAGAAAGGGCACCACTTAAGATGAATCCTTACTGCAAACTAGTGAGCCACTCGCATTCTAGAACATGATACAAGAAGACAATTTGCATGAAATGAGATAATGTATTAACACATAAGAGAAATTACATACTGTGAGATACCATAGATCAGAATCCTCACTACAGTTATAACCCCTCCTCACTGAGACCCTACGGGCTCTGAAACTTCATACAGAAATGTTACAAAATGTATACAGAAGCCTTCTCGCTGCACAGTTTGCTGACAGAAATCCGGAACCCTTCCAATGTCTTATTTCCCAGTATTTAAAGAGAAGATAGAAACTTCTGGAGGAGGAGAGGGATGAGGTACAATTAATGACTTGGTTTCAATAAAATGGCGGAAAACATTCGCGCCTTCTCTATGAATGACTGAATATAAATGAATACCTAACAATCTGTCTGAAGAAATAAATGCTGGGAGATAAAAATCTCCTTGTATACAAGACAGAAATAATAAAATATATACAGTGTGATGCCTTTAGCTGAGGGAAAATCTGCTGCCGTGAGAGACTTGAGATAATCTGCGATTCTGTACTGTACTAGCGGCCCCTGGCTTTGGATTCGAGTCCTGGATCTTTATTGCAGGGCGAATTTATCTGGAGGGTTCTGTGAAAGTATTTCTTTGTCTCCTTTAATGGTGGTCATTTCACGCACCTGCCCTCAGTGTTTTTAATTTAATTTCACCCGCAGGAAATCGTCTTGTATGGGCTCCGAACCTTTGTAATAGCGGCAGCAGATCAAAACGCTCTCCGGTTACATTAAAACCTGCAAAACCCACAAAATATTAGGAAAAACCGACACAGATGGAGGCGGGGATGATGGAGGTGGAGCTGAAGACGACACTGCGGACATGGATAGGAGACGGAAACAAGCAGGGTGTCTAAAGGAAAATCATGGAGGTGTTGATAAATAGATGCGCTGTGGGTTTTATACATAACACGGTCTGGATGAGGTGAACGCGAATAAAAACACGTAGACGAACACACACACACACACACACATATATATATATATATATAACGGGGGGGAGAATATCTTAGGTGTACAGGAGTGGACACATGGGCGTACGGGGGACTTATGGAGGATTGACGTGGCGACGGAGTCGACGGGTGGAGGTGGGTGAAAACGACATGGTGGCGAGCCATAGGACATGGCGAACACAGTTTAACGGGCGGACAGTTCTGATACGTCTCCGCCGTTGGATCGGGATCGGGAGATCCAACGATTCTCATAAATTCCGCTGCCCAGCCCTGGTGAGATCTTTAACGCGCGGGAGGAAGCGGTTTTCCACCCGTACCCAAAACACGTGGCGCCCTTTGTATAGGATCGTTGCCCCGCGGTAAATACTGCCGTTTTAATGAGAGTGGTGCGGGGTAATACCACCTGTTTCAAGCGCGCGAGGATACATATGTGGGGGCCGCCGTATAAAAGGTGTCCGCTCCGTTGATTTGGGCTTTGATCGGACGGCCACCATTGCGCCCGATTATTAAAATGGTAGGCCCCTTTTCTTCTAGTTTATGGTCTCTGGCCTCCGGTTGTATGACAACAACAAGGAGAGGGGCTTAAGGCTTGGGGGCCTCGGTCCAATATAATTTAAATAACAGATTTTAAACCTTTGGATCATGTATTTCGGGGCGGAGAAGGTGGCGATGAGCACGATATGGAGATTTTGATCGCGAAGGATGTTTGCAGCAAATTTTAATGGGACCGATGGTCAAAATTTAAATGGAGGAGGGAATATGTACAACAGGTCCCATAATTAAACCTTCGATCTTCACTCATACTCCGATATTCCACCTGTGACAATGAAACGTAGTTGATTTGACTACGGCTTCTTTCAGCCGCATAAAATCCATAGCCGTTGTATAAACATGCTTACATTTATTCTGCAGCCACCAAATTTTAAAACACTGCCGGATGTGTTATACTCCTACTATTGTTCTATTAATCTCACAGCCGCATTTCCGCCGTGCTCATGTAACCCTTCTCTGTTCCGCTTCACCCCATTTCGTTCTCTGTTACGCTACAGTCTGTATACCCACTCTCTGATATCTACCTATAGTCATCATGCTCATTTTCGTTCATTCAGCCGTCCTACTTCCATTGAACCCTCCTCACGCAGGCAATTTTTTAAAGAGCAGAAAGAAGGATGGGTAAATTGTTGAGCGCAGAACCAGAGGGACCTAAATTCATGGAAGGATACCCGCAAGTCAGGGATATATTGAAGAAGGCAAAGTGGCTGAGGTTTATCCAAAAGTTTAGAGGTTACCATAAAGAGGTGACAAAAGCTTTTGCAAGGTCTTTCAATGGCCTGGAGGTAGAGATTGGAGACCTTAAGTTTACGGTGAATGAGACATCTATAGCATCTGCCACAAAACTTCTTCAAGAGGGTGAACGTTGGTTTAAGAACAAAAGCATTAGTGATGAAGCCTGGAGAGTGATTCTACATAACCCAGGTATGGACATAACTATTTTTAAAAGAGGAATTCATGTTCATGCTTTGAAAGAGGAATGGGCTACTTTTCTGCTAGTTGTTCAAAAATTTATCACCTGTGAGGGCCGTTTTGGGTCAATGTATATGTACCATACCCAATTGCTGATGAATTTTATAGATAACCAGACCCTCAATCTGCCATACTTTTTATTAAATAGTTTGAAGAAGATGTATGTGACTGTTCAGAAGCATTTAAGGGATGTAGAACCACATCTATATCACCATGGTCTTGTGAAAATTTTGATTGAAAAAAATGATTAAAAGAAGAAAGATACATGGAACAAATTGCAGTTGAAATTCCCTACAGGGAACCTGAGAAAGTCTGAAGGTAGTACCTCGAACAATCGAAGAGTTAGGAGAAAGAGAGTAAATGATGAAAATTAAAGTACTCCTACTACTACGGGTTAGTAGGAAGGCCAGCAGGAAGAAAACAGGGTAAAAAACCAATGGCATCATGAGAGAAAAGTAGACTCATGCGTGAGCCTTCTTGCAAAGAAGATCATCAAATGTTGCTCGAGAGACTAGTTCACCTTGAAACAGAGTCATACAGGCGAAGAGGAAAGGAAAACAAGGCAAAAAGGCAGGTAGTCCCAGAAGAAGTTCCAGGCTTAAGGGAAAGTTGAGGAAAATGCAAACGAAAGGACCCCATTTTATTGATTTCGGAGAAGAAACATCTGAACAATCCCCAGCTGGCCATAGTCCATCTCACTCTCTGTCATACAGTGAACCTAGTTCATTTCATTCTGATTGACGCCTTAAAACACAGGTCATCATTCTGACAGACATTAGTGAGCCTTATCGGCCCGATTTCAAAGACAACTCTCTCAGCTGCCCCAGAAGTGACCCAATAAGCATTACCAGAATGAACCCAATAACAAAAGTACTATGAATATATCAAAATCCTTTAGAGAAAACTGACTAGAAGTTCCCCGTGCCAGCCCACTGACCCTCTGCTGCATATATATATGATCTAGTCCAATCACTAAAACAAGAAGTCTTTGAGCTAGAGCTTTTAAATAGACACATTAAAAATGAAAATGAGGCATTAAAGGAACAAGGCAAATTGGACAAGATCATTCATGATAATACCATGCTACATCTGGGACTATGGCAGAAGAAGAACAGGAAATTGAAGAAGAAATGGCAGAAGTTAAGCAGAGCACTGATTAATATCAAATTCAGATGCTTGATGAAAAAGCCTAGGATGTTAGCAGCACCAAGGAAGAGGAGGAGAGGACTGGATGTACTGGCTGAAGTGTCAAGGCATATGAATTGAAGAAGGATTATCAAAATTTTGGTTGCATGAGGACATGCAACACCTTCATAATTAGAATTATGTTGAGTCTCAATCACATCTTTCTACCACCTTTCTAGACCTTTTTCATTCTTTGAACCTTTAAATTAATCCAAATATATTATAATTATACAAAAACATCTAATAGTTTTCATTTCTGTTTTGTGTCTATTTATTTGTTAAATTTTTATGTTTCATTGAGAATCTTGCCACCCTATGTGGTGAAAGTCTATGTTACAGGTGTCTTCAGGCAATTCGAGCCACATGGGCAAGTCGGAAATGATGTGGACATGGATCGTGTCCTATTGGCTCGGGCAAATTCACCTAAGGAGGCTGCGGTCAAAGGTGGCCAAGTGGAAGTCAACCGTAGAGTCCCACGGTGACAGGACTCTGTTTCTCAGCACGTGAAGATTTGTATGGCCGTTTCTGAGTTACGGGAGACACATCAACACCTGTACACGGCTCCATAAGCCGAATCCAACATCCACTCTTCATAGATTTACTCCTCAACGCGGCCATGATCTTTGGATCTGAGGGTGTTGTCAATCTCTATCAGTACCTTAAATTTAGAAATTAGTTGCTGTCACCTTTGTTATAAATATGTGTTTTCATCGCAATAGTTAGCCTCCATATAGATATGTAATGTAATTACGTTACCACTGTGCCGTAATATCACCTCTCTCTTATGACTGCATTTTAATATATAAAGCAAAACTCATTTCCAAAAGAAAATATTCATGTTGATGGTATTCACAAAGTACAAATACGAGAGAGATTTTGCCTGTTGAGCCAGTGTTGATATTAACATAGTTTCTTGTTTTATTTCTTTAAGTTCATTGTGCCATAAGTCATTCACGTGTTTATACATTGCATATTTCATGGTATTTATGCTTCATCTCTGTTCATAATCTTTCATGCTTTACATTTTACTTATGTCCATAATCTTTCATGTTTTATGTTGTGGTTAACTGATCAGTGTTCTTGTTTCAGATTACAATAGGCAGCCCGGGCACTTGCACATCTTTTTATAATGACTAATGACATGGAATCAATATTTTCCTTCTGCTAATTTACTTTTCTTAGTTTTTATTTAATTCCAGCACTGTTTGTTTA